>OY723385.1:33505759-34105759 GCA_963210295.1 Ophion ellenae
GAATGCAACCATAAAATAATTTTATTTTCGGTTGCCACGAAATACATGGTCTTGAAGCTTGCATCGTTGAAACGCAACGAAAATTCTTCCTCATTTTTATTATTTTGCAATATCTTTTTTGCCGATTTAAGTTTTTAGTCTCTAAATAAGCGAATGAAAGAATGATTGATGGATTTCCGTAACGAATATTCGGCAAAGGACATTCAAGCAGTTGAAAACAAAAATCATCTTCATTACATGCCGACGATGCAAACTTCAATCTCACCGGAATACACATCTGTATACGTATACATGCATCTACGCACGTGCGTATATGTGTGTATATATATATATGCGCGCGTGTGTATGACTAACTAATGTGGGAATGCTGCTGTATATAAGTAGGCTGATTATGTACATGTACACGTAATTAAACTCTAATAAAACAACTTTTGTCCACTGCACCGATATGCCTTCTATCAATGTACAATATTTACATGGCGTTTACTGTATTCATAAGCAATGATAAACATACATTCATACCGTTGTATGCTACTCTTAATATATAGAATGTAAAAAATAATAATAATCTCTCTTGTCGTGAAATGTAATGTGTCTTTCTTGTCTGCTAGTTTTGTTCGATGTAGCTCTTCTTCTCGTGCAGTTATTGTGTCCCGGCTTTTGTTTTATTTTCATTTTATTTAAATAAGCAAGGAAATATCGATGGGATTGAGCCTGTATTATAAAAGCTACAGTGTCGAAGCGAGCACGAACGGAAAACTAGTTAGTGTTTGTTTTGTTTGTGGAAGGACGAAGCTGTCGAAGGTGCTCTGCGGGAAATAGGGCTTTTATAGGCGCTCCACTACTTCGTGTGTGCCTGCATCAACCAAACTGAACCGCCAAGACCACCAACTTCTTCAACAATAATTCATCTGCCGAACGATGCCGTCGCACATCTCTACTTTTTTCGTATAAACGTTATTTTTTCGCGTTTACTTTTCGGAATTTTTCAAAAATCTTCCTATTTTGTTTCATCATTTCTCCGGTTTAAAGAAATCTCTTTTGCGATATCGTACGAACCGACGAGCGGACCACAAGCCTGATACAGTCAATGGTCTTTGTCATATTTTTGTACAGATTATCACCGAGCTGTAGGAAACTTTAAGAAAAAGTAATATATTTACACATACGTATATAAACGTGAATATACATATTGCCATTTTAGCGCGGATAATTGTAGCAATCGTTTGCAGGTTTGTCCATACGATGCGTTAAAGAAATGATTGTGCAAGCTTACAAATATTCCACGTAGACAACAAACGACATTTTTATAAAATAAACGATAGCTATAAAACCGTACGTTCCCGCATAGCGCGCTCTAGGGAATACAGATTTTAAAAGGCGAAAGAGAAAGATAGAGCCTACGGAAAGGAGAGAGTGAGAGGGAAAGTGGGAGACTCGGAAAAAAAACAAATTATTGGTAAATTAGCGCAAAAGAGATTAATGAAGCCATAGTTCGACCGACTGTTGCGGAATTAATTTTAAGCCTCGACATCATGCGACATCCAATATGGGCGAGTTTCTGCCGCGAATGAAAAATTTTAGCATTCGTAGAATTCTCATTTTCCCGTGTATGTGTGCGGTAGGGTGGGGTGTATATATATATATATATATATATATATACACCCCACCCCACACACACATTATGTACGAACATTATGTACGAAAAATTGCAGTCGTTTCGAATGTACAAAAAAAAGAGACTGCATAGCACATGGGCGTGTACAATAAAACTTTCTCTACAAAATAGTTTTGTTTTTACTTCACGTTATTCTTTGCAACCGTTCGACAATTTGATGGAAATTTCGTTCATTGATATTACACGTGTACATAAGTATAAAATTAATAGAAAAGACGCGATGTTCTTGCCGAGAAGGGTACGAGCAAAAAAACAATGGAGCTTTTGCTACCCCGAGAGCATGCGATAAAGTGGCTACGCTGAGATGAATTGCAAATATTATTGTTGTGAAATATGCAAAAGTTTGTGTGAGAGTTTTTTTAAAGAAAAAAACCAAAACGATTGTATTTACATATTCGTTATATATGAAAAGGGTTCACCATTTGAAGCTGCAACAAGAAGATAACTTGTTACACAGAGTAGGTACGTGTATTGTTTATTCATAATATTTCTTGTTAATATGCTCATAGAGATGTAAATATAATTTGCAGCGTCAAAGTAATCGATCCCTCTTCATATAATGACTGACAATCTATATATATACATTCATATGTATTTAGTGATTTTAATCTGGTTTCGGCGTTAATAAACATTTCACTACTTTTGATTGCAGGAGGAGACTCCTCAGGGATTCTTCGAGGATCACGGGCTCGGTTAATAAATTCGGGATAAAAGGATGCGAAGACTTTTGGCCTTTCCTTGAGCAACATGCAACGCGGAAAGTCCATCGCTAATATTATTCCATTAGATAGGCGCTCTCGTAAAATTATTTACAATGAAAATATAGGCTTTGAAATGTTACAGTTCGCAACTCTATGCAAAAATGTTACACTCGAGTTGTTTCGTTTTGTCATCCTTATTCTTAATCATCTCACTCTTAAATCGCACGTTATAACTTGTTGAATGAACTGAAAAAATGCCAAAACAAAATTAGTTTGCCTTATTATTATAGATTCGAATCGTGGCACTCGCACACGTCAAAGATTTTATCCTTACCGCGTTCGCATAAATATCTCCCTTGCGTCGAGCGCGAGGACTTAAATTTTTTGAATTTATTTTTTAAGAATCAATGAACATCGAATTATTTTTTAATTTACTGTTTTATGAGCACGCACAAACACGGTTACTTTCAGAGTAGCGCTCGTCCTATGCTCGTGATTGCGTTAAATTGCTTATGGACAATTTATTGGAACTCTAGTGATAGTTTTTCTTTTTGTTATATATTTGCTGCCTGGAAATAATTCGATCGCCCCGAGTCAATTTTATTACGAAGCTTCGTTCGAAAATCACCGTACAGTATTTCTATTGGCAACGAAAGAGACTGCGGGAATCGAAATCAATGTTCTCAGTTAAAAAAATGGTCCCTCGACCAATTCATGATAGGGACTTTTTAAAGAAATTTCAAAAAAGTGGAAGCATTACCGTTATCGTGCACAATTTTGCAGTTAGTAAAATTCTCCATTTCTCAAATGGGGTGTAAAATGATATTTTTTTTCTTTTGCACGTTCTTAATCATTGAATACTCTCTTTAACGTATACACTTTAAAGCACCCGAAGCAGAGATATTTCCAGGATTATTTTTCTCTGCCCCCCCCCCCCCCCCCCCCCCCAAATTATGG
This sequence comes from Ophion ellenae, assembly GCA_963210295.1. NCBI lineage: Eukaryota > Metazoa > Arthropoda > Insecta > Hymenoptera > Ichneumonidae > Ophion > Ophion ellenae. The sequence continues at coordinate 33,509,096 of OY723385.1, forward strand.
CGAAAAAAGATTGCAAAATTTGAAACGACTGATCGTTACACTGCTTTAAAGATCGCAGTTATATTCGGACACTAGATTGAAAAATAGTGAGAAAAAAATATTTTTTCAAACATCAACGATTGTCGAAAAATGTAACACTCGTCTCGGAAGTGTTCGTGAATTAATACAATTAACGATTGTTATTATTTTCAATTTACTAATTAATACAGTTTTTTCATTACCAAAAAAATGTGAACATTCCCAATCGAGATTTTCGATACAGATTTTCCCTAGTATTCCGAAGAAAAAAAGATCGAACGCATTTATCAGCCTTTGCGAGGTATCCTATTAGAGTTGACGTCTCGAAATAATTAAATATACTTTCGTTGGAGAATAAGGCCGGGTCCGTACTATGCGGTTCTACCGGCGCGTTTTTGCCGGATCTACAGTGTAATATAAGTCTTGAACTAGGCATACATCATAGATCCGGGGAAAAACGCTCCGGTAGAACCGCATAGTGTGGACCCAGCCTAAAAGTTCCAAGGCGTGTACGAACATACATATCTGCAAAAGTTAACCAATACGACTAATCCTGGCCAGAAGACAATCCACAGTTTCAAATCATGGAGGCAACAATGTTTTTTCCTCAATTCGCCCATTTCCGTTTTCTCAATTGAGGAAAATTATAACTGGAAATATTTAGGAATTATTGTCAACACTGGGTCACTGTTGGAACCTGGCACCATTCGCACATTTTCATGTACGGCTGTTCGGACTTTATACATTATATTCTCTTGCACATAAGTCGCGTCGGAAACACTCGACGGGTTCTAAAACGCATATCATCCTCCGTTTTTCAGTCGGAGCTTGAACTAATCGAATGTACGAAGAACTGAAAAAAAATGTTCCAGAAACGTGATAACGTGCTGGAATACATTGCTAGAGTTCGAATCGACCGATCGAGAATCAAAAATCGTTTGTAAAATAGTTCATGCTTTACGCTCCGTCCACAATTACCGTAAATATACAATTGTAATACAGATAAATATCAATAATAAAGGTTATGATGGCAACTGATTGACAAAGATGCAATTAGAAAGCAAATAAAATAAGCAAGTATTGATTTTCCCACGATGTTCCTTGTATCGTTTCTTTTTTTTTTCGTGTAGGACGTTCTGCGATATTCAACTTAAATAAATTGACATTGGCCAACTGCTATTTGAGACGTTACACATTTAGGTCTATCTCTGGTTGTAAATGCCACCAATTTGTGACTTTTGACCTTTTTATTTATTTTATCAACAAAATTGTACAGGTCCGGCGATATTCGCGAGACCGCAAAATTGGTCAAATTCGTTTTTGAAGACATTTTTTTCTTATAAAGAAGAACGCAAATTGTGTTCCCAAAGAAGAATCGCCAATTTGTTTCCAGAAGAATAATTCAAAAAATGTTTAAGGGGTATGGCCACAGTAGAATTTTGAAGAAAAAAAAACGATTTTTTTCCGCGCTTAAACGGTGCTTTATCATCATAAGAATAAGTTACTATTTGATTTATAACAAGACATTTTTTTTCACCGACTTTGATCGTATAATGTAAGCCATGGAGTACCTAAAACTTTAAACGCGTTTGTCTCGAAACAGCTTTTTTCCAATTGGCGTGACAAATAACTTCAACAATTTTCACTCGATTTACTTCAAATTTAAAAGCTACGTTCCTAATTGCGTTTTGCAGAGAAGAACCGTACGGAATTTCTGATTAATCGGAAACTTTTCATTTTATGAGCAGTTTTATACGAAATTTTTCACTGAAAATTCATTCAAATACCTACAACTTTTGAATAAAACGATATTTTTCAAATTCCGTACGTACTTCTCTAGGTATTCTAATGTAGATTGAAAAGAATTTTTAAAGAAAGATAACAAAAGAAAATATTAGTAGTCGGCCCAATTGTACATCGGAAAAAAAATCTAACATTTTGATATTCGTACTAAATTGATGTGTAATTAATTTTATGAGTGAATTACTTTTTCATACGAAAAAAAATTGTTAAATTCGCACACGATTTTATACCCGTTACGGTGGCTAACCCCTTAAAGAATAATCAGCCAATTTTGTCCCAATAAGCGATAGGCAAATTTCGCACGTAAATAATACCCGATGAACTTTTCATCCGAAAACCAGTTGGCACATTTTGCCGTTACTAACTCACCAGCCCAATTTACCAATCTGTTAATGAACAATTGGAAAATTGTGCTCCTCAAGAATAATCGACAAGTTTTATCGCAAGTGAGTAATTAGCATCTTCCGCTAATGGACAACTCAATTCTGCCAATGAATAATTGAAAACGTTTGCTTTTCAATAGTAATAAGCATATTGGTAACGAAATGGAACAATTAGCAAATTTGGTTCCTAAAAAACAAAAATATACAAATTTTGCTCTCAAACAGTCGAACGTTGCCCCTTAAGAACAATTAAGAACAAGCCAAGAGAAACATAAAAATTTTACCGCCAAACGAAAACGGACAAATTTCGCTCCCAAGGAAGATATGGTGAATTTTTCATATGGTAACCCCTTGAAATATTTTTGTTTACACCAAAAGATTCAATAATTGAGAAAAAAGAAAGAAGAAAGCAATACCCGCGACCCTCGTGACTTCGCGAGCATTGCCGTACGTCAAAGCAGCATGCAGGGTTAACCGGGATGCTTCTGCGACAATAAGGCGTTCTTCGCAACAATTCAAGCGAATGGTTTCGAGTTCTCGCGGCTCAATGAGCGGTTGGGTCGAGCTCGGGCTTCTCCGTTCTCGTCGATATTCTCAAGCATCGAGAAAAAAAAGAAGAAAAAAGCCCATGTGGGTGTCCGAGAACGCGGCCGTGTCGATCGTCGCGCGCTCGCAGCGCTGATGGTAGGCATGAGAAAACGTTCCCAGCGCGTGTGTGACAAGAAAACAGCGCGCCAACTCCGAAGAAAACTTGACGTGCGGTGCGAGCATCGATGGTTCGCTTAAAGACATCGTCGATCAACGCTCGAGTCTCTAGCGATTGCCACATTTGTACTCGTTCCCAAAAGCAATAGCAGGCAAACGGAACAAAAACATCGATTGCGCCATTGCTACTCCAAGCCATGTCTTTTCCAAGATATCCTGAAGAAAACCCCGGAGATCTAGAGACCATTCCTTCTCGATACTCCCGTGAAGCTGCGGGCGAATCCTCGCCGGTCCCCATTATCATATTGGACGAAAAATTCCCAATATCGGGGATTATCGTTTCACGAAATGAGACCAGCGTGGCATTGTCGATGATGAACGCGAGACTGGGAACTCACGCGACTGTGCGAGTTTACGTACGCGAGGACAAGCAATCGTTCCCGTACGGCTCTACGGGCACGTGTTCGCGGTCCTCGAGAAAATTATTGTGACGTGCCGCCTTGATGATATACCCACGCGACACTGTCGGTAAAATTCGAAGCGGCGTGACGGTCGTTCAAGACTATACATGTATACACCAAGCCCGTAAATACGAACTACGCGTATGCACACGTACATAAATATATTTCTGCACGCCTAAATAAATTGATATAGCTGTATATACTCGAAGAGAAAATATACAAATATACACGTGTGTGGACATGCACGTACGTATATTTATCTATCTTTTCCCCAAGTTATACAGCTCGATATATACGCGTGGGTGTGCAATGCGTTTCACACAGCTCGCGTGGCTGGGCATTGTAGCGTGTGTGCCAGGAAAGAAGCGAACGAGGGGATGCGCCTGGCGAGAGCGTGTACTACGCGTCGGCGCGGGAACTCGAAGAGTTCGTGACGTCTTTGGTTATCCCTCTTATCGTTAAGAGCGAGCTGCGAACGTCCCCGGTGCTTTCTCTCTCTGTTTCTTTTGCTAGACGGCTCGTGCGTGAGTCGTTCTTCGCGTCTCTCCCATTCTCGATTGTTTCTCACATGGATCCTTCTGGCCTCTGTCCCTGTCTTCAGTCCCCCCACCGGGCCTCGACGCACCCGCTCCGCAATCCCTCAAGCTTTCCGTTTAATGTGACGGCGGAGCACGACGCGTATACACACACACACACACACGCGCGCGCGCGCGCGGTAGGTGGCTGATACATAGGAATCACGCGCAACTCGCGGCCCGCCTCGGCGAGTGTGCGCGTGCGTCTCGTATCCGTGTATGCGCGGGCGCGGGCGCGCGCGTGGCTTATTTTTCCGCGGACCATAGAGGCAAGTTAGCCGAGGAGGGCTAGAGTGGACGCTCCGTGTACCGACGTCGGACCTCGTCGCGGCCGTCGTGTGTCGTACCCGCAGCGGTGGTCGATCGTTGTTTCGCGCGCGCGGCTCGTCGCGTCCGAGAAGAAAAACCAAGGTGGAAGATACGAAAGCGAATACGAGAATTTCGGGAGCTGTAAAAGAAAAGCGGCGTTTGGGGGGGTGAGGCAGACAGATAAACGCGGGGCGAAAGAGGGAATAGCGAGGGTCCGCGATCGCCTAAAGCGTCGCGCGATAAGATCGCGGGACGAGCATTACGCACGGGCGAGCTCTCATCGGGATACGTGCGAGAGCGAATACCTGGGTGTTGAGAGCGAGGTTTTCTCGTTCGTGCGGGTGTGTGCGTCTGTGTAGCAAGTAATTTGCTCGCGTGTGTGTGCGCGGGCACACGCGTTACACGAAAGTCGTGTGGACGCAAGGAAATCGTGTCGTTTTTTCTTCTGCACAAGAGAGATAGAGAAAAGGCTAGAAAGAGTAAATAAAAGCAGTGCGGAAGCGCAGAGCGGTGGCCTCGCGAGGGGGAGCCTCTGACACACGCCAGAGGGGCGCGAACGAAGCTCGTCCTGGCGAAAGGAGCGGGCGAAGCGACTTCCGGTATAGAGGCGCGGTGGAAGGACACGCGTTGCGCGGAACACTCACCGGATATGGAACGAGGGGAGACTGGAGTGTAGCAGAATATACGCCAGAAATCTCTACTCGCACAGCGAGATAAATACCTCGCGCGTACATAACTCTGCAAAAGAAGATCCAAAGGAGAGGATCGAATCTCCCCATATTCTTACCACATATGCTCCTTCATATTCACTTTCGATATACGTGATGAACCGCAATGCCCGGATAACTTCGGGAAGAGTGATTAATTCGCATTGTGGCGGTCGAGTGTGATCGCTCGCGGTTAAAGCTACACGCACGATCGAAAGCGCGCGCACACACACGCGCACACACAGATCGTTCGTGTTGCTCCGAAGGGGTGGTGTTTCGAGCTTTTCCTTTTCTTCGTAGTGCACGCCTCCGCCCTCTCCCTTGTACAACGCTATCGCCGCGCTCCGCAGCGACCGTCGCCGCACACATCGTCGTCACCGCCACCACCACCGCTGCCACCGAGGGAGGGGGCGGCGGACGGCCGCGAGAGAGAGAGAGAGGAAGAGAGAGAGCGATAAAACGACAAAGAGAGCGGGAGAGAGTGAGACAGACAGAGGCAGACACACGGGAAGAACAGAGATAGATGTCTTTCGCGTGCGCGGGAAGGAGCGAGATAGAGAAAGGGGTTGCTTAGTCGTCGGTTGCGAGCGGGGGAAGGGTGGCTGCCGATGCCAGATCGCAGCTATTCGGCGCTCAGCTCCGTGTCACGGATGCGCGAACCCGCCGAGATACTTTGCCCAGTACAGAAGTGATATGGTCAGCTGTGAAGTGGGCAAGTGGGCAAGACAAGCCTCCGGAAATGCGCCTTAGGCACGTGAAACTCGCGAAACGGGAGTGCCCGTGGCAGAGAAATGTACGTGTACGGTTTCGAGATTACGTAGGGATGTAATACATCATTTACATATGTACATATATATATGTAGATATATATATATATATATATGTATGTATGTACGTATGCGTATACATATGTATGTAAAAATATTTATGTATATATATATACATATGTGTGGTCGTACGTCGCGCGGCTCTCGCCCTGCGTAGCTTCACGGTGAAAATCTGGCGTGAACGGCGCCGCGGCGGAACGGGGAACATGGCGTCGGTCTCGGCTGAGACTCCAGAAAGCCACGGTCACAGCTTCAGCAAAAAAACGTTTCACAAACCAACGTTCTGCCATAGCTGCACCGACTTGCACTGGACACTCAAAGGGTACATCTGCGAAGGTACACCGTTCATATACAATCTACATATATATATATACATATATGTCGCCAGATTCGAAAAACTCCAGAGAAATATCCGAAAAAAATGCGGGCCCCTTCTGGGCCGGGATTCGAAACCCGGACTTTTCGATTACCGGTCGAAAACTCTGACGACTGAACTATACCAGCCTGATTACCACATTTTATCGAATAGTCTCGATGTTCGCAACGTTACAATACATATACACACACATATACATATATATGTGTGTGTGTGTGTGTGTGTGTGTGTGTGTGTGTGTGTGTGTGTGTGTGTGTGTGTGTGTGTGTGTGTGTGTGTGCGTGTGTGTGCGTGCGTGTGCGTGCGCGCGCGTGTGTATGTGTGTATGTGTGTGTGTGTGTGTGTGTGTGTGTGTGTGTGTGTGTGTGTGTGTGTGTGTGTGTGTGTGTGTGTGTGTGTGTGTGTGTGTGTGTGTGTGTGTGTGTGTGTGTGTGTGTGTGTGTGTAATGGGTATATGGTCTTCATGCATTATTGTATGTATAGTGTATACATAAACATCTAAGCCTCCAAGAATGCTCTCGCTATCCGAATCTTCCGATACTCCGAAATTGCAAAAAAGTGCCATTGCAATTTATCTATCGCACGACGGAGAAAAGCCAACGCGATAAGCGTAAAGATTGCTGAGGATTTACGGTGAAATAAAAGAATTCCCCTTGCATAGTTGCGTGATAGTGATTTGCTCGCGGTTGTCACGGCAAATAACTGTTCGTACGGAGATGTACATACACTATGTCTCGATACTACGAAAGTTTCTTGGGGCAGCGAAGAGAAGGGGAAAATGAAGAGAGGGATGGCTCCACGCCTTCGATCCACAGTGGACCTCTTCGAGATTTCGACAATGTCCTCGCACCCCTATCCATTCCTCCTATTGTCCACTTTCCCCTCGCTTCTTACCCGCGGTCCGGCCGCATCGTTATCCCGTAAACAACACGCATCTTAACGCCGTTAGATGCTATCGAAAAAACGCTCCAACGCTCCGAAGTTTCCCGCGAAGCGAAGGCAGTCCGAGGATCTCGTGATACTTGCCGCACCGCTTGTCGGTCGGGAGCATTACGAAATCCAAGCACTTTGCTCGTACTGATGGTGTGCGGAATACGCGGGGGTTGCATGTCTTCGATGGATATGCGAAATCGAGGGGTTTAGAAGTTTGGGATGTGGAGATGAATGTAGACGTTGTTTTTGGTAAAGGTGAGAATTTCTACGAGAAATGTCAACCTCACCACTGGATTGTGTTTCTTCTGTGTGCTTGAAATGTTTATATCAATCGTATGTGTGTGCGTGTGTGATTTTACTATTCCAATAATGAACATAAATGATACCACTGATGGTAGAAATGATTCTGCTCGATGATATTTGACCTTTTTCGTAAACGTTCATCGCAAGTTTGTGTAAGATTGTCAAGTTCAGATTCAGGTTATCCCGGCCTCGTTTGTGTGTCTGATCGCGATTGGCTTTTTCTACTTGACGCTCGAATACCATAATCCTCGTCGCCTTTTCCATTTCGTTTCCTTCTTCTTTGTGTGCAATAAGTGCTTTACTATAACGTTATACAAGAAAGGGCTCGAACTCGGTCATTCTCGCGCGTCCCACATACCTACTACTGGAACATAACACGCAACGGGGCAGCAAACGTGTCGGGTTTCTCCTAGCTCGCCCCTCGCGCGCCCGCCCCTCTTTTTCGCTATTCCCCTTTCTCGGTTTCTCTTTACCCTGATTAGGACGAAAGTTCAGTTCCATTTCGTAGGACTGTTTTGACGAAGTCGGGCTACTCGCAGGATAGACGCATACACACAAGGGCGTACCGGTTTGTAGTATCAAAGCCGTGACAAGCACGCCAGCCTCTTCCCGATGTAGCCGCGTATCTCAAGGGTGTCGCGCGCACCTGCATAACATGATCGTAAACAGGTATCATCGTTGCCCGCGTATAGAGTTCACGATGGAAACAATAGAGAGAGGAGAAGGAAGTTGAAGTCGGGCAATTTTGTTGGACGAGACAGCGGGTAGCGAACCCGAGGAGAAATTTTCAGCCTACTTTAAAGGCCTTTGATCCTATGTTAGCCGCACTCGAGTCTGTTTACTGCTAGAAGTCCTACTATGGGCCGCCACATGCTCTTCCTTTGCCGCTTACCTGCTGCATAAGCCCGTGTACTCCTACCCAACCTGGCTGAAGTCGTTGCAGCTCCTCTTTTGATTGCATTTGGACCTATCGTGCATTTGGCTGTTTCGACGAAACGAGGGTGGGGATGGTCGCACTCGAAAGAGCGGGTCTGATAGTTTTCAGTAACCGTCATGCGTTGGACTAGGTAGGACCGCGCGTTCGCCGTAGATGCCTACTTTTCCAATGGCCTTTCCATTATCTCCATCCAGCGAACCTTCCGCATTCGCTTCAAACTTGACCCTGCAGCTTCGGCAACTCGCCAAAGTGGAAGAAATGGATCTTGGGCAAACAGTTACAATATTTTTGATAGGAATTGCCCTCATGTATGCATGATACGCGGATCCCTATAGCAAGGCACGCATGCATACGTATAGGTACTAGTATACGTGCGTTGGTGTATGCTTAGGCATGTATGCGTGGGGGTATATACGTGTGTCTACGCATGCGCGTATTCAGGCATATGTATCTCTATATGCGTAATAGAGTGTATGTGTGTGCGTGTATACGTGTGCCATTCGACGTCCTCCTTAGTGCCTGCAAGTGGAGAAAAGGGAAATTTGTTCCCGTTCTAGGCGTTAAGTAGGAGCTCATTTTATATTGAATGCGAAGCTACTTTACTGCCTTTATCTCCCACCACTGTGAGGATCTGGAGGGGCAAAATAGGCTGAAAATTTTGACTCGGGAAGAAACAAGGTAGGACTCGAATAGCTCGGCAAGCCGAAACGTAATTATGAATCGGTGGATGGCTTTCTGGAAGCTACCGTCTCATGATCGGATCTCTCGGTCACGTCCACGAGCGTCTAATAAGCGTGGAACAGCGCACGAGAGGCACAATTAAGGTATCGACTGATCGATAAGGGTCTCGATGAACTAAATCCAGCCTGGCGGCTCGTTATATCCGTTGCCGTGTACACACGAATATGGCACGACTACCAGTTAACGGCCATTCGCACCATGAAAGCAATACGAGCCTCGAGAATTTCCGCGCGCGCCTCACACACGCAACAGGGCCGCCTGTTGTGGCGCTCATCTAACACGCGCACGAACCTTGGAACGGCTGTGCTCGGCTTACACAACCCTCTGCCTCGCGATCCCTAACACACCACCCGGGTCACCACACACACCTTCTTCCGAGGCCAATGCTGCACCGAGTGCTCTTGGGCCAGGCTAAAACTCTGGCTGACCTCCAACCGAGCCGACACGATGAATGGAGAAAGTGCTCATTCACTTGGCTTCGCATACAGCAGGCCCATTCGAGAAGAGCTACCTCACCGAACACATACAACCGAAAGCTCGTAGAAAGTGCAAAAGAGATGATCAGCCTCAACTTCTATCACGTACCAGTTGATGATCGAACACTTGCTATTCCGATGTTGTTTTAGGCGGATAGTCCGGCTATTGGGGTTTTGGAAACACGCCCTGTTTCGACCCCTTCACGTGCGATGAGGTGTTTTGGAAAACAAGCGGAAAAAAACGGCCCAAATTGGATATCTTTTAGGACGGCAAATTGGGCACTTTGGGACGGCCTACAAATTTTACGAATAATAGTTCCGTGTAGATCGTGAAAAATAAACAAGTGAGACTTTTAACAGCTACGGGAAAATGAATTTATGAAAAAAAAGAGAAAAATAGTTTTTTCTCATTGCATATTCGTGTCAGAAAGCTCTTTTTTTTAGAAAAAAAAGGAACAATTTGGTTCATGGTTTGCTAATGAGATTCCCCTTTACCATATGAGTACTCTCTAAACTTTCTCTCATTTCAATCATTCAGGTTCTTCACTACTCTCCCCTGCACTACCATATCCATCACCATATTTCTTCACAACGGGAACAGTCGAAAGTTCTGACTTCACTCTTCCTGCGACATATTTCGTTTGGATATCATTCCTAACTGAGCTCTTCTCTGTGTATCCTGGCATTTGACTCAAGCGTCGGGGGCGACCAGTTCGAAAGAACCGGGCTCACGTTTGCCGTAACAGAGAGAAATACGGGCGGGAGTATGTGCCTTCAGGGTCGCGGAAAAGTCGAATGAAATAGAACGTGCCGAAGTGCGCGAAGCTGCGCAACGAAAGTCTGGATAATTTCTAGCATTTTCAAGATTGACAGTATTATCTGCCGCGACCGAGATGGAAAACCAAGCGGTGTTATTAAGAACACCGCGATTGGAGGTAACGTTATATCGTCAAGGGTTCAACCCCGCATTTTGTTTCCAACCGTTCGAATCCACGTTTCTGCAGATTCAGAGAACCGTCTCACTCTCATCCGTTTTGGCACTTCGCCCCTATCGCAGGGAAACAAAATTGCCAAACGTGTTACATGGGTGCTTCAACGTTATTCTGCTCGATTAGTCTTCATCGGCGAACAGGTCTGTGATGGTTCTTTGTTTCCAATGTTCCGGAGTTTTGAGCTCGACAGCCTCGAATGAGCGTCGTTGACTCGCTTTTGGCCGTTATTGCGATACTCCAGCGCTCTTGCTGGGTGAGCTTTCATGTAAGCCGGTGGTGTAAGAGAGACGGGAGGGCAGAGGGCGCCTGTGCCGCACGCGCGACTCTCTCACGAGCATTGATCGTGGGGGTGGGTTTTGGAGCGGGAGAACGGGGCGGAAGGGATGGGATTTCCCCGTCGATGGGGGTGGCAGCGCTACCGCGCCGCAGGGACAGGGCGGTTTAACGGGCCGAAAGAAGAAACGTACTGGAGGAAGAGGGGGGGGGGAGAGGTAAAGATCCCACGAAAAAATGAGAGGTGTGAATTTGTCGGGAAAGTCTCGTTTACGAAAACTTTTCATTTTCCACGGGCTAAGCGAAATCGAGAGAAATCGACACGTTACTTCGATCAAACTTGCCTTGAATAAGTCAGCTAGAGATAGTAGGATAAACCGGTATGACGGTCGAATCCTGTCATCCTATACAATCATTGATTCGGTCGCGCTTGCGAGGAAATTAATTTCTTTCGTCCTCACCGTCCGTGATAAATAGTGAAATATTTGGGCACGAATCTTCAGTGACTTCCAGCAATGTATTCGTATCGTCGTCCAGTCGTCATGAAAAAGAATTTGGGGGCTATTCACTCGAAAGGGTGGACGATGCAACTTCAATCGTTGTTGTTCCGGTGTTGTTTTTTTCCGGATTGCACGGTTAGTGGCTTTTCGGGAACACGCCCCGTTTCAACCCCTCGCCGCATTGCTACGCATGAGAATACAATACGTTGCGATAATAACACGTGCCTAGGAGCACAAAAAAAAAGAGAAAACCGCCCCAATTGTGAACTTTCGACCAGCTCACATATTTGGAATTCTTTTTTCGGTTTCGCGTACTATCGGATGACGCGTGTTCTGATTGCTACGGCAAATGAACGCACGATTGCTTCGCGTAAGCCATGGGAAATAAAAAAAAGAGCGATTGCTGATACCAACGGAAAAATGAATTGTTGGAAAATGCACAACAATCATTTTCTCTAGCTAGGAGTACGTTTCCGAAAACGCTTTTCGATACCGTCAGGCCATAATCCCGTGTACACGGATTTCCCCGACTCTGGCAGGCTCTGAGCAGAAAAAAAAACTTCCGCGTGTTTTAGAGCATTTCGTCAATAGAACATTTTAGTACATTTTTAATCAATTTTGTTTACCGGTTGCCCGTACGATTGAGAGAAAAGAAACAGCCAGGTACTTGCTACATTGATGACCACGTTGCCACGAAGAAAGGCTTCAATGATAATCATAAAGAAAATCGGTGGGTTAAATCGGTGATGGTCAAGTTCTTTTCATTTCAATTGAACGTTTCATCTCTTTCCGCCGACAGCGCACGCGTAATTACAAATCCGGATGGATGTATAATTCACGATTTTAGCTAATTTTGTGCGACGATATTGACGATCGTAAAGAAAGTTTATTTTTTACTTTTGTTATCCAGATGTTACGTATTGGCGATGAAACGTTCCTTAATAATCCGCGCATACTCACTTATCTTCCAATCTTAGCTTCACTAAAACAAACAGTTCGATGTAATTGTAGAATTCTTGCCGATGATTCATCATTGCAAACGTTGCAAGACCTTTTCCATATCGACTCCGAATCGATTTAGCCGGACTGTTTAAGGATATAAGGGAATCGTACCGAAATGCTACGATGGCGATAAAAATTGGGTGCATTATTGAGGTGGGTCCATAAGCTCGAAACTTCTGAAATACAATTTTCGTTGTTGCGTAGTTTTATAGCCTAGGGTCATAACTTGAATAAGCAACAGAGATTTTGCGGAAATTTAACAATTTGACCGAGTTATGACGATTTCTGTGCCGTTAGATCGCTCACTACGCTACGGTGAACCGCCCCGTTGCGATGTACCATTCTTGTGTGTTTTTCTCAAAATCGTTTTACAACATGGGGTAAATCGTATCTCAAAATCTATTCATCTAATTTATTTCAAATTCGGCCGGAGCCTAGCTTATAACAGTTAATATCGTTTGACCGGATTGTTTTTGATATGTTTATTCATGTGTTAAAAATCAACGATTCAAGTTGTTTTTTTTGTCGAAAATCACACTTTTTTCTACAGCTTGCCATGGGTGTAATTTTCAAAATTATGGCCGGGCTCGAGACAGGTGAATGGCTCGAAATTGCAGCAGTGTGAGACACGACATATTCACTTTCGAACGCTTTCTCACGACGAAGCTAAATATCAACGAATACCGCCGAACTAATCACGAAAAAAAACACCCTTCACTGGAAATTTGAGGCTTGGTCTGCATATTGCCTCGCTCACGACTGCTTGTACTTTACATCCCGGACACATTTTTGGGAATTTCAAAGTGCTGGGTAAGCATATCAAAACTGCCCCAAGGCATTTTCTCTCGATACGTGGGGGCTCGTTTTGGTACTGGGAAAAAATGACGCAAAATTTTAGGTCTTTATATTAAAAAATGTTCGAGTTATAAAAAAAAACCGTTATTTCCGGTTTTCATTTATTTTTTATTAGTGAAAAAATAAATTAAGGATTGATTTTTTTCAAAGGACTAATGATCAAAATACATCAGCGATTTTTTGTTGTCCGATTCCACATTGAAAACCGTATTTTTTAGCAAATAAATAAAAAAAAGTTATTCTTCAAGTACGTTTCTTCAAACATGCAATCAATACATGTTGACAGAAGACGTCTCTTGTAACTCGTTATACTCAAGATTTTTTTCAATTTTTTTTAATTGGTGGAACACGGTGGAAAAAATAATTTCGAACTTTCTTAATATGATTTTGAATTTTTTATCGAATAATGTTTAAAAGAATTGATCATTAAATTAAAGGTGAAATTGAAAAATATCTTTGGCGGTCGGTAACAACTATCGAAGCTGTTTTTACGACAAACGCCATTTATTAGAAGTCAAACACGATAATCTTGTTTGCGTAATGCAAATAAAAATTATGCAGAATTTTGAAAATGCTTATGTCTAATCCAAATGGGTTAATCAAACTGCTTGAAAAAAAAAGACTTTTCTGAACTTGACCGTGGTTACCGCGATGTCGTAGAATACTTAAAAGGCCAAGAATTTGAAGTATTAATGTGAGTTCTGAAAGGAAAACGTAATCAACTAACAACAAGCGAGTCAAACGATTCTCGATTCGTGACCAAAGTCCGTTGAGTAGTGGAAGCTGTTTATGGGGCAATTAATGGGACTTTATGGAGCTGTTTATGGGACAATTGCCTAAAAAACATACTCAACAAGGGGGATCGGAAAAAATATTATTTCGTCCAATATTACCGAAAAGAAATAACCATCTCTTAATTTTTATGTCTACTAATAAAAAATAAATAAAAACCGGAAATAAAGTTTTTTTCGATACCTCGAAAATTGTTGAAGATAAACACCTATAAGTATGCGTGATTTTTTGTTTCTCAGTACCAAAACGCGCCTCCGAGGATTGAGAGAAAACGACTTGGGGGCAGTTTTAACATTCTTATCCGGCTCTACCCTTTCTGCTACTTTTACCCCGTATTACATACATCCTCGAGTGATGCTTATAAACTGATAGTGAAGGTACGAAAGCGGCGGGGTGGTACAATGTAGATTTTGGCTGTTTTTTCATGAAAATATGTAGAAAATGATTTGAAGTTTCTAGAATGCGAAGGGTACATTTTCAACTATTTCACTTTGCAATGGCGAACGATGGTCACACAAAGCTCCAAGCACATGAAATGTGTGTTCTTCGACTATATATCTCTAGCGTCGCGAGTAAAGTCCTTTGAAACTTGAAACAAGTGAGCGCGGACGCGTTGATTCAAACTCGATGTAATAATGACAAAAAATGCACAATGTTATCGAATATTAAGTATGATATATTTCAACATAATCGATACAGTCAAGAAAAAGTTAGCTAAAGTTTTAGGTTACGGGCTTTGGCGAAAAATGATCGCCATTTGTTATTCAATTTGAATCGCTGAGAAATATTGGAACTATTCACAATACGAAGAGAAGCGGCAAATTTTTGCCACAAACATTTTCGACCGTAGCGCCGTGGGCGATTTCCCCTTTCATGAAAATCGTCATAACCCGGTCAATTTTTTTTACCCTAGGCGATAACACGATGTGATAAAAAAAAAAAAATTAATTTCAACGTTATGTAGACCCCTTGACTGCCATACCATCCTGAGCCATTTATTTCGGGCTTTTCCGAAAAATGGCCACACATATTTTTCGTCGATTATTTGGGTTTGTTTCTGTTGGATGCTTTCCCCTCATAACACGCGTTATTATGGCTCCCCGAGCGCCTTGACACGAAGCAAATGTTAGACCGTTGTTCGAAAAGCCCGTAGTCTTAATACTTTCCAAAAGTTGTTCTTTAACAAACAGTCCCTCTGTCTTCGGATGCCATCGCAATCGTGGTTTTGTAAAACGCCTTTTGAAGCTTGTCCGTCTTGTTGGACAACTGTTCGAACATCCTGAAAGAAATCGCATGAAACCAGACGAGCCTCATGCAAACGCAAATTTCATTCACAATTTGAATAAACGAAACCTCAAATACCATTCACGGCATTAGTTACCCCCAACCGAACTACAAATCGGCGTTTTTTTCGGAAAGTTTTTCAAATGTGTAAATCATAAAGAATCCGCTAAAATATCCATTATACATTACTTATTGGTACTGTGACGGCATATGTTTTTTGTATTTATTTAGTCAACAATATATTGGTCACGTCCACGTACGTTGTTCAGGCCTCGGTCGGAAGTACACGTTCCCGTGTTCTGCTCGATAACTGCTCTATGGATTCATGGATCTACAAAATCCACGAAAATTCATATAACGTCATGATTAAACTCTGTCGAGCAGATTTTTTCATTTCCCGCGATAAACAAGTCAACACATTACGAAAACAAGACATTTTTTTCGTCGGAAATTTCGCGTTACACATGTTCATAAAAGTATCTTCTGCACAGAAAACAAAATAGATCGTCACGAAAGAAATGTTTCGAGAAAAACGCGATATAATCTGTCTATTCCCTCCCCGCGTGCGGACATCTATCCTCATAACTCCGTTTTCCATTTTTTTTCCCGAAAACAGCTCGATTTTTCACCTAAAAATAGAGAGAAATACAATAGTCATCACGTGCATGGTTCTTGGCTTCATGGAGGCACAGTTTTATGGCGCAAGCCCGTCCTTTCACAAGGGTCCAAACAATCTTGTCCATCGATCGGACGTGCGCGACTATGGCACAATCGATTTGTAAAAAAAAATAAAGAAAATTCCCGACGAAGCTCCGCTTCACGCGAAAACGTATCCAGAGCGGGGATCGCTGAGAGATGTGAATGGGTGTAAAATCTGTGCCAAACGCTAGAAAGATCGAGGACGGTTGGAGGTTTCGCGGGGGAGGCTGCCGTCCGCGTGTGATCGGCGGTGCCGTTGCGAGGTTTTTTAATATACATTCCTCAAGGGTAGTATCGATACCACCGTCATGTATGCGCGTGTATAAAAGTGAAACATGGGCGATCGAGGGGGTGGAGGGTAGGCGCCGAAGCAAAAGAACGAGAGAGAGAGAGAGAGAGAGAGAGAGAGAGAGAGGAAAAGGGACGAGGCAGGAGCTCGGAGATCGCGGTATATTCAACGTCGTCTCGCGAAAGGCGTTGAAGCTGGATCCATTCAGGTCCAGAAGCTCGAGGCTGGCCGCGAGAGGGGCCGAAGAGGATAGCAGGGGAGAGTTTCTCTCGGTACCAAGTCCACGTAGTACACAACGCCGCCGCTCGGAGCGCTGCTACGAGCATCTCTTCGCTTACCTGTTATGAGACGAAACGAGTGCGCAAACTGGTGCAGCACTGTAACGCGCTACCACCGTTAACCGAGCATTGTTCCCTCGACAAAGAGACCCCGTAGCCTCGCCGCTGTAACACGGAAAAAGAAGAAAAACCAGAGAGAGAGAGAGAGAGAGAGAGAGAGAGAGGCATCGAATAAACCAATGAACGAGCACGAGCAAAGAGGAAAGTAAAAATGAGAGGCTGCGAGTTTGCTTGCTCTCTCGTGCATTGTTCGTCCAGCTCAAGCAGTAGAATCGTCCCGCGTGGAAAACTTTTGTGACGAGAGTATCGTTGATCCTCCCACTCGTACATAATTCAAGTTTTACTCGAAACTCGGTCCTTTTTCTGAGCGAAGGCCGAGACACTATATGAATACACTTATGTCCATACACATATATCCAGGGTGTCTCAAACAAACAAACATCGAAATGACTCGATGACCGCAAGGAAGCCTGAAATCTTTGAACTTCATGCCACTCGCTTTACTGAACGAACTTGACCGGTTATTATGATTTTTTCTATTTATTGGAGTCAAATAAAAACCGGCTCATTGAATCTCAATGAAAACAAAAATCATTATAATAACGCAGTCACGCGAGTGTCTCTCCGATGACTATCGCAAAGCTGGCTTTACTCCTGGGGAATTCGGCATAACAATTATAAAAGCACACCCGTATGCAATAATGTATCGAGACTTGGAACTTAGTGGTCTCATTTGTCATTCCTTGTTTCGGAGGTTGTGCTATCAGACTTACATTCGCAACACGGATAAACCAACAAAAATGCAGAATTACGGGTGTGCTTGAGCTTCTGTGAACACTTACTAATTGGCGAATTCAATTATGACATTTACTGGAGAATTCGACGCCTGAATTGAAACGGCAATTATCGTCTGAAAAACAAGGGACGCGGAGGACCCGTGATATTTCGAAGATTTGGTGGCGTTCTTTAAACCTAAATACTTTATTTTAATCGACGGTCTATCAATATTGATAGGTATGATTATCGACGAAAAAAAATTGACGCTTCGACACGATACAGATCTGCAGGTAGCCCTTATTTTTTGGCAGGTTTTGCCGAATCCTTCACCTGTTGTTGTTAATCCAACGCTAAACCACAATTAGCGGGACTTGAAATGCAAATTGCGTTCACGAAAATTCGTGTGTACGATTTCCTCTGCCATCTCGGAATTTTATTATAAGAATTGAGCGATAAAAAATGACCTAGTCGAGAAATTCGCTGACATAAATAATGAAGAAGTAGGTAATTTTTATTTTTAACGACTTCGTTCATAAACGCGAGCGTTCGATAAATTGCACAATAAATAAGTGAGGTTCGGGAATCGCGACGAAGAAATTTTGTATTGATGAATAGCGAAATTGAATAAACATGCAGAAAATGGACAAAGTTCCGAACCTGAACCGACAAAGGTCGAGCTGAAATTTTGCACAAACCTTTCTCTTAATATTTGAAGACAACCCCAAAGGAATTTTTGGCGACGCGCAATAGTTTTTGTGTTTGGGTTCGTTTAAGTATTTTTGTTTGGACAAAACGGAGAGCGCCATAACATATATATACATTGAGAAAAAAAATGATTGATCCAATATCATTGGTGATATTGAATGAAATTTCGTTGTATCAATTGTAAAATTGTTGGTGTAAATAATTGGATTTATTAGTCCAAACAAAACGCTATTGACTCTAACGCGGTCCTCTAGTTTCTCGGCTGTTTTTTTACGGCTTTTTCAATAATTTTTTACGGGCAAAGCATCGAAATAATCAATCTCATTGTTTTTGCATAATCTTTATTAACATTTAAATAAGCTTTACAAATTTTTTGAAGTCAAAATATATAATAGAATAAACGTTATAGTGGGTGACAGGAAGACATCAAGTAAAAGAGGTGCTTGACGGTGACCAAGATTGCGGCTGTTCTGCTTATCTGAAATCAAAAAACCAAACGGCATTTTAATCTTCATATTTAAGACTAGCGATTGAACTAGAGTTAATTCTAAATTACAAAAATTGACTTTTTTATACACTTTTGAAAATTACATTCTATTTTTTACTCATTTTTTCTTGAGTTTTTCGCTCGTACAAAAAAAAAACTATCGAAGCAATCATGATAATCCTAGTTCAATCGCTGGCTTATAACATATTAAAGATGCTGTATAAATTTGAACATGATCGGTACAGTAGTTTCTGAAATATCGTGGTCACCGTTTCGAAAAATGGTGTTTCGAGAAAAACGCGTTTGAAAGTTCGCGCTCCCAGCGCGCGCTCCGCATACCTGCTCCGTTCCAGGGCCGTAACTTGTGAACCACTTCGAATATCGAAAAATCCTTTGGCAAACATTTTCTACACATGTTGTAGATGTGATTTATGAAAAAAAAAATCGATTTTTTCGACCCGAGAAACTAGAGGACCGCCTTAATAACAATTAAATAAATATAATTTAAATAAACTAAAACTAACTTTAATAAATAAAAAGTTTGTTTTCATTCATAAGACATATTGTTAGCCGAGAACAATATATTATTGGATGTATTTAAAAAATTATCGCGGACGAATTTTACAGTTTTGAATGCATTTTCTGCAACGAACAAAAAAAGCGTTTCAATTCTTAACATGAATATTGTCGATTCGAGAACACAAGAAATATTGAATTTCGCTCTTTTGGTTCAGATAAAATTTATATTGAGTAAATATATTGTTTTATTGTCTTCACCATATCCGATATTGATTTTCAAGTACATTATTCTTCAAAATATTATCATTTTATTTTGATTCAAAAATATTTAGCGAATGTCTGAATTGGTTAAACAATTATGCGAAAATAAAATTTGATTCTTGCGAATACGCGAAGCGATTAAATCTTAGTCATTTTCATGTCATTTTTTTATACAATGGCGTGAAATTAAAACTATATGTACTTGTTTTGATTAAATATCTGACTAAAATACATGTATGTTCATTCAAATTATATATGTGATTTGAAAGAATATGCTATTGATTTGACACGTGTATAATTGAACTGAATACATTACAGCAATCGATTCAATGCTTTTTCTTTGGTTGAAAAAAATTCAACCAAATTATATATAATGGCCGAGCGCCACCGAAATTATACAAGCGAGGAAACCCGTAGTTCTCGGAGTTACCGCTAGCAGCCGCACGTGCGCTCGTTTCTCGTAAGCGTAGCGCGGACCGAAAATCTACTTAAGCGCCGGAGAAACTCTACATAGTATCGCTTCTCGCGGTCTGTGGCTAAGATCATAGTGTAGTATCCTATCCTATTCCAAAGAACTCCGTGTGAACTTCTTTCAAATATTTTCAGCAATTCTCTTGAGTGTATATTTATTTGAACCAACAATCAAGGGATGATTGCAAGTGCACATAGAATCATATTAAAAACATGACTTCTCGAAATCACAAATTCGATGTAGTAAAGAAATAATTCATTCTATTGACTACATTTTTGCACGAAATAAAAAATGTTGTAGCAATTGCTTAACTATTTCATCCATACATCTACAGATTGTAGATCTTTCTTTCAACAGATTATCATTTTATTTTAAGGATATTGGAGATATCGAGAAAACAGAAGAGATTTTCAAATAAAATAATATGTTATAAAAGTAAATCACATTTCCCAAAATTTTATAGTATTATAACAATGTCATATATCGGTGGCACTCCGTGTACAGACATTTATTGGGGTCAACCAATGTATTTTTTGATTCGATTGGTTTCTTTCTCAATGTAGGTACGAACGGAGAGGTAGCCATATAGATACAGTCGGCGCATGTTAACATTTTTTATTCGATATCTCGAAAACTATTACGAGTCACCAAAAATTCCTTTAGGGGTTGTCTTAAAATATTAAAAGGAAAGTTTGTGCAAAATTTCAGCTCGATCGGAGGGGTTGTTTCGGAACCTTATCCCTTAACCGCCCGTGTACTGAGGACAGCTGTCGAAAAAGGGACTGGGGTCGAGTCGACCCCGTTTATGGAGTGGTGCGGTGAAAGTGAAAAAAATGTTTTTTGTCAAATTTGGTTTTTTATTACTACATATAAGTGAGTTACGATAGAAAATGCTCATAGATATTTTTATTTTGTGCTACTATACAAAGTTATGTATTTGGAAAGCCGATTCTAAAACTAAAAACAAGTGTCCGTTATGCAGGAGAGCTATGTGCAACGAGCACCGAATGTATAGTACTTATGCATCGATTGAGGTAAATGTCAATAATAATAATAAGTCATTGAAGTAAAAAAATGCGGACAATATACATTTTTAACAATCAATCTGCCGAAGGAGTCGATCTTTTCCATTTTTCACTATTCCGAAAATGCTCAAATTCAAACCTCCGAATAAATATACTTTTTGGAAAGATAGTCGACACCATCTTCTTTTCGTATCTACAAACGTTTATCTTTAAAAACATCAAAGGATTTCTTTTATGTTTGGAAAAAAAATTATGATCTCTTTCATGCAAGTAGGGCAGAGCGGGGTCTTATGAGCCGCGGGGTCTCCTGCGCTCCCAACACTAGCACACAGACGGTGCATGCTAGATGCAAATCGGGTATGTCAGAAGAAAAGGGGGGTACGCATCTCGGCCGCTGCTGCATTGGTCGCCGGCCGGCGCGACGTACGGTTGAGTGCCATGTACGTTGCTACTATTTTCGCGCCAAAAGTTAAAAAAAGCGGTGCGTTGTATCTTTTGGTTTCTAACCCATGCTTGTGGTGTTGCGCAATCAAGTAAGTGTATTTTGATTTCATAATAGTGTGTTTATACGATGACAGAATGAAAAATAATCTGATATTAATAATCCTAGGGTGGTTTCGTCCAATTAGTAAAAGAATGGGGAAGGGGTCATTTGAGCCAAAACAAGCGGGTTCTCTTGAGCATGTATAATTGACATTATAACAGCATTATAACTAAATTTTAGTCAATTTGCATTAAAAAAAAACAGGTGTTTAAAGCCCACCCCAAGTACCTATGAACTTTTCCACAAAAAAATCTTTTTTTTTCCAGGATGCGGAAGTACACCAGAAAAACTGAACGGCCTATAGTCTCCAAAGTTGATGAATCATGCCGCAGAAGAAGTCATCAACGGCAAAAGTATCCGAGAAGCCCCGAAAGATAAAAAATTAGATAGAACTACGCTTTCTTCTTCTTTTTTATGTTCCTCTTGCGAAAAAAAACCGTTATTATCCCACTGGCTCAACTAGCCCCGTGGGTCATCTGACTTTTGTGATATTCATGTAAGTTTAGTCTAGTAAGCAACGTTTCTACTATAATTTTTTTATGGTGTAACACAGCCAAATAAACACCCTATCCATTTTAAAAGATAGTATCACTTATCACTTCCTTAATTCGAAGCTATACTGCCTAGAACAAAATCATGATCAAGTGATCCCGCTCTGCCCTACGTATTTTTCAACGCACCTCCCACTTTGAACGAATGTTGGGGCACTTGTCTTTCGTTTTTCTTAAAAAATACATTTTGCGCCATGAAATAAGGATCATTGATTACAGAAAAAAATGCATATTTACCAAAATACGATCTGAAAAACGTCTCGGGTCCGATCGACCCCATATGCAGTCAGAGCGGAGTTCGTAGCGGAAGTATGTAGTCGATGAGTTAACGTAAAACTAGTAAAATTGTACCAACAAAGCTCGAAATATTATCGACAATCCTGAAAATATAGTGCGTCAGTTGTCCCACTGGCGGTGATCCCGCAGCGTGGACGGGGACATATATACACGCATCCCACACAGACTTGCAGCAACCGTCGCCTATTGGGCCTCTGCTCTTTCCAACATCTGGTGGTAGTTTGCTGCGGCTTATAGCCAAAAACTAAAAATTCTAAAAAACTACAAATTTCGCAGCGTGCGATATATAGCCTTAAGTAACTACGATCACCGATTGACACTGGTTTGATGATCATCAATACATGACCGCTGCATTGGCAAGAACGAGTAACCGGATAATCGTGGGAAATCCTTGCTGTGCTATCCACACATACACTTACACGCATACACCCTTGGCCAAAAATATAAAGCATCCTGTAATTTTTTGTTCGGACAAAGAATCGAATATCTCGGCAAAAAAAAATCGCAAACCAATTTACCAGACGGCGTTTTGAAGAGGAGTTTCATTTTTCATTTTTATTTTTGCAATTTTTTTGTGCCCGGTACGTCATTTTGAAAATGCCGGTCTTTCACGATTTTCGCTCTTTGCAGAATAGCGTGCTGGACTAGAAAAATAGTAATCGCACCATTTAGTGATAAGATCTTTGAAAAGGGAAACGTTAGCTTTAGTTTCGTTAAAACAAAAAAATTGCGTTTTTTTCGCAGAGTAATTTAGTTTTTTTCTTGAAAAAGCGGCAGGTTTCTGAAAAGCCGGCATCGTGTGCTATAACTTGGAAACTATGAGGTTTGGAATATTCAGTCTAACAATAAGGAGTAAGAAGTTGTAATTTGTTAATTGGAGTCACTAAATTTTTTATAGATTTTTTTCCAAAATGTCTTCGTATCGTTAATTTTGGGTGATAGTCGACGATCTGTCTCATTAATTTATTGCCGTTACTTTGAAACAAAGATGTTTTAACGAAAATATCGAGAGGAGAAAAATACACAATTTAATTTGTAGGTCGTACAAGTCAAATGACGTTCTGAGCTTATATGGATATAAACGAATGAAAACTGGCAGTCAATCAAATCGAAGATGATCGGGAAAAATGAAGTCACCACTCTTCAGCAGAATCATATATTAGTGAGAAATGCTCTTGAAAATCGACGAAAAATGTCATCTGATTCGTACGACGTACCAATTCCAATCCCCCTTGGTCAAAAGTATTGAGCACCCTATATTTTCCTACTTTTTCTAGTTTAGGGTATAAAATAGAACACTTTTTGTTTTTGGAATGTATTTATTAGTCAATTCAAACAATATTATCAATGGTTTGTTGGTCCACCTTTATCACAGCAGCGATTACAAGTTTCGCCCATTGTTCCGCAGTTATGTCGTTCCACTCCCGAACTAACGCATCTTTAAGCGCTGTTTTTGAGGTTGTGCTGTGTTTTCTGAACATCTGATTTAGTATACCCCATAGGTGTTCGATGGGGTTCAGATCTGACGACTGGGCTGGCCAGCCTAACAAGACAATGCTGTTGTCTCTAAACCGACGCATCGTGGTCGCTGATTTCTGACAACGGGCATTGTCTTGTTGGAATTTGACCCCATCCAAGTTAGTATCACCAAAGATGCGCGTTAAAAGCATTTTCGAAAACAACGAATCGCGCTCAACTGAAGTCTGGTAAAAGTTTTTGTCGTAATTTAAAAAACGCACATGTTTAGCGTTTTTACGGTCCAGGTGTTTCGAAATTCACCAAAAGAGGTTTTCTATTGTTTAATTTTATTTTTGATGATTTTATAGGGGTGTCTCATACTTGTGACCAAGGCTGTATGTACCTTTTCTCCTCTTGATACTTTCATTAAAACATATTTGCTTCAAAGTAACGGCAATAAATTAATGAGACAGATCGTCGACTATCAACCGAAACTAGCGATATGAAGAAATTTTGGAAAAAAAACTTTTTAAAATTCAGTGACTCCAAAATAACAAAATACAACTTTTTACTCCGTAGACTGAACATTCCAAATCTCACGGTCTTCAAGTTACGCCGCACGATGCCGGCTTTTCAGAAACCTGCCGTCTTTTTAAAGAAAAAACTAAATTACTCTGCGAAAAAAATCGTTTTTTTTTTAACGAACCAAAGTTGACGGTTTCCTTTTCAAAGATCTTATCACTAAATGGTGAGATTACTATTTTGTCTAAGACCAGCGCGCGATTCTACAAAGTACGAAAATCGCGAAAAACCGGTATTTTCAAAATGACGCACCGCGTAGAAAAAAATCGCAAAAGCAAAAAATCAAAATGAAGCTGGTTTTATCCTCTTCAAAACACGGTTTGGTAAATTGGTTTACGATATTTTTTCGCCTATATATTCGATGTTTTGTCCGGATAGAAAAATTACAGGGTGCTTTATACTTTTGGCCAAGGGTGTACATCGGACATGCGTCACATGCAGATCATGTTGTCATAACATTTGTATTTTTCTTTGCACAATATTCACGCAATGTTGATGACGTATTCGCGCGTATATTTAATCTGTGTATGAACGGTCGCGCACATGCGGGTACGACCTCACGGAGATCTAAAATTCACTTTGTGGCCCCGCGCGCGTACGGACTTTCGGTTATAACTCAATACTACCTATCCCGCGGTATCTCTCTTTCACTTTCTCTCTTTTCCTCGTGGGCGCCACCCGACTCCCGTACATATATGCTCGTTTAAAAATAGAAAATGCCACAAACGTAGCGATCCATGCCCGCGTTACGCAATTATAACCGACACGCCGTATGATCATTAAGCGCGGACTTTAAGAACGAATGCTTCAGACCGTTTCCGACCCCAATGTACGATTTTACGAGCTTCTTTGAGAATTACGCTCCCAGGGCCCTTGAGAAAAGCGTTTCAAATCAGATATTTCGTATTCTTGAGGTTCGCCGCCTATATTTTTACCCCCTTTCCGTATTTACGGTTCGTCATGGGCTGCAATCGATTTGGCGTACAGCAAAAAAAAAGTACAAGTGGTCATTTGATTTTCGTGGTGTATATACATTCAAGTCGGAAGGCGAGTCATTGTAATTAATAATGATTCATCAGGAATGAAGTAGACGTTTTCCCAAAGAGGACAAAGCGAGGTCTTAGGTCTTAAATTTTCGAACAAAGATTTCTCAGAGGTGAATAATATTTAGGGTAAAAGAAAATTATCAAGCTCTGCGTCAGGGAATTATCCAGAGCCTGATGACTTGTTTCTTAAAAACTCAACCATCTATGAGGAAATTGGTTTGAAAATTTGTGAGGATATGGTGACCTTGTACACGCTCGTAAGGCAGAATTGTTGCCTAGAGCGCTGCTTTCGGGGTCATTTTTAGGATGGAATAACTGTTAAACTGTTCCAGTTTTTTTTCTGAAATTTTGTACACATGTTCATTGATCCTTCGTGAATACGTACAAATAATCAAAAAATATTTTTATGTATTTTGCGTACGTTCGTAAACTCGGTTGCGCGTAAAACACTTCCAATTGACGAGCAGTATTTTATGGACGTTGTATGAATGTGACAAAAAACATATTCTGAAATTGTATGGGTGTTGTCATGGTCGGTATCAAATTCGGCAACAACAAAAATTACAACATGGCGGCACTCCAAGCTTTGATTATTAATTTTTCGTATTTTTTTTATCATTCTACGGCTCATTTATTTAAAACAAAGATTATTTCGACTCAATTTTCTTACCAACGTTGAAAAACAGTCTACTGAAGGTGTATCCTAAATCTGAGCTCAATCGGCCAATTGGTTGTCGAGATGTCGTTTCATCATAGTTTCGAGAAAAACGCGTTTAACGTTTGCTGCAACTCGACCGCACTCTTCGAGCGTAATCATTAAACGGTTTTTACAGACGTATTCAGAAAAGACTGTAGAATAATTAAATAAAATTTAAAAAAAACAATGTTTCTCACATTTCTAGACAACAATTCTGCCGTAAATTCATAAATACTTCCTTCATAAGAAATTGGTTTTCATTCAAAACATTTGCTTTCAAAATATATTTTTTCCATATGTATATATTCGGCTGTGATGAAAACGGTCCTCGGTGTTTTGAAAACCATTTTCTCTCATATCTATCTATATATGAGAGAACACACACACACACACACACACACACACACACACACACACACACACACACATATATATATATATATATAAATATATTGGGAGTACAAATAAGTCTCCGCCGTTTGACAAAAGATGGCCCCACCAGGAGGTTATGGTTGAAATTGTCAGATGAAAAACGTCAAATCGTAAAGGTTGAACATCTGGCAAGACCATGACCTTGAAATATTAGTGATTTTGCGAAAATGTAAAGTTTTGAGCCGAATAAACGTCATTTGCGGGAACTTTATAACTCTTCTTTACTTCATTAACGGGTCTTCTCACTTTAGACGCTAAAAAAGGCTATTTTCATGCATTTTTTGGTAGGTTTATATTATAGATATCGATATAAAAGTAGTTACACTTAATAAATACACTTTCGAAATACATTACAATTTTTTATTTATTTATTTAAGTCACTATTTCATCACTATAATAGACGAAAAAGGTAGTTAAAAAAATGCCCTAAAAAATTGCAGGTCTGCGCTATAGGTGAAATCTCGGAGATGGATCATCCGAAACAAAAAAATCAAACGGTTTAAGATTCAATATGTTAATGGCTATGGCACACATACGATTTTTGATATATGCAAAAATAACAAAATGATGGACATTTTTCATAAAACCAAAGAAAAACGCGGTTTTCACCGTTATTGGCGAAAAAAATAGTAAATATCAAAACTTAAAAAAATCCTTGATATGCGCTATAGCTATAGTTGTAAAGAATATGTGGTTAAAATTTAATAAGGAGCGGTTCAAAGATTAAGGAGAAGATAAGGAGTAGTTTCGAAGATTTGATCAACCACCCGTCGAAAAACGTTGGGTCGAGAAAAACGCGTTTAAAGTTTGTTTGAGTTACATATATAAATGAAAAATGTTTTTAATGTATTTATGTAATGTATTTCCGTTACATAAGACGCTAAAAAAAGACTTTTTTCACGAATTTTTTTGATAGGTTAATATTATAGATATTGATATAAAAGTTGTTACACTTCATAAATAACATAACAAATAACGTGCATTTATTAAGTGTAACAACCTTTATATCAATATCTATAATATGAACCTATCAAAAAAAAGTCATGAAAATAACCTTTTTTTGCGTCTCAAGTTAGAAGACCCCTTAATTTGAAGAAATCTGCAGCTAAGGCGCATCGATTGCTTGTAGAAGCATATGGTGAGGCTGCTTTAAGTGAGAGACGTTGTCGTGAGTGGTTTCAAAAGTTTGAGAACGGTGAGTTTGACGTCGAAAACAACGAACGTAGCGGAAGGCCGAAACGAAGACGCGGAATTGGAAGTATTATTGGAGGGATATTCGTGTTAAACGCAAGAGTTCCCGCAAATGACGCGTATTCGGCTCAAAACTCGACATTTTCGTACGAAAAAAATTATATGATGCTGATATAAAATCACTAATATTTGAAGGTTATGGAATTGCCAGATGTCCAGCCTTACGATATGACGTTTTACATCTAACAATTTCACCCATAACCTCCTGATGGGGCCATCTTTATATATGTATATAGATATGTGTGTGTGTGTGTGTGTGTGTGTGTGTGTGTGTGTGTGTGTGTGTGTGTGTGTGTGTGTGTGTGTTTGCGTGCGTGCGTGCGTGCGTGCGTGTGTGTGTGTGTGCGCGCGCGCGCGCGCGTGTGTGTGTGTGTGTGTGTGTGTGCGTGCGTGCGTGTGTGTGCGTGTGTGCGTGCGTGCAGAAATATTTTGGTCTATCATATCAATATTTGCATACTCATGTTTGATGCGTCATATCTATTAAGTCAACATCATATATAGTTTATATTTTAATACCACAATTGTTTAATGAATACTGCCATATTTTACAGTTTGCAACTTCGTGGTGCACGAAAAATGTCTCCAGGCCGTCGTCTCTCCCTGCTCCAGCATCGCGGCATGCCTGATCAAGGTACGAGTAGAAGAGAAAAATCAGACTAAAGATGTCATACGGAATTAGCATATGCTCAAAAGGTGCTGCTTTATTCGAGATTAGGGATCGCACATTGCTATCGTTAAACGTTCCAATTCGCCTCAATCGCGCGTGTTTCTTCAATCCTAATTTGGAGAATCTATAGCTCCGATGTGGTACAAAGAAAAACAATGGAGAAGATTGTTTATAAAGTGTCTTGAATCGGCATAGGATTTTGTGTTTGAGAGTATGTAAGCGCGGTGCTCGTAAGTAGTTAGAGTCGAGCAATCGTCAGCCGGGCGGGGCAGGAAGGCAAAATTAACTCTGAGCCCTCATCGAATAGTTTTGACGCTCGTACGAGGCTCTTTTTCTCGATTGATTGACACAATTTAAAAACGTGATTTTTTAAAAATTCCTTATTGTAGTAGCCTCTGATCGATGCCCTATTTAAATTGATTCCGACGAACATGTAGAGTATCTTTTAGCAGTGGAGAATATCTCGATCCCTTTATCATTACAGAACCCGGTCGCACATTGTTGGTCCGAACCGACGCATCACAAGAAAAAATTCTGCAATGTTTGTCGAAAACGTCTCGAAAACGTCGAAGACAATCTTTCGGTGCACTGCGAAAGTGAGTACATACGTTTATTCTCTGTTGCGAGGGCTAAAAGTGATTGGTGGCATGCATTTTGTACGATCAATAAATTGGAATCGGATCTACAAAAAAGACGTATCATTCATTCTCATTCGGGCGGAACAACTTATTGAATTTTGCATCGATATTCAATTGCGATTTTTTTTGTCGTCCTATAGGTAGTTCCGTAATTTCGATTTAGTTTTCCTTCGTATTTCGGTGCTACTTTTGAAATTCTTTTCCTTCGAATATTCACAATATTCATATTAAAATAGAAAATAAAACAAAAAAATGTTCAAATAGTTTTTTTCTGATAAGAGTATAGGGATGTCGAAGTCGAGATTTTATACACAATTAATACGTAGAAGTTTTAGTCGTTTTTCTTCATTGAAGAATATTGATAAACAATATAGTTATGAGTATTTAAACAGAGTGCCGCCGTTGTCGCATATCCAATCAGTGGAGGTGGTTCTGGCAACTAAAGTTACCTGCAGTGAAAGATAAAAGAATGTACTTTTAGTGTAAGAATAATAAAGTACTGCAGAAAAAACGTTCGATTTTCAACAAAATAAAACTTTAATAATTTGTTATTGACACATGAATAAATGTATAAAAAAATCATCCGGTCATACGATACAAAATGTTATAAACGATGCTCTTCCCGAATTCGAAATGAATCGAGCGAATAGATTTTGACATACGACTCACACCCTTTCATAAAACATAGTTTCGAAAAAAAAAACGGGAACGAAAAAAGGGTAAATCGCAGCGGGGCGGTTCCCCGTATGGCAGTGGACGACCTGACCCTTCACCAAAAACATAACTCGGTCAATTTTTGAAATAGAAAAAAATTATGCAAATTTAAGTTGAGCCCTTAGACTATAAATTCTACAATTAGTAATAAAATATCGTTTTAAATTTCGAGCTTATGCCCCTTAGGGCAAATAGTCGAGAAAATTTCGAGCTTAGAACCCTTAAGGACAAACTTTTGAGACTTTTAAATTTCTGATACCGTTGCCTGGGAGAACAGCAGAAAAAATTGAGACAACCAAAATTGGGATTGATCCTTAATATTGAGTATATTTATTAATACGGTTTTTATTGAGTGTATTCGTCAATTAATGTTGACTGTCTATCAATTAATATTGAGTATATTTATCAATGAAACGTCAATATACACTAAGCACAAAAATGAAAGGATACAAAAAATGTCTAAATTTTTAGATGATTTGTAAAAGGCTGTCTCTTGACGAAAAATGATCGCAGAGCAATAAAAAAAAATTCACGCTTAAAGTCTCTAGTTTTGAGTCCTGGAATTCAAATATTTGTATTGTTGACCGTTTCTGAATAAGCTTCAAGAGATGAGCGGATTTTTTTTTAAATTTGTGCTTGCTTTTCAGAAGGTCCACGGGCGTGAATGAAAAATGTTCAGCAATTACCCATTAGAACTCTTTTAGTTTTATTCTGGCTCTTTAATTCGAATGGTTCGTGAGCTTTGTACGATGATTTTTCGCTGAGTTATCATCGTTTGCAGCAAGATCAACTTTGTTGATTTTGTTAACCTATTCCTCGGGAACTAATGATCGTACAGAAAATGAAAGGAGGTTTTTAAAACCTTCAAAGTATCCTCTATAAGGCGTAATTATTGTTTTTTGATAAACAATTTTTTTCGATGCAATAACCTTGATTCCAAAAAAGGTAAGAAATTGCATTTTTATGGCTTTTTGCTAAACTTGAGATAACTTTACAGATAATGGATAGAGTAAGGATATTTTTAGTTTTTTTTTCTAAATTCAAAGTGTCCTAAAGAAACCCTCGAGAATACAAACCGCAGCGATTTTTCTTTCATTGCGATCCGGATGATTGAAATTGTCACTTTTGCTAAAAGTCAGTTAAATATTGCATCTTTTATTCATCTTTTTTAATTGAAAATGTTTTTTATTCGCAAAAATCAATACTTTTTCACCAGAAATGTTAGATATCGAAAAAAATGGAAGAAAAGATATTTAAAAAAAATTATTCTTAAAAAAATTCGAATAAATATTGTTTTTACAATATTTATGATGCTACATAGTTGTCGAAAAAATCGTTCGTTTTTTTTCGCAACGCTGTCATTTTTTTCACCACCGACATTGACGTAAGTATTCGAGATTTTCTAAAGAAAATGCAGCGATTGATGTAATTAATTCTTGAATTCACAATTGAAAGCAAGGGAACAACAAACAATGAAAAAACGAATGATTTTGTTGACAACTTATCAGCATCGTGAATATTGTTAAAAAAAATTCAAAAATGTTCTTAACGATTTGTGCATCAGAAAACTCAGTAAGTATTCGGGATTTACGGAAAAAAGCGATTGATTGAGGGTATACAACTTTTTAAAATCAATTTTTAAATTAACAATTAAAAACAATGTGGAATCAGCCGTAGAAAAACGAATGATTTTTGTGACGATGATGTGGCATTGTGAATAGCGTAAAAAACCGAATATGTTTGTTTTTTCTTTTTATTTTAAAAAATTGTTCCGATATTTAACATTATTTGTGAAAAAAAATATTGATTTGTGCAATCGAAAAACATTTTCAATCTGAAAAAAATGAATAGAAGATGCAAAGTTTATGCTTTAAATGAATTTTAGTGAGAGGACAATTTCAATGATCCGGATCACAATGAAAGAAAAATTGTAGTGGTTTGAATTCATGAGTGTGTCTTCGGGATACTTTGAATTAGGCAAAAAAACTAAAAATATCCTGTCTATTGATTATTTGTAAAGTTATCTCAAGTTTAGCAAAAATCCGTAAAACCGCAATTTTCTACCGTTTTTGTAATCAAGGTTCTTACATCGAAAAAAGTTGTTTATCAACAACACAATAATTACGCCTTATAGAGGATACTTTGAAGGTCTTAAAACCCTCCTTGTATTTTCTGTAAGATCGTTAGTTCCCGAGTAATGAATTATCAAAGCCAAAAAGGTGACTTTTGCTTTGAACGACACTAACTCAGCGAAAAATCATCGTACAAAGCTCACGAACCGCTTAAATCGAAGAGGAAGAATCAAACTAAAAGAGTTCTAAAGCGAAATTCCAGAATTATTTAAATTCGAGCCCGTGGACCTTTTGAAAGGTAAGCAAAAATGTTGAAATTGTTTACCGCTGATCTACTTAAGCTTACTCAGAAACGATCAACGATAAAAATATTTGACCTCCAGGTATCAAGACTAGAGAGTTTAAGGGTGAATTTTGATATGTTGAATTTTTATTGTATTCATTTATTGTTGTGTCTAGTATATGTATGTTAATGTTCTTCGAACCTATCAGCATCTAAAAAAAATGACCACCCTCTACCGTTGATCGATGATTCGCTCAAGGCGTTTTCTTTAATCACATCGTAAAATAAGTGTACAAGTGAAAAATGGTACATAATTGATACTTTCTGCAACAGTTTGCGAGTACTTTGTACACACGGAGTGCCAGGATTTTGCAGTTGCGGATTGCAAGGAGAACGCGACGTATCTGCCGGGAAAGGAATTGGCGTCGGTGAAGCACCAGCATCACTGGCGCGAGGGCAATCTTCCGAGTAACTCGAAGTGCGCTCAGTGTAAAAAGGGATGCTTTTCCGTCGAGTGTCTGTCTGGTTTTCGTTGCGAATGGTGCGGCATGACGGTGAGCATTCGAGAGATAAATTTCAATAAACAAATACTCCGCTTCCGTTAAATTTCCTCGGTCTCATGACGCGCGTATTGCACGAACAACGATTTCAGACGAAAGTGGGACACAATGACGCGTGCTGAGCAATTATTTCGGAATTTTCAAAATATATGTTTCTTATTGCATTCTATATAAAGTATCTATATACATATTCTAAAACATCTAGATATATTCTATAATATCTTATTTCTTGTTTTGCACACATTTCATTTGTTATTATTTTTTTACGAATGTTTTATAAAAAATCATATTCGTCCTTTATCTACTCCAGCACTGCAATTTAGCGTTAAAAAAAATCAACTTTAATAATTACAAACAAATTGCAGAATTCTTAACGAAATATTGAAGCGTTATGTAGATAAATGCGCAATTTACAATTACGTGCCGGTTTTTTTTTCTTGGTGTCTTCATAAGATTTTGCGTCGTCCACTTTCGTCAGCAGGAACTTAGTTATCGTGTTAGAATATTGTCAAAACAGTTTTCATCGTAATACGTGGAAAAACATAACGATTTGAGAGTTGAACTTTTGATCGAATTGATCTCGGATTCGATCAATTGTTTCAGATCGCCGCTACATACACGGAAGAATAAAGTAATTAAATGATTTTTTAAAATAATGTTCATTGTAAAGATCATGTGCGGTTTTGATAATAAATGTATTTTTTTCTTTTCAAACAATAATTAACAAAATTATAGCACGGGGAAATTTGTATTCTATTGGACACGGCAAAAACGCGCCGAGCGCTTCCGAAGTTATCCGAGCGCGCTGTGACGTCACAATGTTATACGAACTGCTCGTGTAGTACTAATATGCTGTCAAAAATGGCAACGATAAAGTTATATAGGACTTGTTCCGAATACCACGACAGGCAATTCTTTAAAAGTTTTGGCCGTATGAATTTCTGCAGCTTTATCGCGGTCCTCTAGTTTCTCGGCTGTTTTTTTACGGCTTTTTCAATAATTTTTTACGGGCAAAGCATCGAAATAATCAATCTCATTGTTTTTGCATAATCTTAATTAACATTTAAATAAGCTTTACAAATTTTTTGAAGTCAAAATATATAATAGAATAAAGGTTATAGTGGCCGACAGGAAGACATCAAGTAAAAGTGGTGCTTGACGGTGACCAAGATTGCGGCTGTTCTGCTTATCTGAAATAAAAAAAACCAAACGGCATTTTAATCTTCATATTTAAGACTAGCGATTGAACTAGAGTGAATTCTAAATTACAAAAATTGACTTTTTTATACACTTTTGAAAATTACATTCTATTTTTTACTCATTTTTTCTGAAGTTTTTCGCTCGTACAAAAAAAACTATCGAAGCAATCATGATAATCCTAGCTGGCTGGTTCAATCGCTGGCTTATAACATATTAAAGATGCTGTATAAATTTGAACAAGATCGGTGCAGTAGTTTCTGAAATATCGTGGTCACCGTTTCGAAAAATGGTGTTTCGAGAAAAACGCGTTTGAAAGTTCGCGCTCCCGGCGCGCGCTCCGTATACCTGCTCCGTTCCAGGGCCGTAACTTGTGAACCACTTCGAATATCGAAAAATCCTTTGGCACACATTTTCTACACATGTTGTAGATGTGATCTATGAAAAAAAAAATCGATTTTTTCGACCCGAGAAACTAGAGGACCGCCTTAAATCGAGAATCGTCGCTCAGAAACTCTGTCACCATGAAAATGTCTGTAGTCGGCAAATTACCCGAATTTGCCGGCACATGCCCTCTTCCACACATCATTTCACGAAAATTATAGTAACTTTTGAGTTTTTGAGAGTTTGGTTGGGTTTCTTTTCGTATGCAAAATCTCGGCAAGTGTCACATCTATTTACACCGAAGTGTAAGCCGTAATAATCTATAATTCTACAGCTCATAACATCGTGTCTATAGCTCACAACAACCGTCAGCGCCAATCGCGCGGCGTTTCATACAAACGTCAACGATTTGAATTTTCGTGATATAAAAACAATTAATTATTAACTTTAGAACTTTTTTTTATGGCTTGCTATTCTGTTGTTCTTAAATCGTGAAAGTACCATTCAAGAAGGAAAAAAAAACGAGCTTTTTTTTTGTTTCAACAACCTAATTGTTTATGCGGAGATTTTCGTGCACTCTAAAGTATTCTCCTGATTGACGATCGTCAATTTTTTTGACGATCGTCGATTTTTTTCTGAAAAAAAAATAAATTTTTATAATATAAAAAAAGAACGTTTTGTGTTACAATTTTTAAACTTAGTGTGTTATTTATTATTACTTCCAACTACGAGAACGCATTTTCTTCTTTACAAAATAATGTTAAACGGCGGTGTTG
The DNA here is from genome assembly GCA_963210295.1 of Ophion ellenae. Lineage (NCBI taxonomy): Eukaryota > Metazoa > Arthropoda > Insecta > Hymenoptera > Ichneumonidae > Ophion > Ophion ellenae. The sequence goes on from OY723385.1 coordinate 33,544,069, forward strand.
CGGCACCGTTTTCTGGGAAGGTGGTGACATGAGTTGTAAAACAGCGTAAGCTTTAACATCTGTTGTATTGATTTGCAACAAAACGGTAAAATTTGTGCCATTCTTAATATTTGCATGACTCGCAAACCGAAAAAAAAAGTGGAAGAAAAAAAAACATCAAAGAAGTACCACGCTTTTGAAAAATATTTTAAACTTTACGTAACATTTTGTAGTTATTCGGCAGTAAGAAATGCATTTTCCAAATGATTTATCAAAACCTTTAGGTTCAAGTACAAAGTCATATTGTTATTTGAATGTTTGTCGAATTTGAATAGGCTCGATGAATTATTTTTTGAGTCATTGCGTACGGCGATTTGGAGAATACAGTTTCGAGAAAAACGCGTTGAAAGTTTTTATAAGCAAAAGTTCAATGATTCAGTCACGAAAAAAATTAATTTCACATTTTTCAAGGTTTCAACGGGTTACACTTTTGAATTTTCGTGAACATTGTCTGTGTAAACGTGTGCAGCTTTTCAATTTTTTCTCTTACATTAATGCGTATGATTTTTAGGTAACTATTACAATTTTGTATTGACAAATATTTATAAATATGGTAGATACGATAGTTTGCGCAGACCGCTGTTTGAAACCAGGGTTGCGAAATTTGTAATGAAAAAGTAATGCATTATTCAGTATTTTTTTAATGGGTAATGAAACAATATTTCACTACCTTACATTCAATAGTGTAAAAAAATGCAATTACTCATTACATTATATTTTGTAATGTAAACAATTTCCGTTGCTCATTACGTTATATTTCGTATTGTGAAAAATTTCCATTACTCATTACATTACATTTTGTAATATGCAGCATTTTCATTGCAAAATGCAATGTAATGTGTAATGACAAAAAACTTCATTACACATTACATTGTAATGGGTAATGGAAATTTTTTACATAACAAAGTCTAATGTAATGGGTAATGGAATTTTTTTACATTACAAAGTGCAATGTAATGAGCAATGGAAATTTTTCACATTACAAAATTTAATGTAATGAGTAATGGATTTTTTTTTCACTACAAATGTAATGTAAAATATCTCCATTACTCATTACCAGGTAATATGGATTATTATTCGTTTCCCATCGGGTCAGATCGACCCACTGCAACAACCGCAGCCCCTAATGGGAAACGAATAATAATCCTCGTTACATTGTAATGGGTAATGGATATTTTTACATTGCATTGCATTAGTAATGTGAAAAAAAATCCATTACTCATTACCTTATATTTTTTAATGTGAAACATTCCATTGCTCATTACATTACATTTTGTAATGTAAAAGATTTTCATTACTCATTACATTGGACTTTGTGATGTAAAAAAATTTCCATTCCCCATTACATTGCAATGGGTAATGAACAAATTTTACGTTACAAAATGTAATGTAATGAGGAATGGACATTTTTTACATTACAATTTCCAATGTAATGAGTAATGATGCTTTTTACATTACTGAATGTAATTTAATGGGCAATGAATTTTTTTCTTCATTGCAAAATGTAAAGTAATGAGTAATGAAAACGCTAATGTATTACAAAAAGTAATGCATTATTTGCAACCCTGTTTGAAACACGTCCTTTGCGCTGACCACTGCTGCTTGGAATCAAACAATCCGAAATGAAAAAAAATCAAACGAATAGAGTTTTTTGAATGATATTGTCTAGTGCTTGGCCGAAGGATTTAAAAAATTATTGATTTTTGAACAAATTAACGCGGTCCAAAGAGAAAGTATCGATTTTCGGTGAAAAAAAAACCCTGTATTATCGTTGATAAAAAAAGGAACTGTGTATCGAAAAAAATGCCTTTCTTCAAGCACTGCATTTTGATATGTAAATGATGCTTGTTAAATTCGAAGTTGACCGGTGCAGTGATTTTTGAGATGCCGAGGTCACCAATCTGGAAGAAGTTATTTTGAGAAAGACCCGTTCAAAGTTCGCCGGCTCGCGGAACCTACCTATAAACGCCCATAACTGCCTCAATTTTGAACGGATCGACTTTAAATTTTCCGAGAATATCTTGAAAATGTTATATTTTGAGAATCCGTCGAAAACCAAAAATAAACATTTTAAAAAATGTCAACTAGGTGTAAGCCCTCAAAAGTACCGCCTCGCCTACCCCTTATAACACTCACAGGCGATTAATCTTGAGAATAATGTTTATTTTTTCCTTCCACAATGGAAACAAAAAAACACAGAGACACGCCCACTGCTACAAGGATATACCGCAGATATGCACTTTTGGAAATTTGGAGCCGATATATCTGCCACCACACGCGATCAGTATCCCACGTACGGAGGTACCGATGGAAGCGATAATCGGGGTACAAGTACGACGAAGGGAAGTATTAACGCGTGAGTATCGCATCGTGCCTCCCGCGTGCGTGCGTGTGTGTCCGTGTCCATATGTATACACAACTCCACGTTGTTACGACAGAGTTTATTTTCTTCTCCTCACAATCTCCCGCAGTTTTCATTCGTGAATCACGGAAAAAAATGAAGAATGGTCGACGAGTGAACCCAACGATCGGTCGAAAAGTCAATCGATCCGCATTGCATCGATGCTCGCTATCACATACATGTATTTTCTCTATGTTCGTACTTTCATTTTTCTTCCTGCGATGCCTTATATTTATCCATCCACGTGATATTAGATTCGACAACGATATCTCGTTCGACAATACTCCAAGCATGTTTGAGCCCATATACAATGCCCTCTCATTTTTATTATTATTCGTATTTCTCATTATAAACGTAAAAAATTAAACATTCGATTATGAAACGTTGAGATATATGTGCTTTTTTTGTTTCATCGCGAGAGATGAAATAAAAAGGAAGAATTCATTCGTTTGTATAGGAAGAATTATCGTTGTATCATTTATCGTGGCCTTTTGCAATCAAAAACACAATCAATGTGTATTTTCGTGTTACACATTCGTGTGGTCCCAAGCCAGTCGCGTTAGTCGCACTTATAACAGAACCTGTGCTTGCCAAAATACATTGCTCCAAAATGAAGTATGTGAGGTATTCTTTACGACTTCTGAGGCCGGAAAGTCAGCCTTTGTAGCCGAAACATTTAGATATATGTTTTTGCATATATACATGTTTTTATTTTACAATTGCGGAATCTGACAATGACATCATATACGGAGGACAAACTTCCATATTTCATATGAGTGTCTGTATATATAAATGTGCGAGTGTGTGTGTGTGTGTGTGTGTGTGCGCGTCTATTTACAGCTTTGTGATAACCAATTATTGACGTGAGAGGAGTTCACAAATTTATTTTCGATAATTAGGCAGTTTTCGGGAAGAACCTAAATCGATTTTTCTTCTTCAAATTTGTTCTGTCTCGAAAACCCATAGATGTGAATGCCATGAAAAATATCTTCCACTAGTTTCGACATTCGTGCCAAATGCCGAACGACCAATGATTGTTCACGAAGATAACGTCCAGTAAAAAGTATGTTGACATTTATCAATGAAAGAACAGTCCGAAAAAATGCAGGCACGGAGCAACGCATTCTATTTGCCAATAAATTATCGAGGAGAATTTATTGCTCGAATTTTACGAACAAACTCAGTTTATTATCGGAAAAAGGTCGGCCGTAAATTGAGTTTAATAATTGCCTAATTAGAAACTCAATCTTTTGGGTCAAAGCATAATTTGGCTAGACACAGGATATGCAAAATAGAATGGCAACGAATTATGCCATGTTTCGATAGTGTCGAATGCCACAAAACAATCGATTGTAAAAATATGCAGAAGTATGATTTTCCTAATTTTTACAGAAAGGCTTTTGAGCAATGGATAATCGTATAGAAAACCTCATATTCGTGTAATGTGCCGTATACTTTCGATATCTGATTTGTACATATTGATATTTACTGATAATTCGAATTTTTCAGAGACGATCATTGGTTCAATCCCTCTGAAAATCTACATTCCAAATTATTGCACCGATTGTATACGATTCTAAAAATAAAATACTACGTGCAATGTCATAATTTCGTGGGACAAATACAATCGAAATTCGTATACGAAAGAAATAATTTTTTTCACGACATAAAATAAGAAGCATCTTCATCGGCCTTGTTTGAACAGCGATATATGTATAGTCGAGAGGTACATTTACCATGCAGAATCATCGAGATCTCGCATCACTAGACTTGTGTACATACTTCTATTGATTTGCTGAGGGGTAGCACCGCCTCGCACCGCATAATAAATAGTATGCTGCGCATTACAAACTGCCTGGGCCTTGAAAGTAGCCTAAATTTTTTTTCGCCTTGGTCGTCGATTTTTGAAAATACAGGGAAACGCGAGGCACATTGCGTCAAGGTCGCTCGTGGACATTGCTAGATAAAAAGATATACTTACTTGATGCTAAATTAAATATAGTAAAATAGAAGGGACAATATTGAATGTTGTTGAATTTTTGTTTTATCGAGTGATTCTGTAATCCGGGTACTTGGATAAAATGTTCAGTTTAGTGAACTAAACGAATTCTCGTACTAACGATTGGAAAGAAAACCATCAAGTCGAATCTCGAAAATAAATAATCCGAAGATGACAAAAAATAGTTACGTAAAAATAGCTATAAACAAATGATTCTTCGCTGTATTGGCAAGTGTTTTTATGGTGAATTTCAATAAGGACCCTTAAAAAAAACGCCGTTTTCACGGTAATCGTTGACATTGTATTTTCCCGGATAGGCAGTCGTACGGGAAGCAAGAGTGCCTTATTGTTCACTCGGTTGGCCAAATATGTCCTTCATACTCTTTTTCTATGAGTATGTCTCGCTCTAATCATAAATATCTCGGTAATGTACGCAAAAAGGACTAAATAAATGTTGCCAAATTCACTGCAAATACCATCGCAGGGTCTCAAAAACATTCAATTATTTTCCATGTAAAATATATCCGTAGTACAATAAAAATGAGTCCGTTTTTTTATTCGTATTGACGTTTCGCGAGTTATAAAAAAGTGCTCACCATCCGAGAATGGATGTAGCAAGATGAAAAATACTCCGAAAGGTTCTTTTTCCCACCGAACGAAAAAAAAAAATACAATCCAACGAATGCTGGTAAGAAAAGCCTAACTCAGCGTCGTCCAGGAGCTACCTTGAGACTCAAGTGATGCCCTCAATAAGGCGATCTTGTTAATCCGTCGAATCATCATATTTACAGAACGCGTGACAAAATTTACATGAAAAAGAAGGGAAAAAAAAGACAACATAATGAAGGATCTGTTTATTCCGACGAAGAGAGAGACAAAAAAGAGACAAAATTCGGACAATCGTTTGCTTCTTATTTGAAGATAACACTGGAGAGCAATTCGATTTCGCGGAGAGCGAACATATTGGGGCGGCAGGCCATCTAGCCGAAGCTTTGAGGCGCCTTTCACTAGTTTTGCCACGTAGCTGCCATGGAAATTGTCATGCTTCCCCTTCTTACGTTCGAGGTACCTAGCATTTAACCAACACACATCGTCGTGCAACTGTGTTTGTGAGCATATTATAAAACGGTTAGAAGTTGTCGGTCAATTGCATTTTTGTGAACGACATATTTAAATAAAATTGAAAATAAACAGTATGAGTGCCGATAAAATTATGATAAAATTATGACGATAAACGTGAAATTGAGAGTAGTTGTAACGGTGCCTTAACACGTAACTAATATAGCTGCTCCATTATCGAGCATCCTTTGTGATTGCTGTTTAACACTTTTTTTTTCTTTTACTTGCTTTTCTGTTCTTTCATTGGACAATTTTCAGTTTTTTCGCTCCCATTTTTTTTTCCCATTTCCGTTTGTTTTATCACTAAGCGTTATGGCGAAATTGATATTCGACGCAACATTGAAAATCTTTCAATGCTGACGCGGAATAAATGCACGTCGGTGAAAAGGTTTTCAGCGCTGCGTAGGCACAGCTCTTTGAATGGGTTTGTTACATTGGCAGACGATATCGCATTATTCAAAGCACTATGGTACTTTATAATCCATGACAGAGGGAACGAGAGAGAGAGAGAGAGAATGCGAGAGGGAAATACGCTTTTTCGCATGTCGATAAACCAGACGACACCTCAATACGTTATTTTCCGTTTTGTTTGTATACTTTGCGCTGCTGGTACACCGCAAATCCCTCAAATGACTCGACAGCTTCGTAACGCTGTCCTCCTCAAATGCTCGCCGGTTTTTTACTTCATGTAATTGCAAATCTACCTCGAGTGCATTTCTTATATTTCTCCTTTTTTGTCAAAATAATCATAATATATACACTATAGCGATAAAAATATGGAAACTGACGTCGCCTCGATACAGATTTTAAGGGGCTAGACTACTGTGACGACCCGACAATCAGGGTTATTTTTTTTTTAATTTGGAAGGAACAAGTTGATTGAAATATCGTTTGGACATTTATTTGTAAGTGCATTAACAAAGCTGAGTGCGAAATTTTATTAAAAAATATAAATAATTCAAGAAGTTATAAACAATCTCGAGAAGGACCTTTGAACGTGAAGGGCTCAACGGTGTACTTGATTTTGACCACCCGGTTGATATAAAACAAAAAAAAACGAGTTTTTAAAAATATTTAATATTGGCTAAGACAAGCGAGCTTTTTTTGCTATTGTGTTTCAATAATTTAAAAAAAATGATTTTTTTTCAATTTTTCGAGGAAAAATTCCATTATTGCTAGAGAAGAAAAAAAATGCTGAGAATAAAAACGTCGGTCAAGACTAATCTACTATTACACGGAATAAGTGTACCAAATTTCAAGTCAATCCGTTCGTTAGATGTCGAGAAATCGTGTACACCGTTTTGAAAAACCTAGTTTGGAGAACTTAAACTTTTCCTAGCAGTTCCATAGTTGCAATCATGAGTTTACCTTCAATCTGCGATTCCTGCACCATATGTTGGACCTTCCTCTTCAATTTGAGTTGCCTCGAGCAACGGACGAGCGTGCGTCATTTTCACAGTACCTTAACCCCTTAAACTACATTTATTGCATTGAGGAGTCTTACAGGAATGCTATCGTGGCGATTGATATTGGATCGATGGACCTAGCTCGTACTCTAAGTCTCTAAGCAAAATGTGGGATCAATTCACTAACTCGTTGAAAAATTATAACGCTGCTAATTGACTCTAGTTTTGCATGCGTTCTTCCGAGGCGTCGCCTTACACTCAGATGTGATGAGAAACAGCGTAATGAAAAAATGGTATATAATGGTTTTGATTTCCTGTGTGGGTAATTTATGTACGAAAGAAACTTTTTGGACAATTTTACAAGCACTCAATACAGAAATATAGTCCAATGAATTGCAGCGCACTTCGTGTCTTTTTTTTTATTTCACTTACCAGACTGTATGGCAACGCTGTGAATTGTTAGGTGGCTTCAAAATTGCTGCTGTGTGGGCAGGCATATTGGCGTTGCGCTGCGCATTTATCTCTTGCCACGATTTTGACACACCGAGTCAATTTGACTCGAATGGTACTTCATCCACCGTCATTAACAATCCTTCGGTCGGTTTTTTAAAAAGAAATCAAAAATACACTTTTTAATGTATGTACATAATTGAAATTCGGAAAATATGAAATTAAATTGTACAAATCATGGAAAATGTTAAAATTCAGAAAAGTTTTATTTTATTTAAAACTTGTCCGGGTCAAAATGACCCAGTGTACCAATGGAAGCTAATTCTCAGGAGTCCTGCCCTGATAAAGTTAAATGTTAACAAATACACGGGCAACAATTGTTAAAAAAAACAATTAACTTCACTTAAGCCTCCGATTTTAATTAATTATTTTTGAGCTAACAATGGATGTATTAATTAGGCAACAAAACTAGGCATCCATGCAACAATGAGTATCAGCATTAGATAATAGAATTTTCCCATTAAAAAAACGTTCTTTTCGCTAAAAAAATATTATTTTGCTTGCAAGGTTACCAATCAATTAATCATCGCTTTTTCTGGCGGTGTTGATTTACTTCACGCATGTAATTCTACGATACGTAAACGATCAAGTACTTTCTTCCAAACCAATATCGATAGATGCGGCTAAAAATCCACACTCGATTCAATAAATCAATATAATGTAATCAGTAAATTTCCGTCCAAGATATTCATAAATATCGACTCGTTGCCACGAATGTAAAAACCTCACGCTCTAACACATTGCAGAGACAAAGAAAGACAAAAATCTGACGAGCATAATGAAAGCGGACAAAAAAATAAAGCGAAACGTCACAGCAGTAATTTCCCTCACAATCGCAATACTAATTTCGATGCATTTGATCCTTATTTCCCAAAGTCCTGCGTGACTCATTAAAATCGTGCGATGCATCTCAATCGAATACGTACATTGGACTCTGCACTTGGTAATGTGTACGTGGTCCCTATTTGCGTATATATCTCGTCGACTAAAGCAGAGTTACGTGTCAAAACGTTTCGTATGCCGTTACATAAATACATACGTTCGCGTGTGAGTGTGTGTGTGCGTGTGCGCGCGTAAATAATACGCACACACCTGTTTATTGTGAGGCCTTTGTATTTATTCATTTATTGTCCAATGTATACTCTTCGTTATCGTCAATTTTTTTTTTCTTTTAGCATGTGCACACCCTCGCTTCGTCGCGTATGCATGTCACTCTGCCACTTCTCGTTGCGCGGCAATGCCAATGCGAGATTCTACAAAGCTTCTCCCCATGTGTACTCGTCATCCGCAGCGTCAAATGTTACCGAGCTATTCACTTCTGTCCTCATACACGTGCGCTCTTTGCAATATAACTGTTGCATGCACTCGACACTCGCTATGGTAAGCGACGTAGAATTACAAAAAAAAAAAACGAAAAACCAAGAGAAGCGAAAACGGAAAAATGAAGAAAAAAATAACGACAGAAAGTTCACGATGAAATGGGCATCGGAAAAGGTAGACGTTTACGCGAATCGTCTAGTCTGGCGTTTTTTTTTACACAGGCGGAATATTCCAATGTCGTTTCTAAATTACAAACCATATGCATATCTTTATCGGACGTTTTTCAAGCCTAAGGGAAGATGGCAAAAAGTAGCTATCGATTCGCAAGGGCGCGTGGTAAAAAAAAAAATCCGATGTTTTCCCGAGAATCTTCAAATAAATCGTCATAATCGCGCGTATATTTGGTGAGGCTGCGAAGCTCGACGATGATTTCCGGACGTTTGTTTTACAGCGCGGAGCATATCCGAGGAATTCAGCAGCACGGACACCCGATATCGAGACAACGATGAGCCTACGCAAACGAGCACTGGTCATGGTCGAGACCCAAAATCTCCGAAAGAAAAGGACGAAAAAGAGCGAGGTGACGAAGGTAAAGGTTCAAAGCAGGATCGTGCGAACTGAAAAAAGTGTATCTGCGAGAGTGAGGAAAACATTATATTATAATGATGATACGAAATAAATTACTGCGAATCGTTGCCCAATCTCTTGATATTGGATCATGAATAGAGAACAAAAAACAGATCAATGTCGAATCATTGCTGGAACAAGTGAAGTGGATCCTGTCCAAAGTCAGAGCGGTGCCATTCCCTCTTTTCACCGCGGAATTCCTCAGTACAGATACCAATGTAGCCACCCAGTTACTTTGCCGTTTACCTTAAGGCGTTACCCCCACTTGTAGCGCAAAAAAAGGTCTTTTTCATGATTTTTTTTTAAAGAAAACTACAAAACTTTTTTAATCGATCAATATACCATCTTACAGAACACATCTTGAAGAACTTTCAGTAATTTTTTTATTGAAAAATATTACATTGTTTAGTGGCAAATGGCCGTCGATGAAATAATGTTTTTATATACACGGTTTGCGGTGACCAACATTGCGGCGAAGTGGATCATCTGAAAAAAAAATGCGGATGGATTTAGTCAAATATAAGTATAAACTAGTCTTTAATCGAAGGATTTTAAAAAATATTCATTTTTCACAAAATGGCGGACAGTCAAAGTTAATGGTTCGATTTTAACGAAAAAAAACGGCCATTTTTTGGCTATAAAACGGCCATTTTTTTCGAAAAAAAAAATCGAACGATTAAAGACTACATTTTTATGTATTAAATAAGCCTGCAAAATTTCAAGAAGATCGGTTCATTAGTGTTCGAGTAATCTTGGTCACCGACTTCAGAAATGCCATTTTGAGAAAAGCGCGTTTAAGGGGGGATTGTCTTGTTTTTCGCAAAATTTACCGCTTTTTGGGAATTTTTTTGTGAAGAAAGTATACAACGGAAAACTTGTGAAACTTGGCATATAGTTTTATTGATCTGTTTACTACATCCAAAAAAATTTTTAAACAATTTCATCAAAAAATCCGCCTCCCACCCCCCTCGACGCGCGATGGTCCTTTTTTGATGGTGTGCATGATTACAGCCTTCACGTTCATCCTGCAACAAAAACCCAAAAAGCATTTTACTTCAGACACATATAGCTATCGTTCGATGAAGGGAAAAAAAAATTGACGATTTGGTGACGTTTTGAACTTGAAGTATCGATTTTTCGAAAAAAATTGATCGATTTTTTGTTATAAATAAAAAAACTATTATACGTACTGCTTTTTTGCTTCATCAAACGATAAAAGGATGTCAGCTGAGCATTCTGTCCAAATTTGAAGGCAATCGGTTGAATAGTTTTTGAGAAATCGTGCACACCATCAAAAAAGGACCATCGCGCGTCGAGGGGGGTGGGAGGCGGATTTTTTGATGAAATTGTTTAAAAATTTTTTTGTATGTAGTAAACAGATCAATAAAACTATATGCCAAGTTTTCCGTTGTATACTTTCTTCACAAAAAAATTCCCAAAAAGCAGTAAATTTTGCGAAAAAAAAGACAATCCCCCCTTAAAGTTTCTCTTTCAACGCTCTTTCAACGCGGATTCTTCTCTTTCAACGCTCATATCTCAGTCAATTTTGTTCGGATCGACTTGAAATTTTCAGGACATATTCTCAGATACTTATACTTCAAAAAAATGCAATAAAAAAAATCGATTTTTTCAAAATCGCAAGTGGGGGTAACCCCTTAAAATCTAATGCATTTTCTTTTTCTTTTCAGAAATGATCAAGGTGTACGATGGCAACAATTCGGCGAGACGTCGGATATTTCGAGTAATTTCGATCTCGCGCCAAGCAACGATGGAGCAAGTCTTAACTGCCGCCCTAAGAGCGTTTCACATCACCAAAGATCCAAGTATGTCGCTTAAAAAATGTGCATATATGAATATTGCGCCACTTGCCACTCCAAGCGTCGAACTGTCGAAAATGCATTCCTCTCTCAACCACATTTTCATAGGCAATTTCTATCTAACGGATTTCTACGCCCCTGACGAGACGGAACTTGGCGATCCGACGCCTATTCTCAATCTGCATCGGAAAGAGGGCAAACGTCGGGCTGTTTTTCTACGATACAGAGATCGGGAGAGCGGCGAGGTTCGGGTCTATCCGGGCAAGCTTCAGGTTTCTCTACCCTTCATTACAGTTCCGGTGGATCAATCGACAACGATCACCGACCTCATTCAGGAGGCACTCGTGTACTTTGACCGGAAAGACGTCGACGCCGAGGACTTACGGTGTAGCGAAGTACTTTTGGATCATGGAGGTATATAACGAACGTACAATACGAACAGGCATGGGAATAAGGATAAGAATAGAAAAGAAGAGGCCTAATAATAGGAAGAAAGATAAGGATTAAATCAAATAAGGATTAAATAGAAAGAATAACATTTCTCCATCTTAGATACGTTACAACAACAAAAACTCGGAGAATTTCGAAAAGGATAACGGCTTATAAAAAAACCCTTCGGTTGAGTAAATTAGAATTCACAGAGGAGTTGCTTCCAGCCGTACTAAAGACACGCATTTTATTGACACCTCGGGCATAGCGATCTGAGAAAAAATACGTGAGAAAAGTTCCGGTAGATAGGGTGTAGGTAGTTGCTGGCAATTGTGACGAAATGAGCGTGTGTCGCGACATTTTTGCATTTTCTCTGAAAAGTCGCGACTACGAACATTCTTCTGCTAGTCACATTTTTCCAAGTTTTCTAATTAATATTTTCTCTAAACATTCGGGGTCCCCTTCTTTTTATTGTCCTTACGGAATCTTTGGAATTCTTTACACCCGTAGAGCACTTGAGAAAAAGTGCTCTTTATAGATTTATGTTAGTATAATTGTATAATATAATAATAGAATAGCACAATTAGTTATTTAGTGCATAAATTATTAGGCGAGTCATCTCCATAAAGTGCCGTATAAATGAGACGATTTTTAGAGCCGTAATTTGTCGTTAACAGTTTGGTAACTTGACTTTAAGTTTAGCCAGTATACTGGGATGTATCTTGACTTCGTTGGAGACAAAAATCAGTAAATTGTTTAATAGTCGGATTCGTGGAAGGAACATCTCAACGGGTCTGCACAAGTTTGGAACACAGAAAATCGGTCGTTTTTCAATATTTTTTTCTGATGAGAGTTTCAGAATGATGGAATCGGAATTTCACACAAAATTAATACTCACTCTTGCCAAGTATAAGTTTTTTTTTTCAACTAAAAATATTGAGAAACAATGAGGTAATTATTATGCAAAGAAAGTGCCACCGTTGTTGCATGGCCAATTGGTTCAGGTGGGTCTAGCAATTAGGGTGATCTGAAATGAAAAATGAAAAAATTCAGTTTGCGTATAGTGATAAATCTTTCGTATGCTCGGTTACTTAAAAAAAACGCTAAAAGTCCGATTTTCGCAAAAAAAACAACTCGAATCACTTACTATTGGGGCATGGATAAACATATGAAAGAATCATCCGATCATACGATAGAAAATGTTATAAACTCCATCCGAATTTGAAGTGAATCGGACGAATGCATTTTGAGATACGATTTGCACCGGTTCATAAAACACGGCGTTGATGAAAACACATACGAAGAAGGGATAAATCGCAGCGGGGCGGTTCGCCGCGCCGTAGCGGAGTGGGCGATCAGATGATGTTGAAGTTTGCATCGTTGGAATGCAACGAAAGTTCATTTTTCTTTTATCACTCACATTTTTCGTGTGTTTAAGGCCTTAGGCCACCGTAACGGGTATAAAATCATGTGCAAATTTAATCATTTTTTTCGTATGAAAAAGTGATTCACTCGTACAATTAATTACACATCTATTTAGTATGAATATCAAGCTGTTAGAAATTTTTTTTTTTTTTTTCGATGTACAAATTGGCCGACTACTAATATTTTCTTTTGTTATTTTTTTTAGGTGCTCCGCGGCGTGACATTTAGCATCCACAATTTTTACCTAGAACAAAAAACAAAAATTCTCGTCAATGTACATTAGAATACCTAGAGAAGTACGTACGGAATTAAAAAAATATGTTTTTATTCAAAAGCTGTAGGTATTTGAACTTAAGGCAGGATTCTACTTTGAAACCATGAAAAAAACGCTATTTTCGTGAATTTTTTTCTGAGAATACTATTAAAGATATCGATATGGGGTTTAAACTGTTCAATAAATACACTCTTTAAGTACATAAAAAAAATTTTAAATGTATTTTATTCATTTTTTGTACACGTAAAATATGTTTAAAGCCAACGCCTCGAAAAGCAGGTACCGTTGCCGTGGTCGTGAAATCTTCCCGGTACCTGCTTTTCGAGGCGTTGGCTTTAAACATATTTTACGTGTACAAAAAATGAATAAAATACATTAAAAAAAAAATTTTATGTACTTAAAGAGGGTATTTATTGAACAGTTTAAACCCCATATCGATATCTTTAATAGTATTCTCAGAAAAAATTCACGAAAATAGCGTTTTTTTCATGGTTTCAAAGCAGAATCCTGCCTTAAGAAATCAATTTTCAGTGAAAAATTTCGTTATAACTGCTCATAAACTGCTCATAAAATGTAAAGTTTTCGATGAATCAGAAATTCCGTACGTACTTCTCTGCGAAATGCAATACGGAACATAACTTTCAAATTTGAAGTAAATCGAGTGAAAATTGTTGAAGTTATTTGTCACGCCAATTGGAAAAAAGCTGTTTCGAGAAGTTTCGAGTAGTCGGCCATTTTGTACATCGAAAAAAAATATATGTTTTCTAACAGCTCGATATTCATACTAAATATATGTGTAATTAATTTTATAAGTGAATCACTTTTTCATACGAAAAAATGGTTAAATCCGCACACGATTTTGTACCCGTTACTGTGGCCTAAGGCCTTAAGGCGTTACCCCCACTTGTAGCGCAAAAAAGGCCTTTTTCATGATTTTTTTAACGAAAACTACAAAACTTTTTTAATCGATCAATATACCATCTTAAAGAACACATGTTGAAGAACTTTCAGTAATTTTTTTGTTGAAAAATATTACATTATTTAGTGGCAAATGGCCGTCAATGAAATAATGTTTTTATATACACGGTTTGCGGTGACCAACATTGCGGCGAAGTGGATCATCTGAAAAAAAAATGCGGATGGATTTAGTCAAATATAAGTATAAACTAGTCTTTAATCGAAGGATTTCAAAAAATATTCATTTTTCACAAAATGGCGGACAGTCAAAGTTAATGGTTCGATTTTAACGAAAAAAATGGCCGTTTTTTGGCTATAAAACGGCCATTTTTTTCGAAAAAAAATCATACGATTAAAGACTACATTTTTATGTATTAATGAAGCCTGCAAAATTTCAAGAAGATCGGTTCATTTGTGTTCGAATAATCTTGGTCACCGACTTCAGAAATGCCATTTTGAGAAAAACGCGTTTAAAGTTTCTCTTTCAACGCGAATTCTTCTCTTTCAACGCTCATATCTCAGTCAATTTTGTTCGGATCGACTTGAAATTTTCAGGACATATTCTCAGATACTTATACTTCAAAAAAATGCAATAAAAAAAATCGATTTTTTCAAAATCGCAAGCGGGGGTAACCCCTGAATGGAAATGCAGCATAAACGATATTGTCCTGTTTCACGCGCAGTGACGGAGAGAGTATTGTCGAACGAGGAGAAGCCCTGGGAGATCGTGAAGCAGCTGGGCAACGATTCGATAAGGCAAATGGAATTGATGAGGTTCTACCTTCAACTGAAGCAAGATCCGCACGGCCCGAATCTCGCGTTGTTCGTTGGCAATCTACCGACGAATCAATCGGAGAGAACTTACGAGAACAAACTTACGGAATTCCTAGGGAAAGGTGAGACACACCGGCGTTCGCTGTGATAATATTGTGCAATCGGGTCATGTGACAGACCGCACACTGTTCTGTTTCTTATTTAAGGAGTTTCGACACCAAAATCGAAATGCTTGTAGACGATTGAAATTCATATCACCGAGAGATTAATTTATGATGCATTAACTGTCCAAAAATTCATTCGTTTCACCACATAGTTTTGTTCGAGTATTATGGATGAACCAAGTGGAGAAACCGCTTAATTATCCAACACGACATTCCTGACACTAATCGCAGTTCCTTCAGTTTTTTAAATTTCAATCAAAGCATTATTTAAACCCCTGCAGCCCTATAACGAATGATTACGAAGTGCCTTTACGTGTATTACCGAATGGTTGAAGGTTCAAGTTGAACCTTCATGGCACGTGGCACTTCGTAAAAACTAGTTATAGGGCTGTAGGGGTTAAAATAATGCTTCGATTTGAATTTAAATAACTGAACGCACTGCGATTAGTGTCAGGAATGTCGTGTTAAAAAATTAAGCGTTTTCTCCACCTGGTTCATTAATAGTACTCGAACAAAACTCAACTTGAACCTTCAAAATCTCCGAAACTATGTGGTGAAACGGATTAATTTTTGGACAGTTAATGCATCCTAAATTAATCTCTCGGTGATATGAATTACAATCGTCTACAAGCATTTCGAGTTTGGTATCGAAACTCCTTAATCGCGAAAGAATGGAAGAACAAGCAATTATTGAATTTTCATCATTCTCCGTCGCAGAAAACAAATTCTCGTCGATCGGACCGATCTATTACGAATACGGTTCGATGGTTATAACATACGAAGATTCCGATAGAGCAGTGAGAGCATTGTACACGCTGAGAGAATCAAAATACGAGGACAAGCATCTCTTAGGTAATTCGAATAGCATTCATACTCATCTTGTGGAGATAATATGTGAGCAACGAAAAAAAAATGAGTGTTACGATGTCTGTTGCATAGTTATGCTCCTGCCGAGTATCGAACCGAGCATGGTGCCACCTGGTGTTCAGCCTCTGTTAGTATTCGTCAACGTCAAATCAGGTGGCTGCCAAGGACTCGCGTTAATCTCCAGTTTTCGTAAATTTTTGAATCCCTATCAAGTATTCGATCTGGACAACGGAGGACCACTTCCGGGGTGAGACAATCTTCGCACATTTTGCACATTAATTACGACGCCTGATACGCCCATTTTTACTTCTTGCAACTTCTCGCTGGAAACACAATTTGCTACAAGTACGGATAATTGTTGTCGATAATGAATCGTTCCAAGTCTCTCGATCTCCTCGTCGATATATTTTTGTGAATTACGGAAATATTGTAACAAAACAGCTTACACTTTTCAGACATACGAAGTTTTGTACTCTTTTTTTTATTTTTTAGGTTTTTCGTTGGTTCGTTATTAATTGTTAATTTTTATATAATTTTAATAAAAAGTATGACGGAGGATTGCGCGAGAGTATCGAGAATTCCTTTCATTCATGAGAAAAACGACGGAAAAATTGAATTTAAAAAATGACGATGAAAAGTACAGCGAAGGATTATGCGAGAATTTTTTGTTCACGTCTCAATAAGTCGACAGAAAAATTATAAAGAGAGATAAAAAGTGAGGCGGCAAATAATGCGAGGGTATCGAAAAAAAAAAATGTACCCTCGATCGAATAGAAGGAAAATACTAAATAATGATAAGTAAGGCAGAAAATCATGTGAGGCAAAAAATGACACTAATTCATCAAACATTCGATGAATTAGTGTCATTATGCACGTGAGGGCATCGAAAAAAGAAATTATTTTCCGGTTTGGCAGGTTGTACGTATTTCGACACATAAAAGACTACAAGATACTGGTGTGCGGTGGAGACGGAACAGTCGGTTGGGTGCTTCAATGCTTGGACAACGTTGGCCAGGACAGCGAGTGCTCGTCACCGGCGTGTGCGATCGTTCCCCTAGGAACCGGCAACGACCTCGCTCGAGTATTGGGCTGGGGCTCGGGTTACACAGGCGGTGAAGATCCTCTTAATCTCTTGCGAGACGTGATAGACGCCGAGGAAATAAGACTCGATAGATGGACCGTGGTGTTTCACCCTGAGGAGAAGGACGACAGAACGCAATCGGTGCCCAACACCTGTGGCGGTAAGCTTCGTGGATTGTTTGTTAAGGGTTTGTTAAGGCTACTGTGACGACCCGAAAATCAGGCTCATTTGGACAATCAATTTCGAAGGAATAAGTGAAATGATCGAAAAATCGTTTGGTCATTTATTTGCACGTACATTAAAAAAGTTGTGTATCAAATTTCATAAAAAATATCAATAACTCAAGAAGTTGTCAAAAATCTCATGGAGGGCCTTTAGGCGTGAAAGGCTCAACGGTGTATTTGATTTTTTCTTCAAACATATTATATTGGCGACGACTTGACCAAGCCTTTTGTGTTATCGTGTATCAATTTTTTTCGATTTTTCACGGCAAAATGAAATCGTTATTGTTAATAACTAATGGAAAAAAATGTTACCAAGAAAAACGCCGGTCAAAACTAAACTGCTTTTACACTGAATAAGTGTACGAAATTTCGAGTCAATCCGTCCATTAGATGTCAAAAAATCGTGTACACCGTTTTGGAAAACATAGTTTCGAGAAAAACGCGCTGAAAGTTTTACTATCAGTTTACAATCAGTTTATCATTGTGATCATAAATTTACTTTCAATCTGCGATTCCTGCACTGCATTTTGGACCTTCCTCTTCAATGTGAGTTGCCTCAAGCGACGAACGAGAGTTTTGAAATTATCACAGTAGCCTAACCTCTTAAGGCTAAAAAGAAGTATTCATTACGAGCATAAACCACATTTTATTAAATCATCTCTGCAGAAAGCCTTCCTGCTTGAGTGAATATTTGTATATTTATAGTAAAATGTGGAAGAGTCAAGAATAATGATATTGTTAATAATGAATAACAAGCAAATTTGATATGATCGCAATGAAGGCTGATGGTTAAAAAATAATATAGTAATATCTATAAAAGATGTTTATTCGAAGGTACGAGGTAAAGATACATAATCATTAACCCACAGGCAGTTTGAGACAGTGTGTGGTACAACTTTATTGAGTTTTGCCCGTAGGCCTTGGAGTGACTATCATCCTCTTTCGACAGAAGCCGAGGACGGACTCCTTTCAAATTTGGCTCAGTCTCTTAACTCGTGACCCATCACTTGCAAGGAACATCCCTGAGGTGACACCCTTTGATTTTGTTGAAATTTGGATATGTTATAAAGCACCGAAAAGTAAGCGATACGTATTTTTTTTCCTGCGGAGAAACAGTTTTAAGCGGTGAAACCACCCCTCGAAAAAAGGCATCTCTAGGGGTCATGTAGCAGTTTCACACGAAAGGAGTCTACCGATTTTAATGAAACAAAAACGAAAATTCTTCTAATCCGAAGCAGTGAAAAATCCACTATAGTGACATTGCAAAAAAAATTTAGGGGTGAACCACCCCTATATTAAGAGGCGGTTTCACCCCTTAAAACTGTTTCTCCGCAGTTAAAAAAAAATACGTATCGCTTACTTTTCGGTGCTTCATAACATATCCAAATTTCAACAAAATCGCAGGGTGTCACCTGAGGGATGTCCTTTTTGGTCTACGATACACGTACTAACTTACACACTAAAATGTAGTAATATACACCCTTGGCCAAAAGTTTGAGGCACCGTGCAATTATTCTTTCCGGACAAAAAATCTAATATCTCGGCCAAAGAAAATCGGAAACCAATTTACCAAACGGGGTTTTAAAGAGAATAAAGTCGGCTTTAATTTGCTTTTTTAATTTAATTTTTTCGATTTTTTTGTGCCCGGTACGACATTGTGAAAATGGCGGTTTTTCACGATTTTCGCACGTTGCGAAGTAGATCGCTGGACTTCGGAAAAATAGAAATCTCGCTATTTAGTGAAATGATTTTCGAAAAGGGAAGTGTTAGCTTTAGTTTCGTTTTTTTTTCTTCAATTTGCGATTTTTTTCGAAGAGAAATTTATCGTTTCTTGAAAAAAACGGCAGGTTTTCGTAGAGCCGGCATCGTGCAGCGTATCGTGAAAACTATGAGGTTGAGAATATTTGTCCCAAGGTCTAAAAAGTTTTTCTTCGTTATTTTGGAGTTGTTAAATTTTTTTCAGATTTTTTGGCAACATTTTTTTTCATCGCTAGTTTTGGTTGATCGTTGACGATTAATCTAATTAATTGATTGCCATTACATTGAAACGAAGATGATGAAGGCTGTGGGTGAATCAACTCACTATTAATAATATTGTTTAAATTGACTAATAAATATATTTGAAAAATAAAAAGAGTTCAATGGTATACCCTGAACTAGAAAAAGAAGGAAAACACAGGGTGCTTAATGCTTTTGGTCAAGGCGTAATTGAATTTGTACGTCGTACTGATCAAACGACATTTTCTTTTGATTTTTACGAGCACTTGTCACTAATTTTCGAATCTGCCGAAATGTAATTACTTTATTTTTCCCGATCATCTTTGATTTGAATGACAGTCAGTACTCATTCGTTTGACTCTGTATAAGCTCAGATCGTTATTTGATTCATACGATGTACAAATTCAATTATGTCCGTTTTCTTGAAACGTTACTTTGAAACAAAGATATTTTCATTAAAACATCTTCGTTTCAATGTAATGGCAATAAATTAATTATATTAGTCGTCGACTATCAACCAAAACTAGCGATTAAAAAACATTTTGCGAAAACATCTGAAAAAATTTAACAACCCCAAAATAACAAAGAAAAACTTTTTAGTCCTTAGGACAAATATTCTCAACCTCATAGTTTTCATGAAACGCTGCACGATGCCGGCCTTACGAAAACCTGCCGTTTAAAAAAAAAAAAAAATTCTCTGCGAGAAAAAATTGCAACATTTTTTTTAAACGAAACTAAAGCTAACACTTCCCTTTTCGCAAATCATTTTACTAAATAGCGAGATTTCTATTTTTCCGAAGTCCAGCGAACGACTTTGCAAGGTGCGAAAATCGTGAAAAATCGCCATGTTCAAAATGACGTACCGGGCACAAAAAAAATCGAAAAAATAAAATCAAAAAAGCAAATTGGAGCTGACTTTATTCTCTTCAAAACCCCGTTTGATAAATCAGTTTCTGATTTTTTTTTGGACGAGATATTCAATTTTTTGTCCGGAAAGAAAAATTGCAGGCTGCCCCAAACTTTTGACCAAGGGTGTATATGTATATATATATATATATATATATATATATATTACTGTCGACCATCCTGACTTCTGTTCGTCCTCGAACAGTGTCGTGTGCACGCATGGCATATAAAACCTTGACACAAGTCACAACAATTCTACATATCCGTCGAACACATCTTAAACTATCTACTTATCGTTAATTTGACACCAGAGGCGAAAATTGGCTGGTTCTCAAACACCGCGGTATGATTTTTTGCGTCACTTGATATCCCTCAATATCGCATACTACGTATAGGTCATTACGAAATTCTCGACCGACCTCGTAAGGTCCTTTGAAATGGGGTATTCGTTTTTTCGGTGCCACTGGCGTATTTTCGGAGTTTCAAAGCATTACGGAGTTACCGATTTGAAACTTGTCAGGTTCTTTTCGTCGTTTGTCGAAATGTTTCTTACTATGTTCTTGTGACTTTTCGACCCTTGCCTTTGCCTAATCTCTGAGGGCAAGCAGATCTCGGCTGTTCGTTTCACTGTCACTTTCTTCGAGAAATTCCCGTACCGCATCTATATTTTTTCCTCGTTGCGGTACGCCAAAGAGGAGTACACTAGGCGTTTCACCGGTTGCTTTACTGATCGTGTTTTTAGAGTATCCTCGACGTCTTCCAGTACGTGATACCAATACTTTCGTGCCTTGTTGTCAACTAACTCCGCAATACTCATTTCGGATATGAATTTCGTGAATTCCTTTGAAGTGAATGGACTTGCTCGATCCGATACGATGACCTTAGGCGTGATGACATTTTTGCAAACGCGCTTTATCTGCTGGACCGTAACGGTTCACATGGCTCGGCCGTAATGGTCACGAATGGGCTATCCGCATTGGGAACACTGTGTGGGAATCCCTGAACTTTACCCGTGGTAGGAGAAAACGATTATACACTTCAAACAGTTTTTAACGTGAGCCTCCACTTTGTCTCTGAGCTTTGGAAACCAATAATTCCTTTGGATCACCCCGCGCGTCTTTTTACGACTGAATGTCCCATATCATCAGGATATTCATGAATCACGCTATTCTCCGTGGTACATAGAGCAGCAAGCCATCGCCTCTCTGGCCGTATACTAGATCGTTTCCCATTTCAAAACAGCGATCCTCGTTATTTTCAAGTTTGGTGTGCAGTTCGTAGTTATAAATCTGCAATTCACGTGCCCAACGAGCTATTCGCGGACTTATTTCTTTTTTGTTGAGACTACAGTAGAACCTCGATTATCCGAACCTCGATCATCCGAACCCTCAATTATCCGAACAATGACTCAGTTTATCCGAACGCTCAATTATCCGAACGTTGGCGCGAAAGATGCATTGTTGCTCGTTGCCACCGCCGTGAGCAACAATGAGCAACCCAACGCATCTTCTCCTTCTCAAACGGCTGCGAGACTTAGCCGCTCAAAAACGCGTTACAGCTGTTGGTGAATGAAAATGGACGATTTTATAAAAAAAAAAAGCATTCGACTTTTTCCAGATGTTTAAAATACACACGCACACGCACACACACACACACACACACACACACACACACACACACACACACACACACGCGCGCGCGCACACGCGCACGCACACACACGCACACACACACAACGTTAATATGTATGTCAAATTTTAACATATATGTATGTACTGTTTTTATGTAAAAAAGTGATGTTTATGATCTCGTCCCAAAAAACCCACGTTTCGATTATTCGAACTTTTGATTATCCGAACTAGTGTCGGTCCCAATTGGTTCGGATAATCGATGCTTTACTGTAAGTCGGAGCGAATTACAATCGGCAATGATTTTTTATTTTATCTCCTGTAGGTAAATTCGGAAACGCCTCAGTGCGTATATTATCGCCAATGTTTCTAGTTTAAAACTGTGATATTTCAATTCAGTTTTCGTTTTTTCGATTTTTGAATCAGCTTTCTCCTGCAGCAACACGGCTCTGAATTCTAGACTACTTGCGTCGCAACGGAGCTCAGTTTCATCACGAGGATTTAAAATGGCCAGTATTGGTGCAGCGACCAATTTTCTCTTAAGTACTTCGAAACTTTCGATCTCAACTCCGCTAAATGTAAATGTCACATTTTTTCGGAGTAAATTGTACAGTGGTGTTGCTGCAGTCGAAAAGCCTTCAATGAACTTTCGAACATATGCACACAAGGCCAGAAAACGTTGCACGTCATGAATGTTTCTCGGCATAGGGAAGTTATTTACTGCGTTAATTCCAGCTTCAGTCGGTTTTTACTCCTTCCTGCGTGACAAAGTACCCTAAATACTCGATTTTCGTATACAGGAATTGCATTTGCTCGTGTGGAGCTTATTGTATATATTCATCTAGTTTTATACCAATTTTTGTGAAAAAAATCGTTAAAATTAACCGAGATATATAACTTGATTTGACGACGAAAAAAAAATTCTCTTCATTGTCCGATCGATATCTTTATGAACGGCTATTTGCAAGTAAAAAGTCCAAAATTTTTTATTTTGGTTTCTTTTTTACAAAATGCCGACGGTTTGGACATTTTTTTTCTATTTCCAAGGCCCTTTTTGTATTCGAGCAGTCTTTAAAAATAGTACTTGTCAACATTAAAAAAATCGGCTACGTAAAACCTTAGTCACTGCGATTACAAGAATGTCAAAGAAAAAATTGAAATTCGGTCGATAAGTTTTTGAGTATTCGCTGGGACAAGTTCGAAAAAAGTAGTTTCGAGAAAAACGCGTTCAAAGTTTTCGTTCCGTTTTTCTTGATATAAAGTTATGTTTTTTTTTTTTCTAGAATATTGATACTTACATTAAAGTATCTAGTCCCGGGCGATATGACGGTTCTTCATCTTTATTATATTTCACAAAATAATAAGAGCCTGCACTTCATCTATTGTGAACGATGCCACACCTACAGGGACTGAGGGCCCTAGCCGGTCGCGCTACCTGTTCTCACTAAAGTGACTGTATCCGTCAATTTTCGGACTTGTGACTAAACACGTTGCCAACATATTTTTGAATATATGTACTTTCAAGAATTATGAAAACAAATTTTTTTTTCAAATTTTGCTCGGTGAAAGTGGGAAAGCTCCTGTGCACGTTCTTGAACAGTGACTTCTCCCCTTAACTGACATTTCGTCTGGAAAGCTCTCAACTTTCCGCGGTAAAATTGTGCGTAAGTTTTAAATTAAAAACTTGAAGGTGCGGAAATTTTGCCATTTATGGCAGTTCTAAAATCGTGACGTAACGCAAACCTTGCCCGCCCCCCCCCTTTTCGTACGTAGACCGTAACGCCTGGCCGGACTCCCCCTCTCCTCAAAGTGCGTTACGTAATTTGTGTACGCCCCCTTATGACTGATATTGATATTAACATTTCGTATTTTATATATCGCTATAGATATAAATATTTACAAGAAATAATATGAAATCGGCTGAACCGATAGGCTGGTCTAGTGGTTAGCGTGCGTGCCCCTAAGACGAAACGTCGGGAGGTCGCCGGTTCGAATCCCAGTGTCGTAGTCTCGGAGAAAAATTAATACGGGCGTGACGTAGCTCCAGTTCTACACGGATGTCGCGCACACGGACCGGTACGCGAGTGTGTCGTTCGTGTGTGACTTTAGCCCGTGATTTATTTCTCGACGACACGCGACTAGCTCCGGAACTGGGAAGCGAACCTGGCATCGGCTGTATTGGTATAGGTTTTCCGCAGTTTCCCTATACTCATGGCAGAAATGTCATGGTGAATGCGATACAAAGAAGGAAGCCGGCTGCGGCCGTAAGGTGGAGATGAGTAGTGGAATGTGGTGGGGAATGTGATAAGGAGGAAGGCAATGGAACAATGGAATCTACGATGAAAAAAATATATATATAAAATCGGCTAATAGAGACGACCAAAGCCAAGCTTTCGAAAAATGAACGAGCCGAATCATTTTCAAAATCACTGGATCATTCCTCCAAATAGCTTGCCCGATTTTTAATAACGGTTTTCTATTTTTTCGCTCGCCGATTGTTTTATCCACTATCGGGTCGCAGCTTCCGGTTCCACGAGCGAAGACAATACGCAAATAATGGTGATGAACAATTACTTCGGGATCGGAATTGACGCTGATCTCTGCTTGGGCTTTCACAACGCGAGAGAGGAGAATCCGACGAAATTCAACAGTAGACTGCACAACAAGGGGGTGTACGTGAAAATAGGTTTGCGAAAAATGGTTAGCAGAGGACAGACGGCACTGCACCTCGACCGCGTAGTTCATCTGGAGGTTGACGGCAAAGTCGTGCCTTTGCCCGAGGTCGAAGGAATAATACTACTCAACATACTGAGGTGAGAAACGCCGACATATGTTTTTATATCGCAAAGTTTTTTTATTTTAGATAGAATATGTTGATCACGATTATTATCAACGGAAACCTAAATACTTTTTCCAACAGCTGGGGCTCAGGGGCAAATCCATGGGGATTGGACAGGGACGAGAGGTTTCAGTCGCCCAATCACTGGGACGGTATGCTGGAAGTCGTTGGAGTTACGAGCGTTATGCATTTGGGCAAAATACAATCCGGACTGTGCACCGCAATCAGGATAGCTCAGGCAAGTCCATGCTTTCTGCCGAGTCAAAATTACTTCACAGATTCAATGCACGTTCACGTTACTCTTTGAATCTATAGCTATACGGAATCTTTAGAACTTCGTCGTGCCCGTCAGTCTGTTACAGCAGAATGATATTTTCGCAACGTTCCGATTTAAAAAACCATAATCATTTATGAAAAAAAAACATTAGTTTAAAAATCCAAAATAAATTATGAAAAAACATCCAGTGAATCATGGTTTCGAATAAAATTGGTGCAGTTATTGTGGAACGAGCTAATTTAAGGAGGTTGGAGCGTTAGTCACAATCGAAGATTTAAACAATATATATATACCTGTTATTGTCTAGGTAATACTAGGTGTTCACGTATTTTTTAAAATTGTTCCACCACAAAACACTAAAGATAAAAAATTGTTTAGCCCATGTAATTTCACGTGCGGTTAGATGGGCAAGACTTTCACGCTACGGGTGATGTAAGTTTTGTGGCTATTTATCATGAAAATAAACCAATTCTAACAACGGATTAACGCAAACTAAACTTTTGTAAACCTTTAGAAGAAACAAACCCATCTTGCCCATCGTAAACAATATACATATATTTAATATTGAACCGTCGAGGTTTCATAAAAGATTACGAATCTTGGCTGTCGATAAACAGCATTGCTGCCAACCTCAATGTCCGCGATGTTGCCGTATTTCGGCTACACATAATATTAATTAATAGTCACAATCAATAATCTCGTGACAAATATAAATAGACATCATTATGAATGGCTAAAAATTTCATTCTGAGTTGTATAAAACATTCACTGACGCAGTTCCTTCATAATAATCATCGATAATTTTTCACTTTTTCAAGTTTATAGTAACACAAATTCGTTTTTCTTAATCGGGTAATGAAAATATAAAAATGCATAATTTTGTCCTTTAATGATATATTTTACGAAAGATTAGAATCTACGAAATAAATCTATACCTCGTATGTATTTTCTAGTTTATTGAGAAAAAAAAATGATAAGCCGTTATTTGACTCAACTTGCTTAGAACATTGCTTAGCAGTACTGGTCCAATTTGTAGAAAAAATTGAAAACCAAGACTAAACTAGTTGAATTGAGTACCTACTGAAAGAAAAGTTTAAAGACTAGTAACGGAATTACGGAATAATGAAAAATTAGTTAATTATTTTTTAAGATATTCCAAGAGTTTGATATTATGTTAACATAAACGTGTGATTAAAATGAGCTTCACATTTGATGTGTTTAACGTGATTATCGACTATCAGGAATATTTTGTTGAAAAAAAAAAAAGATTGTGAACAAAATCCATTCTTTTGTCAGGCCAGCCTTTCCTCGCCCCGCAGAAAAAATGCTGGCTACGCCAATGCATTCGACACGCGTCAGTCAGGTTCTTTTTATATTTATTTATGTATAACTCTATATTCCGTAAGAGTGACGTAAGGTACAAGTCACGGAAAAATAAATTAGTTCGTTTGTTTTGGTTTTCAAGAGTTTTTACATGCTATAAAAACCCGGAGCTATAATTAGCCATAATGCAAGTTCGCCTGGCCGAAGTATTTTTATTACAATCTGTTCTGTAGGGCACATTGGATCGACGCGCTGAATATTTTTCCCGTCATTGATCAAAATGGCATATTCAAGAGGGTTCGAGTAATTTTTTTCTTCAGGGTTCAAAAGATTTATTAAGGAAGCTCGAGCGTTTCACCGATGAATATCGAAAGGTACTGATTTTTTGGGGGTCGATACGTTTAGTAAAAGTTCAACTTCGAAATATCTATTCACTACATCATTGACGAGGAAACAAATTATAGTCTGAGTAATAATAGCGCAGCTTCTTATGGCAAATCGTGAATTTGGTGGCAGTTAATAAGTCTTGTGATTCTTCACAAGAAAATTGTGTTTTATTGTCGAGATTACATTTTTTTTTCGAATACGATGAGGCTCGAATCCCGACGGAAATTTCGAAGTGAACTTTTACGGGACGTGTCTACGTTGAAAATAATTAGTATCCTCTGAAGTCGTCGGTGAAACGATCAACCTTTCTTAAGCTGGGGGTTTTTTCTCGCTTGAGTTGATTTCCCACGAACGAAAAATTGATAGACGATACGCAGGACGACAGACGATATCTACACACAGATTACTTTAGCAAAATAATTCTCAACACACGAATTTTAAACAGAGAACATCGAAAACGTGAGTCAAAACCTTCGATACTTACAGGGTGGCCATATAAAAATTCGTTTGCAAACGGATATGCCGGTGCAAGTAGATGGCGAACCGTGGCTCCAAGCAGCCGGTGAGGTCGTCGTTCTCAAATCTGCCCTCAAGGTAATTTCTAAAAATTCAATAGAACCTCGTGTACTTTTCACGATGATCGAGATACGTTAACGATGTTGCGTCGGATATGTTAGGATCACGTTTGCCTGTAGATGATCGATGGTGTAAGCTGGAGAAATTGGTTCGATCGAGTACGACAAGCTTACACAGTGTCGGCCGTCAACTGGCCAACTCGTGAAATATTATTTTTCATTAAGGAATCTCAATTAATTTCCCCGATATGATTTATTTTTATTCGGAATATTATTAGGCTCTTACGATTGAAGATTCCAGGTATCGATTAAGTTCGAAAGCTCCACGTTTTCAATGATTTTGCAAAGAAACGTACGATTAAGTTACAATTTTATGTTTCCTATCCTAAGATTTTCATTAATGTACCGGCCATTTTCGAAAACTTTTTGTGCTGGCACATGCGCCGAATGTTTGCATAATTTTTAAACCAATATATACTTTCATAGTACTATCGTGATAATGCATGCACAGAAAATTGGTATATTTTTCAGAA
The DNA here is from genome assembly GCA_963210295.1 of Ophion ellenae. Taxonomy (NCBI): domain Eukaryota; kingdom Metazoa; phylum Arthropoda; class Insecta; order Hymenoptera; family Ichneumonidae; genus Ophion; species Ophion ellenae. Next base: position 33,571,968 of record OY723385.1, read on the forward strand.
GTAGTGCCAGAAATTATGAAGGATTTTCACATCTGTTCACTTTTGTATCTTAAATACAGAAGCCGCCATATCAAATTTTCTGAATGATTATTCACATTTTTTTGCAGTACAGTAATAACCTTAGAAGTACACTCATATTTTTCGCTATTTACGAGGGGGCATTCCCTACTCCCCATCACCGATTTCGCTCAAATTTATAGGACATGCAGGGCTTGGCTAGAAATGAAAGTCCCCGAAGTGGGAACTCCAGATGAGCAAGCGTTTAGAAAATAAAAGTGTTGACGCGGCTCTCGCGACGTATAAACCATTTACGTTAGCGTGTTTGCCAAGCAGCGATTGGTGTAGCGGTAAGAGCTCGGACTAGTAAATCGATGGTCGTGGGTTCGACTCCCCGTGTGGAGACTTTTTTTTTCTTTTCTCAATTTTTAATATTATTCATTTTCCAATTAAGCAAAGAGGGGAATAATTTATTTTATTTATTCATTTATACGCAAAAGGTATAGAAAAGGTAAAAAATTGGGATTTCGGACTTTTCAACAAGGGATTGTAATTAAAGCGCATACGAGAAGACTTTGTACATGAAAATTCGAAACTTTATTCGTTGACATTCGATGATTTACATGTGTAGGGATGACATTTATCGTAGAAACAGGGGAAACAATAATTATTTCTGCATCTAGCACACGTTATAAACGCCGCATTTTTGCAACCACATCGTTGTTTCAACGTCTCCATAGAAAAACATACTTGATTGACATTCATAAAGCATTCTCTCTCATCGCAAAGTTTAGAAGCGAACCACGCGTAACGTAACATGTTACCGAATATTGGCGCGGATAATTGATGATGAACAATCGAATGTATTTTTATGCAGTCTTCTCGGGAAGTTATTTCTTTTTCTTGCTCGATGAGATAAGAGCAATTTTGTGTTTTTATAATGAAGTTTTTAACCTGACGATAAAAATATACATCGCAGGGTTGCACCAGTGAAGTACATTTAGGGGGAATTACTTTGATGCTACACGTTGGCAATCCTTCTTCATCTTGGAAGAGTTCGTCGTATAATTGCGGATTTGTTTCTCCTCCCCACGAGCCAATCAGCAACTCCAAATGTTCTGCGATTATGTGCTCATTAAAAAATGACGTCCTATATGCCTTTTGCGTATAAATAAATAAATAAAATAAATTATTCACCTTTTTGCTTAATTGAAAAATGAATAATAGAAAAAATGAGAAAAAGGTAGAAAAAGAAAAAAAAAAGTCTCCACACGGGGGTCGAACCCACGACCATCAAATTACTAGGCCGAGCTCTTACCGCTACGCCAACCGCTGCTTGCCAAACATACTAACGTAAATGGCTTATACGCTGCGAGAGCCGCGTCAACATTTTTATTTTCTAAACGCTTGGCCATCTGGAGTTCCCACTTCGGGTACTTTCATTTCTAGCCAAGCCCTGCATGTCCTACGAATTTTAGCGAAATCGGTGATGGGGAGCAGGGCATGCCCCCTTGTTAGTAATGCCCACTGGAACTGTGAGACCCGGCCAACTTTCGAATGATGCAGTTTCCTTAAAATTATGTCTATTTAGATGATTTTTTTAAACGATAGAGCAGACTGTTGGTAAAGCATCTGTGAAGAGAAAATTTGTGTTCGGTTCATATTTGGTCTGAGAAAGCTGTTTGAGCACATAAAAATGTTTCGCGAAAGAGGAAAAACGCGAGTTTTGCACTTTTTGTTCGGGCCTGTGAGACCCAAGAGTGTACTCCTAGGATTAAAGAAACTGTACACCATCGACTTCAACTAGTTGACACACCGTCGGCATATATTCGATCGAACCGAGTTTCGTCATCTCAATTGATCCAAATCGTCTCACGTAAACGTGAATCATCGCGTATCGCGATCACATCTACCGTAATTGCCCGTTAAGTTTGTTGAATATTATCGATAGCATATAGTTATCGTTATTATATTTAATACTGATAAAATTACTGAAAAATACTATTTTTGTTACGGTTATGGTCATTTTGATTATTCTATTATCTCATAACCGATTGTATGTTTCTGCATGCAATTTTTCCGTTAATAGCACCTGTAGGAGCTAGAAGTAGTTTATTGTCCATTATATTGTGCCTTGCTCCGCTACACACCCACATACGCACGCGCGTAAGTGTGTGTGTGTGTGTGTGTGTGTGTGTATGTAGTCTACCCAGCCACCCGCACCGGCAAAAGAAAAAACGAACGTTTAAAGAAGAAATATAGCTACATCTTTAAAAAAAAAACCGTAAATGGCTTATGAGCGTAAGCGCATGTAACCCTTCTTCCACCCCCCTCCGAACGCCCCTCGACTTCACAATACACGCACACGACCAAAAAGCCAAATAATTTTGGAAATGATAGACGACTCAAAAATGCAATTATAAAGTAAATAAAAACAAATTTATAGGAAGAAACTAAAAATAAAAAATATGATCATAATATTAACAGTGTTGATATATATATATGAATACACGTATACAAGGGTGTGTCGAAAAAAGGGGGCAAAAGTTTAACTCTTACCTCCTGAAACAATATTGTTAAAGATTTTTAAAAATCCATGCCAAATTGAAGCTTACTAACTCGAGTGAAAGTTAGATCATTTTTTGGTCATTTGATTTTCACGCAGAACTCGCTCATTAGTTCAAACTTGAATAATTCAACAAGTAACTAGAATTGCTCAAATCTGGTTGAAGATTCTTGAAGCTGGTTTTCGCAGCTTTGAAAAGGTTTTTTTTTCGTTTGAACCCAATATCATTGAGTTTAAATTCAAAATCATAAACATTTGTGCAAAAATTACAGCTGTTCACCCTTCTAAATTTTCGTCACGCATACAGGCATTTTTCTAATAGCTGTTATTTGTGTAAAAAACAATAATACCGAGATTTAAAAAAAAGTTTTTCACAGTTGGGGAGGTTAGCTTTACGAACATTTAACTGGATTTGAAATATTTTTATTAGTGGTTCAGTTATGCATGTTCCAACGTATAACCGAATTTTCCGTGTTCGTCGATAAGAGAGCTCAAAATTGGCATGCATATTTTTTCTACGAAATAATGTCGTTCGCGGGGGTAAGAGTTATTTTTGTTGTTGTTGTTTTCTCAACACATAAAAACAATCCACACGATCATTTATAAAAGAAGAAACAATTTCAAAACGGTTGCGTTTCACTTGCATTGGACATAAACTGAAAACAATCGAAAAAGATGTCATGTTAAGCCACTTTCCGCAATCGTTATTGCAACATAGCTCGCAGATGTGTACATTTTTTCTGTCTCTAACCTGTGCGTGCTCATACAATGCGCTAAAATCGCAGACATACAAACGCATTCAAAAAATTGTAAAAACATTTTTTTAAATCCGCGTTTCTCTAATTTGCCACTCTAATATTGTCTTCCTTGTTCCTTTGTTCACTTCAGGCAACCATGTTGAAGAAAATTAAGATCAAGCGTCGGAATACAGAACCGTCGATATTACCCGCTAATGGGGAGGGGGGCAAGAGCACGGATGAGTAGCACAAAGGTACAACGATTCTGCAGCTCGCAAGAGGCAGTAGTCAATCGTTCAATCTTTTCTGTTGACGCGTTTCACTTTTGCTTGAATAACGCTGTTTTTCCACGCCGTCCTTGAAGTTCGTTCGTTTTCTATTTATTTCTTCCTTCTCATCATCACCAACGGATATACAGATTCCAGGGTGCAAATAACTGTACAACCCTTGTAGACCCATCCGTGCTCCGTGATACTCGTGTAAATTAGCGCGGTGATATCGCAGTGGGGGAAAAATGAGACGATTGGATTTCGGAAGGGATTTCCAACGAGGGAGGCGAGAAACCCTCGCTTCGCGAAGCGCCTATACGTCCACCGGCAAATCCTTGATGCATGAATAGTAGAAAAAAAACGAAAAGAAAGCAAGAAAAAGCAACTTTTCTCTTAAATCTCCGTTACACGAATTTCCCGGCTGTATAACGAAGGAACCTGTGCCGCCCACTCGCCCAAACGCAGTTGAAGCTTTCGTATGACACTTATTTTTATTTATTTACTTATATATTTATTTATTTATTATTACAAATATGATTATGATTGAACAATGATAATTGTACGGAGTAGCCATGCATTCTTCCACATAGTATTTTTTTTATCTACTAATCGATGAGCCGTACGATCGTATATTAATTATATTTTATGTTTTTTTTCACGGTTTATCTCTGTAAGCCTAAAGACACACCGTATCGTACCTCTTTTCTTTACTGTTTTTTGTTTTTCAATCGTTACTCGTTACCCCAATTTTATTGTACTTATTGCCGCAGTATTTCCGACTGTATCACTGTACGGTCGTTCGATCGAAGGATCTGCATACATATGCGTGTGTGTGTTTGTGTGTGTGTATGTGTGGGTGTGTGTGTGTGTGTATGTGTGTGTGTGTGTGTGTGTGTGTGTGTGTGTGTGTGTGTGTGTGTGTGTGTGTGTGTGTGTGTGCGTGCGTGCGTGCGTGCGTGCGTGCGTGTTTGTGTGTGCGCGCGCGTGTGTGTGTGTGTGCGCGTGCGTGCGTGCGTGCGTGCGTGTGTGTGTGTGTGTGTGTGTGTGTGTGTGTGTGTGTGTGTGTGTGTGTGTGTGTGTGTGTGTGTGTGTGTGTGTGTGTGTGTGTGTGTGTGTGTGTGCATATATAAACACACACTTTGGAATTATTATTGCGTGGATACTCGATGATTTATTTTTGATAAAACGACGGCACACTCACTTGTTGATTGGATGAATCCTCAATGTGCATCCTCCTATGATCCTGTACCCTTCCCAGGCCACGATGCTGATGAAGAAGGAAAAGGAGAAGGAGTCCAAGGGTAAATAAGAACGACGTGGCGTTTTGTGCGATCGAGGCGATATAGCAGCGCCAAGAACGGGGAGCGATCATAACCATGTTGACTGCCGCATCGCAATGAAAAAATTAAGAATGAAGAGAAAGAGATAGGTAGAGACAGACGGAGAGAACGAGAAAGAGAAAAAGAGAATGTGGATGTCGCGGTCGCGTTCGAGTCTATCAGAGGGCTAAAAACCCGTTGCGTTCTGTTAATAATCTAACATATACGGTGTGTGGGGGAGGGGCGATATTTGAGGTTCCCGCGAAAAATAAACATTATTGTTCCATATTCTCGCAAAGTAGAATCGCAAAATCGTCGGTGATTCGATTGATCGGCCTCCAGGAACACACTCCACAAGGCAAAACAAAAAAAGAGTATAGAGCGAACGTACGAATATTAGCCGTTATAAGTATTTAATTACAAGACAGTGAAAATTGACGCTCGAGTGGGTGCGCGACGCAAGTAAAGCGAATAAGAAATTAAATACACTAGACAAGAATTTTCGAGGGAAAGCCGTATACGAAAAGTCGTAAAGAAATAGAGTGCGTGCATCTGGCAACGTTTCCACATTCGATTCCTTTCGTTTACCCTTCGTTCTTGCTTCTTCGTTGAAATACACGCCGTCGCGCTAACTTGGAACTTGGGATATCATACATTCGGTTGCTGCGTATACGTTGAATGTACCTGGTTCTTCGAATAGACGTTTCGGAGAGTTTTCTATATTATTGTTCTTCATCGATATTCCTTCCGTTCGAGGTTGCGTGTGACTCTACCGAGTGATGAATGTCACGCGAGAGAATAAGAAGAAACAAAAGTGGCGGATTCTCAACGTTGGGAAACGTTGAGAACGTAAATATGTAACGAGACTCTCGAGCACGATTAATTTGCATTTACAGTAACGGTTCGTTAGATCGAACGACGCAGAGGAAATAAAGACAGAGATGGAGAGCAAGCGGAGAAAATGAAAATAGTATACTGTAATGTATATCACGTTTCGTATGGTACTTTACCAAATCTACATCAATATATCGACACGAATCGCGTATTGCAACGGGAGGGAGAGAGAGAACGAGAGAGTGCGATAAAAAAGTCAGTTGTTATTGATATATTATTATATGAAAATATTTACGATTAAATATTAATATATTTACACACTATTGTATTAGTGATACAGTTTTAATTTGTGATTGTTGTCAATCTGACTGCCGGGCAGTCTGGAATTATCGTAAAACCAGTCGCAGTCAGTTTTCATAGATCGCAAGCATACACGATGCTCTCACACACACACACACTCACACACACACATATATATATATATTTAACAGAAAAAGAAATCAGAGGATGAGAATCGAAGGGGGAAAAAAAGGAAAAAAGATTATCGTAATTTTACGTAGAATGACCGCCGGCACGGCTAGCGTTCCTGGCCACTTCATCTCCTTGAAAATTTGCCGCTCATTATACCCACGACGACGACGACGACGGGGCGCGCGCTTAATAAAATAAGAATCGTGTATAACTGAAGAAATGGCCGAGAGAGTGAGAGAGAGAGAGAGAGAGAGAGAGAGAGAGAGAAATGAGAAAAAATGGTGGACGAGCAAGAGGTCTCATCGAGGCGTCTTGGCAATACGCCCACACATCGGAGGGGATGACTTCTGCAAACTTACGCTAACAAAACGTGACGCGATTACACAAGTTTGCTCGAGCCAGACATAGCACGTATAAAACACATTCCATTTTGTCGCGTGGCAAAACAAGAAGAACAAATAAAAAGATAAGCAAACGAAAACAAAAGAAAATAATAATGCGTGCGCTAGTCACAGAGGTGATAAAGCGTAAACATTTACTGCCTGTATCAAAATGCGATTTAGAAAATAATCGGCTCGGTCGACCCGACGTTTCCTCGAATTGTAAAAATGCGATACACGCTTTCGATCGCCTCCGCGCCGCACGCACGCGCGCGCGCCATCTATTGTATTATTTTGCCTCGACTCCTCTCCTTGTACGCCACCTCGTAGCGTGTGCGCTCGCGACAACCGACGAGAGTCTATGTACACGCGACGCATTGCCAGATGGAAGCGCCCCGGAAATCCTTCGATTGAATCGAACGTCGCGGACTTGTAATTAGAACTGCAGATATATAATGCCAAAGAATTTTCGCGTGGTCACTTGCAGCTGCTTTGACACTTCGGGGTCTTGACAAAAGTGGTTGTTACACGAATTGGTGTACAAAACGTGTGTATGCGCGCGCGTGTGTGTGTGTGTGTGTGTGTGTGTGTGTGTGCGCGGGTGCGCGCGCGCGTGAATATGTATCCCAGGCTAATTCTGCAGCGCGAACACGGTGAGTCAACCATGGAGCGCGAGCACTGACACCGACCAAAAAGTTATTTAACTGATCGGCAATGTGGAAAAAGATAAACCGAAGAAGGAAAAATAAATAAAACAAAGAATTGCCATGTGAGGTCACAGTGAGGGAATGGATTTTGTTCGCTTAGAATGTGTGTGATTGGCATCACAATTCGATTAAAAGGCGGACGATTTCGGTGCCAAACAGATGTACATAATAATATAAATGTAGATTGTAAGATGGATAATCGAATAACGTCATGACTAAAGCGAATTGTACCAAAGCGCCCATCCATATAGTACATATATGTATATACATGTATGTGTATGTACGCACACACACGCACGCGCACACACACACACACACACACACACACACACACAAACACATACGCACATACACATATACACATATATGCATAGATATGGTACGGTGGACAAAGTACAGGAGAAAAATGTTGCGATCGTTACACCTGAATATCACACGAGGTGAGATTAGTAGAATTTTTTGCAAAGTTGTAATAAAAATATTTAAATAATCGGTGATGCGAATAAAGAAAACGGGACTCGCGTGAAGTGTGGTGGTTGCGACGACGCTTTATGGGAGATAAGCGATAAAAACGCAATGTGTTCGAGCGGAGAACACGAGGGACGCGTATGCCTTCACGTATGGCGTGAATGATAAAAGTGTATTTCGACGCACTATGGCAGAAGGGTGCGGAAGAACGAAAAAAAAAACGAGAGTGTAGAAATACAAGATTTGAAGCGGGCGTAGAGGTATGAGAAGAAAACAATGCGGCGTCCATGATGGGACGCGACGTACGGAGGCAACAAAAACCTTAGATTGTGTTTAAAAAAAAAAGCGCTTGTAGAACGCGCTCTCGCACTTATAGTCGACTAATCCCGTAGACTCCGCTGGATGTCTTAAATAAAAGAAGAAAAAAAATCGAGAGAAGGTAGGAGGGAAAACAAGCAGAACAAAAACCAAACAACAAACCCAACAGACACTCGTGAAAAAGTTTGATTATTACATGACAAATTTGAAACAAAAGAAGAAAAAAAAATGGAGGCCTTCGTGTCCGGATGATCGGATGGCATCCTTATCTCTAACCTGCCGCAGAGAATGGGGGCTCTGTTTATTATGCACGGTATCCGGCGTGAAACTGCATAATTTTGTTACTCTACGGCAGATTGGCGAACAGCTTTGTTTATCTGACCAAAAACTGTAATACTTGCTGTTGCTATAAAGAATAGAGGAATAATAAGCTATGAACAATCTACGTATAATAATTGAATGTATGTGCTACATGAAAAACGAAAAAAAAACAACCATAAAACAGTAAACCGTTTGCTTGAAACTCCAACTATCCCGTAGTACTCGCGATGTTTGTGCGCGTTGTGCCTGTAGCGGGCAGCGAAGCGCGGGAGATTTGAAGTTTCGCGCGACTGGATATTTTGTAAAAACGAAACTTTCGCGAGACCAACGCGATATCCTAATGAATTGGTTCGTATTGAGCGAACATTGCGATATTACTTTCCATCCGAAGTCTTGACATTCCAATTTTTGTTTTTGGAAATAAAGGTATACTTCGATAATAAAAAAAAAGGTAATGAAGCATATTTGATTTGGTTTTCTTTACGACTATCGAAGTATCAATTCGGAGTGTATATACGTTACCTCGTTAATAATTTTTTTGTCGGCAGACATGCGAGGCCTTCGATAACGCGACTGATCTTGTCTTTTCAAAAGTGCCAAATTTTACTATTGAAAGTAATGAATAGTTTGTCCTTCTCGTACTTACTGCTACATAGTGGTTATGATTAACACTTGTAAATTACGGCCAGAAGGATCCTCGTTTCATAATAATAGAAAAACGAGAATTACGCTGAGACATGTCTTTATCGTTGAATATTTCTGGATAACAGCTACGTAAGGAAAGTGATGAAAATTCATGTTTCATATAGCTGAGATCTTCCTCGTTAAATTTTGCAAAGGTGAGTACGGTAATTAATCCACACGAGTATGGTCGAGCTTGCGTTGCTGTCTTGCAACGTGTATAACATTCTCGGACCGAGCGATAATGTGAATCATCCATTCAATATCTATGACGACAAAAGATATCTACCTCTCGCTAGAAACTTCGATACGCATATCGAATAAGACATTCGGACGAATAAGATGATAGAAAAATCGTTTGGACCTTTATTTGTGTGTACATTAACAAAGTTGTGTGCCAAATTCAATTTAAAAATGTTCATGACTAAAGAAGTTATACACAATCTCGTAAAGGCCCTTTGAAGGTGACGGGCTCAACGGTGTACTTTATATTGGCCACCCGGCTGATCTGAAACAAAAAGAATTAAGTTTTTCCTCAAAATAGATAATATTGGCTGAGGCTTGAACGCGCTTTTTGGTTATCGTGTTTCAATCATCGAAGGAAAAAAATTGAATTTTTTTCGACTTTTCGAGGAAAAATGACATTATTATCGTAAATAACTAAATGAACAATAAAATGTTCAGAAGAAAAATGTCGCCCAAGACTCATACTACTATTAAACTGAATAAGGGTACAAATTTTCAAGTAAATCCGTTCATTAGATGTCGAGAAAGCGTGTACACAGTTTTGAAAAACATAGTTTCGAGAAAAACGCGTTCAAAGTTTTACTATCAGTTCTATCGTTGTAATGATAAGTTTACCTTCAATCTGCGATTCGTGCGCCATGCTTCGGCGCTGTCTCTTCAAATTGAGTTGCCTCAGGCGAATAACGAGTGTTCGTCATTTTTACAGTAGTCTAACCCCTTAATGTCGAGAATTTCAACACTCAACCAAGGTCATGAATTTTTCGCAAACACCTTTCACAAATGCAATAACAAAGATCGAAAAGCCGAAGACAGGCCTCACCGTAAAACAATTAGTATCGTATTTTAATGACAGAATCATTTGCAATAAAAAAAAGAAACTTAAACGGAAGCTTAAACTAAATCGATTTCTTATTTACAAACTCATGTACGGTCTTCCCAAGGACTTTGCTTGATGGTGTGATATGCCAATCAAAAAAAAACTGGCTGGTACTTTTTTTATGGAAGGGCGCCTATATCTTTAATTGCAATGGATTTGAGATTTAAAAAAAGGTGAAAAAAAGAAGATAAAAGTGGCTTACGGGATAAATCGTGTATATACCGTTTAACCGTGACAAATTATTGCGATCATTGATTTATTTTCGTACCATACCTATTTTAAGTCTTTCCAAATTGTGCAGCAGGTTCATTTTCATTGGATGCGTTCTTCAAAAGGTAAGAATATTGTTGAATATTTAATAAGGTTGAAAGAACTTCATATACCTTTCGCTGTGAAATAAGGATTTGTATGATAGATTGATGGATGCTACCTTATGCACTCGGGAAACACCCAATCCAGATAAGCAAGACATCGGATAGTAAAAAAAAATTAAACCCCCATTCATCCAGCTATTCTCCTGGTTAACCAAGGTTCCTTGAGTATTCACAAGTTCACACGACCAATGAAATCTTTTTCGTATGTTCAGCGCACGTAGCCGGTTTTAATCAACCTCCAGACCTGAAATTTTAGTCCTCCGTGGCTCTGTCGCGTTTACCATTAAAGGATAAACACTTCTCTTTCCCGATCCATCGGCATGTAGTCTCAGCATTCACCAGCAAGGACCGCTTTTGTCAGTTATAAGACTTTGAACATAGTCTTTGAACTTTGACTTTGAACATGTGGAAAATAGTTCCAAGTCTAGAGGTAAAATCCCGCTAGTGATGGTAAAAGTTAACAACATACGAGCACTTCGTCCGCCCAAATGGTTGTTGATGTTTTCACGCTATATATATATATATATATATATATATATATATATATATATATATATATATATATATATATATATGAGGTATTCCACGTGAATCCGGTGGACTTTTTCCCTGACCCCCGCCAATTCGATTATTTTTTAAAAATCTGATTCCATTGACTCTAAAAGACACCCTGCATTTTTTTTACATTTTTCGAAACAACCGTTGGTCAAAAAAAATGTGTTGCTCTGAGAAAAACGCCCCGACTGAAAAATCTGAAAAAATGTCCGAAAATGCGTGCTTATATGTAAACATTTTCAAGCTATCACCCGCAGCGGAAGTATGATTTTTTTTGTGCTTTCTGAGAGATTAACGTTAAAAAAATTCGAAAAATTGACTGCTAACTGTTCAAGGTCCATGATTTTTATTTGGTTATTCAAAAATGGTCAAAAAAATTCATTGTAGGTATCAAAATATTTAAGTATCCGCCCGAAGTAAGCGTTTCTTGAATTTTTCCGGATTTTTTAAAAACGTTAATCACCCAGAGAGTGCAGAAAAAATCATACTTCCACTGCGGGTGATAGCTTGAACATTTTTACATATAATCACGCATTTTTGGGAATTTTTTCAGATTTTAAAATCGGGGCGTTTTTTTTTGGGAGACCATTTTTTTGACTAAGGTTTTCGAAAAAAGTGTAGAAAAATCAGGGTGTATTTTAGAGTCAATGGAATCAGATTTTTTTTTAATCGAATTGTCGGGGGTAAGGGAAAAAGTCCACTGGATTCACGTCATATATATATATATATATATATATATATATATATATATATATATATATATATATATATATATATATATATATATACACGGAGAAAAATACGGCCTCTAATTCTTACACTGGTTTCCAGAATTCTAATTTTCAGTGCTAGAAAAGTATAGCAGTTTACTGCCAGTTCGGACTTCTAAGACTTGTTATAAAAGTGTAAAAATGATTCTCACACCGTATAGTAAAAATGATGCGTGCATATTACATTTGAAACTATTCTCGCATCGGTGCGAGTCCTATATGCTGTATAATAAAAATAATGCGTGCATATTACATTTGAGACTATTCTCCCATAGGCGCGAGTTATATTTTTATATGGATTTTACTATACGTATAGCATGAATCTTCGTGTATGTATAGATTTCACTACACGCATAGCATAAATCTTCAACGTATAGCGAAAAATATTACGAAGTTATTAGTAAAATGTGACTCTTTATACCGTACTTTTTCTAGAATACTGGAAACTAATTGTTCCAATCACGTGGGCAAAATATTTTTTGAATACTACAAAAAATCACAATATACCGAATAAAATGTATTATTTGTATCAGTTTACGTTCGTAGGTTAAAATTTAAATTTCTTCATCATTACTATACCATAATTAGAATTTTTATCTTCTATTCAATACTTTTTGATATTTAATAGGGGTGTGCGGGTACCCGATTCACTCGGGTACCCGATGTTCGGGTCGAGTCGGGTGCCCCTCGGGTTACGTTTTTGCATTACCTGCCACTATCGGGTACCTGAATTTGGTAATCGGGTACTCTCAAATTTTTGGGACTCGTAAACGTCGAGTACTTTCAAACTTCGAATATTCGTAAACGACTCGGAGATCCGCATCTATTATTTATATTTATTTTAATTTTTTCATTTAGGTGTATCGACCAAATAATATGAGAAAACGAAAACTCGAAGGAGGCGATAAAACGAATAAATGATAATACTGTAAAAAATCTTTTTTTGTCTCATTTTTCTATCCTGTGTGTGCGTGTACGTACGTGCGAGTGTGTGTGTGTCTGTTAGGGTGGAGTGAAAAATTGTCACTTTTGGCAGATCGTATCGTAATAGCGCGGGAAAGTTGCGTTTTGGCATCACTAAAAAGTGTGCGAAAGGAAAAAATGTACAATAAATATCTTCTGTTCCGGCGAACGCCTTAAAGTTTTAAATGTTTTAACGTGGGTTTTAAATGGAGAAAAAAATACCCAAAAAGACCAAGTTTCAACGCTTTGCGTTTATTCGGAGCGAGAAGAATGTAGCTTCCATTTGACATTTAAAAATTGAGAATATCTTGATTGGTTTCAGAGATATAAGCGTTTGAAGAACAAGTTTTACCTGGAGAAAAATTTAAAAATGACAAAAAGCTAAATTAAGAAAAATGATTCCCCGAAATTACCAATTAACACGAGACAGAATTAATTTAGCTTCTATTCAGTTTTTCGACATTCAAATATCTCGATATTTCCTGAAATGCAAGTATCTTAAAAGAAGTTTGCCGGGAAAAAATTGTAAATATATACATAACCAAAATACTAAAATTATTAAATAAATTATTTGTATTTCTTATGAACTCTAATCTATCGGCGAATGGTACAGAACATAAAGCTGGAGTCCATTTCGTCCGTGTTGGTACGTGTCCGTGGCGCTATCTATACTATGAAACGAAATTTTGTTCCGCCAACACGACTTATAGAGTACCCGATGTGAGACGAGTACTCGAAAAACTCGGGTACTCGATAAAGTTCGGACCCGATCGGATCATAGTCTAATTACCCGACCCGACCCGACCCGACCAATTCTGCTATCCGCACACCCCTAATATTTAATGATATTTTTTTAGAAGCATAGTATTCATTCTAAACTTCGAGGCCCCTGTTTTCTCCGTGTATATATATTTATATATATACACGGAGATATATATATATATATATATATATATATATATATATATATATATATATATATATATATATATATATACAAACACACACACACACACACACACACACACACACACACACACACACACACACACACACACACACATTAGGGTGGCCCAATTTTGAGCTCTATTTTTTTCCTTTTTCTCACCATCCAATCATCTTCTTTGGAGAAAAAAAAACGTCGCGGAAGCTGCGAGCGGAGAAAAAATATTTAGAAATTGCTCAAGCCTCCCGAAAATTCAATTTTTTTATTAAGAAATCGATGCTTTTTCCTCCACTTCTCAACCATGAATTTTACGCTTTATGATTTTGAAATTAACCTCGCAAAAGCTCCAGCCGCCCAATGAATATTTATGGTCGCTCGAGGTTTGCGGAATTCAGAAACTGCGCCAAAAAATAAATCCCGCATGCACTATAATTCCTTGGAGTATAAAAACAAAATAAACAGCGAAGTGTTACTTTTTCTAAATATTTTTTTTTATTGGTTCGTTTGCAGCCGTACAGGGTCTTCCCCTTTTTACGAGCCCCAAACCGCCTCAACTTGGTTCTTACCTCGCCTTCCACATCCATACCCCTTCTATCAACTATTACACAACTCTCCCCTGCCTCCCATTCCACCCCCCACCTTGCGGCCGCAGCCAACTTCCCCCTCTGTATCGTATTTACCATGGCATATCTGCTATGGGCATAGGGAAACTGCGGAAAACCTATACCGATACAGCCGGTCACAAGTTCGCGTCCAAGTCACGAAACTAGTCGTCTTTCGCTGAAAAATGTCGAAGAAAAATATTTCCCGCTAGTGGTTAGCACGCTAACCACTAGACCAACGCACCGGGTATTTTCTAAATAATTTAATATAATAATTTGGAACAAACACCAATTAAACGATATGTGTTATTATATACTATAATGTATTATTGTACTATGGCGTCGCTCGTGACAGAGTGCCGCTACGATTGGTAGGCAGTTTGACTAACGAGACCAACTGTGGGTCGCATTACAATGCGCGGGAAACTGCTGCCATTTCAGTTTTACGAATAAAACGACCTATAATTTTGTTTACCGCCACGAGCTTTAAACCCAAACAAAGATTGAAATTCTTCAGTTAGACGTGTGGGGTAAATTTGAAAAATCTGTTTCTAAAAAAAATGGATTGATTGTTTTGAAAATTTTACAAATCGACAAATTTATGAGTGAGAAGAGTAAGAAAAATTGGCGATAATTGGAAATTTCGAAGGTCTTGAGTGACCACTAAATATTCATTGACCGGCTAGAGCTTTCGCGAGGTCAATTTAAAAATGAGGAAGCGTAAAATTCATGGGTGAGAAGTGGGCGAAAAAAATCGTCTATTTAGTGGAAATTTGATTTTTTGGGAGGCTTGAGCGACCTCTAATTATTTTTTGACCGCTCGCACCTTCTGCGATATTTTTTTTAAAGGAGATAATTGGATGGCGAGAAAAAGGGAAAAATCGAGCTCAAAACTGTATCACCCTAAGGGCCTCTGCACCCGGCGTATTTTCTACGCGCAGAAAACGTGCGTTTACGACGCTTTTTTCAGACCAAAAAGCGTGCAGTTCAAGTGCGTATCGCGTTTGTATCACGTTTGTATCGAGTTTGTATCGTGTCATCTGCGCGTAGACAATACGCCGTGTGCAGAGGCCCTAAATACATATATGTAATATCTATCTCGGGCGTGTACAATCGATCGCAAAAATTAATCTATGTAGAAAGTAAAGTAAGCTTAATTTCTAAAATTTAAATTGAGGTTGTTACGGGGTTTAGCCGTCGGAGTCGAAATACGAAGGGAGCGCCCTATGCTTATGGCCGGAGCCGATTGACTGTGACCAACTGTTAGCTTTTAAATAATCGTCATATTAAACGTGCTTTTTCGAACTATTTTTTTACATCTATTTGTAAAAATATGTATTTTTGAACATTCGGTGATTACATTTAATGTTTTTATTACTTTGTATAGTTATTTTCTATAACTTCTTTTCGCTCAATTAACGCGAAAAGGATTGGCAACGTCGTAAATCGTGGCATATCATAATGCCCAGGTTGGCAGAAGTGTCGCGACGTTAGAGACACTGTGCCCCGTTCGTAATCTCAATATCGTCCCAAGGAGCTATCAAAAATGAATATCGGTCAGAGTAAAAAAAAGTCCGCTCGAAAGAAAAAGTGTGCACAAAAGCTGTCTATAATCTCGAAGAAATAAAAAAACCTCAGTAATTTTCTAATATTCCAAAAAGAAATTATGTATGAAAAAAAATCCGCGTTATTTTGTCTTTGTCTAGAAATGTATAATTTCTGAGCATAGTTATTAAATTAATATTTAGTAATTATTACTAATTAAGAGAATAAGTACCAATAATTATCCTGACCGAGTAGTTTGAGGTTCCCGGGCATAATTACCGAATACCGATAAGATAGGTAGTATTTGTGCCGTCCACGACGTTGCCATGATTGCTCAGTCTAATATTTTGTGTGCTCGATTTTCGCACAAATTGGCTATCAAAAACATTTATACTTTTTTAACGGTACTGTGAATCCTCATTTTTACGGTATCAAGGGTTAGTCCGATAATTCGTCGAACCGTACCTATTTAACTCCGTGGTAACATTCACTTAGCAGATATTAACAATTTACTGAAAAATTATCGAGAGTTTTCCATAAGCGTAATTAGCCTACGAAATACGTCGAGTTGCCGATTTTTGTTCTAAAAACCGGTACTGTGGATCGTATTCAAACTGCAGAGGACAATCAACAAAGAGGTTATAAAGGTCCAGACAAAAATTTCAGCTCGGTGGTAACATGTCGACTTGATAACAATCATAACAACCTTAAACGGAGAATCATGATTTTTCCTACATATATGAACAAATGACGACAACGAGTGCTCGTTCACTATAACTGAACTGTAATCCATGAATCTTTTAGGTAAAATATGCCGTCCACCATTTAGTATTTAATATCGAACTGAGAACGATTGCGTATTTTCAGCTTCTGCTTAATGAGTTTAGTGAATAAATCGAAATGTAGACGATTGAATAAATTTAGTGCATAAATCGAAATTCTAGACGATTGAAATTTATATCACCTGGAGATTGATTCAGGATGCATTAATTGCCCAAAAATGAATCCGTTTTAGGGGGCGTACACAAATTACGTAACGCCAAGGTTTGCTATTTTCGACCCCCCTCCCCCACGTACTAGGACCGTAACGCCTGGCCAGAACCCCCTCTATTCCGTTACGTAACGGGTGCATTGTCGTCAATAATTGCGATTTTTTTCATAGACATAGCAAATCCCGAAAGGATCGGGTTTATACTCATTTTAATGAGTATATATTCATCTAGTTTTATACCAATTTCTATGAAAAAATGTTTAAATTAACCGAGATATATGCCTTGATTTGACGACGAAAAAAGAAATTTCTCTTCATTATCCCATCAATATCTTTATGAAAGGTTATCTGTAAATAAAAAGTCAACAATGTATCGATATCTATACAAATATATCTATCGTTACGGGTAGCCGTTTTTTTATGTTGGTCACTTTCACAAAATGCCGATAGTTTGGACATTTTTTTTCAATTTTCAAGGCCCTTTTTTGTATTCAAGCAGTCTTTGAAAAAGGTAATTGTCAAAATGGAAAAAACGGCTACGTACAACCTTCGTCATTGCGATTACAAAAATGTAAAAGAAATTGAAAATCGGTTGACAAGTTTTTGAGTATTCGCTGGGACAAGGTCGAAAAAAGTAGTTTCGAGAAAAACGCGTTCAAAGGTTTCTTTATATAAAGTTGTGGTTTGTCTAGAATATTGATACTTACATTGAAGTATTTATTCGCGGGCCATATGACGATTCTTCATATTCATCATATTTCACAAAATAATAAGAGCCTGCATTTCATCTATTGTGAACGATGCCACACCTGTAGGGACTGTGGGCACTAACCGGTCGCGCTACCTGTTCTCACTAAAGTGACTTTAACTCTGTCAATTTTCGGACTTGTCAATAAAAATGTTGCCAACATATTTTTGAATATATGTACTTTCAAGAACTACAAAAAAAATTAAATGTTATTTACTAGTTATACAGCTGTAGATACTAAAATAATACTTCGATTTAAATGAAATAACTGAGCAAGCCGTGATTTTAGTGTTAGAAATGTTGTGTCAAAAAAATAAGCGGTTTCTCTACTTCGTTCATTAAAAATACTGTCCAAAAATATGTGATTTTTCAGCTCGAACGGTTTGTTTTCGGACTTTAACGAAACCTGTAGGTTAAACGTGGCAACACCGCGTTAATTGGGGCTCCATCGAATCTCCACTCATGGAGACTAGATACCAGAAGACAAAACTCCCGTGCAAAGTCACTGAAAAAAGCCTCCCCGAAAATGGCTCCAACATAGATGTATAGTAATATATTGGTCGACGAGGTGAAAGTGATCGGATGAGTTTCTAACCTCACGACAAACCGAGCTTGACAGCAAACGTCAAAATTTCGAGCGATCAAGTATCGGTAATTTCCCCATGACAATTTGAAGAAAAAGTCTTTCGAAAGCGAGAAAAGGTGAGTCTTTTGTTTAAGTATACTAAATATTCCGACTGAAAACTTCGGTGCCCGTACAGCAACTTATTCAATAATTGATGACAGAATAAATTTCCTTGTTCACTGAGAGTCTGAATAGAAATTAGTATTTTTTTTTCATTACGAATGTTACGAATAAAATACCGTATTCGATCATTGAAAACTATCATCAGTATTTCATTCTTGAAATTTCATTTCAGAGTGCAATATGGTGAAAGTCTGCGGAGTACCAGGTTGCAAGACTGGTCAGTACGAACGCCGAACTCGGCGGTGCACTTTGGGATTACGGCAGCATGCGTACTCCTAAGGTAAATATATTTTGGACACAAATTGGTGTTGAAGTTTTTGGTTAAGAAACTATCTTTACGTGTATAGTTGAAAATTTTATTGGATTTTATAGTGCAATAGGGGGGCGTCCATTAATTACGTGAGGCGTTTGGGGGGGGGGGGGTCGAGCGAAATCTCACCCAATCTCACGTGGGGGAGGGGGGGGGGGGGGGGGGGCTTCGGCAAATATCACGTAATTTTAGTAATTTTAGTAATTTTAGTAATCACGTAATTTTTATCACGTAGGGAGAGTCTCCCTACTACTTTACATGGTGGAGTAAATGGTACTACAACCGCAGTTACTTCTACTACAATTTATTTTCCGTGAACGTATGCATTTTGAAAAATCTCACGACATCTCACCAGGGGGAGTGGGGCGGTCGAAAAATCGCCAAAATCACCTCACGTAATTAAGGGGGGATTGTCTTTTTTTTCGCAAAATTTACCGCTTTTTGGGAATTTTTTTGTGAAGAAAGTATACAACGGAAAACTTGTGAAACTTGGCGTATAGTTTTATTGATCTGTTTACTACATACAAAAAATGTTTTAAACAATTTCATCAAAAAATCCCCCCTTAAACGCGTTTTTCTCGAAATAGCTTTTTCACAACTGGTGTGCACGATTTCTCAAAAACTATTCAACCTTCAAATTTGGCCCTAAAAAAAAACTTTTCAGCCTTCAAATTTGGACAGAATGCTCAGATGACATCCTTTTATCGTTTGATGAAGCAAAAAAGCAATACGTTTAATAGTTTTTTATTTATAACAAAAAATCGATCAATTTTTTTCGAAAAATCGATACTTCAAGTTCAAAACGTCACCAAATCGTCAATTTTTTTTTTCCCTTCATCGAACGATAGCTATATGTGTCTAAAGTAAAATGCTTTTTGGGTTTTTGTTGCAGGATGAACGTGAAGGCTGTAATCGTGCACACCATCGAAAAAGGACCATCGCGCGTCGAGGGGGGTGGGAGGCGGATTTTTTGATGAAATTGTTTAAAAAAATTTTTGTATGTAGTAAACAGATCAATAAAACTATATGCCAAGTTTCACAAGTTTTCCGTTGTATACTTTCTTCACAAAAAAATTCTCAAAAAGCGGTAAATTTTGCGAAAAAAGAAGACAATCCCCCCTTGACAAACCTTGAACGTTTTTTACCTTGTACATAACCTGGAACTGAGGACGCTTTACCGATAGTCAGTCGTGCCAACGGCAAAAATGGCCGCTTCTGCCAAGTCTATTGGTTGTTTTTTTTTTTTTAATAAAATTGCAACATATTTACGTTTGATGGAAAAAATGATAACTATTAGTATCATTTCCCAGTTAAGAAATATTTTCCAACAATATTATGAATTGGAAATTGCCGAATAATAGTTTATTTTTTCATGAGATGTTATTTGCAAGAAGGCGGCAGCCTGCCGAAAACTCAGTGTACATTCATTCCCACTCTTGCAACCAAGGAACGGTATCTTGCGGCAATGTATATAAAAAAGTAAATATATTATCAATGCCCTAGGGACATTTGCACGAATGTGTCTCAAATGTTACCTGCCCTGGGCCCTGCCCTTTCCTTGAGCTCCCGACAGTACGATTGACTTTTATGGAAGAACAAAGGTAACATTTGAACAGGGGAAAAAGTAGGTTTTTTTCAAGTATTTTTTTATTACAAATATAAGCATCTATTGGGCGCTAATATTTTTTTTGGAGATTTCATCACTGTTTGATAGCAACAGGAAATACAAGTGCGAATCACTATGCATCGAGAAGCTCGTCGTCACTGTCGGAATCTGTCACGCACTGAGTCGTTTCCCCGATATCCAGTAACAATCGAGCCTCTTCCGTAGCGTCCACCTGCAATTAACAGAAACAACAAGGACTGAGTCGATCGCTGTTCCTTTGGAAAAACTTCCTTTTCACCGATGTCCAAATAAAAACGCCTGCTTCTTTTGTAACATCATTTATCACGGGAAGTTTACCGGATGACAATGAGAAAAGCAGGAAGAAAAAAAGGGTAATGAAATTTGCAAATTGCGATCTTATATTTTTTGCCTACTCTTTCCAAGCTTCCTGGTGAAGGATGCTTTCTGAATAGGCAAAACATACATATATATATTCGCATGATACGTTCATTTTGTCGTGAACAGGTGGAGGACGAATCTGAAGAAAAACGCGTCAATTTATAACGAAATGGTACGCACGTCTCAAAGAATCGATAGTAATAATTAAACGTTGGAATGCAAAATTACCTCGAATAATCTTAACGGAAGTGCCGGATCATGCGCTTGGTGGTTCGTACGGGCGATGCGTACATAATTGGTACTCATGAAATATGTTTCTTTGACAGAAAAAAACGAAATAATACGTCTGAATAATGATTAATAAGTATACGAATATATATATATATATATATATATATATATATATATATATATATATATATATATATATATATATATATAGATAGATATATGATGGTACGATGAGGTTACCGCATGGAAAACGAAAACTTAATGTAGTCGGTGTAATCATTGATGTAGCATGGCAAAATAAAAACTACCCTGATGATAATTGGTCATACATCCTGGAAAATAAAACAAATATAAACTTCGAAGGCCTGCGGACAGAAATAGGATCGCTCGTAATTCTGTGGAATTCATTAACTCCCCGAATCACTTTTTGCGCCGTATTACAAAGGCTATCAGCTCGATCGCGAGGAAATTCGAATCCACAGTTCCAGCAGAAGAGACATTCGGTTTTTCTATTGTCAATCTTTTGCCGTTCTATAGACGCACGTGAACAGAAAAATTGTGAAGAAATAGCAAAAGTTAAATGCAAAAAAAACGTATAAATTGCAAACGCCAACATATTTTTTCACTCTTTAGTTTTGTTGCTAACTATCGGCTGGTTTAGCAGGCTCGAACCTTTCAGCGATTAATGTTCAAAGATACGATTTTTTAGACGTAAATACGTTTAATTGACGTACACAAGATGTAAAAATAAAATTGATTAACGCCCACGCAATTTAGAATAGTTTCCGATGGAAAATAGTGAATGCAGCCACAGTTAATATCCCTTACACATGGTAATGACTGGAAATACACATAGTAATGACTGGAGTAGTACAGACTGAAGAAAATAATAAAACCGTTGAAATAAAAAATAGTGTTAAGCGGAATTAAGAAAAATTTCACAATCTAACAAAATACTATCTTCCATCGCCGTCAACAGGTCACTCGCGATCATTTTCACGCTTTTGAAATACGTTGCCGGAAAAAAAGTAATTCGATCATTTATCCTGACGGAAAAATCTTTCGACAAATATTGCCGTAGCGCGTTGACTATATCGTGTGTAATTTAAATCAAAATATCATAGCCCAATCAGCACGATATTGCAAAGCAAAGGGTGTGCTCCAGTTTATTAAAATAATTCTAACGATCTTGATATTTTCCGATTGCAGAAATTATTTCATAACGTCGGATACAATATGAGATGTTCCCTGCAACTCCTCCGTGGCCCAGACCTCGACTGGTGGAGGATCCGTTCCATATTTTACAAAAAATGAATCTCTCGTCTTAACAGCTCAAATAATTTTAATTCCGTCAAAATACTGTTTTAATTCAATATTCCACTTCTTTACTCAATTTTCACTTCAAAATATACATATACCGGGTGTCCCTCTTATCTCTGCCACCCGAAATAACTCGGCAATTATCAACGTCACAAAAAAATGTTCCAGACGAAAGTTGTACGGTGTGAAGGGGGCCATTAAATGCGACCAATTTTTTTTTATTTCGGTGGAGGCGCTGACGCACTGTGGAGGCCACCTCCACTTTTTTAAATAGAGTGGTGAATTTTTTTTCAACCATCTTGTAGAGCACCTCAAGCCGTATGAAAAACATTAGAGGCTTAAGGGGTTAGGCCATTTTTTTCATAAAAACTACAATATAAATCGAGATCACAAACAAGGGTGCTTATTATACATATCAGTGATTGTATACAATAATTTTTTTCAAGCGATTCATTTCAAAATGACGGCTGAGCAGCCTTTCGCTCGAAACTGAATTTTTTAAGTTGGCCGGAAACATAACTCAGACAATTTTCAACCGATTCACTTGAAATGTTGAATGTATCATGAAAAATACATTGTCTATGGAAGTACGTAGGACTTTTTTATATTGCATAGTTCATTTGTTATTAACAATTATCTGACGATTTTTCAGGCAAATTTTTCACTTTCTTAAAATGTGCCTCAAAAATCGTTAGATAATCGTCAAAAATCCGCTAAAGCCTATTTTTTCGGCCTCTAGAGTGGCCTAAGGCCTTAGAGTCATTCAAGGTCATTCAAGGTCAGTATCGATGATATAAATCGAAATAGGTAACCTTGAATGACCTTGAACGACTTTGACCCCCTGTGCGGCTTGAAGTACGACTTTGAATTGTTAACGACTAATGTGTTTGATGCGGCTTGTGGTGCTCCACAAGATGGTGTATCTGTGTGTGTGTGTGTGTGTGTGTGTGTGTGTGTGTGTGTGTGCGTGCGTGCGTGTGCGTGTGCGTGTGCGTGTGTGTGTGTTAGGGTGGCTGCAATTTGGATGAAATTTGCATTTTCAAAGTCCTCTTGTAAAAACATAATCAAGATATATAAACAATATTATGTGCAAAGTTTTAAGGCGCTTGGAAAAATGTTATTGGAGGATTTAAATTTTCAATACGAAAATACATGTGTTTTGTCAAGTTAATACTTAATTGCTTCTCATGCTTAGGATATTGGTGGTAAAAATCTGAAACTTGGCACACATATTGTGCACAGTACGAGGCATACGACCAAATTTTTACAGATATTTCCAGCAATAATTGTCGTTGTTACTAGCTTTGCAATGACAACCTCGCTATAATTTTCTGAGTTCATTTCATCAAAGACTATTTACTGATATTCTAATGCTATTGTCGACGTGACTATAGACTGCATGCATAACGAGAAAGTTCGATTTGTGCGAAAAGATTTTACACAATCGTTTTGATTTACGTTAAGGCATGATTCACAGCTTCATTCGACAATGCTGCTCCCGATCATGATATGAATTTTTTTTAAAACAAATATATGATTACCGGAAAATAATCTCCCTTATGAGCAAAGTTGCTCTCACAAAAATGTCGAATTATCTTTGGTATTTGAACGCTAAAAGTGCTGCTATGGCATTTTTTATGAGGACGTTCCCGCTGATATTAAAAGAAAAATGGCAAAAAAAATTCGAATGAGCTGCCTGAACATGAAAATGAAACTGAAATTCCTAAACGATATGAAATTTCTCGATCAGACGTTGATTCTTTGTTGGGTGAAAACATTGATTTTTTCATAAGCCCCCAATCGATAACGTTTTTCAGAATATTCCAGATCGATTGTAGCTTCCTAAATAACGACGTGTCCGAGTGGAATGTGGATAAAGATTGCCGGTTGGGTTCGCAAATTGTCAAAACATTAAGGGTCATTAATAACGTCGCGAAAAGAGGAATCAAGCTCATTACTAAATATAATAATAGATTGACATGTGACGAGGAACAGAAACAATTCATTGTTCAAATTGTTCGTGAATACCAGAAAATGTATCCACATGCAAACAAAAGGACACTAAGCCGACCCCTCAACTAATAAAATTTTACTTTGGCATTTTTTTTATGAGTTTTACTTTTCGAATTATGTTTCTTCGATAATTATAGTATTCATTGTGATAATTTATTTCAGTGCAACGAATTTGTCGCTCAGGTATGATTGGAAGTTGAAATTTAATTTTCAGGAGTTTTTATACTTCTGATAAAAATAAAACTTTTCAAAGTTGAATTAAAACATCATTAAATAGTCTTTGATGAATGAAAGTAAAAAAAAATGAAAACAAGGTTGCCATTGCAAAGCTAGTAATAATGGCAATTATTACTGGAAAAATCTGTAAAAATTTCGTCATATACCTCATAATGTGTACAATATGTGTGCCAAGTTTCAGATTTTTCCCACTAATATCCTAAGCATAAAAAATAATAAAGTAATAACTTGGCAAAATACATGTATTTTGGTATTGAAAAATCAAACCCTCACAGGCATCATTAAAAATGTTCCGAGCGCTTTTAAACTTTGCACATAATTTTTTTATATATCTTGATTATGTTTTTGGGAGGGGACTTTGAAAATTCAAATTTGACCCAAATTGCAGCCACCCTATTTTATAGATATATATATATATATATATATATATATATATATATATATTATAAATGGTTAATATGGTTTTTACGATTGCTGTTTTTATTCCTCTTATTTTACTCTTCCGGAGTTTCTTTTGAAAAATTCAGCAAGGGAATATTTCCGAAAAATGTTTTCTTACAGGATCAAATGTCTGGTACTTCATAAAGAAAATTTTGATCATTGTTACTCACCCCGATTACTCTAGTGTCCTCATCAGCCTTTTCTTTCTAAGCATAGTTGTTGGTTTTTATTTTCTTTTTTTTTATAGTAAAGCGAACTGTATTTCTGCGTTATGACTGCGTTATGTCACCACCACCTTAGCAAATTACGTCACAGATATTGAAAGCATTCTACGTGCAAAATTGTACGAAAACAACAGAAGAAACTAATAAAAAATTCTATCGGTCGCGTTTGTCTACTTACTTTGGTGTATTGAGCGCGACAATGATCGCGTCTCGAGGTCATTGAATTGAAGCAATATCGAATGCGCGCTCTTCGCTCCGGCCTCCACATGTAGAACATCAGAACTAGACAACCGATTATCAAAAATGCTATTCCAACACTCGTACCCACTGAAACGAAAAAAAATCGTTGTCGTACGATTAACGAATTCAAAAATGTTCACTTTCAGGTTCCAATTTTCAATGCCATTTTCTATGTTATGATACAAAAAGGATTTTTGCTGCTTTAATCTTCTCATCTGAGGCTGCAATTACTTCCGCGCTGCAATTATACACGTTTGGGATACGCGGTGGAAATATCGTAGGTGCTCCGACATTTTTGGTCGTAAGAAAATTTTGAAGTGTTTTTTAAAGAAAGTAAAGAGATGAAATAAATATTCGAAAATCACGCGCACGATGAGGTTTTTGAAGAACGAATATTGTGCAGTTAATGTCGAGGTGTCCTTTTAACTGATCATGTTTTTATTTTTATCGCACTTCTACGGCACTTCTCGAAGAAGCGATGCGAAATAAATGTTTTTTTTTCCAGTACAATGCCATTCGTGCAGCTTCGAGCTCACGTTATCGGTCAATGCTGAGGCTCAACAATATGACGTGCTAAATACAGTGTTTTAACGCGAGTCCGCGCATAATTAATGTCTCGAGTATGAAATACTTGCCATGCCCGTTGTTGGAGTCTTTATCATCTTCTGTAATTTCCGCGACTTTGACTGGAACATCTATCGACTGTCCGTCGAAAGAATGATTAACGCACACCACACTAGTTTTCCACTCGAAGACGACCCTGCACGAGTATTCCTGCAAACGAAAGAAAAATATCGATTGCTTATTTTAGGATCATCGAATACGCACGAATAACAGCAATTTGTGACGGTAAAACGCGAGACGATTGAGAGGTTAGACGACTGCGAAAATGACGAGCACTCGATCGTTGCTCGAGGCAATGCAAATTGAAGAGGAAGGTCCAACATATGCTGCAGGCATCGCACATTGAAGGAAAACCTATGATTACAACAATAAAAATGCTGAGAAAACTGTAAACGCGTTTTTCTTGAAACTATGATTTTCAGAACGGTGTACACGATTGCTCGACATCTAATGAACGAAATTGACTCAAAATTTGGTACACTTATTCAGTTCACTGTGGAGTTTAGTCTTCACCGGCGTTTTTCTTCGTAACATTCTTTTTCATTAGTCATTAACAATAATGTCATTTTTCCTTGAAAAATCGGAAAATGAATTTAAACATTTCTTTTGTGATTATTAAAACACGATAACAAAAGAAAACTCGGTCAAGCCGTAGCCAATATTATCTAGCTGAAGGGAGGTCACCACTTTAAAATTTTCGAATAATCGTTTTTTGGAAACGGTCTTAAAAATCCTTTGAACCTTCAAAAATATGATGCACATTCGTTTATAGCTGAAAATAACAGTTTTTAACTGATTTTCGAGCAATTTTTTAGGGGAGTCTCCGAGCGCTGGAGAGCGCCTTTGGCGATGCCACACCGGTTGACACAGTACAAGCTACACAAAATACCGTCCAAAAATTTGACCCTGAAGTAAAAACGGTTCCCAACGGGGATCACGTAACCCACCGACTCAAGGAGCTCCCACGCTTCTGCAAATTCACTCGCACATTTATTTCCTACCGGATACCGAAAACTTCAAACACGTTTTTTTCTCAAAATTATGTTTCTGCAATCGGCACGCAGCAGAACTCGAACAGTTTTTGTCCAATCGACTTAAAATTTTAACCGTAGAAATTTTAACCGTTAAATTGCTTCAACAATCATGTACGAGCGCCTTTTTCGATCAATTGAAAATTGTAAAAAGTATATCATTTTATACATGAAAATTATGGTCGAAAAGCGAACTTTTTTTTCAAGCTCTTCCCTATTTTTTCTTCATTTTTTTGAAATTTCCCCTGTACTTGACGGCTAGAACTAATATGATTAACGAAAATATTTCACTCTTAGTTCCAGGATTACATTTAAGACAGTTCTACTGCGTGCCGCGGACGGGGATAGCTGAAAACCAGTCGTGCTATAGCGACTCGTGCACCGCCATTTTGTATTCTTTTGACGAATACATTTCTTTTACATACTTCAATATTATCCTAATAAAGCTGACAAGTTTTTTTGACCATGTATTTCATTCCGTTATTTGAAGAAAAAGAAAACCAACGAAGACGGTCGAAAATGGGCAGTTAAGGTAGTTCTGTAGATACACGTATGAGCCAAAAGTTTCAGTCGAAGCGGTAGTAACATCCAATGCCTATACGATGCTGTTGGTTGTACATTTTTTACAGAGCTGTACCCTTTATATGTCCCATACATTTGCACCTCATGCATAGATAGATGTCATACTCGTATAGAGAGCGGCGCTGTAATCGTGGCAACAGCGCTATTTTCCTGCAGATGGCGTTGAGCTGCCTACGATCCGTCTTTCGCGAAATATTTCATATAAATTTAAAAAAGCGTGAAAATGTCAACCCAAATGCGCTACAAAGGAAAGTTTACAAGAGAAAAGGCGCTTGCTAAAAAACTGAAAGCTGTGGCAGCCGTGTATCAAGCAAATGCGGATAAACGCGATAAGAATAACCATAACCTCAACGATCATCAACAAAAATTCGCTGACGGAGGACGGCGGATCGTGAATTTACAACATCTTGCCGACAGTTCAAATTGTATGCGCTGTAACAAAGACATTTTTTAGGAAGCTAAGGATCATTATCAATATCTCTACCAAGTTTCAACTCAATCGGCTTAATAGTTTTTCAGTAATCGTGCACGCCAATTTCGAAAAAGCAGTTTTGAGAAAAAACGTGTTTGAAGTTTATGCCTGCTCCAAATCTGAGCGGTGAGTCACAGCGTTGATGGGCTGTAACCAGCCCCATGACACTCGCCTACTATTCCATACGATAAACGAAAACGCGTTGTGTCCCGGCTTTTTAGTTCTTGAAATCGCCACTGCCTAGCGTTGGCTGTTGTGTGACAGCCTTCGGCTCTAAATACTCCGATCAGCTGAACGATTCGATACTTTCGTGGCTTTCGCCTGTTATCGTTATGGCGACGTTATTTATTGTGATCAAATGGAAAAACATTAGAACGGAAAATCATTCCAAATATATCAATAGATTTGTATTCATGTAAGATATTCGAAACACCGGCGTAACATACATATATATGCATGCCTGTCACACGACTACTAGCACCACAGTGCGGCGAGGACATTTTGCGAACAGCATTTATCTACTAGTCATCTAGTGTCAGGGGGCTGGCTGTAACGTTTGAAGTTTTTCGTATTTCGCCTTAAAACTTTGAGAAAATATTCTACATATGCAGTTCTATCGTTTAAAAAGAGAAAAAAAAGAAATCGATTTTTTTATCGTCGTAAATGTACATCACGCCTTAAAAAAAATGATTGAAAAAAAACGACGGTCGTCAATGACTCGTATTTACTGTTAACTTAATTAACCCGTTTGGTTTCTAGATTTCGGATCGATCATTTAAGTTGGAGTGTTCACTGCCAAACGTCGCGAAAAAAATGTCATCATCTGCTGGCGGCCATGGTTTTGTTGTTCGTCTGTATATTTGATGTTTTTTTCTCATAGGCTCTCGTTATTATTATTATAATATGTGCTTTTATTTTTAAAAAAAGCTCAGAATGTGGCCATTTTTTCGGGCCTCTAGGGAGATGTAGCCCCTTAAGTTTCAGCAACGATCGCGAAGTAGTTCTCGTGCTGCACTAGCTGATACATCGAACGTTTGATTTGGACGAATCTCGTTATGCTGAGTGATGGGACTTCGAGACAGATTGTGCCTTGGTTTCATTGGATCAAAGCTCACGTTTTCCTGTCATGTGGAGATAAACGTTATTTCTCGAGTATATCGAGGATAATTTATATACAAGGTTTTTATCGCGTAATTGAAATCATCACAATAGTGAGAGAAGACGTCTTGTTTATCGGGCTAAATATACCTAGGTGGATTTAAAAAGATTGCATTTTCCAAAAATATTTGTATTGGACAGTATCACCTTTTAGCCATATTCCCTTGAAATTTCATTGAATATTCCTAAAATTGAATGAGCTACAACGTCTAACAGTCAGCCGGTCGAGCGGTATTATCATCATACTCCAAACTTTAAACCCGTTTTTCTCGAAACACTGTTTTCAAAGTCGGTGGACGTGATATCTCGAGAACCCCTTGATCGCTTGTTTTCAAATTTACAGGATACGCGATCAGCAGTATTTAAAGGTCGTTAACGATCTCATTTTTTCAAAATCGATCTTCATTTTTTTAAAGTTACGTACAAATGATGACGTTTTTTCATAGGATTTGTATGCTGAAGTTTCAATTCCTCGGCACGTTGTTTGAAAAAAATGATTAACAAAATCGACGCTGGCCAACGACTCGTACTTATTGGAAACTTGAATGACACGTTTGGTTTTTAGATTTCGGATGGCTCGTGTAAGGTTGGAGTGTCCACTGCCAAGTATCGCGAAAAAAATGTCATCATTTTCCGGCGACCATGTTTTTGTTGTTTTTCTGTATTTTTTGGTAATTTCTTTAAGCCTCTTGATATATGTACCTCTTTGTTGAAAAAATGCATTTCTTTTACACCAACCCTTTCTCAGAAAAAAAACTTCGGAATTTCGCCAATTTTTCGGGCATCTCTAGGTAGCCCCTTAAGAAAACAAATTTCGTTTTTTTTTTTCGTTTTAGATCAACCGGTTTTGGCCACAACCAAGTACACCGTTGAATGCCTCACGTTGATGATATTTTTTATGAATTTTGGTACACAACTTTGTTAATGAACATACAAACGAATGTCCAAACGATTTTCCAATCATCTTACTTATTCGTTCAAAATCATTTTTTTCCTAACTTTAGAAGCCTAACCCTTAAGAAAAGCAAAGAAATCGACGGCACATAACCGTACAGATGGACTCGAATGTTCGAACACCACAGGAATATTTTTTTTCGGAATAGAGCAACTTGTTATTTAAAGTATGTACCACGTCGTGTATGAACTAAAGTATGGACTACGTCATGTAAGAAAAATTCACAATCCTATATTTATTTCTACTAACAATTTTCTTGATCTAATATTTTACAACACAAATCTGCAAAGTCGCTAGCTTTTGTTTTGGGGCCTACATCGTCCGCGACGATTGAAATAAATTTTGTCCGTTTCGTCGTGGCAAATATGATTGTACAAAAAAACGCCTGCAATTTACGAATGATCAATATTATCCCTTAATATTATGGAAAAAGGATAGTATTTTATTATGTATCGAATTCGACTAAAGGGGGACAACGGTTATTTTAAAAAATAGCCAAAAATCATCTCTATAAAATGTTTGGTATGAATTTCGATGTTTTATGGACAGAGACCGTTATACACTCAATTTAATTTATAATCCAGGTGTCTATCACTTTAATAGGGAATAAGAAAATCAGGATGAACTTCAAATGCGTCGCTTTTCCTTTGAAACCCGAGATAAATGTTGGTTTCGAGCTTCTTAGCTGGGGATGGATCTTCATCTTATCTCCTAGGCGTCTTCCCTCGAGGACTGAAGATAGAAAAAGGGTTCTGGAGAAGTAGAGGAGGACCTGGAAAATGTTAGCCCGTACACGTAAAACTCTTGACTTCTTGTCTGCTTGGATTATCGGGACACTCGAGTTACATACACATCCGGTAGAAAGCCCGTAAAGTATATGGGCCCGTGCACTAAAAATCAGAGGCAGAGAGGACCCTCTTGGTAATAATCGGGAGCAGCGATCCACTCGCGTGTACCGTTAAGAACTCTCACAAAAAACCAGACCCTTTTTATTCATTATACCGTAACGAATATCAGATGCGTCGTAGGTAATCTTGCCCATAAAATCAGAAAGCACAGGCAATACCGAGCGATGTGGAAAATGACGCAGATGGGCTGGCCATGTCACAAGAGAATTGTGTTGTACGGAACTGCATTTTTGTATTTCTGGCATGACCTTTCTTTTTAAATAGAATTTTAGTTTTGAATTTTGCCTTCCTATGATGAAAATATATCTACGTTGTTATGTAATCCGAACACAACATTTTTTGCGTTCATGATGGCGGAATAAGTGCTTCCGTTTTATTACCGAAATTGAACTAAAATCTAAATTCAATCTCTATATAATGAAAAATTATATAGATTACTGATAAAACATGCATCTAACTTCTAGCTATTTGAGCAGGCATTTTTTTAATTCGACATATTTTAATTCGGACTATACAAAATAAATATTATTTTATGATTATATAGTGAGGTAGTACGAGCGCGCAATCTTGATTTCTATAGATTTTGTTCAAATTTTAACCAGACATTGTTCATATCATCATGCCTGTTTGAGTGAAATTTTAGAACTGTCGACTATTTGGATCGGGAGATAATGGCTTTTAAAATTGCAACTTTTAACACCGCAGGGGCTGCATTAAAATTTAGATGGAATGATTTTTCGTAAAAAATATTTGTCCCCTATAATAAGAAGACATATTTGCATTACCTTCATTTTAATTACCGTCACATAGATACTATACATGTTCGAACTGAAAAAATGTTTGAACTTTTTTGCAAATCAAAGTCTACGGTAAGCTAGACTGCACGCCGATTCGCAACTCCCGCGGCAACGTTGCTGTAACACTCTGCCACAGCTCCTCCATTTTGATGATGAATTCATTTTAAAGAATTGTTTTGTATACTTAAATATACTATTAAAGTATACCTAAAGTTTGATAATTGTAGAATAATTATTTGCTTGGTTTAAAAAATGCCTCAATGTTGCTTATTTTTTTCCTGTCTAAATGCATATTCCGCCTTAAGGTATGTAGAAAAATGAATGTTTTTTTTTAAATAGATCGAAATTCGAGGTTTTTGCTAGGCAGGTTCTTTTCTTCGAAATACAAGATATGTTTTAATTCGAGCTATATATAATAAACATGTTTTTAGCACTTGGCTGAATACGCGTTCTTTTTCTTCAAATTGTAACGTTATATTTACATTTCGTCTTTGTATAATACAAATGTACGTACATTATTATATAATCTATACATACAAATTCTAGCTCCCTACTTGATAGGGCAAAATGGTATTTTCTTTGTAAATAAGACATTATTTTTTAATTAAAGCTACATATTGAAATTTCAGGTATTTCACCGCGTTTTTTTAACACATTTAAGTTTGCACTATATATATATATATATATATATATAATCAATGTTTGTATATGCTGGCGAACAAAACCGGACTTGCCCACACAACGTCGAATTTTTTTAGTTTCATTTTTTCGTATTTTTCAGGCACACCTTGGTAAGCTCCGGAAATATTTTGAATGAAATCCGGCTAGAAGCACCTCAAAATTGGTTAAAAACTCTTTTCAACCAATCTTGAGTCTTTTTTTTAACGAAATGGCAGTATTTAGGCACGAAAATAAATAAAATAAAAATTTAATTTGAGGTAGTGTGGACAAGTCCGGTTTTGTCTGCCTGCTTCGAGTATATATTATATTATATTGTATGGGAAAATATATATTAATTTTTTGCTGGAACATATCACATTTCTAGCTTTATATCATGCAGATCGCATATTTTTCTAAACCAAGTTAAATTTTTTTTTCATGTTTAGAGGAAAAATACTGCCACAAGAATAGCACATGTTTGAGCTCACTTTTTCCTGTTTGCATAAATTAATTAGGCAGCAGAAACCAGTAAAGTACCATCTACAGCCTCTTGGAAAATTTCCGCCCAGACGGGAATTCTATCCGGGTAAACAAATGCGGAAGCGTCCAGTTTTTTTACTCCTTTATTCGAGTCCGTCCCAATATTTAAGATATGGAGGAGAGACTTTTCCGCCAGCCGGAAAGGGAGCCAGATTTTCGTTGCGGGGGCGAAGACTGCGAGGCCACGTGTGCGTTCCAATCGGACGCATTTCCCTTCGTGAGCAGCAAAAGGGACGCAGGACGGAGGGAGGGGGTAATGACGAGAAGGAACTTCCTTTATTCCGGCACGTTCGGGAAAACCACGTGTCTGCCAGAACGCCGTTATAAATCTCGACCCAAATGGGCCTTAATCACTGAATTATTCATTAGATTAACAGCGAATGACTCGTATACTCGAACTCGAGGACTTGGTGCTCGAAATGCGACTACGGTTTTGAAAAATTTCAAAATATGATATCATGTTCGAAAAGTGAAAAAATCATACGTTACCTCGTTTCTTAAGGCAGTAGTCTGCTTTACAGGCTTCAAAAAATCGATTTGAAGAAGAGGAAGGATTATTGTATGGCCCGGGGATAGCTGATTAACATCTAATAAGTGTAAGTATCCAAAAACTTATATTTTTTTGGACCGAAAATTTTAAAGCCCGTTTTCTCGAGTTTTCATTTTCACAAGTTTTAGAAAACGGTGCCGGCGATAGCAAAAACAATATATGTCCGATCGAAAAAAATCAACGTGATCTAGCTTCAGTATTAAATTATCTTCTATTTGAACTAAAAAAGTTGGACAAAAGTACCATTTAAATTACTTGTTTTGCAACTTAAAGTGAATTTTTTTTTTCAAACTTCGAAAAAATTTGGAATTTCATCATTTCTTCGATTTTTTTAGTTCATATAGAAAAGGAACTTATAAAAACTAAAAAAAAAATTTGGTTCGACTGTTTCAGATGCATCGCACGACCTCCATCACCGGCACCGATTTACAAGTGCAGACTCCGGGCGCCCCAGAAAAATCGTTACAACTTTGAAAAATTTCAATATTTTTTAATAATAAAAATTGTTTTTTAAAGCTTGAATATAATACACTATCGTCTCAAAATTTCGTTTACCGCAATCATTTCCTTCCCTTTCGAAAAAATTGCTGAAAAAACGCTTTTTTCGGCTTCTAAAGCAGACTACTGCCTTAAGGGGCCAGTCCACTTTGAAAATTTCAAAAAATCGAAAGCAAGCAAGACTTGAAGAAATCGACGATGATGAGCAATCAGAAGGGATTTTGTACGGTGCAGGAATTGCCGATTGAGTTTAGGTAAGAGTTTTTCATAGTATAAACTTCAAACGCGTTTTTCTCGAAACGTTTTCAAAATCTAGCTCCATCGTATCTCTAAAACTAATAAACCGATTCTCGTGAAATTTAAACCACATATTTTAAACATGAATCGCAACAAGATGACCCTCGATGGTTTAAAAATTTTGATTTTTACTCTTTTTTTTGCGAAAAACTGCGGAAAAACGCGTTTTTAAAAACTTTTTTCGTTTTTCATCTTCCATTCTTTTATTTTTTGATAAAACTTTACATCCAAGGGTCATTTTGTAGCTGGTGTCATACTGAATCTAATGGACTTTGATTTTTTTGTGTCAGACAAGCCGTTGCCCAGTTGTGATGGAGCTACCTAGCCCACCTATTTTTGTGGCGTTACGTTAAACTATACATTTTGCACTGGAAATGAATAAAAATGAGATAAAATTTTTTAAATGTATTTCAAGACTTTATTCATCAAGCCCAACAACTTTGATATTCATATCTTTTATAAAATCCTCAAAAAATATCGCGAAAATAGCCTTTTTTCGTGGCTCCAAAGTAGACTGGCCCATTAATTCTACATGCATTTGATTGATCAAACCTGTTCTTTCCGTGCCGAAAAGTCATTTTCATTTTTCCCTCATCCTCTTTGGAGTTTTCTGAGGGAGCCGTTTGCACTTTTATTTTTCTTCAATATCTCAAAGTACAATTTTATCGCATACAACGTGAAAAACTTCGCCACGAGGAGAACAAGAGCGTGCGAGATGCGGGAAAGAAAAATGAAGATGCAAAGCGGATGCAAGAAAGGTCTCAAGTTCCACATTCGTTTGGCCGCTGCCGCTTTCGAAGTCAAGGGCAGAAAAGAAAACGTTCGGGGAGAAGTTTCGAGCTCTTTGGAATTTTTTCTGAAACCTTCCAGATCTCCGACACGTGACACGTGAAAAAACGTGATCCCTCGCTTCCTCGGCTCCACGACATAATCCCACGTCCTCGTGCTTGCTCGATCCTCCCGCCATTATTATTTCGACTGTTTTCTTGTTAATTCCCTAAGCCCATGCGCTCGTACAGGCACGTGATTTCTTTTCTCGTACATCTATATTAATTTGTTCTAAATTGGGCTCGTGTTATTCTAAATACGTTCAGTGTGCTGTTGTTAGATAATGTTGAAGTTTACATCGTTGAACTGCACCGAAAGTTAATTTTTCTTCTATTGCTCACATTTTTTCGCCGATTGAGGTCGCAAAAATCACTCAAACGGTTTTTCTTATCCTTATTAGAGATCTACGACAAAAAAATATTCGATATAATGAAAATGAAATAATTTAAAAAATGAAATAATTAAAAAAAAAAAAATACGCATTTTCGCTGCATTCCAACGTAGCAAACTTCAACGCCATGTTTTTAGAATATATAAATGGAGACCCGGAATTCACGGAAGAAAATGAAAATTAAATGCATATAAATTGAAGATTTTGTTCGTATGATTATTTAAAATGATTTTTTGCCCGCGTGAGGAAACATTGAAACAATGCACATATTGAACCTTCAAGGATAAGGACAAATTAAAGAAAAAATTATTATCGTGTACTTTTGTACGTTTGTTTGAAACGGTGGGCGGACAACGATCACATTGCCAACTAGTATTGTGGACGTAGTATGAATGTGAAAAAAAACCCAAACTTATTCTTCAGCCTGTATGAGTGTTGTGATGTTTGGTACCAGATTCAGCAAAAAATGTTACAAAACGGCGGCATATTAAACTTTGATTATCATTTTTTCCCGATTTTTCTGACCATTCCATGGGTTACGTAATTTTTTTTTAAATCGACTCAATCCTGCTGCTCGAAAAACAGCCTACCAAAGGTCTTTGCCAAATCTGAGCTCAATCAACCAATTGGTTATCGAGGTATCGTGGTTGCCGATTTGAAAAACATCGTTTCGAGAAAACGCGTTTATAGGGTTAGGCTACTGTGAAAGTTACAAAAACTCGTTCGTCGCTTGAGGCAACTGAAATTGAAAAGGAACGTCCAACATCGTGCAGGTATCGCTGAGTGCAGGTGAACTTATTATAACAACGATAGAACTGCTAGTAAGACTTTAAACGCGCTTTTTTTTCGAAAATATGTTTTTCACAACGGTGTACACCATTTATCGACATCCAATGAACGGGTTGGTTTGAAATTTCGTTAACTTATTCAGTGTAATAGTGGTTTAGTCTTCAACGAGGTCTTTCTTTTTAACATTTTTTCATAAGTTATTAACAATAATATGGTGTTTTTCCTCGGAAAATCGAGTAAAAAAAGTTCAAAATGTGTTTTTGATGATTGAAATGCGATAACAGCAATGCTCGCTCAATTCTTAGCCAATATTATCTGTTTTAAGAAAAAAAACTCGTTTTCTTTTAATTCACATCAACCGGGTATACAAAATCAAGTACACCGTTAAGCCCCTAATGTTCGATGGTCCTCGTTTACGAGATTGTTTTTAACTTCTCCAATTAATTGTTGATGAAATTTGGCACACAACTTTGTTAATGTACATACAAAAAAATGTCCGACCACTTTTTCAATCACCTTACTTATTCTTTCAAATTCTTTTTTAATAATCCAGATTTTCGGGTCATCTGAGTTAGCCTAATCCCTTAAAGTTTGCTGCGTCTCGACCACGCTCCCCGAGCGTATTCTTTATAATTTATACAACTCGGCTAAATTTATAAGTATCATTAAATACGTAATATTAATGATACTTTATATTAATTAATACGTAAAATTAATTATTAATTATTAATTAATATTACGTATTAATTAATGATAATTAATACGTAATATTAATGAGTAATATTAATATTAAATAAGTATCATTAAATAAATAAAAAATAAATCGAAATACGTTTTTCACAAACGTATTTCGAAAGGTCTGTAGAGTAACGAAATAAAAGAACCGATTTTACAAAATTCTAGGAAACAATACTGCCTCATCGTTAAATAGCAGCAGTATAAATGATTCTCGTCATAATAAATAAATTGATATGAAGCTCTGCCACAAGAATCGGAGTCGTTCTTCCTTTCCCGATCAGAGGGCTTGCAGCAATTTGCCAAAATCTATCTACATATATGCGGCAGTGATCTCATTCATCAAATTCGAGTAAATTGGTCGTCTATTAATGTCACCCGACGCTTGCACGTATACGTCGTAACACGTATAAACGCAATCCATAATTGGATCAACTGTGAATGCCATCGTGAAAAATCCACAAATAAAATTGCAATCAATCACGAAGATAATTGTGTGTACGATTGATCGAGGCGAATAAATTGCGATGTTGAAGAGCAATAAGACTCGGTATATACAACGCGACGAGTGAATTTTGCATGATCGATAGGGGGCGGGATAAAATTCTCAGGGCACATCGGTTATCGGGTAAGAAATGGCCTTCAGATAACCCCCGGCTACGGTATCGGACGAAGCGAGCGAAATGACAAATTTAAAAAATTGCGAAAAAATCAAACAAAAATTGAACATTCCGAGAAATGTTTTCCCATTCGCGAAGGATACTCCACGAGAGAAGTACAATAAATGAGACATAAAGATACACACATGTGTGGGAGTCGAGCTGCGCGATGAAGGCAGAACACGAATTAGAGGGAGCGCGAGGGAGAGAGCGAGAGAGAGCGAAAAAACGTGCTCCCTTCCAACGTTTCGAAGCGATTCCGGGAGCGGATCGGACAACAAGCATCAGTTCGTGGAGAGCTTCGCTGCTGAACAGATCTTGCGAACCGTGCGTCCGGCAGCGAAGTTTCCTCATTCTATTCGGCTCACAGTGTTCTCGTTCTTTCTTTCGTATATCTCGTTTCTAGCTTTTTCTCCTTTAATACTTTTTCGACAATAGTTCCACGTATATTATCTCACAGACGATAAAGCACGTGTTAAAAGTGGGAACAAAACGAAAGTGCAACACGACGATAAACAAGGGAGGAAGAAACGATACTCTCGAAAGCGTCGAAGGTGTACTAAAGACATCCCGGAGACGGAATCGTCGTCGAGGACTTGCACAGTCCGTTGAACTACGATATAAACGCAGAAGGTGAGTAATTGCGCCAATCAACAAAGCCGCGTATGCATACCGGCATGCAAACTTATGGTTTTTTATTTTTACGTAACGATTCGCGCGGCCAAACGCGTTCATTTTTCTTATCTATCGCACGCATATATATATATATATAAATAGCATACACGAAGTGTGTGATGAACGCGTGGCGCACACGGCAAATGAGGATCGGCCAAACTTTTGTATACATACGACGTAAGCGGAGGAGCGAACAAATCTCGAGCATATGATTCCGTCAAGACCGCGCGGAAGCTCTTATCTCACTCGATTATCGTGTTCCTCGACGTGCCTCTCGACAAAATTGCGCATTGTAATCTCATCATACTCTGAACCGCGAGATCGGCTCCCTGCTACTTTTACAAGTCCACGCATCCGCCTATGAAGGCGAGGGATTCTCTTGCTCTCTTTTAGTTCGTTTTCTTTTGTGCCTTTTTCGAAGCGAAACGGAAAGTGCAGTTTCCGGAGTACGGTGATATGCGGTGTGACGTCATTAGTGCAAACGGATGTATACATACGGGTCGAACTGAGAACAAGAGCCTCGATACTTCGCACCAAAAAAAAGCCACAATGAGTGTGCGCCGTATTTTTGTATTATTTGCTTCACCGCATGGCTGCGCGTTAATTCGACGGACGCGGGCGCCGAACTTTCCAAACGTTGCCCTCCTGCTCGTCATAAAAACTTAACGCCGCGTTAGTTTAACGGTGTTTTCCCGAACACATAGACGTAGAATACATAGTCTCTTTTATTCGTTAGGTAACACGTCGTTGATGTAATATCGTAGACCCGTATCGTGGACCGCAGACCCCGTTAATATTGAGTTTTTTTTTCTTTCGTTCCGCACTAGCAGCAGAAGTTTCCGCTAATTCTTTCGCGAGCGTGCGCTCGAACCGGAAGTCACCGATAATGAGACGTAACGGAAACAGCAATATCGCGACTATTGCGGCGCGATTTTTTCTAAATTTACGAGCCAATGTCCTCGCGCGAAAAACATAACCTCACCCGTTGGTTCATGTTCACGTCGGTAATGGATTTTAGGGTCTTATCGTATTAAGGGTTATGTACCAAACTTATTATGAATAACACATTCTCCGTAAATGAATGAAAAACATATTTTCTATATAGTTTTAAGAAAGGCGGTTTCGTATAGTTTAATACATACTCATAAGACCGTCACCAGAAGACGAAAACAACAAACTGAGTCCGACCGTAATTGAGGCAGTATCCGTGTCTAGTGTGCTGTTTTAGAGAAGATATTTAGGATGGGATGGCCGTTAAACTGTTCCAGTTTTCCTTCTGAAATTGTTCACACCCGTTTATTGACCCTTCATATGTACGAATTAAAAAATATATGCACGAATGAAAATAAAAAAAATTATCATGTACTGTCGACATTCTGTTTACAATGGTGCGCGGTAAACGCCCCCCGATTGGCGACCAGTGTTGTGGGCGTTTTATAAACGTGACAAAAAAATCAAACATATTCTCAATCTCTATGAGTGCTGTATGCTAAACTTTTATTATCAATTTTTCCTATTTTTTTCACTCTTCAGGCTAGATTAAAAAAAAATTATTTCGCTTCAATTTTGCTGCCAACGTTGAAAAACAGTACACGGAAGGTGTATGCCAAATCTGACTTCAATCGGTTTATTGGTATCGAGATATCGTGGTTGCCGATTTGATGAACATAGTTTCGAGAAAAAAGCGTTTAAAGTTTGCTGTAAGTCGACTGCACGTACTCTTTATAATTTTCTATAACTCGGCTAATTTGCATGTATCATTGGACAGTTCTCACAGACGTATTCAGAAGGATCTGTAGAATAATAAAATTGAATTGAAAAAAAAAAACGATTTTTTCAATTTTTGCAGACAACAATGCTCCCTGAAAGCTAATGAAACTGTTTTGAACCGCTTTTACATCGCGCTTATACAGACTGAAGGGAAAAACGTATTTGTTCCGGTTCCACATGACGAATCCAGATGAAAAAAAGAGACACCAAATTTCTGAAATTTATAGATATTGCCCCAGCATCATATTCTAAATCTATCGGCTCAATTTCAAACCGTAAAAGCGAAAGTACTGGCTGTACAATTTTGTTATACTAGTAAGATTACAAAACTCCAAATACTCTCGATTCATTCTCAGGATAAACGAGCAAAGTGTTTGATTGATGTAACGTGAGACCTTCTTGTCTCTCTTTCACGCTCGCGCCCACACGTGTATTTCATACGGTCAACGCGAGGAAAAAAATAATTGCGCGTAATTCCCCGTGACAGACACATAGAAATATAATGAATTCTCTTATGTGAGATGGCTTAATTTCAACTATTTTCGCATTCGCGGAACGTCTTGCTTGAATCAAGGGTTGCCGGAAGGATTGCGGTGACCTCGTGCATCGACTGGCGCATCAACCAGCGAGCGGGAGGCCTACACTTCAGATACCTTGGTGTAGATACATGAGTTTGAGTCTTTGCACCAGAGCATCAGAAGAATGTAGGGCTGTCTGTACCAGTATGTATTTTCCACAGTTTCCCCGTACCCTTGGCAAAGGCGATAGAGTGTAGCTTAAGACGGCTTTGAACGCAACGGAAGTTGCGCGTCTGAGTATTTCCATTTCCGTTAGGAAGAAAAACGGAAATGTACACGAAGAAACAAAGCCGGATAAAAAATCCTCCTTTCTCGCTGTTTTCCTGCTCATACTTGGAAATCACGACTAAACGAAGCCTGTACTTTTTCAAACGTTGACAAACACACGTATTTTTTTTAGACGACATGCAACATTAGATATCGGGAGGTTATCGGGGTTGCGTCGAAATGAATACAAATGTTCTCAGCGACGATTGAATCACATCGGGATTTTCAGCAATGCGAATAACATGTTTGCAGCATCGAACTTTGTACCGTGAGATAAAAATACAAAGCACTTTGGACAAACCTATGATGGAAGATGATAGTACAGAGAAAAAAAAACGTTAAGTGGCGGGGTAGTTATAACTACGTTGGTAAAAGGTCATTAGGTTTTTAATTAGTCGAGGCGTTTTCGCTTGACGTCGGCTCAGAGTTCGAAAACGACTAGTAAATGGCCATCTTCCTGTATAAAGAGTCGCAGTGGGTTCGTCAAGAGTTTCAAGGTATACGGCATGTTCGTCAAGAGTACAAAATTAGTCCTTCTATTTTCTAATATTTCCTGCCATAGGCAATTGTAGTAAATAAGATGGACTTTTTTTCGTGTAACAGAACGTTCATCGGAAAAACGTAACAAATCGGACGATTGGTTTCTCGGAGTTTTTAACGCGAGTAGAAATCCGGAGTTTGCTATTTACTAAGGTAGTTCTGTAGGTACACGTATGAGCCAAAAGTTTCGGTCGATGCGTATAGTAACATCCAATGCCTATACGATGCTGTTGGTCGTAAATTTTTGACAGAGCTTGTACCCTCTATATGTCCTACACATTCGCACCTCATGCATAGATACGTCTCAGACTCGTATAGAGAGCGGCGCTGTAATCGCGGCAACAGCGTGATTTTCCTGCAGTCATAGCGTTGAGCTTCCTACGGTCCGTCTGTCGCGAAATATTTAATATAAATTTAAAAAAGCGTGAAAATGTCAACCCAAATGCGATACAAAGGAAAGTTTACAAGAAAAAAGGCGCTTGGTAAAAGACTGAAAGCTGTGGCAGCCATGTGTCAAGCAAATGCGGCTAAACGCGATGAGA
The DNA here is from genome assembly GCA_963210295.1 of Ophion ellenae. Taxonomy (NCBI): domain Eukaryota; kingdom Metazoa; phylum Arthropoda; class Insecta; order Hymenoptera; family Ichneumonidae; genus Ophion; species Ophion ellenae. Next base: position 33,614,268 of record OY723385.1, read on the forward strand.
ATAACCATAACCTCAACGATCAGCAACAAAAAATCGCTGTCAAAGAAGGTCGAATCGTGGATTTACAACGTCTTGCTGACAATTTAAATAGTATTCGCTGTAACAAAGACAAATACATGCATAAATTGAACAAATTAAATTTGTTTGCAGAATAAATTTATTTCACATCCGTCTCAGAATTACTAGAACTCGGGGAAAGAAAAACACGCTTCGAGTTCCCAGACCACGCGCCGATCAGCTGGCTGCAGCGTACACTGTTGCCATTCCGTTACAGATGGTTGGGCCCGAGTTCGGTGTGGAATAAAATTACCACTTTTGTTAAGTCGATATCTCCAAAACTAAACGGTCAAAGTTTGTCATTTTTTTTTTCAAAAATCAATCGCACGATAGTACTGCGTACACGTGTGTTTTTATTTTGAAATCCTAAGATCCGTTTAGAACCTATATCGAGAAATGCGAGCAAACTCCTATTGGTTTACGCGTTAGGTATGGGGATCGCGTACAAAAATACCCATATTCAATTGCCATTATCTCATGAACTAAACGGTGAATCGAATTGAATTTTTGGGCACCAGTCCATGAAGGTCATATCTACACCATACTCAGATTTCAGCAAATTCCTATGATTTGACCAAAACTACAGAACCACTTGAAATCGTATCCTCGAGTTCCCGGGAATATTGAAGCTGTTTCGGGGCAATTATAATTATTGAGTGTCTCGATCGTGTGCAGCACCAGTGCAGCACCGGTTTTCTCACCGGCCGTATGCTTTTCTCAGAAAATCGTCCATTGAAATAACAAACGTACGCCTCTACCTTGTTTTCTTGCGCGCGGAATTTCCCAATCACTGCGCTGAGGTCGGTCAAGCATTCTACCGATAAATGTTGAAGGATACTAATTATTTCATACGTAGATGAATATAAGTGTAATAAGAATTCAAGCTTGAAGTTTCCCTACACTGACAGAAAAATTCTATCAATATCAACTAGATGCGTGTATTTGATTTTTTTCAATTACCTAGATTTTTCGTGAAATCAATTTTTTTTCTATTGCATTGCAGTAGTGGAATGATTTATCTTAAATGTATTTGAATATATTGAATGATATATTCAATGAAATGAATTCTATAAACGAATGAAATCACGATCTGTTCAATATCATCTTACAACTAAATATTTTATTAATTTCTAATAAATCTGTGATTCGATTTCACCTGTTCAAAAAACAATTTAGTTGTTATCTATTAATTTTTTTTAAATTTAATTCAATAGATTTTTCGTTAAGTTAAACATTTTCCTTTTTGATTAAATTAATGGTCTGTCTGTATTGCAACACACACATCGAGGGAGGGAGGAGGAGAACAATGGTGTGTGTTTGTATATAGGTTATGTTTGAAAAATCTGTCGCATGATATTCGATAAGAATCTATTATCACGATGATGTTAACTAATTTATATACTTTATGTGATACAACAAATAATTATATGCTACAAACACTCGGTAGCGTAGGGGCAGTGTGTGTAGCTATAAGTAGGTAGATTGTAGGTTCGATTCCATATGTAAGCAAAATATTTTATTCGATTAAAATCACTTCAGAAGGGTATGACGAATTATGATACAAAATCATTGTGGTAGAACTCTAAATGGAATATTTCATTTTATTCTGGAGTGATGAAATATTCTATGCATATAGTACACTTGGATTAGCAGTGTATATTTAAGCAAATAAAGATTTATTCGAATCGAATATCTATTGATTTAATTTGAATATATTTAATATTTAAAAAGTATAGCGGAAGTTAAGGAGGTACACTAGCTTCAGCAAAATGGTTATAGATCAATAAAATTTGGTGAATATATTCTTTAGTATTATTCCTGTAGATACAAATTTCTTCAGATTTTTTGGTTGTGCCGTTTTCTTACAAATAATCCACAAGCGTTTATTCTTATACCCGGAATATATACCTATATCTATAAAAACGCTATGCTTATACACGTGAACTTCAATGTTCAATTACTCGATAACGGCACAATGAAAAAATCTGAAAAAAATTGTATTGACATATATAATACTAAAGAATATATTCACCAAATTTTATTGATCTATCACCATTTTGAAATTTTACCATGGTTTAGCATGGCAACATTGTATGAAGCTGGTGTACCTCCTTAATAAAAAAATATATTTGAAAAAAATTGCATTGTGTTGGACCGTGAGATAAGGAAAATAGCTATTTCATTTAAATAGATCATATTTAAATTACACTTTTTTTACTGTACGTTCCACTACATCGGATGGGAAAAAAAGAAATCAAAATCTTGACAGTGTAACAGTTTTTTATGCTGAGATGGGCCAATTGAGCTGAAATTTTATTGACAAAGAACCCAGTGTATATGCCAACAAGGGATATTAAGGGGTTAGGCGACTGTGGACATTTCCAAAACTCGTTCGTCACGATTAAAAAATCGATTTATTTTTTTTTCTTCTTTAAACGATAGAACTATATATCTAGAATATTTTCTTAAAGTTTCGAAGCGAAATTCGAAAAACTTCAAACGTTACAACCCGTCAATGATGTGCCTCACCGCTCGGATTCGGAGCGGGCGTGACCTTCAATCGCGTTTTTCTCAAAACTGCATTATCGAAATTGGCGTGCAGGATTACTCAAAAACTATTGAGCCGATTGAGTTGAAACTTGGTAGAAATATTGATAATATTGGTACCTTCTACTTGACGAGAATTGTCTTTGAAAAAATGAAGAAAAAAAACTACTTTTTTTATCCGCATTTTACAGAAATGTGGATTTTTTTCGCAATCGCGTGTCATTTTCTTCATTTTAATTACCGTCACATAGAAACTATACATGTTCTAACTGAAAAATGTTTGAACTTTTTTGCATATCAAAGTCTACGGTAAACTAGACTGCACCCCGATTCGCAACTCCCGCGGCGACCTTGCTGTAACACTCTGCCACAGCTCCGTCATTTCGATGATGAATTAATTTTAAAAAATTGTTCTGTATACTTAAATATACCATTAAAGTATACGTAAAGTTTGATAATTGTAGAATAATCATTTGTTAGTTTAAAAAATCCCTGAATATTGCTTATTTTTTTCCTGTCTAAATGTATATCCCGCCTTAAGAAACGATGCATTGGAACCCCTTAAAACATTAATCGGCAGAACGCTTCAAAGTACTTAAACGCTACAATGATTTTAAGGAAAATTCATCTCGTGCTGAACTTCTAGTAGAATGAACAAAGTGTGCTTTAGGAGACAATCAAGTTCATGGCCAATGAAATAATCGTCCGTTTGTCAGGCAAATAAAGAATAACAAGATTGTGTACGGAAGCGCCCTTTACGCAAGCTTTGTTTCCACGACGCAAAGAGAATCCGTTCGCCTTATCAGTTACCGATCGTTCCAGAGTTCGCGTCAGATTACCGACTAATTAAAGGAAACAAAAATGCGCTCTTATCAAAAACGGAAAATGCGCGCGACTTCTCAACTCGCCGTCGTTGTATATAGTTAATTTTGTTGTGAATGTTCACATGTAAATATAAGAATGCATTTTAATTACTGAAGTCATGATGATTGTGTTAGCTAATTCACATGGATAATGTATTGATATTCCACACTTCCAATGATTATGGGTTTTACTTACCCATAAACATTGTATAATAAGTTATGGGCCAATGTTGTATTTTTCACATTTTCTGTTTTCTTGAAGAAAAAAAAATGCGTTTTTGCCGTACTTTTATGCATATTTAGAACCATGATGTTGAAGTTCACATTGTTGGAATACAACGATCTATTTCATGTTTAGTTTTTTAATTTTCATCTTCACCCAAAACCTTTATTTTGTCCCTTGAGGTCGGGAATCTCTCATATGAATACGTAAAAATGTTTGAGTAGTTTTCAAAGCCCATAATGGCCATTTTTTTTAAGGTAATCCTATCGCTTCACACTAGTCATACCACTGATCATACTTGAGACTTGTACAGTTTATATTTGTAACATATGCAAAAAAATGTGTAATAACTAAATTTTCCATGTGTAAACTATTTCATGAATCTTCACATTTGATTAGAAAAATGAAAAAATAGTTATTCCAATGATTTGGCAGTATTTCTAGGTTTGATATTTGGCAATATTGGTTCTATCTCCGTCTCTTTTTGCTCAACCAGGCGAGTTTAACATCCATGCTTTTCAACGTCGATCTGTCAAAACAATGTCCGGTGCGGGAAATATAAAGCATTGTATTCGGGCCACGACTGGTAAAAAGCGTGGACAATTAGTGTCGGCGAAATATGTCGGTTAAAAATGAAATATGTGTGGAAATTTGAATGAATGAGATGAGGTTAGGACTACAGTCAGCTGTTGCCTTCCTGTCACGTCTTTTTATCGTAGCAAGTGGTAATAAATCCAATACCGGAAGTTCAAATTAAACTTCATATTACATAAAAATTAGGTCAATAAGCGTGATTTTTTCTGAAAGCACTGGATTACTACAAGTGTTAAGTATGTAAATCCGATTATTTTTAAAAATCTGACGGATTCCCACTATTATATACACTTTTGTAGCGACCGGAAATTGGGTTTTTGTATGTCGTCTCGGAATTCCTTAACAAAAATACGCAATTTTTTTTTGTTTCTGTAATGAGGTCGATAAAAGACCCTGAAATTTTACAGAGACGATTATTAATATATTTAGTGAATCTAAAAAAAATGATGAAAATCCTATGGAATGAAGCCTGGCGATAGGACTACCTTAAATGAAAAGAATTCAATATCGGTGCATTCCAACGATGAAAACTTCAACACCATACAAAAACATCACCAGAAAAAATAATAGAAAATTGAGACTGCTAATGAAACTGTTTTTCATTGAGTATTCACTATATAGCTTCCTCACAAAATCTGAAGGGTATCGTGCACCATCGCCACTGTCTCACTAAGGTGGGACACACCTTTAAAACCTTAAAAATGTTTAATTATTTTTTCATAAAAAGTCAGAAAGTATCAAGCCGATATTCAAAGGTTTTCCGATGTGCCTGTGAACGTGATTCGTATATGCCTGACGTCGGCAAGCATCGTAGATATAACTTGGCGTACCGACACTTATAGGGTGGTACTCCGGTAGAGTTATTGTTTTAGTAATTAAATTGTTTTACTGCCAACCATTATCATTCTGGGAAAAGAATAAAATACTGAAAAATACAGCGACTAGTCGGTCGGTTACTGAAATCATTCAATTTTCATCTATTAAAACCTCAAACGCCTTTTTTGTGCTGTATTTTTTAAATTATTGTAGGCCATTATTAAAAAATGATTGATCGCTTCCGTTCAAACTTGACACAATTTAATAACAGGAGTACTTTGTACTTGAAACTATAGGTTCTGAAAAAAATATTTTTTCATTGCCAAATGACTGAATGAAACAATTATCTCAAATTCGAACCATTTTCGAAAAGTGCGCCTTTTTTAAAAACTTTTGTTGGTTTACACACGCTGTATAATAATAACACAAAATCTCACGATTTTGTTTCATACCAAGACAATAGAAGTTAAAGTTTCTGCCGTTTTACACCTTACGCCACAGCCTTCCCAGAAAATAGTGCCGTAACTCCGCCATTCTAAAATTATTTTGTACAAATAATATACGTTGTAATAGTTAGAAGTAATAATAATTAACATCCAAGTTTTAAAAATGTAAAAAGAATAGTTCCTTTTTTAACAAAATTACACAACTCAACTTATTTCCAGCTCTCTAAAGGTGTATCCTTCCTTAAATGAAAAATTACATTTCCCAAGGTCTTATTTGGCGAATCCAGAGGAAAAAAATGCAGGAAAATTCTCGAAGCGTTAATTTTCACATACTAAATGTTAAGGGAAAAATGCCTCGGCCGTTTTCACATGACGTTGAAGTTTGCATCGTTCGAATGCAATGAAAATGAATATTTCTGAATTCCTTTAACTTATTTTGGTAGATTTTGCGTCCAGAAATCCCTCAACAATTTTTCAAAATACGTATTTATCGATTTACAATATAAAGTTACAAAAAAATATTTTGAATAATAATAATAATGAGGAATAATGAATAATAATGAGGAAAAATGTAAAAAGGAACTTCCGTTGCATTCCAAAGGTGCAAACTTCAACACCATGTTTCTACATCAACTTCCCTCAAACAGGGAGGCCGATGAAATTTTCCCAAAATGATAAATATTGAATCCCAACGCTATGAGCTCAATTTCAGCCTGAGAAAACGAGTGTACAGACAGACACTATAATTTGATATTATTAGTTGTATATATATATATATATTAGCTGACATGGAGCGACAACTACGTCTTCTAATATTCGCTGCAATGATTACCGCTCTAGGAATTGTGTAACTAACTTTCACAAGCAGACTCATTGCCACAGGCGAAAATTCAAGCGAATATTCATGACATTCTCCGTTTCCTCTATTCAGACGGATAATAAAGTTTTTCCAATTGCGCCCACGATATTGAAATGCAATTTCTGTACGAAGACTTCAGGACGTCGTAATTAAAACGGGCGTGAATTAAATAAAAAATGTTGATGGAGAAAAATTTAATTCTGTTTCGAATTTAATATGGGAAGACTTGAATCATGTTCCAAATTCAATCAGCAAGAAATTAAGCTGTTTCCAATCTCCTTTGCATAAAATGTAATTATGTATTGTTTGAAACTCAATTCGCAAAAAAATAATTATGTTTCAAAGAAAATTTAAACTAAAAAAAAAGGAAAACGCCGAATACATCGTTATTTACGAATACGTAAACAACGAAAAAAATGCGAAGGTCGTCACTGCGCTTCGGCATCCATGCTCTGGTGAGCGAAATGGGCGTAACTATGGTTTGAAAAAAGTCGTCAGACCAGATTCAGTGTTCCCGCTAAGTCTCTATGTCTATCCGTGCACATGGGAAGAGGATGTAAAAATAACAACGTGACGCACGAGTAAAAGCAGGTTTCTGTAAGTTAGAGCGTTTGTTTACTCTTTCAGCCAGACTCTAAGACAGTACAACGAAATGTCGAGGGCGAAAATGTTGCATCGGTGAAACTACGAAGTATCTGTTTCGTTGAAAATACTATAAAAATGTCGACGCATGTGTCGTCGAGCGTTTGAAACTCGCAGCAATGGAGACGAATACACAATGGAATAGTGACTAATACACGATTAGTGTGTCGTGCACCATGCGTATTTATATTTAAAGTGAGAGACCGTGTCACGCGACGATTGCGGCTATCGAAGCGTGGCAAAGTGCAAATTGCCAGATTGTTTCGAAACGTACGAGGAGGTCATCGACCTCGATATTGGTCAATGTCGCCTTTACAGGATCCTCTCCGTCACTCCTTTTCAACATTGCCGTGTACCTCGAACGATAATTGAGTGTGCAGATAAAGCGTATCGTACCGAATCGAAACTTCAGCGTGCGAATTGTGTCGATCGAATCATCGGATTAAAATACGCACACATGTCGTCCATTTTTTGAGACGAAGTATTCAATTTCGTTTTATACTGAACTTGTACAGACTAAAGAACTTCCGCTGCGTTGATACCCATTTTGTACACGAAAGGAAGTAAGGATGGTTGACAAACAAAAATATGGATCTTCTTGGAGGCGATATCGAAAACCAGCGCGTCATTTTTCTCTGTCAAGTATATTCCTTGAGGAAGCGGTACCAGTAGACGCGCGGGGTCGGTGTGCGGCTGCAGCGATGTCCCGCATCAGACAGCGTTAGGCTCAGCCAGCCCCATGACACTCGCCTACTATTCCATACGATAAACGAAAACGCCTTGTGTCGCGGCTTTTTAGTTCTTGAAATCGCCACTGCCTAGCGTTGGCTGTTGTGTGACAGCCTTCGGCTCTAAATACTCCGATCAGCTGAACGATTCGATACTTTCGTGGCTTTTCGCCTGTTATTGTTATGGCGACGTTATTTATTGTGATCAAATGGAAAATCATTAAAACGGAAAATCACTCCAAATATATCAATAGATTTGTATTCATGTAAGATATTCGAAACACCGGCGTAACATACATATATATGCATGCCTGTCACACGACTACTAGCACCACAGTGCGGCGAGGACATTTTGCGAACAGCATTTATCTACCAGTGTCAGGGGGCTGGGCTCGGCCAATACTCGTATAGCTGATATATTATCGCACGCATGCTTGCGCGACGGCTACTGACCTGGACTCAGCTTTACCGACTTTCCGATGGTAACGCATTGGAAGGTCGGTAAAATGTAGCCATCTGTATCGGCAGATCTTTTCCACAGTCACTCTGAGCTCTCGTGAATATGCGATACAGTACTACAGCGCAAAACGAATGGATGCGGTCTCTCGAAAGACTCTCCGGGATTGCAAATAACGATATGACAAGTGTGGCGGAAAAGTGAAAGGTGTGGGTTCGTAAAAGTAGGCGACGGACGAGGAAGGATCATTAGAAATATATACAGATATACATCTTCAGGACAGTATGATTGTTTGTCCTTGAAATCCAACTTTCCAGAGACAAATTTTAGGCTCAGTTTAAAGTTACAAGTTGACTCAAGAGTATACTCAGTTTGGTTTTCCAATTCAGCAAAATATTTGTTTACTTTTCAAAATGTACCTAGTTCCTCGTTTTTAAAAACAACCGCACATGACTTCGGAATTAGCTTGTTTGGGTTTGAGTTCGTATGGAAAGTAGTTGGTACATTTACCGACCGATGACGAGCCCATGGCATTGCTACCGTTGAAAGAGCATTTTTTTAAATCGCTTCGCTGTCTTATTGTATTCATATCTTTCTTTATGATTGAGAGAATCTCTAACTCATTTTTGTCAATCCTCCCTATCCCTTTGCACTAACACAGTATGATTGTGCAGCAACGATTTTTTCTTGTATAAAATCCAAAATCTTTCGTGAATCTGAAAAGTATTAAGCAATTATTCTCGCAAATTAGGTTGAACCGGTTTGCTGCGATGTTTTTCTTCGCAATTGCAACACTACCTTAGCAGTTCTCCTTAAGAGTTACGTTTGAACACATTGATTGGCAAATTTGCAGGAGGCTCCATGTTGGTTCTTCCTCTGCCGTGTTCGATTCCGGGAATCGCCTTGTTTAACTCTTTTTATTTTATGAAGAGCAGGAATTGTCCCGCGGATTTGAGAATCACGTTCGCCAGAACGAAATCTTGAGAGATCAAAGCATCACCGTTAGCCAGGGAGTGGACGCGCGATGCGATGACGTCATGTCAGAAAAGAGAGAAGAAATCGAGAGAGCGAGAGAAGTTTATCTTTTGCATGTATGTATGACTAGTAAGCGAGACTGTGCGTTTGCGTGAGCGAACGGAGTTTCGGCCTTGAACGCTTTCGGAGTTGAAATCGTCGTCCCGTAGTGGGAGTGAGAAAAAACCGGTTGCCCCTCTTTGCGCGTCCATACTAAGGCGTATATGTAGAGAATATTGATACACCGGAGGAATGCCTGCGTCAATAAGGTTTTTAATTTTTTGAACGCTCCAAAATGTCGTGGCGATTAGAGCCGGGCGTTTCTTCGATAATAACATGACCCAGGGACTCGTAAACGTTATTACGTTTATATAACTTTTTCTTAACGATTTTGAAATAATGACGATAACAAGACATCTCACTATATTTTACTATCGGGCACAAGCAAAGTGTGTAGAATGGCGATCTGCAAATTGCTTCCTCATCAATTAATTTCGCATTCGAAGTTTTCTTTGTGTGTGCGTTTCTTGAGCGATTTTATTCCACGTAGAGGAAACTTCATGGGCTGAATAAAAACGGAAAGGAAACAATGCGCCAATGTCTAATTGGCACGCTTCTTTCTGAGTTCTGGTTGGATGATTTTTTCGAAGATTTCGGTATTCCGTAACATTGTGACGCAGTAAGCGATTTTCGCAAAAGTCAAAGCCAATTGCACTTTGCTAGAACTCTGTGGTTGTAACAAAATTTAGTGCAATAACGCGAAAAGCAAAAAATAAGTGTTAAACGTGCTAGTGGTTTACCAAGGAAACGAACATTTGGAACTCCATGTATATGTGGGGTTACAAATATTTTATTTTCGAAAATGTGGAAATCCCATGAAATAAAAACCCCTCAAACACTTATACTAGGTGCACAACTAAGTTTCCGGGTTTTTTTTACCAATGAAAAATCGAAAACTTCAAGACAAATACAAAAAATGGTTCATCCGAAGTATTGTCCCTCGCTATTTACACATTTTTGCCATCTCTCTGGCAATACATAAATACCGCGACGATAAAAAGACGCGTCTTTGGACTGAAACCGTTCGTCCAACCAATTTTGTACTGCATCCTAATTGGCCAAGAGTAGCCCACCCAAGCCATGCGCCATCGGCCGGAACAAGTGATAGTCTGAAGGGGCCAGGTCTGGGGAATACGGCGGGGGCGGTAGCAGATACCATTTCAGTGTTTTTATGGTGTCCTGGACGATGGAACTGCGATGGCACGGAGCGTTGTCGTGCTGCAATATCACACGTTCGTGTCTTGTGTCCCATTCTGTCCGTTTTTCGAGCAATGCATGGTTAAAATTGATGAGTTGTTTACGGTAGCGATGCCCATTGACAGTTTCGCCCGGTTTCAGCAGTTCATAGTACACGATTCCTTTCGGGTCCCACCAAACGCAGAGCATTGTCTTTTTTCCGAAGCGATTTGGCCGTGCCGTCGATGTTGACGCTTCGCCAAGTGAAAGCCACGATTTTCTGCGTTTGGGATTCTCGAAATATATCCATTTTTCATCGCCAGTGACAATTCGATGCAGGAAACTCTTTCTGTTCTGCCGCAAAAGCAAAACTTCGGAAGTGGCTCTTCGATTTTCCCTTTGTCTCTCAGTCAACTCATGCGGCACCCACTTTCCTTCCTAATGAATTTTTTCCATGGCCTACAAACGTTTCGAAATACATTGCCGAGTCACATTTGATGCCTCGGCAAGTTGATCTTCTGTTTGAGTGTCATCTTCATCCAATAACGCTTGCAGATCGGCGTCCGCAAATGTTTGCGGTCTTTCCGAGCGCTCCTTGTCCCCAGTCTCAAAATCGCCACTTCTGAGCCGCTTGACCCAATCTTCACACGTTGTTTTTGATGGTATATTTTCACCGTAGGCCTCCTGAAGTAACCGACGTGCTTCAGCTGTTGTTGTTTTTAGGTTGAAGCAAAAAAGCAATGTTTCCCGCAAATGCTGTTTATTTGGCACAAAGTTTGACACTTTCGAGGTTAGAAAAAGGTCGTTGTGTTGTGATATTTGTTTATATTACGACTGGGTATTCTTAACAGATGTCTAAGCTATAAAGACACCCAATAACAGACCTGTATGCCGACTACATGTGTCGCTAGCGCCATCCATGTGTGAAACCCGGGAACTTAGTTGTGCACTTAGTAGCCATCAGTTCGACCATTTTTTTTTCTTCCTGAACAGCACTGTAGTCCGATCACACCGAATTATACGTCGATGATAAGTTCAACTTCAAAGTTTCAAGCTCCATTACATCGTTTCCGAAAATGAAAATAATATTAGGTATGGGGATAGGTTCTTGTTCTAATTCTTGTCATTTTCTTTAATTTTGTCGTTTATTTATTACTAAATATACAAAAGGATTTTATTTAAAGTATCTCCCATCAGGACCGATAACTTTTTCACAGTCTCTCGGGTAATAGACGGACCCCACAAAAATTCTGGCTCTTTCTACTCGATCCATTCACCAAGCCATTTTTGAATCGCTTCATGTGAAGTGAATCGCTCTCAGGAAAGGGCCGACTGCATTGACCGAAACAAATGGAAATCTGAAGGAGACCTGGATCGATGGACCTGGTTCTTCCGACTTTGCCCATGCTTTAGGACGTTTTGGAGTGTCGTACAAAATCCATTTGTCATCGCTTGTAACAGTGCGATGCAAAAAACTCTTTCTTTTTTGTCGACTGAATAGCATCTCGCACGTGACCAAATATCTCTCGACGTCTCTTTCTTTCAATCGATAAGAGATCCAATTTCCCACTTTTCGAAGCATTCTCATTTTATGTAAACGCTTACCGACTGTACATCTATCGACACATAACGCAGAAGACAAATCCTCAAGTCTTCGAGTTGGATGTTCATCGAGTAAATCGAAAACATAACAAACGAACTTAAATCGCTGAAATGAGTTTTTTCATGTTCCATTCGAAGGGGAACCGTACCGTAAATTTCAACCAATACCCGGTACGTTTCTGCAGCACTTTTCTTGAGAATATAGTAATGAAGAAAAACTTCCCGCAATTGCTGTTTTTGCGGGGCGAATGCTGACATTTTCAACACTCAAATAAGAAATGTTCTCTATGTAGCAAACAATTGACAGCTACTGCGTTCGAAAGCTTACACATACACCTTCGAAACACAGGTATACATCTATTTCATATAACACGAACCTAGGACCACTAGCCACATCATTCTGAAAAGGGCAAGAACTTATTCCTATATCCAATAGATATCTAGGCGATGTAGGTCCAATTCTAGTTAACCCAAATTTAAGGGCAAGTGGACTGATCAGCACTTCTTTGAGCGCACTACATTCAGGCTAAATCGAATTGCGGAACTGAGGAACAATCGTGAATTGAGCCGCGGTTACTATCTCTTGCTGACATATCGACTAGCCCCATCTTACCGATATTTTAAAATACTAGTGACAGTCTTTCACATCCATTTTTTCAGCCTGCTATTAAGGTAGAATGAGCGCGCGCACTCGATTTCTATAGTTTTCGTTCAAATTTTAACCAGACATTGTTCATATCATTATGCATGTTTGGGTGAAATTTCAGAACAGACGACTATTTAGATTGGGAGATAATGGGTTTCTAAATTGCAACTTTTATCACTGCATGGTTTGCATTGACCGAAAGTCAGGTCACATAATCCATCTTACCATTCTATTGTGTTTATATATTTTCAATTTTTCCAAAAACGTTTAGTAAAGACAGAATAATGGTTCGTAAAAAGTATTTGTCCGCTATAATAAGACGACGTATGACAACATCGCAGAACAGTATGGTTGAATATTTGGAGAAAAAAAAAGTACTTATTATCGTGTTCTTTAAGTTAAAAACTTTCATCATAAAAAAAATATTTGCGTCATCAATATAAGTATTTTGTACTGTTTATGGTATCTTCATTAACAAATAAAAATGTTGGTTAATTCATGGTTAATTGAAAACTTTGTTCGATTAAAAATAACTTCCAAATGAAAATTTGTGTTGCAGTATTATTTTAAATATGCCCCGCAAACTTACGTCATTGGATACGTGGAACGATGCGGTGTTGCCATACGTCTTTTTATTATAAGGGACGAAGATTTATTACGGAAAATTATTCCGTCTAAATTTCAATGCAGACTCCGTAGTGTTAAAAGTTGCAATTTTAAAACCCATTATCTCCCAATCTAAATAGTCGACTGTTCTGAAATTCCACTCAAACATGCATAATGATATGAACAATGTCTGGTTAAAATTTGAACAAAATCTATAGAAATCAAGAGCGCGCGCCCGGTCTACCTTAAGCTGGTAAAGATATAATACGATGTTTAGACGATATCTATCATTTTTAGACATCTCGGCCTCCTTTTCTTCCCTGAATCTTTACTGTGTGAAATTGTACGCTCCCAGAATTTGTGCTCTGTGTTGCAGCTGGATCCGTCAAGTAAAATTGAAAAAATGCGATTTTCCTTTTTAAAGTCCAGTGATACGCGATATCCTACCGCATTTATAAGGAATCTCTGCAGTAAATACTAAATGTAAAAGATTGTCGTTAGCTCTTACTTTGTCCTGCTTTAACCTGTGTTAATTTTCTTCTGATGATATGATTATGTGCATGTATAAACTATATGAAAAGTGAGTTTCAAAAGATATATAAAAAATTCATTTTAAATAAAGTTCCGACTGAATTCTCAATTCTCCGGAAAAAAAACCCGTGTTAAATTGTCTAGGTACTCGCAGTTGAACTTCTATTAGACTAATAGTACTTTTATTAAACTAATTGTACGTCGGAAAAAATCAGTATTCATTAAGGCGCTGTGCGTACTTGTGAAAGTCGAAAAATCACTTTTTTCAAAACCAATATATTTTCACAGTACATCATCTATAAATATTCCCCGAAAAATTGAAGGTGATCGGATCAAAATTGACCGATTTATAGGATGTTATTTTGACGTCCATCGCAACGCTCCGAGCGTCGTTCGGCACTTTCAACGTTTTTTTCTCGCAAGTACGTTTTCAAAGTCGGTGAGGAAAATATCACGAAAAATACTGCATCGATAGTTCTAAATTTTTTAAGGCTTTTTTAGGTGTAAAAATATATAATTTGGTTGAAGGATTTTTTTCCGATGTATACATACGATTTATTGAACGAACAATGCCCATTTTTGTGCAAAAATCAAGACTCACTTTGAACATGCGCTATTTGGTTTTAATTTTATATTTCGGAAATTCCTTCGATTAGTCGTAAGAATATATAACGAAATCTGTTTCATTTTTTTATATTAGATAGCCTCATTCGCGAAGTGCTTCCCGGACATCGACTGTAAATCGGTTGTAATTAAATATTTCAACACAAAAAAATGACAGACTTTTTTACAGATGATACTTTTTCAAATGCCTAATTTTTGTAGATATTAGCATCACGATTTGCTAATAAAAAATCCCAAAAATGAGCTGTTTTCGACCGTTACAACTATGAATAGCCCGTTAACATTGATCAGGGCTTGATGATTGAACGAAATTTGATTTTTTTCTCGTTGCAGATTAAGTCACCGAGGTATTCGGAGCTTCAGGGGATAATGGATTGGCAATGGTGGTGCATAATTTTATCACTGTCGGCGAGTGTGCGAAGTTTCGAGTGTCCCGAGGGTCTGGGCTGCAGCAGTTGTCAACGTTACTCCGGGGACATTTACGAGATGGACTGTTCGACCGGCAACGAGGATGTCATCAAGGTGGAAATACGCTCGCACGATTACGTCAAATTGACCTGTCACAATACGGCAAATTGGAGGGAGTTCCATCTCGGCTCGATGCATCCGGTACGGGGTGTAAAAACGCTGTCTTTCAATATGTGCAATTTGCCGGAAAAAGACGGTCTGAGCTCTATAGCAAGACAATTGCTCCGCGACGACGTTGAGATACTCTATTTTCGTTCATACAAGAATCTCAGTTTGGCATTGACTAGAGAAACTTTGCGTGGTTTGAATAGCGTGAAAAATCTGACACTCTCGAGCAACAATTTCGAAACACTTCCGGAGGATCTTATCCGTGACTTTGGCAATTTGACGTTCCTCAATCTGCGTGACAATAATTTGCGCGAGGTGCCGAAACACTTCTTCGAAGGTTTGGGCCTTGATATCATCGAGATCAGCACGAACGAGCTCACGATGCTGGATCCAAGTACGTTCGGCAAGCTCGATCGGCTCCTTCTCCTTAACGTCTGGGACAACAAAATCGTGAAAATATTGCCCCAAACGTTCGACGAACTCGTGTCACTGGAGACCCTCGGTTTGCAGCGCAACAAGCTGCGCGATTTGCCGGTCGGACTGTTCGCTCGTCTCACCAATCTCAAGATCATCAATCTGTCGCAAAATAATTTCACCTTGGGATCGCTGCCGGCTGATTTACTGAAAAACTGCACCAATCTGCAACGTTTCACACTGATGGAGAACCGGAGCAACATGACGACGCTGCCGCACGGATTTTTCGCGAATTTGACGAATCTCGCGGTCGTTAAATTACGAAAAATGGGCTTGAGCTCGTTGCCCGAGGATTTGTTTCACGGCGCGACGAAACTTCGGAACGTGAGCATCGAGAGGAATTATCTCTCCACCTTACCGAGCCGAATATTCAAAGACAATCGAGAACTTTTAACGCTGGATTTGAACTTCAACGATCTCTCGTCACTGCCCGACGGCGTTTTTGCGAATCTGCGAAATCTCGTCAATCTGGATTTGTCGAGAAATCACTTGGCGACTATTTCTGAGTAAGATATACACTCCCAACGCACCTTTGTTTTTCTCGCATATTGACATCAGCATGGAAATTCTCCTCGGCCTTTCTCGCGCAATTGCCTTTCTCGATAGTATTCGTTTTTTTTTATATATATCGGATAAAAAGATCTGCCTAACTTTATACAATGCTGACGCTCGGCCCGTGCTTTTAGTACTACAGTTAAACGCTTCGGTATACATTTTCATTTTTGTTAATATTAGGCAGCAGAGAACTAATATCCAGATGAGGTAGGAAAAAAATCACTGTCAATTTAGCTTCCAAAATAATATTGCGAAAAGGACTAAATTGAACCAATGTTAGCCGCGTGAAGTTGTATGATCGTCCCTTAGGAGCATACTCTATATTATAGGGTAAATCGACCAGTGAAGGGACGAATAACGACACTGTAGGATTCAGATAGACTGTCAAATGAAAATAATGTGAAAACTAATTGTTTTATTGCTATAGCTAACAAAATATATTATTCTGATGGTAGAAGAAAATATTCGCAGTAATTGCAACAAATGATTTTGAAGGAATTCATAAATATGAAGCAAAATGACAAAATCGTCAGTGAATTAACGCAATTACCAGTAAATGGATACTCGACCACCGGTAAATGGACGCGTCGTGCAGATGAAGGCTTTAAAGGATGATTTATTATTTATTTGTATTAAATGCTAGATGCGTAAATTACTGTGTTGCACAATAATTATAATATTCTTACACGCATGAGTATTATATTTGTTATTACCATTGCGTAGAAAATACACAAAGCTTTTTTGCAAAGAGAAGAAAACGTAGGCAATTATTTTACGCCGACATTTGATGCAATGTACATTATCATTTCTGAACAGTAACTAATTTTGCAATATTTAGCAGATGAGCTAGATTTTTTACTCTGCTGTGAGAATTATCGGAACAGAGACCCTTCAAAATTACTATGTCCATTCTATGATGGTATATGTACATATGTCCGTTTACTGGAAAACGGTTTAAATAAAGCACCGGTGAATAAACATCTCTAATTCTGACCTATTGTAAAGAATTTATTTTCAAAATTCGCAAACAAATCGAAGATCGACTCTATCTTAAAGGGTTAGGCCACAGTAACGGGTATAAAATCATGTGCGAAATTAACCATTTTTTTTCGTATGAAAAAGTGATTCACTCATAAAATTAATTACACATCTATTTAGTATGAATATCAAGCTATTAGACAATATATATATATATATATATATATATATATATATATATATATATATATATATTCGATGTACAAAATGGCCGATTACTAATATTTTCTTTTGTTATCTTTTTAATTAGGCGCTCCGCGGCGTGAGATTTAGCATCCCTAGAACAAAAAACAAAAATTCTCGTCAATCTACATTAGAATACCTAGAGAAGTACGTACGGAATTTAAAAAATATTGTTTTATTCAAAAGTTGTAAGTATTTGAACTTAAGAAATGGATTTTCAGTGAAAAATTTCGTTATAACTGCTTATAAACTGCTCATAAAATGAAAAGTTTTCGATTAATCAGAAATTCTGTACGTACTTCTCTGTGAAAAGCAATTAGGAACATAACTTTTAAATTTGAAGTAAATCGAGTGACAATTGTTCAAGTTTTTTGTCACGCCAATTGGAAAAAAGCTGTTTCGAGAAGTTTCGAGTAATCGGCAATTTTGTACATCGAAAAAAAAATTCTAATAGCTTGATATTTATACTAAATAGTTGTGTAATTAATTTTATGAGTGAATCACTTTTTCATACGAAAAAAATTGTTAAAATCGCACATGATTTTATACCCGTTACTGTGGCCTAACCCCTTAAGTAATGTAAGCACCTAATACTTACCTTCAAAACTCATAAAAACCATTATCTTCGTCTCTAGAACACGGTTTGCAAGTACCACAAACTAGAAACATTTCGTGTGACGTGGAAATTCGATATTAAACTGAGAAATCAATTTGCACGATACCTGTGATTCTTTTGCTAAATTATAGTGACTCGAGTTTTGATCGACCATTCACATTCTCTACTTATTTCCAATATCAAACAGCTTTCGTCCATTCACTGCTCGGTTTACCCTACGAATGTTTCCGCGTAGACAATTCTTCCATGCGAAGCGGCGATCCCAGTACAGATTCAATCAAAAGCTCAATGTTCAATTGTTCCTAAATTGTACAATGTTTTATAAGGGAAAAACTATTTGAAGCTATCGTAACGCGAGAGCAACGTTCATTTCGACGGTTTTTTTCTTCAATCCCATGTTATTCCTTCAGACGACTCTTCTCCGGACTAGTTTCGTTGCGGGAATTGAACATGGAGCGGAATAATATAAAAAGCATCCACTTTGACGCTCTTATCCCACTGCAAAAGCTTCGCGTTGCGAGATTCTCGCACAATTCGCTCACACTGAAATCATCGTGGGGAACGCTCGGATCGCCCTTCCGATCCGCCGAAGAAATCGAAGAGCTCTACTTGGATCACAACAACATATCAGATATTTTCGAGGATTGGATGTACACGATGAGAGTAATTCGAGTATTGAATCTCACCTACAACAAAATACAACATTTGACGGTACGTCTGCATGCATCTTCGTAACTTGTTAAATACGATCTCTGCGTGTAACTTTGCTTGCGATAAGCTTAGAAACGAATGCATCGATGTTGATACGGTTTTCACGGAAATCATTATCCGAATTTCTCAATGGTTTTAGACTGCGTATCATTGCGATATGTGTAGAGGGCAACGGGACAGTGAACAAATATTAAAATCAATCTGGCGCAATTAGTAAGCGGAAAAAAATAGAAGACTAGTTTTTTGACAGGTGATTTTTGTAGGTGCCGCGGGTGCTAAATCCAAGTTTGCCTAAACATCGGGGTGTAGGGTTTTTTAGGGGATAAAAGGGAAGGGGCGCGGATTAATGCCAAACTACAACCCCCACGAGGTCGGCACCGCGAGACAAAATGTGTAGAAAAATTCGGGCTTCAGTTTTGTCCACAGCGCCGAAGTCTTGGAAGTTCATTTTGGGGGTGAAAAAGTGGGGTGAAATTTTGAAAAATCAGTTTTAATTCAATAACTTTTTAGAAAAAAATCGTACACTTTTTGTTCAAATGGGAACGTTGTAGCCCTTGAAAAGACGCGTCGATCGAGTATTTGCTCATCACTCTCCGATAATATCTTCACCGCAAAAAAAAAATGGTTAAAATACCAAACAAACAATAGTTTATTGAATAACTCAAAAGCAATCGATTTTTCGGGTATGGTCCAAATTTACGAAATGTAGACAATAATTTTCTCTATATTTTCGTTCCTATGGACCACCCTTGAATTTTGATTTTCCAACCCCTCTCGGAGGTTGAAAATTCAAAATGAAATTCTGGGAAAACTATTGACCGCACGAATTCGCCGCCGTGGAAGAATTTGTAGTTTGAACCCTCAGCTACATTTTTGTCCACAGCGCCAAACTCGTATCTCTTTATTTTCGGTCAATAGTTTTCCCACAATTTCATTTTGAATTTTCAACCCCGGAGAGGGGTTCGAAAAAAGCAAAATTCAAGAGTGGTCCATAAGATCGAAAATATAGAGAAAATTATTCTCTACATTTCGTATGTTTAAACTGTCCCGGAAAAATCGATTGTTTTTGAGTTATTCAATAAACAATTTTTTTTAATGCTTCAACAATTCTTTCGTGCGTGAAGATAATATTGGAGAGAGATGATCAAATACTCGATCGACGCGTCTCTTCGAGGGCTACAACGTTCCCGTTTGAACAAAAATTGTATGAATTTTTACTAAAGAGTCATCGAATGAAAAATGAAATATCACCCCACGTTTTCACCCCTAAAACGAACTTCCACGACTCCGGCGCTCCGGACAAAAATAAAGCCCGGATTTTTCTGAACTTTTTGTCTCCCGGCGCCGACCTCGTGGGAGTTGTAGTTTGGCATTAATCCACCCCCACCCCCTTTCATCTCCTAAAAAAACTCTACACCCCGATTTTAGCACCTGCGGCACCTACAAAATCACCGGTCAAAAAACTAGCCTTATAATTTTTTTCCGATTCCAATATACAGCACGACTGTACTAAATGTTTTCATTGCTTCACCGTTTTACGCGCGATGCTAGCCCATTGAGAGTGCGGCGTTTACGAAGAGACGCCGAGAGCTCTATATCAATATTATCCTGGTAAACGAAAATAAAATCGAAGCTTTATCTCGGAAAGGCGCGAACTGATATGTTTGTATATATATATGCACATAGCCAGGGTATCCCATTTCATTTGCACACGCCAGCTGAATTGCGACAATGAATTTGGATTAAAGAAAAACCGTTTCCTAGAAAACATGTATGGTTTCGAGGGCGATATTCGATGGAGATTTCATCCATGAAAATACGAGGTGCGCAAAATATAATTTGCAAAGAGATCGAGAATTGAATGGATTATCTTAAATTCAGAGCGACCGCACAAAGCACTACTCGACTCGTAATAAGCCGTCAGTGTGCCATACATGTATATATAGAAATATTGTACACTGGTCGTATCAGAGCAATCTAATCTATATCGATCGCGCGTGAGTACTTACGATTTCAGACAGAATTTTTGCCCGAGTTTGTCTGACACGGGAAAAACAAATCGTAACGTGGATTTGTATGCATACAACGATAGCCTAGATCGCGACTCCAATCCGACAGACACTTTTCTCATTTTCCTCTCAGGCATAACGTATACGATTAAAAAGCGATCGTCTTCACGGAAAGTTTATTCCGTTCAGCAAACGATCATTTGAGAATTATTATAAGATGTAAGTGTTTTTGTCGTTAAAAAATGGTTTTGCCCGCATAAGCTCGCGTTTTTTTTTAAATATGTAACATAATTCGAAAGTACGTGGCGAAGAATATTCGACAAAGCGGCATTCCGGAGATATTGGTTTGAAAAAAATCCGTGGCAATGATTTCTACTGATATTTATTGGTCATCTGCTGCTTGACATTTCCCATGTAGTTTTGGCCCGGCTGAACACCTTAATCCGCATACATGAGTAACCTAATTATGTCAACTCAAGTACGCGAATATATATATATATATATATATATATATATATATATATATATATATATATATATATATATATATATATATATATATATTAGGGTGATTCGTTTTAGGGCAACTTTTTTTTGACCCATCGTGCCCGAAAACCTTTAGTTGGTACCCAAAAACGAACTTTTGTGAAAGGGGGGTGTTGTCAAAAAATATTTAGAGGTCGCGAATCAAAATTGAAGGTTTCCCATTTGATTAACATTGAAACAAAATGTTTTTCTCATTATTAGTGTTACCATTCCGCGAATTTTGATATCGCGATATTTTCCAAGTGGGTTCTCATAGGAAATACGATACTCCACAATAAAGTTCATTGAGTTATGGCCGTAAATTCAACCGTTTCAGCGGCATCATTATTTCAAGTGACTACTGTGCAAAATATCTATTCAAACGGCTGTAACGCCTAAGCTATTAGATATATCGAAAAAAATTCAGATGAGAACTTTGTAGAGAAAATAATTTGCTACAAAAAAGTCTTATAAGCCGAGCCCGTAAATTCTACTCTTTCTCAGCTATAGGTGGATGAAGTAAAATAAATAGATTTGTTTTCATTTTTTAAAAAATCTATTTATTTTACTTCATCCACCTATAGCTGAGAAAGAGTTGAATTTTCGGGCTCGGCTTATAAGACTTTTTTGTAGAAAATTACTTTCTCTACATAGTTCTCATTTGAATTTTTTTCGATATATCTAATAGCTTAGGCGTTACAGCCGTTTGAATAGTTATTTTCATACAATATTCACTTGAAATAATGGTACCGCTGAAACGGTTGAATTTACGGACATGGCTCAATGAACTTTATTGTAAAGTATCATATTTCCTATGAGAACCCACTTGGAAAATATCGCGATATCAAAATTCGCGGAATGGTAACACTAATAATGAGAAAAACATTTTTTTCAATGTTAATCAAATGGGAAACCTTCAATTTTGATTCGCGACCTCTAAATATTTTTTGACAACACCCCCCTTCCACGAAAGTTCGTTTTTGGGTACCAACTAAAGGTTTTCGGGCACGATGGGACAGAAAAAAAAAGTTACCCTGAAACGAATCACCCTAATATATGTGTGCGCGTGTGCGCGTGTGCGCGTGCGTGCGTGCGTGTGTGCGTGCGTGCGTGCGTGCGTGCGTGCGTGCGTGCGTGCGTGCGTGCGCGCGTGTGTGTGTGTGTGTGTGTGTGTGTGTGTGTGTGTGTGTGTGTGTGTGTGTGTGTGTGTGTGTAAAACAGCACACCATTGTATCAATGTAAGTGCGAAATAATAATACGCTCGATCGTTGACCACATTGCAGGATCAAGATCTGCAATTCCTGTCCCAAGATTTGACCGTTGATCTACGGCACAACGAGATACATCACATAAATCTGGACACCGTGGAAGTATGGGCGACGGACAGGAGTTACTCCCGTAACGTGTTTGTCTTGGTCGAGGACAATCCGATACGGTGCGACTGCAAGCTTTACAATTTGCTTCGCTATCTCGAGGGACGATTGCATCCGAACGTGCATAACGCTTTTAACCTGACGATCGGAAAATTGAAGTGCAAGTCGCCCAGCGGAATGCTGAACATCGAGATCTCCAACTTAACATCGAACACACTGCAGTGTGATGCCGATCCGAGCGAATACGAAGAAAAGTGTCCGCGCAAATGCAAGTGCAAACTGAGACCAGAGAACAAGGCTTACATCGTAAATTGCGCGAACTCCGGTCTATCGGAAGCGCCCCCGACACTGGACAGTCCAATCGATCATTCGATCGAATTGAATCTTAGCCGCAATGCATTGCACGCCATGCCCAAATTCGATCAACCGGGTTATGAGAAAGTTACGCTTCTGGCAATAGATCACAACAACATTTCGAAAGTTACGATTGACAATCTTTCGCCTAATCTCAGGGTATGTAACATAATTTCCTTAAGGATATATTATACGTATATACTATGTAACATTGTACTAGGTTACGTATACTATGCAACATGATTTCCTTGAGGATATATTATACGTATATAATATATCCTCTGTATGAGTGAGCAAAACACACACGTTTCTATCACTATTATCAGCAATATTGCTGCACGATATCTTTCGGAACTGTTTTTAGTTTTTTCTTCCTCAGAATCCAATAGTTCGAATGTCAAAATGCGTGTTTTAGAGTCGTTAGGGGCTTCTTATTTTCGCTTTGCTATTAACTCTGCCGAAAATTTGCTTTGTCAACTATTTCGAATACACAGTGTTTTGTGGTATGTGAATCGGTCATTTGTTTTTCAAAACCACGAATCGGGGATGTGCAACTCGTTCCTCTATATCTGTTAGATGTAGACGGTGGGAATTTCAAGTCACTTGGTCCTGTTTTGGGAAAAGGCCGGTAAACGTTTTATGGATTTCTTTACTTGCGAAATCGTGTGTCTCTATGGCTTGAAAAAAAAGAAGCTTTCGTCCGATTTATTGCGTTTCGTTATTGTCCTTCGAATGTGTGCCGCCGACAAACATTCACTTGGCGCCCGAGTCAAGCGGAGCGAAACGGTAACACCCTCGTTTGATTTCCAGATACTGAGATTGAACAACAACGGTTTGTCAAGGGTGGACGAAGAAGTGATCAATTTCCTGAAAAATTCGACGACACTGAAGGGACTCTCGCTGGAATCGAACCCGTGGTTCTGCGACTGCGAGGCACGTGAATTTCTGAGTTTCATACAGAAGAAGAGCGTGTCGTTGCCGAATCTATTGGAGGTCACCTGTCCCGGAAAGGAAACGCCCGTGTTCGAAATGACCCCGGAAGAACTTTGTCCCTCGAACACCCGTTGGATCATAGCAGGTTGCACGACGGTAGCCTTCCTCGGAATAATCGTCGGTCTCGCGGCGGTTTTCTACTATCGTTATCGCAGAGAAGTCAAGGTCTGGCTGTACGCGAAAAACTGGTGCCTCTGGTTCGTGACGGAGGACGAGCTCGACAAGGACAAGCTGTTCGACGCGTTTATAAGTTATTCCCACAAGGACGAGGATTTCGTCGTGAACGATCTCATGCCGAATCTCGAGACGGGACCGCGAGCATTCAAGCTGTGCGTACATTTTCGGGATTGGTTGGCGGGCGAATGGATACCCAAGCAGATCGCGCGTTCGGTGGAAGACTCGCGTCGTACGATAGTCGTGCTGTCGCCAAACTTTTTGGAAAGCGTCTGGGGCAGAATGGAATTTCGAGCTGCTCACAGTCAAGCGCTCAGCGAAGGACGAGCCCGAGTCATAGTAATTCTGTACGGTGAGATCGGTCCGACCGACGATCTCGATCCCGAGCTCAAGGCCTATTTGAGCATGAACACGTACGTCAAGTGGGGCGATCCGTGGTTCTGGCAAAAGCTCAAATACGCCATGCCTCATCCCTCCGAGTTCACGAGGCGCAAACACCGAACAAATATCTACGAAACGACCCAGCCACGTATCGAAACTACCAACGACAAGAGCGAATTGATCCGCGCACCGGGACTTCCGCCTACGCCACCTATCGCCACTACACCACCGGCCGATTCTGCCAAAATCTTCATCGTCGATGACATCGTGTATAGCGAAAAGAAAAAATCGACGATCAGCGATATGAACAGAATTAATCAAGACACGCCACCGATCGTCGTCAAGAATTGCACTACCAACAAGAGCAATGGCGTGATCAACAAAATTCAGTGTACGACGGTTTGAAGAGCAAACCTAGAGATTGTCCGGACGTGTGTAAAATAAGCTGGCGCCGTTATCATTCGTATCTTTTTTCTTCTCACTATTTCGCAGACCGTACGCATAGTCATTCTTTCTCGTCGGGGGAAAGAGCCCCCTAAATGTCTATTATGAGCATTGTCACGTTATCATGAAATCATTGAAATGCAGAATTTCTATGATTTTGACCACTGTCCATCATCTTTCACTGCCATGGATCTTTTGCACGCGATTTTTTTGTTCTTTACCAGAACAAAAAACTACGTTCGTGCGATATTGTCGAAATAGCGAAAAAAAAACTCGGTGTAACTCTTCAACGTACATGTGCAAAACGTTCGGTGAAAAGAAAACGCGTACGATCGTATCGTGGACCGATACGACGAGAGCAAATGGGTTTGAAAACATTATGAAAAAAAAAACGTCACGACCAAATAGCACAGTATGTTGAAAGAGGAGTCCAGCCTCGTCTAGTCTCTATGGCTGTGTTCGTTAGAATTGCCATTGCGCGCCATAACTCCACGTAACTTGTCACAACTCATTCCGTGTTAGATATTTCGTGCTAGGTTTGCACGACACGACTGATAAATCGCGATACACGCCGTATCATTAAGAGTTCTATACTCATTTTTTCCTCTTCATCGTTGTGAGTCACAGCCGGAGCGAAGTAGCAATCGAGTCTCTACCTCATCATTGATACGATTGAGCATAAGTCGTACCGGGTATTGTATATGTTGTAAAAAAACAAAACACGTATTGAAGATTGCAGGTCCAAAACAACGTGCTTTTTTACTGAGTCGCCATACCCATTGCTAATGTATGGAGGCTCATGTTAGCGAACAATCAAGCATTTTTCCACAAAACAAAAATACTGTTTTTTTTCGTTCTAAGTAAAAGTTTAGCAAACTACTCTGAGACTGAGTCACTCGTATGTGACAAATTTGTAAGGAACAATGATGCGCAATTGATCGATAATTATCCTATCGTCATCGCCGTCGACGTAACATTCGTAAATTATAGTTACTACGGTATATATGTGTATGATTTTATAAAAATGTAAAATAATAAATATGTGGCTATTTGTACAAAATCTTCCATAGTTTCCCATAATCCAGGAAGCGATTATCAACGGCAAAGAGAGGAGGGCCGAGATAAAGAGAGGGGGAGAGAGAGAAACTTTTTTTCTTCAATAATATCAGCATGCGCGTGTAAATATCACTTTTTTATGGGGGGAACACGTCTCTCACGAGTATATATAACTTCATAAAATTCGGCACTGCTTGCAGCCTCAATTTAAGGCAAGGGGCTAAGCTACTGTGAAAATGACGAACACTCAGTCCTCGCTTGAGACAACTTAAATTGAAGAGAAAGGTCCAACGAATGGTGCAAGAATCGCAGATTCAAGGTAAACTTATGATTACGATAGAACTCCTAGTGAAACTGAACGCATTTTTCTCCAAACAATGTTTTTCAAAACGGTGTACGGATTGACTTGAAATTTACTTATTCAGTGTAATAGTAGTTTGGTCTTAACTGACGTTTTTCTTTCGCAGATTTTTAAAAATTAGTTATTAACAATGATGTAATTTTTTTTCGCGAACAATCGGAACAAAAATTCAACGTTTGTGTTCGATGATTGGAATACGATAACGACGGAGCTTTTTCCGTCAAGTCCTAACCAAAATGGACTATTTTAAGAGAATAACTGGTTTTTTTGTTTCGGATCAACCGGGTGGCCAAAACCCAATACACCGTTAAGGGGCTATACCAGTGTGACACTTTCAAAAAATCGATTTTGTTCTTTGCCTTTTTCGACAGTTTATACTTTCAAGAACATGAGATGAGATTTTTATACTTTTAAAATTTATACTTTCAAGAATATGAAACGAGATTTTTCAAATTTGCTGACTTTGTAACTCACAGAGCGATTATCCGATTGACTTGAAATTTGAACTGAGTATTCTTAAATATATTTACTCTACAATGACGCAGGATATTTGTGATTGGATGAAAATTGACGATTTGGTATTGAAAAAAACGACCATTTTATCGGCAAGAAAACAGACTTTTTTTCATAACTACGCCATCTTGTTAGATTTTGATATTTTTCGAAAATCCTACGTCATTGTACACGAAATACCTTCCAGTTTAACATTTTTTCCTTTTTCGGTTTCAGCTACTCAATCGGCCGGAATCATGTCAGCAGTGGACGAACTTTTTTTTGGCGCCTCCGAAGGCAGCGCATAAGTCGCTTGGATCTCAATACTTTTGTATGAAAAAATTATGTAATATAGGACAAATATAGCCAAATATATTCTTAATTTTCCGAAACATTTAATTGGATACTTTTCTTCCAATAAATTCCCGAAAAGCATCCAAATTTTCAGCGTTCACACTGGTATAGCCCCTTAAGCCCTTTTCAGGTCAAAAGGTTTTTCACGAGATTGTTCATAACTTCTTCGATTATTAACATTTTTTCTCAAACTTGATAGAAAACATTGTTAATGTACATACGAAAAAATGTGCAAACGATTTCCCAATCATGTTAATTATTCCTTCAAAATTATTATTTTTTTCTTCGAACAACCCTCATTTTTGGGTCGTCTCAGTAGCCCAACGCCTTAAATACTTTCACCCTGAAATGTAGATTGGAAATGGTTAACGTTCCGTTGCATATGTATATATATATATATATATATATATATATATATATATATATATATATATATATATACCGGGTGTCCCATTTTAATCTTCCACTTGATTTACCTCGAAAAATACTGCTCCGATCAAGTATTGAGTGCGTTGAAACTTTTACGGTTTAACGAGGGTTCGAAGAAAAAATATAGGCCTAAGATTCAAAATGGCAAGGTTAAGATGGCCAACATGTTAAAAATAAATTGAAACATCATTTTTTTCACCAAAAAATTTGTCAGCTCAAAACTTACAACTTTTGAAGGATTTTTTAAAATAAAATTCATAATTTTTAGGTTAGACCACAATTTTCAATATTTCAGCGCTATCCACGATGTTCCACGAAGAGATAAAGTCTTTAACATCCCTAGTATAAGTGGTTGGGTTATCGAACAAATCCGAACAAACTCACACCCATAGAAACACGCACGATTACACTATGGATGTTCAAGACTTGACGTCCTCGTGATACATTTGGTATAGCGCTTAAATAGTAAAAAATGGTGTTCTAAACTGAAAATGATGAACGATATAAAAAAAAATTCTACAAAAGTTGTTAGTTTTGGACTGACAAATTTTTCGGTGAAAAAACCGCATCGTCCCTTTTAAAAAGAAACATGTCGGCCATATTAACGTCGCCATTTGGAATTTTGGACCAAAACAGATTTTTTTGAATGTCCCACTTCGCCTCCTAAAAGTTTTACTATACCCAATACTTGATCGGAACAGTATTTTTCGAGCTAAAACCAGGTGTAAGATTAAAACGGGACACCCGGTATATAGTTACTACTAGAATTTCTATGGAATTATTGCAGTCCAATGAGTGACAATAATGCAACCCTGCGAAAGGAAAACCTTGACAAAGATCGCAAATATTTCAGTAAAAAAGACCTCAACTTTTTTTTTTGAGTGATTGCTATAATCTATAAAAAGCTAACGTACTTTCATAATTATACATATTGTCCTACATTATCGATTTATCAGCCGAACAGAAAAAAATCATTTTACTCCACCTGAAAATGATAGAAAATCCAAATTTCCTAATATCGAGACTGCCCGTGTTGTTTCCGGGGCGAGTTGACCAAGGGATACAGTTCGTACTAAATTGGAGGGAAAACCCAAAGTGTCAACAGAGGATTATCCTGGAGCCAGCGGGTTTCTTCGAACGCTAATAAAAACAGCCAAGCACATAATACTCGTACAAAGGTTCCAACGAACTTCCCGGCGTTCAACCAATCCTCGTTGCCATCATCCCCACTGCGATCATCAAGCCCTACACGAAAATTCGTCCGACGCGAGCCTGGGGGTTCAGCTCGATCGCAATAGTCGATCAGTTCGCCTTTTTCCTTAAACAAGAACACTCGATAGTTGTGTGGAAACAACGGATTTCGAATAAAATCGGGAATTCAGTTTCTCGTTACATTTACTCTATATATATCCGTGTGTGTGTGTGATATATAGGAAGGAAAACTGCGTTGAACGAAGAAAATGAATTGGCAATGGTGGTGCACGGTTTTGTCGCTGTTGAAGCTCGTGAGCACCTTCGAGTGTCCTGAGGGTCCTGGCTGCGGAAATTGCCGAAAATATTTCGATGAAGTTTACGAAATCGGTTGCGTGACGACGGTCGGTGGTGTGATCGAAGTGCAAATACGACCGGACGATCACGTCAGATTGTCTTGCCGTAATACGGTGAATTGGAGAAAATTTCAGCTCGGCTTGAAGCATCCGTTGGGCGGTATTAACGCCTTGTCGTTCGACAGTTGCGAATTACCAGAAAAAACGATTCTCGGCACCATAACGAAACAATTGATCACGGATGACATCGATAAATTGTATTTTCGGTCCATCGTGGAACGCAATCCACCGATCGGGCGAGAGAGCTTTCAAGGTCTCGGCAGTTTAACCGAACTGATGCTAACAGCCATAAACTTGACGGACGCGCCAGCCGATCTATTTCATGATCTTCCAAATTTGCGTTTGTTGAATCTACAATACGCGAATTTGCATTACTTGCCGAACAGCTTCTTCGCATCGCCGAGGCTCGAGGCGATTGAGCTCAGCACGAACAAGCTCGAGTTTCTCGACTCCGACTCTTTCGGCAAACTCGAACGTCTTCGCCTCCTCAACATCTGGAACAACAGACTCGTGAAAATTTCGCCCCACACGTTTGACGGGCTCGTCGCCCTCGAGGTACTCAATCTACGACGGAACCAGCTGGAAAAACTGCCGAATAATGTGTTCCACGGTCTCCGAAATCTAAAGGTCCTCGTGTTGTCGGAAAATAATTTCCGCCTCGGCTCACTGTCAACGGATTTGCTGCGAAACTGCAGCGAATTATGGAAATTTGAAATGACGCGAAACAGAAAAAACATGACTATGCTGCCGAGTGGATTTTTCGCGAATTTGACGAATCTCGAGATCGTCAAGTTGGGAACGATCGGCCTGAGCTCGTTGCCCGAAGATTTGTTTCGGGGCGCGACGAGTCTTCGAAACGTGAGCATCGAGAAGAATTACCTCGTCACTTTACCGAGCCAAATATTCGTCGATAATAACGACCTTTCAACACTGGATATGAACATGAACGATATATCGTCATTGCCCGAAGGCGTTTTTGCGAATCTGCGGAAACTCGTCAAGCTGGATTTGTCGGGTAATCGCTTTGCGAGTATCCCCGAGTAAGATATACGATTCTTTTGCGTTTATCCACTACTCTTTTCAGAATTGCATTCGGTTAATCTTATTTTGTTCCTTTAGAAAACTCTTCTCCGGCCTAACGTCGTTGCGCGAATTGAATATGGAGGAGAACTACATGTTCAGCATTCATTATCAAGCGTTCAGCTCGCTGCAGCAGCTCCGCGTTGCAAGATTCTCGTACAACTCGCTCACCCTCGAATCTTTGGATATGAAGCGCGAATCTCCGTTCCACTACTGCGAGCAACTCGAGGAACTCCGTCTCGATCACAATCAAATATCCGACATATTCGTCGACTGGATGTATTCGATGAGCTCACTTCGCGTTTTGGATCTCTCATTCAATGGACTGCGATCGCTGATGGTATACACATTTTTCATGCACCCGCACGTCGGTTTCCTATAACAGCCTATCGGTAATTTATGCTCTTTCAATTTTGCCTGTATTTTGATAAGAGAATGGGCCGACATTCTCGTTATTCGCTCACGACTACCACCGTCTGCCTGGAAGAAAGACAAGAATAAGGCATCTTTGTGTACAAACATAGTCGGGTTTGTCCAAAATATTTCGCGTCCCTCGCCGTTTTTTTTTCTCGCTTCCATACCGATCGAATAACGTCGCGGTTAACAGAGTTCAAGTTTTTCTACGTTCCCGATGTTTCATTCGATATTTTGACAAAACTCGTATCCACGAAAGTATCGTCGCTCGAGCTTCAGCGTTTCTGCCAAAGTGAGGAGCTATTGCAAAAAACGACGATTATTATTTACAGAATTTGACTGACTTGACGTGACCGTTACGAATGTTGATGTATCTTGGGAAAAGCCCGCCTTTTTTTTTACTAGCGAGGATATTCTTTTGTTAAAAAAATGCACCATATGCGAATAATCGCAACATTTTCAGTCCGAGCTGATAACGGAAAAAGCTCGAAAAAATCCAAATTGGCGACAGATACATACGAAATGCACGCCTTTCACAGTCTCTACGAAAACGTGGGCGCGGGTCGGAGAAAAATGACTAAAATGCGCCTCGAATAATCGCAAAACGTTTCTCCTGGGTTCAGAACAGAAGAATGCAGAAAAATTCTACAAAGGCGAAACGTATTGAGATGGGGTTCAGATTCAACTAATGAACATCAACGTCGATTTAAAAAAATGTTATTACAGCTAAAAGTTGAAATTCTTCCATTATAATATTACTTGTTCTCCTACTGTTCAGTGGAAACAAAAAAGGGTAAAAAATTTGGGGCATATTTGAATTAGAACCGCTCTTCAGAGCATTAAGGCCTTAGGCCACGGTAACGGGTATACAATCATGTGCGAATTTAACAATTTTTTTTCGTATGAAAAAGTGATTCACTCATAAAATTAATTATACATCTATTTAGTATGAATATCAAGCTGTTAGAAATTTTTTTCGATGTGCAAAATGCCCGACTACTAATATTATCTTTTGTTATCTTTTTTTTAACGCTCCCCGGCGGGATATTTAGCATCCACAATTTTTTACCTAGAAGAAAAAACAAAAATTCTCGTCAATCTACATTAGAATAACTAGAGAAGTACGTACGGAATTTAAAAAATATTGTTTTATTCAAAAGTTGTAGGTATTTGAACTTAAGAAATGAATTTTCAGTGAAAAATTTCGTTATAACTGCACATAAATTGCTCATAAAAGGAAAAGTTTCCGATTAATCAGAAATTCCGTACGTATTTCTCTGTGAAATGCAATTAGGAACATAACTTTTAAATTTGAAGTAAATCGAGTGAAAATTGTTGAAGTTATTCGTCACACCAATTGAAAAAAAGCTGTTACGAGAAGTTTCGAGTAGTCGGCCATTTTGTACATCGAAAAAAAATTCTAACAGCTTGATATTCATACTAAATAGATGTGTAATCAATTTTATGAATGAAACACTTTTTCATGCGAAAAAAAATTGTTAAATTCGCCCACGGTTTTACACCCATTACTGTGGCCTGAGGCTTTAAAGCTTCGGAGAAGCCTTTTTTCCTAGCAATATTATTCCGAGAATAAAACATAAAATGATAAATATGCGCCCTGAATAATCGCAAAATTGTTTTCCCATGGCTCACAACAGAAAAAGGCCGAAAAAAATTCTCCGAAGACGAAACATATGGAGAGCACATTTCAAGATGTGCTTCCCATTCGCCTAATAGACATGAACCTCCATAAAAAAAAGTTCACATCTAAAATTTGACATGGTTTCATCATAAAATTTCTTGCTTTCCTATTCTTCAGTGGAAAAAATTCTGTAAATAAAAAAACGTCGAACGCATTTCGGACTAGGGCCTTATTGCGCTATAATTGAGGAAGCTTTATAAAGAAGAAATTCCGTAGGAACGAGAAATAAAAACATCATTATCGTTTCAGCACGAGGATCTGCAATTCTTATCGCAAGATTTGTACGTCGATCTTACGAACAACAACATAAGTCACATTTTTTTGGACGGCGTACAATCTTGGGCGGGCGAACGGACCTATTCGCGCAACTTGATTATCGCGGTGGAGAACAATCCGATCGAGTGCGACTGCGATCTCTACGATGTGCTTCGGTATCTCGAAGGAAGAGTGCACCCCAACGTGAAGAACGCTTTTCGTCTGGAAATCGGCAAAACGACATGCAGCGGACCGAAGGAATTAGATGGAATGACCATCACCGATTTACAATCGAAGACTCTAAAGTGCGAGGCGAATATTCCCGAATACGAGGGTGACTGTCCGGATCGTTGCACGTGTTACGTAAGACCGGAGAACAAGGCTTGCCTCATAAATTGTACGTACCAGGGTCTCAGAGAAGCTCCGCGAAGGATCGATTGCCCGAGCGATCATTGGGTAGAACTGGATCTCAGCAGCAATTCATTGACCACCCTGCCAAATTTCCATCAACCCGGTTACGACAGAGTCTCGATATTGGTTTTGGACCACAATGATATCTCCGCGGTCTCCGTCGAATCGCTCTCGCCCAAGCTCGAGGTGTGTGTTTTCTCCTGTGCTCGTCTTCCATCGCCCAGCGTAAAGAAATATGTACCGTGGTAAAGAGGACCGCTTGTTTTTCAGGTTCTAAAATTGGATAACAATCGTCTGTCAAGATTGGAGCCAGCGGTCATAAATTTCTTGAGGAACGCGTCAGAACTGCGGGAGCTGAGATTGGAGTCGAACCCGTGGATTTGCGACTGCGAGGGACGTGAATTTCTCAACTTCGTACATGAGAAAAGCGCGACGATGCCTGACCTAT
Source organism: Ophion ellenae (assembly GCA_963210295.1). Lineage (NCBI taxonomy): Eukaryota > Metazoa > Arthropoda > Insecta > Hymenoptera > Ichneumonidae > Ophion > Ophion ellenae. Next base: position 33,647,774 of record OY723385.1, read on the forward strand.
TGAGGATCACCTGTACCGGAATTGAAACGCCCGTGTTCCAAATGACGCCCGAGGAACTTTGCCCGGGCGACAACATCTGGATCATAGGTGGTTGTCTCGTAGCTTTTTTTGGAATAATCGCTGGTATCGTCGCGGCCCTGTACTATCGTTATCAGAGGGAGATAAAGGTCTGGCTTTACGCGAAAAATTGGTGTCTCTGGTTCGTGACGGAGGAGGAGCTCGACCGGGACAAGCTCTTCGACGCGTTCATAAGTTATTCCCACAAAGACGAGGATTTCGTCGTGAACGATCTCATGCCGAATCTCGAAGCGGAACCGAGATTGTTCAAGCTGTGCGTACACTTTCGGGATTGGCTGGCGGGTGAATGGATACCCAGACAGATCGCGCGCTCGGTGGAAGATTCGCGTCGTACGATCGTCGTACTGTCGCCCAACTTTTTGGAAAGCGTCTGGGGCCGAATGGAATTTCGAGCTGCTCACAGTCAAGCGCTCAGTGATGGGCGGGCCCGAGTCATAGTCATTCTGTACGGCGAGATCAGCCCGACCGACGATCTCGATCCCGAGCTCAAATCGTACTTGAGCATGAACACGTACGTCAAGTGGGGTGATCCGTGGTTCTGGCAAAAGCTCAATTACGCTATGCCTCATCCCCTTGAATTCGCCAAGCGCAAGTTGCGAAGAAACATCTTCGAAGGCATGCAACCCCGTATCGAAACTACCAATGACAAGAGCGGATTGATCAACGCACCGGGACTCGCGGCCACGCTACCCACCTCCACAACACCACCGCCCGATTCTGCAAACATTTTTATCGCCAATGAACTCACCAATGAAAAATACGAAAAGTCGCAATTATGATGACGATAACCAAAACTAGGAAGAACGATGCCAAATTCGAGGAAACTCGATGCGCGTTTACCTTACCATCGTTCAGAGAAAATCTACACGAATTCCTAAACCAAGTCTCGGAACACACGATTTCATATGCCGTTGCAAATCAAGTGGTTATTCGAATTTAACCTTCCACACGACAGCTCAATATTTACATGGCCCCGACTGAAAATCACTCTACTATTTGAGATTCTTATTCGTATATTTACTAACGTTCGTTATCGTTTTACACCGTATACTTTTACTCAGAAATGTCATTTTAGAAAAACCTTCGACGAATATTCTGCAAAACCGCAATAAGACTGCATGCAGCACAAAATCCCACCAGTAACGTTTACAAAAGAAACGGCATTAGTTCGGTAATTATCATACCGACACTGCTACTGCAGTTTTCTTCACCGACCCAATTCATGTCACGAGTTATGGTTATTATACTGTATACATACGATTCTATCAAGATAAGAAATGACAATAAATTAATGTTTTAACGAATAATACCTTGTTCTCCATCTCGATAAAACACCTGCTTACCGAAAATACTTATTATTTAAAGTTTTAAAAACATTAAAAGCAAAAAAAAGGCTTACCTCTATCAGCTTTGGTTCTCCGGTTCCCGAAGATTCGTTGCAGATTAAATTCACCTCTGACGAGTGTAAACCTGCGTGCAAACGCATTTTCAAATACGTCAGATACCAAGTTCGCTGTAAGCTGTATATATATGAGGCATCCCACGCCTTTTCGCTCGGCCGTCACCCTGACCATTTTTTTTTATAAAATAGTATGCTATGCAAGGAGTATTTTCACAAATTTTTATCGCATGTATTTCAGAAGTTACAATTTTTTGAAAAATCTAGATTTCAGAATGTTCGGAAACGTTCTAACGCCGATATCTCTTAAATTAATCGATATATCGAAAAATGTCTATAGGTCGATTTTTTTTCATATTAGTTCACACTTTCATATAAAAAAAAAAGAATAAATAAATAAATCATCGTTGTCAACATTTTTTCAGCGTGTAAAGAGAAAACAATTTTTTTTAAAGATGATGGCCATTTTTTTTTTTTTCAAAAAATTCTCTAAAATAATATGATGAATTATATGAATTTTAACGCTAGTCCCATTGTGGGCCCATTTTTCCTTGTATTATTTTTATTTTGATAAATTCAATTTTTTTTCCACGAAAATTTCGAGTGTTTTGTATGAAACATATTTATCGTATTCGCAGTATTTTTAAAAATGTTTTTGTACCATTTCTAAGAAAAATCACGCCTACACTTGGCAAGCGTAGATCCCAAGGTTGAAACATTACATTGTTTGAAACGTAAACATGGGAGTGTTATTGTCTCCTTCTGTCGAGGAGCGAGGCTCGTGAAACCAGAGTTTTTTCGAACAGTTTGTAAAAGCAGCCAGAAACAACAGTGTCTCTTCACCTGCTGAAAAGTGCGAAAGTAAAAAAATGATCTGCTCCAATTTGTCGTTTTTTGTCATTGCTGTGACATTGAACGTGCATTTTGATCGGTGTCGCAATCGTTTTGACGAAAAAAATCATGCCAAAAAAAAGAAAAAATTAAATTTATAAAAAAAAATGCAAGGAAAAATGGGTCCACAATGGGACTAGCGTTAAAATTCATATAATTCATCATATTATTTTAGAGAATTTTTTGAAAAAAGAAAATGGCAATCATCTTTAAAAAAAATTGTTTTCACTTTACACGCTGAAAAAATGTTGACAACGATGATTTAAAAAAAATTCCTTTTTTTATAAAAGTGTGAACTAATATGAAAAAATCGATCTATAGAGATTTTTCGATATATCGATTAATTTAAGAGATATCGGCGTTAGATCGTTTCCGAAGTTTCTGAAATCCAGATTTTTCGAAAAATTGTACTTCTGAAATACATGCGACAAAAATTTAAAAAATTGTGAAAATACTCCTTGCATAGCATACTATTTTATATTAAAAAATCAAAAAATTTTAAACGGTCAGGGTCACGGCCGAGCGAAATGGCGTGGAATGCCTCATATATATAAAAGGGGGTGCTCATTAATATATTTATATCGACCTTCACATAACCTTGGAAATTATACCTGCGATTTAGAGTCCTATTTTTTTATCCCCCTTAGAATCAAACAACTATTGTTTGAAACCATTTTTTCATGACAATGCGTATTTTTTTACATGCCAGCTCGTAACACTCCAAGTGTTACGTTTATGTTAAGTTAAATTTCATAATTATTTCCACTCACCAGTCTTGCATCTGGTGCCATTTGAGAACTTCAGTTTTATCACGTTTCGATTGTAATCGAAAATCACAGTGGAAGAGGCTCCATAGCATTCGTCATTTTTCCAGACCGCCGAACCCTTACATATGCTATCTCCGCTGCACAAACTTATCTTGTAGTCGTCGCCAGATTGACTCTTCACCTGCGAAAAAAACATCATTCGTTAACAAAGAACGACTAAGTATGTGATTTTTGGAAATCTTCTGGAAATACGGTCGATTCTTTTTTTCTAAGGGAAAATTCAAATGACATGGTAAATATGTGTATTGCGATACGGTAATATTCATTGTCGTAGAGAATTTCCCGCCATGAAAGAAAAACATTAACGGTGATTGTCGGGTTTTTGGCGGTTTCTTATGGGGAAAAAATATCCCACGGTGAGAAATTGTCCTCCCTCTGACAATTTGCATAGTTACAATATCTTTTGAGGGTCTCGACAAGGAAGAAAAGAATATTGCAACGGTTTTACGGCATTTTATAAAAATTCACCCGATATTACTGATCGGGAGTAAAGCGGAAATGAGGGATACTCACGGCGTACGGTGTTTTCTTCCTCAGCGAGGTGAGATTTATTTTGTGCGATAGATGTGGGTTCAAAATCGTGCAACCTTCCTTCCATTGTCCTTCCGACGTTGGACAAACAATGCTGGTCGTCCATTCGAACCCGTAAGTACAGTGCTGATAATACTTGTAACTTGGTGCGCCCTGATTAATGGAACAACCCAAACAAACACAAGAGTACAATTATTCAACATCATTATGAGCCCGATGCGCCGCCCAGACCGGTAATCGATGGTATTACGCGAAAAAATGAGACAGTATACTGAAAAAGAACTCTCAATGAATGTATTCGATATTTAATTGAATATAACGTGAAATATCATTATTGTTATGCTAACAAGGGGAGGTCGGCTACTAGTCATCACTGATTTCGTCCGGATTCATATTATATGTAGGGCTTGACTAGAAATGAGAGTGATGCAAGTGGGAGCTTTACATGGCCAAGCGTGTGGGAAATAAAAATGTTGTCGCGGATCGGTCATTATATAATAAGGTTTTAATGTTGGCGTGGGTTCGCGGGTTCGAGACCCCGTGCGGAAACTTTTTTTCTTTGGCTTCTTCTCATTTTTTACGATACTTACGCCACAAACGAACCGAAGTGATGCATTATGTATTGTATTATTTATATTTTTACAAAAGGCGTAGGGCGTCATTATTCTAACAAGTTTGCATGGTTCGCTGCCAAACTGTGCGACGAGAGAGAAAATTTTATGAATGTAAATCAAGTTTGTTTTTCTATGGGTACTTTAAAACAACCATGTTACCGTAAAAATGCGGCGTTTATAATGTGTGCAAGATGCCGACACGATTACTGCTCCTCCTGTTTTTACGATGAATATCACCCCAGCACATGCAATTCATCAACTGTGTGCGCTTTAACGCCTTTGGCCACAGTAACGGGTATAAAATCATGTGCGAATTGAACAATTTTGGCGCCCTATGCCTTTTGTGAAAACATAAATACAATACAATACATTAGGCATTATTTCGGTTCATTTGTGGCGTAAGTATCGTAAAAATTGAAAAGAAGCCAAAGAAAAAAAAGTTTCCGCACGGAGACTCGAAGCCGCGTTCCTCGCATTGCGAATCCGAACTCTTGCCGCTGCGCCAACCACTCGTTGGAAATTACACTAACGTAAACGACTTATGTATTGACCGATTCGTGACAAAAAATGTATTTCCTAAATGTTTGGCCATCTGGAGCTCCGAACGAAATTGGTCATGACGAGTAGCCGACGTCCCCTTGTAAAACACAAACAAAATACTAGACGATGAAAAGCAATTACCCACATTTATTATGTTAGCTGCAATGGTATGCGACTTTCGATTTACTTTTTACAGAAGACGCGATAAAAAACGTGAGAAAACCTTCATTAAGGGGTTGGGCTACTGTGAAAATTTCAAAAAATCAATAGTCGCTTGAAGCAACTCAAATTGAAGAGGAATGACCAACATATGTTGCAGGAATCGCAGATTAAAGAAAACTTATTATTACAACGATAGAACTGAAAGTAAAACTTTAAACGCGTATTTCTCAAATCAATGTTTTTCAAATCGGTGTACACGATTTCTCGACATCTAATAAAGACTTGAAATTTCGTATACTTATTCAGTGTAATAGGAGTTTAGTCTTAAGCGACATTTTTCTTAACTTTTTTTTCCATTAGTTATTGACAATAATGTTTTTTTTCTCTTGATGAATAGAAAAAAATCAAATTTTTCTTTTATGATCGAAACACGACAATAAAAAAGCTTGGTCAAGTCTTCGGCAATATTATCTATTTTAAAAAGAAAAACTCGTTTTTTTTTAAATTTCAGATCAACCAAGGGTGCCAAAATCAAGTACACCGTTGAGCCCCCACGTTGAAAGGTCCTTCGCGAAATTTTTTATAACGTCTTCAATTATCAATCATTTTTACGAAATTCCGTACACAACTTTGTTAATGTACATACAAATAAATGTCCAACTGATTTTTCAATCATCTCACTTATTCCTTCACAATTAATTTTTTCAACTAACCCTGATTCCGCGTCATCACAGTAGCCTAATCCCTTAAGTATGAATAAACTGTTATAGTGTTGATAGCACGTATTAACAACTTCGAGAAATAACATCAACGAAACAACTTGTGTAAAATCAACCTCATTTTTTTCAAATAACTTTAATGTAGGGTTTCTTAATTGGTTGGCGTTTGTTTCGGTTGTTGTTTGCAATTTATGGTAATTCTGTTGCTTGTCACAAGTCAGCATATTAATTTTGCTCGTACGTATGACAATAAAATATTCTATTATATATTTTGACTTCAAAAAATTTGTAAAGCTTATTTAAATGTTAATAAAGATTATGCAAAAACAATGAGATTGATTATTTCGATGCGTTGCCCGTAAAAAATTATTGAAAAAGCCGTGAAAAAACAGCCGAGAAACTAGAGGACCGCTTTAAAATAAGCTACCGAATAACACAATCTTGAAATTTTTTTTCCATGCGCGATCTGGGCCGTTTACGAAAATTGTCGGCCCAGGACTAACAAAATTAGCGCCCCTTTATGCATTAACGCACACGATCGGTATGGCCGCGAGGGAGAAGGGGGCGCGCAGCCTAGTGTATAAATCGTCTCTGTGCGTGATTTTGGAAAAAAACTAAGTCCACAAATACTTTGTAAAGCTACGGTACCTCAATATGTATATGCATTCAACATTGTAATAATTTATTGACACGTATTGAAGGTTTCTACCGGTTTTGCCTCACGGATATTCTGTAAAAATTTCATTTTAAACAGCCAGCTCCTGGTTAGATAAAATTGAACAGGGCAGCTTGCTAATCGCGCCGATGTATCGAAAGCTTTGTGCAGCCGTTTACTTACTACAGGAACAGTGTAGTTGCAGAGGAACGTCATGTTGGAGGATATCTTGGTTTTGTTGTCTTCCGGACACGGAGATCCTCCGGTATATAGTAATATCACATTTTTTTTGTCGTCGAGATACGGATTTTCGTGGGGATAGCCGAGGCTCTGAAAATTCGGTAATCGATGAGACGAGTAACGGTTAGTGTTGAATAATTTTTCGTAATGCGTTTGCGCCCGATTCAGGTCCTGGTACTTACAGTCTCGTTGGTGAACTGACCGTTCTCTTCCGATACGACGCGACAGGATGAGCTACCGTGCAAACAAGTAAGATATGCCTTAGGAACAAGCGGGCGACAAATGTTTATGTGGAATTCCGTATCGTTGGCTTTGGCGACGTAATTTCCGGCCCACTGTATCAACGACGCCAGCCCAATCTCCCCGTTCTTCGTTTCGCACTTTATCTGCAAATAAACGGATTGTTTTCGTGGAAATGCGGTACGCGGATAGACGATGCCCGGCCATAAAAAAATTATGTATACTTTGCTACGTTATCGCGAACAATTTTTAATACCAAGTTCAAATTGCCGATATCAATAATGTAAGATGAGTCCGAAACAAATTTATTTGCTTCTTTATAGATTAGTGGTTTGTAGGAATCAATCTGTCTAAGGGTGTATACAGATATTAATCTAGGCAAACGTTAAAACAACGTCCGATAGAATTAGTCTTTGGTCTTAGAATAAGGCCCATACATTCTGAAGCCTCCTTAATGAGATATCAAACTTCTTAGGCTCATTCTTAAGATACAATTCGCGAACCCTCGCTCGTTCAATAATCTACGATAACATCGTCGAAAAAGAAGTCGTTGCATTCGCTCACCCGCTTTTCACAAACCAACGGCGTGTTCCAATGAATAATCAAAGAACAATGGTCGCTCTCCATTATTATTGGCCCGTTCGTCGATCCTTCGGCCCCGCAGAAGAACGCGATCAAGGTGTAACGACGTTTATTACTTCCGCACTCGGCGCCATTCGTGTAATTTAGATAAGGGCCACCCTGGCTCCAGGTTAAATTCGTGTTACTCGTGCCCGTCGATGTTTTGTTTTTCGCGATGCATCCACCTGTTGGAAGTAAAATATTCTCGATTATTATGCCTTTCGGCGGTGCAATTCCGAATTAAATCGAGAAGAAAGAAAATTATACTACATGCGACACTCGCCTGCGTTATTCGAGCAGGAAGCGTCAGATACCGAACCACACACTTGGAAATTGTACTCTACGCCATCAGTTGTGTTCCCCCGGAAATCCCGATTCATCAGTTCGCGCAGATCGTATCTGCAAAAACTCGGGGTACTGAGGCGATTCTTATGAGAGCGATGGCTCGAGTCTGCCAATGAATGAATGTACGGATTCTGTAGACATTTTGATATAGCCTTCGGCTCCTCGCGAACAGGAGTGGGGCCCCGATGAAAGGATAAATTTTAATTTACTTTGCCCGAATATTATTAAACTCGTCTACTAATCTCAATCCCACACCTGTCGCTTCGCTAATGTTGTTTTTTTTCCTTTTCAGTATGAGTTTCTTTGTCTTTCGCGATTTTGTTAACTTGACGCGCCGAGCCAAAATGAATACATTTTTGGCATTTTGTTTGAGATGAAGCGGGTCGAAAGTCAATAGGCGATCGCGTTAGCTCATCTCTCCAATTGGCTTTGAAACACTATCGTTAGCGAGATACAAATGCCTGATGATATTCCTTCATTGGAAGCAAGGTTTCCCGAAGGAAAAGTAATGAGAGGAAAGTTCCAAACTCGATATTGGTGAGAGGATTGGTGACTTTGCATGTTCCGGCGGTTGCGAGACTCTGGTTCTTCAATGATTCGATGCTGCAAGCGGCGACCGTGTTCCAAGTGATTCTGTGGCGACACTCCTTGCCTCCTCCCATGTAGACTGGCAGGGTGTTCTATTGTCAGCACAACGCGAACACAGTTAAAAGCCAATTACACCCGAGTCGGTCAATGATTTATCGATGCGCTAACTAAACTCACGGTCGCGTGATAGTCGCAGGAGAACGTTATTACGGTATCCACGTGAGGCTTTTTGGTTTCTCCGCTTGAGCACATTTCGCCCATACCGTACGTCAGGCTGAGTTCTTTGGTTTTTTCGTCGAATTTCGGTGGCGCACTGACATCTCCTATATTTCTATATCTGCGATTGGAGGAAGAGAAAAAGTGTAATGCAATCAAACGCAGGATTTTGGGACCAGCTGAATCTCAGTATCCCCGATGCCTTTGCGCAAATGCCCTACACGGTAGGTGTGGAATGAAACGAGCGGCAGTGATGATACTGAAGTTTGCATCGTTGCAGATGCAACGAAATTTTTTGTTTTTAATTCTCGATTTTTGATGATCAACTGGTTGCTTTATGTGTTTGGTGAAAAAAAAACATGTATCCGCCATGTACATCTACCAGAAGTCGCCCTTAGGCGGGGGTGAAAATCGAAAAAAATCGAATCCACCGACGTACGTCTATCACACATTTTCTTTTCCGATATTCGCATTAGGGAACTCTAAGAAGTAGGCTGAAAAATAATTGAATGATTTTCGAGATCCGGAAGCCACCCTTAGGCGAGGGTGAAGAATCGAAAAAAATCGTATCTACCGACGTACAGCTATCGCACATTTTCTTTTTCGATATTCGCATTAGGGAGCTCTAAAAAGTAGCCTGAAAAAAATTTGGATGATTTTCAAGATCCGGAAGCCACCCTTAGGCGAGGGTGAAAAATCGAAAAAATCGTACTATTTTCCAAGTCTACAACACTAAAAAAAAATAATCTGACATTTTAAAATTTTTCAACCCCAATGACTAGGTTGATCCAGCTGAAATTTACACTCGAATTTCTTTTATTAGTGTATAACAACATGTGTAAGTTCCATTCTTGGATGGGCTTGCGTTCAGTAAATATCGTCGTTTTAAATTTAATGGAAAATTGTTTTGGTTGAATAACTCGGCGATATACAATTTTTAGGTAAAAATGGTCATGACTAAACTTGTAGGAAATCGAGTGCTTTACAACTTTGGTTATTAGTTTTTTCTCTACCATCGATATTTTTTAAATTGAACCTGAAAAAAGCGGCTATTGCATTATCTCGTTTATTTTCAACTCTAGGGCATAGACGAACATGAATAAACTTGCAGAGAATGAAATTTTGGACAATTCTTGTTCACATCTTTTTTCTCCTAGAATCAATATTTAAGGTCGTACGGTAAAAGAAAAGAGCGAATGGTTCGCGAAATAATATTTTCACGCTTCTCGATTTTTTTCCGTTGGCGTACGACCTTAAATATTGATTCTAGGAAAAAAAAAGGTTGGAATAAAAATTGTCCAAAATTTCCGTCGATACAAGTTTGTTCATATTTGTTCATGCTCTAAAGTAATAAATAAACTAAATAATGCAATGGCCGCTTTTTTTAGGTTCAATTCTAAAAATATCAGAGAACAAAGATTATAATTCTTGGGTTAGAAGTTTGAAAACTTAGAAGACATTTGAAAAATCTGTTTCTTAAGAAAAGAGGATTAATTAATTTTAAAATTTTACAAAGCGTCGACTTTAAGAGTGAGAACAGCAAGAAAAATAAAATTGGTGAAAATTGGACATTTCGAAGCTCTTGAGCGACCACTAAATATTCATTGGCCGGCTAGACTGTTCGCGAGGTTAATTTAAAACTTATAAAGCGTAAAATTCATGAGTAAGAAGTGAACGAAAGAAAAAAAAATCGTCTTGTTTAATAAAAATTAGAATTTTTGGAAGGCTTGAGCGACCTCTAAATATTTTTCGACTGCTCGCAACATCCGCGATTTTTTTTACATGTTTATTTGACGGTGAGAAACGGAAAAAATAGAGCTCAAAATTGTGCCATCCTAACATACACGTATATACTACTCCAAATAATTAAAGACACAACAGAACATTTCTTACATTTTTAAGGCGGTCCTCTAGTTTCTCGGGTCGAAAAAATCGATTTTTTTTTCTTCATAAATCACATCTACAACATGTGTAGAAAATGTGTGCCAAAGGATTTTTCGATATTCGAAGTGGTTCACAAGTTACGGCCCTGGAACGGAGCAGGTATACGGAGCGCGCGCCGGAAGCGCGAACTTTCAAACGCGTTTTCCTCGAAACACCATTTTTCGAAACGGTGACCACGATATTTCAGAAACTACTGCACCGATCTTGTTCAAATTTATACAGCATCTTTAATATGTTATAAGCCAGCGATTGAACTGGCTTATAACAAAGGATTATCATGATTGCTTTGATAGTTTTTTTTGTACGAGCGAAAAACTTAAGAAAAAATGAGTAAAAAATAGAATGTAATTTTCAAAAGTGTATAAAAAAGTCAATTTTTGTAATTTAGAATTCACTCTAGTTCAATCGCTAGTCTTAAATATGAAGATTAAAATGCCGTTTGGTTTTTTGATTTCAGATAAGCAGAACAGCCGCCATTTTGGTCACCGTCAAGCCCCTCTTTTACTTGATGTCTTCCTGTCGGCCACTATAACCTTTATTCTATTATATATTTTGACTTCAAAAAATGTGTAAAGCTTATTTAAATGTTAAGAGAGATTATGCAAAAACAATGAGATTGATTATTTCGATGCTTTGCCCGTAAAAAATTATTGAAAAAGCCGTAAAAAAACAGCCAAGAAACTAGAGGACCGCGTTAAGTGTTTTTTGTAGCGCTATATCTGTGTGAAAAATGGTCCTATCGAGATGAAAAAGAAAAGCATTTTGTAGCTTCAAGTTCCTTGCTTTGAGATCTTTTGGCAAAAGTAATTTGTTTGTTTGGGTTATCCCACAATCATAAGAAATAGCACGAGATAGAAATGTTCCACTTCTTTTTTTTTCGAGGGTCCACGGTTCGGGCATTTTTTTCGGTTGAATCAATGCATAGGTCAGTTAGCTTGTTTATTCAGCTTCAATTTGTTTTTTTCTTTGGTCTCTCTACGTCTTTTTTGGCCTGAGATATCCGACTTTGAATGAAAAAACACACTTTTGTATTTGATCAGCAATACCCTTTTATCGATTTCGAGAAAAAAAAAGTAAATTCCCCGTTAACATTAAATTGAAAAAGTACAAAAAATGACTTCTAATGGCTTTTCAGTAAATTTACCACTACTTTACAAATATTGATGGAAAGATTAATGTTACCAGGGTTTTTTAGCTTAATGTACCCCCAATAGCCCTGTAAATGTTCAAATTGATCCATTGAACCGTTTTTTCGAACCAATTGATCAAAGTTTTGGAGAACAATCAGAGGAACAAGTGTATTGTTCCTAAACATCGTGTAATCACTATCAAAATAAAGACTAATTTTTTCAACTTTTTCCACAACTTTGTACTAATTACTGGTTAAATTTAAGACAAATATTTTTTTTATTAGGAGTTTTTTATTGAAAATATGTAAAACATTTCACGAAACAATACTGACTTGTTTTTGACACGATTTCGATTGTCAATTGTCAACCGCCGGCATTTGCGTTACCCAAAGCGTACCACGTGAAAGAAAATGGGTTTTGAAAAAAAAAAAACGATTTTTTGTAACCCTAATAACCTTCGCAGAAAATATCGAGAATTAATTACACAAATGTTCTCCGATCACGTAGCGAATACAGCTTGGGGGTATCAACTTTGAATTGATGCAATTAAAGATGGGTGGAATTACGGTACGCGAGGGCCGAGTCCTGTGTAATATGAGTCAGTATTGTTTCCTAAAATGATTTACAAATCTTTCAAAAAATGTTTTCCTCAAATTTAACAATCAACTAGTGCGAAGTTGTGAGGAAAGCCGAATAAAAATTGGTCTTCTCATTTTGATGATGATTACACGATGTTTAGAAACAATACACTTGATCCTTTAATTGTTTTGTAAAACTTTGGTCAATCGGTCCGGAAAAACGGTTCCATGAATCGATTTGAAAATGTACAGGGCTATTAGAGGTACATCAAGCTAAAAAAACCCTTGCAACATTAGTCTTTCCACCAACATTTGTGAAGTAGTGGTAGATTTACTGAAAAATCATAAAAAGTAATTTTTTGTACTTTTTCCAAAATAACGTAAGGGGGGGGGGAATGTTTTTCTCAAAAGTCAATTATAGGGTCTTGTAGGAAATTTAGTCGAGTTTTCAAAGCTGTACGTTAATTCCCTGTGCGATCATTGGTTGTCAAGGTATCGATGATCAAATACAAAAGAATCCTTTTTTATACAAAGTCAGATAATCAGACAAAAATTAACGTAGAAACAGCAAAATAAAGGAAATCGAAGCTGAATAAACAAGTTAACTGACCTATGCGACGACCGAAAAAAAATTCCCGAGCCCGTGGACCCTTGAATAAAAACAAAAAAATTTGGAAATTTTATTTCTCGCGCTATTTCTCATTATCGCGCGATAATCATAGCTCACAACATTTTTTCGCCAAAATATCTCAAAACTAGAAACTTGAAGCTTCGAAATCCTTTGTTTTTCATTTCGATACGACAATTGTTCACACAGATACAGTGCTCCAAAAATCACTTAAACGTTTATGAATTTATCTGTTCCTTTAATGTTTTAAAGTAGCGTTCAAATTTCTATACACACACGTATATATACATATATTTAGACCTGAGTTAATTTTTTTAAATCATTTTCGTCAATGTCCATTTTTTACGTTGCATGCGTGCATGCGTGTGTTTTTTTCCCCTGTATTTCGTACTCTGTTTTTCAATTTCTGCAATGAATTGCACGTGACATCATGCCCCGCGCGCTGTACGAGAATTTTACGTGTACGGTGCGAAATAATTCCTACACGCACGACTCGTCCTCTTCATTTATATATACATATACATATACATATACACACACACACACACACGCGCGCGCGCGCGCGCGCGCGCGTGCGTGTGTGTGTGTGTGTGGATGTATGTATGCATATATATATAAAAGAACCAAAAGATATAAAAGAACCAAAAGTCTTGTTTGTGAATATTTAAAAAATTGGAAAAATAAACAATTATTTAGTAATTATGATAAACAATCATACAGGTAGTACTCTCAATTGAGAATTGTCAAATTTATCAAATATATATATTTAGTAGACGTACCATTCAATGTGGTAAAAATTACTATTTTTTGATAGTTTAAGGAAATATCCATTTTATGAAAACCTACTATATTATATAGCATTCAACAATCAACGTATGCTTGTAAGATTGTTGGTTGCAGTTAACATATGAGCATACTTAACACAACCCCGAAATATCATAAGCAGTACTATATTTTAGGCAGTAACCATGACTTTAAAATATGGTTGAAGTTACCATACATCTCTCTCAGTGTAGGATCGCGGTAAAAAAAACTATCAAACATCTATATCTCGAAAATTATAGCGCGCCGCCAAAAATCCTTTTAGGGAATCTCTTAAAATATTAAAAGAAAGGTGTAAGCTAAATTTCAGATCGAAATTCGGTTTTCGCTTTTCGCAACTTTATCCAATCAAACAATTATTCCATGCATTCATTTTACCGCTGTACTGGCAGCCCGTCACCAGCATTGTGTTTGCTGCGATATTAGAGACTGTACTGAAATCGCCAAAAGATAAACATTTTTCAATATTGTCATTTGTTAAAATAGTTCATTTTAACAAATTTTTAACACATCTTTAACACAACATTTTAACACTCGCTGGCGAGTCGCCAGCGGGAACTCTTGCTTCGATTCTCCAAAATCTTGGATGGCTTGCGAGTCGGCGTTGAGCAAAAGAACAACATTCATCTCGCGCACAGAAGAGCGAGTCGCAAAGAACTCTTGCTTAGATTCTCCGAAATCTTGAATGGCTTGCGAAGCCGGCGTTGAGCAAAAAAACAAAACTCTTTTTCGAAGCTGAGTGTGTATGTCTATGTACATACACATACTCACACGAAGTGTGAATTCGCTGTGGAGGGACAGCGTCGTGAAAGAAAACAGTCTTCGACCGCGCGTGCCTAACGTGTCGTACGCACACCGCCACACACGCGTTTCGTGGAGGCATCGATACATTGTGAATGCCTCGTCGCGTTAAGAAGATGCAAGACAATGTCACAGTGACTCGAAAAAATACTGCCCTACCGGCGCGAGCTGGGGTGCATCGAAGTTATGCTTCGGGGGTCATTCCTTCTTAAGGGGTTATGCCAACGTGTCAAAGTCGAAAAATAACTTTTTCCGCAACTAATATATTTGGACAGTATATCATCTTGTAAATGTTCACTAAAAATTTCAAGGTGATCAGATTAAATTTGACGGATTTGTAGCGTCGTTCGAAACTTCGAATGTAGTTCCGAAAAGGATGGTGTTCACGTTTGCATCGTTGAAATTCAACGAAAGTGTTTTTTATAATTGTATTTCGTCATTTTCATTATTTGAAAAAATGTTCTTTTGCAGATTTAAATTCTAGATCTCTTAATAAGCTACTTGAAAAATGATTGAGGATTTTTCGTAACGAAAATTTGTCAAATGAAATGTTCCAGAGATGCAAACTTCAATCTGATCCGAAAAGGCCCCACGTCCGATCCAGCTGAGATTTCGCACAGACGTTTCCTTAAATATTTCGAGGGATGCCCCTTAAAAAAAGTTTGGCGACGCGCCGTAGTTTTCGAAATATCCACTTTTGAATGTCGGAAAACATGATTTAGTCATATAATACTCGTGTGCATCGTGGCGACAGTGGCTTGTATGTCCACTTTGTCTCCTTGGTACGCAATGTACTATTTGCGATCGTTTTTTGAGCTCCATGATGCAATTGATGAAACGGTAACGCTGCAACATGCGTACATGACGGCTTCCGAATCTTCATCTTCATTAGAGTGAATTTCGGAACTCTAAAACGGTCGAAATTTTTTTCAGGCTACGTTTTGGCCCTCTCCAATGCAAATATCGAAAAAATAAATGTGTGGCAGACGTACGTTGGTAGATACTATTTTTTCTATTTTCACCACCAGCTAACAGTGGCTTCCGGAACTCAAAAATCGACTAGGGGGCGTACACAAATTACGTAACGCCAAATTTCCCAATTTTTGCCCCCCCCCCCCCCCTCCCTTTATTCCGTTACGTAACGGGTGCTTAGTCGTCAATAATTGTAATTTTTTTCATAGACATAACGAATTATGAAAGGATCGGGTTTATACTCATTTTATGAAGTATATATTCATCTAGTTTTATACCAATTTTTATGAAAAAATCGTTATGATTAACCGTGATATATGCCATGATTTAATAAAGAAAAAAAATTCTCTTCATTTTCCCATCGATATTTTTATAAAAGGTTATCTGTAAATAAAAACTCGACAATTTATCGATATCTATACAAATGTAACTATCGTTATGCGTAGCGGATCTTTCATTTGGGTTTTTTGTACAAAATGCCGACAGTTTGCGGATTTTTTTTATACTTTCGAGGCCCTTTTTTGTATTCAAGCTGTCTTTAAAAATACTAAAGGTCAAAATTTAAGAAATCGGCTACGTACAACCTTAGTCACTGCGATTACAAAAATATCAAACAAAAAAATTGAAAATCGGTTGCTAAGTTTTTAAGTATTCGCTGGGACAAGGTCAAACAAAGTAGTTTCGAGAAAAACGCGTTCAAGTTTCGTTCCGTTTTTCTTGATATGAAGTTATAGTACTAGTATCTTGATATGAAGTACTAGTATCAAGTCGCGGTCGATATGATGGTTCTTCATCTTCATTATATTTCACAAAATAATAAAATTGCGCGGGAGTTTTAAATTAAAAACTTGAACATGCGGAACTCGAAAATCATCCAATTTTTTTCAGGCTACTTTTTAGAGTTCTCTAACGCGAATATCGGAAAAGAAAATGAGTTACAGACGTACGTCGGTGGATTCGATTTTTTTCGATTTTCACCCCCGCCTAAGGGCGACTTCTGGGAGACGTACATTTCAGGTACATGTTTTTTCTTCACCAAACACATAAAGAAACCAGTTGATCATCAAAGATCGAAAATTAAAAAAAAAAAATCATTGCGTCTGCAACGATGCAAACTTCAGTATGATGCGACAGTGAGGAATACTCTGAAAAGGATCTCTGAGGAGCTGACAATAGTAAAGTGCCAAGTGTGGGGAAAACCTGAAGGACATAGGATCGTAAAGGCTCGAAAGGGCATGTGAAAAAACATTGGGATTGAAAAAAAGTTGATTTCATTTTTTATACTTTTTGTAACTATCGATAGGGTTGCAAAGAAATGACCGTTCAACTCTAAAGCTCATGCATCATTTTTGTCCCAAAGCATCACGGCCGAACATTTGTCACGATCATTTTTTTTTGTCAACGGAATCATTTCTATCAGTGGTCAAGAGCAAATCCAATTTTACCAAAGTTTAATTCACGAAAAATTCACCGAAAACTAAAATGCGGCGTTATTTATCGGCTTAAAAGCACAATCTGAAAATCTTCGATAAATGTTTCACCTCGTTCGTGATTGCTAGGTTTGATTATAGAAGAAGAAAAACATGAAATATAATGAAGATTTGATGGCCGAAAAATTTCACATGCCTCATTGAAAACGAAAGAACTTGAATTTGTATACATTGTGGCTTAGGATACGGAATATTTGGAAAGCAGCAACACTCTAGCACGGTCTTCAAGGAACTGAAATGAATCGCGTGACAACTTGATCCCGAAGAAGATAAGAGAGGTTTTATCCCTTACTTGTATTGCTGATCGTTACCGGCCTCCCTCAAGCAGGAACCGGAGGATTGGGCACACTTCATGTCATGGTCATACACGACGGAATGACAGACGTTTAGAATGATGACGGATTGCGAGGTGCCATTTACCGGTATAACGTAGTTTTCGGATCGTAGCATCAGAGGACTTAGATCGTAGTGTTCACCAGTGTTCCCAACAACTGTACAGTTTATCGTATTTTCCGGACCGCAAGCTGTCTTCGTCTCCCACACAATGTAATACGCACAGTCGTCCTGATTCTGATTTAAAAAATTTTCATGTTGAGCATGTTCTGTGATTGATGTTCAACTTCTTGAACAATTATTTATACGTCAAATAGTCCGCCAGGAGCCTGTACAAGCGTCGAACGTAACAGCTGCTGAGTTCAGTGTGCTTGAAACGTTTCACTGTATACATCGGGCATGCCAGACCAAATCGTGAGTTGTACAATCGTTGCTCTCTACCTAGTGGATCCACAATTTTGTTTATCAATGCAACTTTTGACTGGACATTTGTACGCTATCTAGGAGATTCCTTCAGTTCTCGATTTTTACATAATTACTTTTTTTCTGACAATATGCGAACGAAAAAATGATTTATCCTTGTAAACATAAGGAAGAATATTTATGGTTATATGCATATACCCTACTTTGAGAAGGATATGCTCTGAGTATCGTATATTTTATTTATTCCTTATCTTACTAATAAAGAATTACAGTGTCCGTTTGAACGTTTTTCTTATTAGGAAAAATGAAACTGGTTGGACTAGAATACGAGGTTGATACGACAGCTATAACTTTTGGAAATTATGTGGATCTGTTTGAGTGAAGCAGAGTGAGTTTTGTTATGAATTTTTGATATGTAAGAATAAACACTTTCAGAATTTTCCTGCGCTTGTTTCATCCCGATCTGTCTAGTAGAATGTGAGAACGTGTGATGTTTCTTTTAAGGGGCCAGTCCACTTTGAAAATTTCAAAAATCGAAAGCAAGCAAGACTTGAAGAAATCGACGATGATGAGCAATCAGAAGGGATTTTGTACGGTGCAGGAATTGCCGATTGAGTTTAGGTAAGATTTTGTCATAGTATAATCTTCAAACGCGTTTTTCTCAAAACAACGTTTTTAAAATCTAGCTGCATCGTATCTCCAAAACTAATAAACCGATTCTCTTGAAAATTAAACGACATATTGCAAACATGATTCGCAGCAAGATGACTCTCGATGGTTTTAAAATTTTGATTTTTACTCTTTCTTTGCGAAAAATTCCGAAAAAACACGTTTTTGAAATACTTTTTTCGTTTTTCATCTGCCATTTTTTATTTTTTGATATAACTTTATATCCGAGGGTCATTTTGTAGCTGGTGTCATACTGAATCTCATGGACTTTGATTTTTTTGTTTCATACAAGCCGTTGCCGAGTTCTGATGGAGCTACCTAGCCCACCTATTTTTGAGTTTTTCATAATAATTTTATTAAAAATATGTTTAAAAACATATTTAAAAAATCTTAATAAAATATTACCCTACAATCAATTCCTGATACACGCACGAACCAAATTTCCAAACCTTAGAATTTTACAATGATAGTTTTAATTGCGACTGGTCACTTCGCGGTCTGAATACAGAACGCCTCTTCGTTGTCCAATCCTAGGCGCCTCACCTAAGGACAATTAGGCCTCTGTCCCTTGCCTTATTCCTCCGGAATAAACAGCCCTGGCGTCGATGACCCACTCAAGAATCATGCAACCCGATATCCGACTGAGTCCCGTCGATGCGTAAAGAAAAGCAACGAAAAACTTTTCCCTCATACGCGAACGAAGCCGTGAGCAGAACCTAGCATATACTTACTCATATATTAGCTAACCTAATATTTATTTCCATATATATATTTTATCATTTCTTCCTTCCTAATTTCTCCTTAACACATGGCAATGACACTGACGACTGCACTTAACAATCTGAAGAAAAAACTACAAACATGCCGTATCGGGCGTGAAAAATTATCAAATTGGTACTAAAAATTAACCAGTGTCATCCTAGTTCGATTCTTTTTCTATCTTAAAACATTTGAATCCAAACCGGAACAGCTATGACTGCTATCCGAAATTTGCGCTTTCCTACAACAGAACGATGCAAAAAGGCTTTTTTTTGTATTCTACCGAGACATGGAGGACAACATCTCGAAGGCATCGAAGTAGATGAAAAATGTGATGGTAAAAATTCTAGAGGCTTCACAGGACTGCCCATTCGGCCCAAAGCAGCTCATACGTTTTATATTTATCTTTCATCGCCCACGAGAAAGGTAAGGAGAACTAGTTGAAAAAAAACCATACGTCGCTATTCTGTAGCGACTTGCTTGTATCTGCTCATACACCTAGATACAATACCAAGAAAATATATGTTATTTTTTTTCTCCGTCCTTCTTGGGCTTGAACGTGCTTAATCTGTAGCGCCTTGCTTGTATATGCTCATACCCCTGGACACAATACCAAGAAAAGATATGGTATTTTTTTTACTCCTTGCTTCTTGGACTTGAACGTGCCTTGTTCCGCATAATAGCCACAATGCTAAACGGAAATAAAAGAAGAGTGTAGACTGCTGTCTGACTATCATTTTACCGTTACCATAATGTTTGCTCAGCAACTACAATATTTTTGTCTTCTGAAAAACCAAGGAACTTTGCACTTTTGCAAAAAATGTATCAACATCTAGAGATAAAGTATTTGCATATATCTGTAGACAGCACAAGTGGTAACGCTAGTCTAAAGGGTCCAAAAATTTAGTTTTCAATTATATTTACGGTTCGTATGAAAAAAAAAGTGCAATTAGTCGAACGTCGAAATGTTGCTGTTTTAACTTATTATTGTTACTGTCAAACTGAAAATCATGGGACGCAATATTCTAGAGGCGTACCGAAACAATGTTATTGAAACTGGCTTGCATTGGAAGTTGAAGAAGTTTTGTCCAATTAATTCCAAACTTTTACAGCATATGCCAAACTAGAATATCCACACATGTTGGAATAGGTTGAATCGTTGAAAACTTGTTGCAAACAATTTTTAAAGCTGTTTTATATTCCACAAACGACTTGTTTTTTTTTTCTCAAATATGTGCTGCTTTTATAAAAAACAGTATTTTAAAAAACCCCTGCACATTTATCTAATCATCGGTATGCATGTTATGACATTTTTGGTTTTTTCTCCTGTTCAAGGTCACCTTCTGAGGCACTTAGGATACCAGCCATCGAGCATCGGCCACAAAGAACACTGGCGCTTGCCAAGCTCTGAATTCTAAGAAAAGAGATTTTTTCAAATGGCCTCATCCGCTTCAAAACATGCCATCTAATTCTTTAAATGTAATTTTCATTTACATCCTTTGCACGAAAAATTCTCGAAAATACTTGCATTCTATCACCTACAGAGCAGCGTTACCCTTCACTTTATTGTCCCAGTTTAGCAATATTCTTCCCGCTGAATTATTTTCCTCTCGAATGAGAGATCACTGCCACTATACCATAATAAAAACGACACATACAGGCTCCCATAAATGAACAGACAATCGTAACGGTGCGACTCACGTGCGGAATCATGGACAGCTGCGATTCGTGAGTGTTTTCATTGTTGCACTTCATGATCACATGCACGGTGTATTTTTCGTCATTCCTGCAAGTGTCCCCTGTGAAGACGAATTGCAGTTTGCCGTCGTTCGGAACGACAGGATCGACGCCTTGCATACCTGCAATCGCGCCAAGGACCGAACCGCCGTGTTAAAGCCACAGTCGGAATATTCTCGACACCCGACGTTGCGCTTTAAATTTTCATCACCTATGCCGATTTCTTGATTGTTCTTGGTGAGACACACGCGGTAGCCAGCGGCGTTGTCGCATTCTTTGCGCAAAGAGCCACACAATTGTAGCCTGACTCTATGACCGGATTTCTCATCTTCGACGACGCGATCGTCGCCCGACAGGCTGCTAAAGTCAAAGTGCATCCCGGAATCTCCATCTCTAACATCGCAGTAAGATGGGGCGACACGTGCAGTGCTCTGCCAGTGAAATGGAACAGAAAAATGTATCAGCTGGAACTCCTTTTGGTTCCTCAGGGATAGATAATGGCTTTTTGTATGAGAGAAAATACAAATGAATAAAAAGTTATCCCTGTGACCCTGGTGCATAGTTCATTTTTCGAAACATAGCACAATTATTGACAAGAATGTTGTACACATGGTTTTGAAAAGGATTTTTTTATGTCGAATTGACAAATGGAAACTGAACTCACGTCATCAGTCGAAAAGCTTTAAGAAAACACGAGGTGTGTAATATCTACAAACACAAACACACACACACACATATATATATATATATATATATACATGCGAAAGAATCGTACCAGTATTCGAGGTGTATAGCACGTCAACGTTACGAATAACAAAATTTCCACTAGTTGTTTCATTTTCGATTATTTTTCCAATTACGTCTTCGGTGCTTCCTTAATCGTGAATCTCTCGTCCCAACACATAATATCGCAGGTTAGTAGAATTTATTCGTCGTGTTCGACCCACCGGTCGAGACTGTCAACCTCCTGCTTCCCATACGTAGCAGAACGTACAATGGTGTGCGGATACGGCTCAATACGCGCGTACGCACACTTGTGCTTTATTTACGAAAGACGGTGGAAGAAAAAGTATACTTCGTACGGTTTTCGCGCCGATATTCTCAAGGACAACGGTATAGCATGTTATAAGCTGTAGGCGTACGCATATATTTTTCACAATTGCCTTTTCATTTCTTAATGAATAATAGGATTAGGAGGAAAGTATGGGTGTAGTCTTTTCTCCGACCGCATTTTGTTCCATTAAACTTGTCGCAGATGAACTTTATGTTGAGACCAGGAGATATCGAGGGTGATGAAATAACATTTTTGAAGTAATGATCATTTTTGGACAATTCGTAAGTTCGCCGTGAATTCTTAATGAAGTTTTTTTCTAGCGATTGTGATTTATCGAATAACGGAAATGATGAAATGGTTGAGAACGTGCTTTTTCTAGAGGGATAATTTAAGGGGAGATATACACCTAGGAGTCGGAAAAAAGGTAATTTTTGTGAATTTTTTCAAGGAAAACTATTTGAAATTTCGGATTGGGGTTTTAATTGTCTAAAACTATATACATTCAAAAGTATGTTTAATTTTATTTATTTAAAAATATCAAAAATATACAGGGATAGTGTATGATCCTTGGAGCGTCGTAAAAAAATCTGCGCATACGGTACCCACTGGCGTTTCTTCTAAAATCATCTGAAAAAAAAACCAAAAAGATTATTAAATTAGATACTATAATCTAGTACTTGTCATAGCCGATTTTGAAAATATCGATTTATGACAAAATGGCGGACGTTTGAACATAAATAGTGATTTTTGGGCCAAAAATTAGTTATTATTCTGCCTATAAAACAAAAACTAAGTAACGGAAAGAAAATCCTATGACAAGTACTAGATAATGTTGTATAAAATAACCACAAAAAAACCTCAAGGCAATCGATTCATTGGTTTTCGAGAAATTTTGGGTACCGATTTGAAAAACGTGGTTTTGAGAAAAACGCGTTTGAAAATTTGGAATAAATCA
This sequence comes from Ophion ellenae, assembly GCA_963210295.1. Taxonomy (NCBI): domain Eukaryota; kingdom Metazoa; phylum Arthropoda; class Insecta; order Hymenoptera; family Ichneumonidae; genus Ophion; species Ophion ellenae. The sequence continues at coordinate 33,670,735 of OY723385.1, forward strand.
TGAAATTTTTCAACTTACATGAAATCATCGATACCAGGCCCATAGTGTAGGTCTTCCACGGTCGACGGAATGTTCATAGCTTCTAAATCCTCGACCTCGACCATCTAGGTGTATCTCCTTAAACTAATATCCCCGGATGTGGTCGAAAAAGGAAGTGTTCGTTTATCTCAAGCAAACATAGTTTCGAAATATGAACATAGAGTATAACATGGAATTGCAAATTCATCAATTGGCTCGTTATGTTTGAAAAGACGGAAAAGATCGTATCGTCGAAGACCACCAATGAGACCACCAATGAGACCACCAACGAGCCCACCAATGAGAGACACGCTTTTGGCGTCTTTCCGGTAAACAGCTTCTAGGACTCGCCGGCTTGCGACGGGTGGCGCCGCATCACTTCCGGCTCGGTTGCCATATTGGCTGATCAGTATTTTTTTTCAACGTCGTATTCTCGCGATCCTTCGTCGTTTCGTGTGCGCGTCGATCCGGGATTACACATTTTGCGTTGCATCAAACAAATTTCGCCGGTACTCCGAAATATACATATACGTTTCAGGACTTTGCGTCACGTTCCTCCCGGCAGGAAATATCCGTAAGTATTACTCTCGAATGATCGTCCTCCCGATGGCCGGAGAAAGCCAGGCTTCGTTAGCGTAAGAATGAAAGCGTTGGATGAATGATGGTACGAAAGTCTCAAATTTCCGTTTGCACGTTTTTGAGCACAGTTGATGCGAAATGTAGTTGAATTTTATTGTTAATGTCTCTTAATGACGCTATGGAAAGGAGACCCAGGAAGGCGCATGTTTTTCGTTGCATAGAATTTTTACGCCGCCGATCCGTTGCTATTGTAATATCGTTTCGTGCTATAGCACACTAACCTTAACGTGGCCGCTCGGCAGGAGCGTGACTGCGAAATACCCATCGCGGTTTACATATTGTACCGCATGCACATGGCTGTTATTATCACTGTTAGCATTATGCTTTATACGAAAATATTAAGGTCGAATTATGAAAAGCGAAAATGCAAGTATGCATTGTTCCATCTGAAGATCATGCGTTAAAGGTATTGTCGCAAAAGTCTGCCAAATCTCATAAACTAAATACTGTTTTTTTTCTTCAAAATATTTTTTATTTCGTCAATCACTCCTCGGATAACCACGTCCACTATTAGTACGGTATACCGAGATTGTGCCCTACGGCATATTCGTGCGGTACCACTACTGTACCGGTACACGGTAGAATCGTATGTGGTACATGGACGATAGTAGTACACCGTACGAAAATACCACATACCGGTACTGTACACTAACCGCACTAGCACAGTGGCAGTAGTTCGTAATTGCCAATATCTCAAAAAAGTATCTAGTCATACGAAAGTTTGATTATTATACTAAAAATACAATTTTTTATGGTTCATTTTAGATGACCCTAATTGCCGGAACCTCTACCAATCGGTGTATGCCACAATAGCCGCACTTTGTTAAAAAAGTTTCGAAATAAGATCCAAATGCTCATAGGCGACTGAAATTTATATCATCGAGGGATTAATTTGTAATGCATCAACTGTCAAAAAATTAGTTCGTTTTACAACATAGTTTCGGAGATTTCTAATGTTCAAGTTGAGCTTTTATCCATTCAGCAACAATACACATAGCCCCTCATGAACACTAGTTAATAAAGCTGTAGGGGCCAGAATAATACTTTGCTTGTAATTAAAAAATGAGCAAACCGTGATTATGGCGTTAGGAATGTTGTATCAAAAAATTAAGCAGTTGCTTACTTAGATCATCGATAATACTTGAAAAAAAAAGTGAATTTTGAGCTTAAACGGATTGTTTTTGGACATTGACGAAACTTGTAGGTTAAACGTAAAAATACTGTGTTAACTGCGGCTCCGTCAAGTGATTTACTCACAGTCGAGCATTAACTGGCAGGTATTTCGTCATTGCCGGGTGTTTAAGGTACTAGTACCTATTAGAAGGCCAAAAGAAAGCAAATTTTCAAATAAGATTATCTCAGCTTCTTTATTAGCTATCAGCATGTTTTTTTTTTTTTTCAAACACTAGGCATTTTATGGAGAATAAAGAAAAACCCGAGTCCTTGACTGGTCATTTTGTCCGTGATTGGTAGAGGGCGCCAAAGTACGGTCCTCGAAAAAAAAGTAGTCCCATGGTCGACAGATAATATCCGGATTGGGAGGTCTGAAACAAAATCAGGAAAAAGCACGTTAAAGAGGAAGGTTTTTTACACAGGAACCCACCACCCATATGCAAAAAAGTAAAAAAAAATTTTAAATAGCCTATGCTTGAAACAAAAGTGCAAAGAAACCACCGTTTTTTAAAATCTTTTCTGTGTTGCCAACTTTTTTGTTCATAACTTTTTTGCAAAAACGTGGTGGATTCCTGCGCAGAACGTCTAAATAAACAAGTGAGAAAAGCCCGGTGATGATCCGGAGTGAATCCGGAGATTAACTGTCGGCCATGCAAAAAAAAGTCATTTTGAGAAAAACGCAATTAAAGTTTTTTAGGTATTCTTTTCTATATTTCTCGGAATATGTGAAGTTTTATTACCTTCAATTGATTAATCCGCAAGAACGATTAATCCAGGTCAAGATCTGTATACGTTAGTACACAAAAGGTCCCCAGTATTGTAGAGAGTGGGGATGTACAGCTGCTGCACGCGGCAACCGAGCGCGGACTACCTGACACGCTCCGACCTCGAGTGCTATATATCGCTGTAACTTTTTTTCTGTTCCGAATTTTTTCATAAAATTTTAAAGAGTGATTTTTGATGCTTTAAGGAGACGAAAAATAAAATTAAAAAAATTACAATTTTTTGAACCCGCTAACAGACACTAGTACCTTAAAACGTACCTTTTATTGCAGCATTTGAACTGTATAGTAAAGTGTATTTATTCATAGGCTTGACATTTTTCATGTTCAATCTACTGGTGCATCAAAAACTCTTTATAAAACGTGGAACGTCGAACGTTTTGTATCATGTAAATAACCTGAAGTCAACGATACTTTGGTGATGGTCGGACATGCTAATGGCAGAAACGTCCGCTATTGCCAAGTCTATAGGTTATTTTTTCCTGAATAAAATTGCATCATATTCATTTCTCATTGCAAAAATGATAACTATTAATGTTATTTCCAGCTTAGAAATTCTTTTCAATAATATACGTTGGATATTACCCAATAATCATTGATTTTAACATGAAATTTTATTCGCAAGAAGGTGGCAGCTCGCCGAAAGCTCGTATTTTCATCCTCGCTCTCACAGCCAAGGGACGGTATTGAAACTCCTTAAAGTGTCCTTGTGTAGTCTGTTACGAAAAGTAGAGGACTACAAAATCTGCTTTTGGCGTCCTGGACCAGAGTGCTAGGGTTAAGACTCTAGGTTATAAAACGAAGCTATTAAGAAAAAGCCGTATTTTCGAAATTTCAAACTTATACAAGCTCATGAGAAAGGCCCATTAACATGCCATGCTCCTTTCAGTCCCCAAGAAGAAAACATGTCGAACAACGGCGGCGGTGATCACGAAGACGAGGGTTTCGTTGTGAAAGTGAGAGGACTACCCTGGTCCACCACAGTAGACGAGATCCTCAAGTTCTTCAGCGACTGCAGCATCTGTCACGGCAAGGCTGGAATACACATGACCATGTCACGGGAGGGTCGTCCCAGCGGTGAAGCCTACATCGAAATGGAGTCCGAAGCGGACATCGAAAAAGCTTGCAAGAAGGACCGTGATCACATGGGTCACAGATACATAGAAGGTGTTTGTTCAACTGCTTTTTATAAACAAAACAATTGACACTTATGTATAGTACTCGCCTAGCACTGCACTGTTCAGATAAATGTCGGATCTGCCAAACATAAACGGCTGGCATAAAGCTTGGGAACACTATTTGCGGATTTTTAGGGTGACAAGGTCTAATAATCAAATACCTTATTGTTATAATGATACAGACGGGTGTATTTTCACTAAGCTTCATTTCATGGCCAGTGCGTGGCTGAGTAGTCACCCACCCAAGCCCAGTTGAATGTTGCTTCTCATGGGAGCTCATTGAAGCTGCACACAGAACGTGCGTCCACTACTTTCGGAGCTATCATTATTATTAATATTATTTGTGTTAAGAACAATATATTATTATTATTTTGATAAGTGGCGAAAATAATATTTCAAGTAATATATTATATGATAATTTGGTAAATGTTTTTAAACAGTTTTCAAAGCGAAGAGGGGTGAAATGGAGTGGGTGGTCAAGAGGAGCGGCCTCAATCTCGAGAACGCGATGGACGACGGCTGCGTAAGATTGCGAGGTTTACCCTTTGGCTGTTCGAAAGAAGAAATAGCCCAATTCTTCTCAGGTACACATTCTTCAGAACAAGTCGCACGACCACTTTTGTCGTTACTTTCGTCATGGAAAACAAAAAAGAAACTTTTCATCAACTGGACTCATGAGATTTTAAGTTTGTTTGGAAAAAAAATAGACGAGCGGAGATTTGTAATATGGCCTTTGACTCAATTAGTTATTTTGAAGCAGTAAAATATTTATCACCCAGAGATGAACCAAGTGCACGAGTTTGACTCCGCTCGGTCCGTTTAAAAGACTGAATCTTCACACTACAATAACAGTTGTTCGTGAGCATTGGAGACCTCACGGTCGTAATGCTAGAACACCGATTCGAGGAATGATCTGCCACGTATTCATGAAAATTCTTAAGACGCTCGATGGGTTCTTATGTTTCCTTCTTTTTTTTTTGTTCAGAAAATTAAGCCAAAACAAAACAGATTATCGAAACATGATTATAATGATGGGTAATTACGCTACAATATCGTTGTTTGATTATGTGTGGGTCAGGGTTGGAGATATTGCCGAACGGGATTTCGCTACCAACAGACTACACGGGCCGCAGTACTGGGGAGGCTTACGTTCAGTTTGTTAACAAAGATGTCGCGGAGCGTGCTCTGCAGAAACACAAGGAAAAGATAGGACACAGGTGGGGCACTGAACGATAGATGGGTTTGGGTATATTTATTATTTCCTTTTTACGTTTTTTTTTCTTCTTTTTTCTTACGATACCGTTTAACGGTCGTAGTTTACGTAGGTTTTTATGGTTTTTTTTCTCTCTTTGGTTATTCACCAAACAAACGTAGGATCGGTGAGTTTTTCGATACGCGACGGTTTCTCTCTTGCGACGGACGTTAAACCGGAAGTCCTACATCCTTTGGAACTCTTCTGCATTTTTTAATCTTTCATTGCAAGACCTGTGACGAGAAAAAATACGTGTCGATGGAGAGAAACGGTCTTGCTGCTATGCAGAAAAAGTTCATTAAAATCGCCGTCGATAATGAGCACATTAATAGTTATACGTAAGCAAAAAAGAAAGTACTGTTGGCCCGACGGAAACCTGTGGGTGGGTGCCGGGCGGGAGGTACCCCCTTTCATCGTCACCAAACCCCTGGGAGGTGGGTTGGGCTATCCCCGAGGCGTTTCTCGTCGTGGATGGGTGGGCACTCCTGAGGTAGTAAGAATATACACATCGACTAATCTGGTACATCTCTCTTCGATCGAGAACACTTTCCCCTTTCAACAGAGGATGTCGGCAAGGTAAAAAACATTAATGGAGTTTCGAAGATTTTCGTGAGGCGAAATACGTTTGGGATTCCTGCGCCGACGAGCTGAACGATCGACGTGTTTTCCTATAGCTCGTCATTATTAGGTGATACGCGCGCAGTCGGCAACAAAAACTATAATAAACTGTTTCCGTAGGTTTTTCCACTCAGCGAAAGGGCTCTGAGTTCTCCGGTCTGCACCCAATCAATTTCACTTGTACGCGAACTTGTTGATTTTGTTGACTCTTCGATGCTACATAATGTAGCCGCATGCCACCAAGACTTTGCCGAACAAAATAATTGAAACAACAGCTGCATAAGTATCTATGATTCATTATCTATCAATTGAGAATTGCTCAAAATGGCTTAAAATCGATTATTGACGTTAATTTTAAAGAGGGTAACAATGCACAGAAAACTTACGCCTGTGATACGTACATCTTATTTTTTTTTATTCTTCAAAATCTCGAAATTTTATTATGGCTGTATCGATTGAATTATTATTATTTTCGTAGTGAGCGATAGCTGTTTCTACTTGAAAAAGTGCAGAAAATCACGACACAATGTGCAAATCAACAGAGAACATCGCTTGTACGATGTCAATTTCGCATCATCTATTTTGTACGGATAGCAATATTGAATCTATTTTGTACCATGCATCACTGCATACTGTTTTGTAGTATGCAGTGATGCAGTAATCTAATGGCAAAAAATTGTGGGCGGACCTCAATTTTTAGTCGAGGGGTTAGGCTACTGTGGCGACCCAAAAAGCAGGGTTATTGAACAAAATTAATGTCGGAGGAATAAGTAAGGTGATTGAAAAATCGGCTAGACGTTTATTTATATGTACAATAAATAATTTTGTATCAAATTTCATTTAAAAATATTAATAGCTACAGAAGTTATAAACAATCTCGCGAAGGACCTTTGAACGCAAGACGCTCAACGGTGTACAATAGAGCGTCGATTATCCGAATCAATGGGGACCGGGCGCCTATCAAATAATCGAAAATTTGGACAACCGAACAGCAATATTCCGTAGGCGAAAAAGTCGTTGATTCTTTCAATGTGATAATATATATATATATATATATATATATATATATATATATATATATATATATATATATATATATATATATATATATATATATTTAAATACCATGAACATTAAAGTACATTTTTGGTGAATTGAAAATATCCACTGCATCATTTAATCATATAGAACGAAGTAAACTTTGTATTTAAAAATAATCAACATTTGTACGTCTTTGAGTTCTTATCTATTCATTTTTCAAAAAGTCGACGATTTTCTTTCGCTTGTCAATGGAAGCTCGTTTCTTTGCTGCCAAATCTCAACGGCTAGCGGCAAGCAAATTGCGCGCGAGCGCAGACCGAGAAAGTTGAGGGGACGTACAACAATGTATACATCGTGCAACAATATATAGGGCGCAATTGTTCGAATAACTAAGCATTCGAATGATCAAAATTATTGTTTGATTAATTGATATTTTGGATAACGCAAATCACCATTCGGATAACTGACGTTCGGATAATCAACGCTCTACTGTACTTTATTTTGACCACGCGGTTGATGTGATACAAAAAAAAGTTTTGTTTTTCTAAATAGATAATGTTGACTAAGACTCGAGCGAGCTTTTTTCGTTATCGGGTGTCAATAAGCGAAAAAAAATGTTAAATTTATTTTTCGATTTTTCAAGAAAAAAAAACATCGTTATTGTTAATAACTGATGAGAAAAAGGTCTTCAAAACAAAAACGTCGGTCCAGACTAAACTGCTATTATACTATATAAGTGTACCAAATTTGAAGTCAGTCCGTTTTCGAGATATCGAGAAATCGTGTATACCTTTTTGAAAAAAGATAGTTTCGAGAAAAACGCGTTTAAAGTTTTACTAGCTGTTATATTATTGTAATCATAAGTTTACGTACAATCTGCGATTCCTGCATCATATTTTGGACCTTTCTCTTCAATTTAAGTTGCCTCAAGCGACTATCGTTGTTTTTTTCTCAAATTATTTTTACAGTACTAACCCCTTGATGATCAATGATCGTCACCGCGTGGTTCGTTCCGACATCATTCTTTGGCGAGTGCGTCCAAGGGAATCAGTTAAAAAAATGCAATCATAATATATGTTTATCATATAATATATATTGTTAATTTCTAAAAAGTCTTTTTAAAATCGACAATCAACAAAGTGCGACAACGAAGGATTAAAAATCAATCTCCTTTGCAAACTGATATTAAATTCAGAGCATCTATTTCTGCTTCAGTGATGAAGTAATATGAAAACTTTTCGGTCTAAAGGGTTCGAATTAAAAGTGGAAACTCTTGAATAAGTATGCAATAACGAGAAAAGCGAAACATCTTCTGTTGAAATTTCACGTGGGATTGGTGCGACCGATTGACCGCCAAGTGTCGTACACTCATAGGGATGGCGTAGGCAAACTGGTGATATGTACGTGGAAAGCACAGTGGGAACTGGCCTATATGCGAACGACGTCGGTGGATGAATCATCGATTTAAAAAATATCACGCATACGAGAAGACTTGGTTTATGAATGAATTTCGACAGGTGTTTTTACCGGCTGCAAGAACTTGCCAACAACCGCTAAACTTAAGGGGTAAAACTACTCCAAAGACCCGAAAAATAAGTGCAATTCCGGAAACTTTTTGTGCTATTGAAACGGTAAACTGAAAAAATGTATCTAAATTGTTTTTTCACTTGTCTTAAAATATGGCCGCCGTTTAAAAACTGCGGTTTTCGATCAATAGCAAGCCCTGGCGGAATAAGTAAGGGTTTTTCGAAACATTAGTTTCTAATAGAAAAGAGCAGGGATTTTGAAAAAAGTTTCATTTGCAGAAAAACATGTAAAAAGTCGTTTAGAACTGGAGGAGTTTTGAACAAATATAAATATGCCTACCTATCTCTATGAGAGATGTATTTTAGATAATACTGTAAAAATATGGAGTGATTCGGATTAAATTTGTTCAGGTTATACTGCAAACCAATTCTAAAAACGGCATTTAGAGGGGAAAAAACGGCTCGAAAATGTTGCATTGGAGTTCGGCAGTTGATATAGTTAGTTTTTGGTAATAGACCCCTACTTTGAAAACCTCAAAGTATGATTCGAAGCTAAACGGAATCGTCTTTTTTTCGACCCTCTGAACTAGTGTTACCCGTTAATCGACGAAACTGGCAGTCGTAAGTACATTTTTTGCGAATAACCATCCGCAATCAATAAAGATGTCCTGTTTTTGTGAGAAATTATCGGCTGCCATTTTCGTTGAATGAATAATTCGCGTTTCGAAGCGTTGAAACAACGCGAGTTTTTTTTATTAATGATAATCACGACGTTTCGACAGATATATCGAGATATTCCGGAGCAGTTTGTCCGAGGTACGAGCGAGTATCGGACCCAAGATGCGTACCGGACCCATGAGCAGTAGTGGATTCAGCCAACGACCGACGCCTTATGCTCGGGGCGACAGATTCGGCGGCATGAATCGGTTTGCCAACAACGGCAGAGGTTCACGTAACAGAGGTTCGCCAACGTTTGAATGTTTTTTGCCTCGCCACGACACCCACCGATTTGAGAAGTCATGAAATATGGCTACCATAAATATTGAGTTGTTTTGCCAGTTGGGTAAAAATGTCCCTCCGTAACAAATCGTTTTGTTATATATGTTCATAAAAAAGGAAGTAGCATTAACGAATTCCAAACTATGCTGAAGGTGGTACATGCACCTGCTTGATCATTAGGATGTGGTTAAAACATTTTTGAATGAAGGGGAGGGGAGTAACGACGTTCCTATGCTAATACATTGTTTAATGTCACCAGTGCCAACTTATTGTAGAAAAATATTAATGATGAGTACAAGTGAATATCGAGAAAATCTTTAAGTGTACGGTAGATAATCATAATTATTATTTACATATACGTTATTTAGAGGAATTAGGATTATCTCTGATACTGGTCGGGGTTCGGTTCTGGCGGTACGTTGAGTTAAGCAGCATTGTGCGTGGCAAATACTCGGAGAGGTGACCGTTTCGCCGTGCACTGGCTGGCGCACCAACCAGCGAGCAGGAAAGCCAATACTTATGATACCTTCGTGTAGATACTTGAGTTAAAGTCTGTGCACCAGACAATCAGAAGAAGATAGGGCTGTCTATACCGGGACGGATTTTCCACAGTTTCCCCGTACCCTCGAAAATTGCGGTATAGTGCAACTTAAGGGGAGATATACGCCTAGGAGCCGGAAAAAGGTCATTTTTGTGAATTTTTCCGAGGAAATCTATTTGAAATTTCGGATTGGGGTTTTAATTATCTAAAAGTATATACATTCAAAATTATGTTTAATTAAAAAATCCTATGACAAGTACTAGATAATGGTGTATAGAATAACCACAAAAAACGTCAGGGCAATCGGTTCATTGGTTTTCGAGAAATTTTGGGTACCGATTTGAAAAACGTGGTTTTGAGAAAAACGCGTTTGAAATTTGGGAATGAGTAAATCATGAAATTTGTCAACTTACATGGAATCATCGATACCAGGCCCATAGTGTAAGTCTTCTACGGTCGACGGAATGTTCATAGCTTCTAAATTCTCGACCTTGACCACCTAGGTGTATATCTCTCCTTAAGACGGTTGTGGACGTAACGGAAGTTGGGTTAGATAAGCAAACTGCGGGTAGGGAGTGAGAGGAAAGGGTTCAATTGGGAAGGGTTATACGTAAAAACTCGCAAGGGTATACGTTGGAACTCAGGAATTATTTGAGACATCAATATATATATATAAGTGTGCGAAACCCTCAAGGATCTACGTTGGAAATCAGGAATCGATAGACATCAATAAAAAATGCAGTTAGGGTTATCAGAAAATTAATTTACGATGTTTAAAACTACTATTGAAATAGACACGAGCTTTGACAACGTCGCACGGTTCTCTCGTAATTCGAGGTTGCTAGTTTGACTGCAGTGACTGTCACAGCTGTGTTACGAGTGTTCGGTGCCGGCCGGCGTTTTCAGCGGTTATGTCAGAGCAAAAGAAGACAAATGATTTAAAAAAAAAGAGTGGTGCGCCGCAAAGTTTTAGATGAAAAAGACGATCTGTCAGTGCTTATGCCCGCAAACATCGTACTAAGCTCACCGGAGCTAAAATAAAGGAATACACCAAAGTGAATAAATGAATAAGCTCCCCTTACTCTCATTTGACTTTAACGAATTTGAAATTGGACGCTAGGTGTCGATTGGTTCTGCTATTCCCATGGTTGCGAGGTTGCTACATTTCAATACGCACGCCTCAACAAGCTTCTCTTTTTCGTAAACTAGTCGCATATTTTTCATACATCCTGTTTAGTTAAATCGGTAACCTGTTTTTTTTTTCGATAATATTGTTCTGTACACTATCCTGCACACAATGTTCGTTTTTTTGGTCACTTTCTTCACATATGCGGTAACTATACGCGAAAAAACTGAAATGGTAATGATGTTGCCCCATACAACCAATGCGATCAAGCGGAGATTGACGTAAACTTAAAAATTTAGTATTTGATAAACGAGTGCGAAAACCTCCGTTCTTCTTTTGCCCGTATATTCAGAAAATATACCAAAACTACGCCAGTAAATGTTTTTTTAAATATCTATTGACCCCAATATTTTTAAGCAACGACCTTAAACTTTTTTATATGCTACGTATAAAAATTGAAACATAATGCACACGGACGTGCGTGTTGAAAAACTCGAGCATGGTTATCGGTTATGTACTGTAAAAGTAAATCCGACGTCAGGCGATTTAGCATGGGTTATTATAGAAAAAACCGTTCTCTTATTCGGTTTTATTTATATTTTGCAATTAGATGAATAAAGAAACATAAAGCGTAACATGTTCCAGAGATTTAGAGAATTCTAATGGTGTTATAAGGAAAAAAGGTTATCGAATATTTCAATGAGAATTCTGTAACGAGCGGCAACGATTAGTTTGTGACCAGAATATTTACTCTAAGCCGCGATAGTGACCATTCGCGGATACTGATTTATTAGCCATGCGGAGTCATCATGTGAGAACGACGGTCCGGAAATACAGTGAAATCCGGGGAATTAGTGTAAAAATTAATCGCTGGAAATTTATAGTCGATCGTGAAATTATAGGAACCAATTTGCTATGTTTCAATACATCTTGCAGGTTATGATTGCGTGTCAATGTATTCTCATAACTAGTGGATGTGGGTCGAAACATGTCCGATTTTAACATTTTACAGATTGCGAAGCATAGAACCGAGTGTTTTTATATTGACCGGTCGCTCAAGCCTCCCAAACATTCAAGTTTTCATTTTTTTTAAATCGATTTTTTTTCGTACACTTCTCACTCATGAATTTTGCGCTCTATAATTTTTCACTTAACCTCGCAAAAGGTCTAGTCGGCCAATGAATATTTAGTGGTCGCTTAACGTTACCGAAATTCAGAATTACCGCCAAAAAATAATTCTCACATGCACTATAATTCCTTGTAGCATAAAAACAAAATGAACAGCGAAGTGTCACATTTTCTGAATAATTTATTATAATAATTTGTAACAAAGACCAATTAGACGATATGTGTTATTCTGTATTATTGTATTATGGCGTCGCTCGTCACAGAGTACAGCTACGATTTCTCCGCAATTTGACTAACGAGACCAACTGTGGGACGCATCATGATGCGCGCCAAACAGCTACCATTTCAGTTCAGCGAATAAAATGTTCTATAATTTTGTTTACGGTCAAGAGCTTCAAAGAATTATTTTACGAGAACAATGATTACAATTCTTGGGTTAGAAGTGTGAGATAAATTTAAAAAATCTGTTTCTAAAGAAAAAAGGATTAATTGTTTTGAAAATTTTACAAATCGTCAAATTTATGAGTGAGAAGAGAAAAAAATTGGCGAAAATTGGAAGATTCGAAGCTCTTGAGCGACCACTTAATATTCATTGGCCGGCTAGCGCTTTCGCGAGGTTAATCAAAAAATTATAAAACTTTTTCTGAAGTTTAATTCACGAACAATGCGCTTAACGACCAAAATACGACGTCGATTTTCAGCATAGGTGCGCAGTTTGTAAACTGCCTCAGGTTGGTGTTCCACTCCGTTCATGAATTCTCGGCTCAATTGTAGAAGAAACGTTGAACGCAATGATGATTGTTCCTCAAAAAGTTTCATATGGATGATTAAGGGAGGACTTCACCGTAACTGCCCATATTCGACCGTTTTCTTTAGAATTTTTTTTTAAGAAAGGAATCATGGTCTAAGGACCTTTTAGGCATCATTAGGTAAATAAATTAGTTTTAGCAGTCAAGTGCGGGGGGAAATTTAAAAAAAGAGACGTGTTTGAAAAAAAGTTCGTTTTCTGACCATAATTTTCATATTCAAAGTGATCAATTTTTTCGAATTTTTAATTAATTGAAAAAGGCGCTCGTACTTGACTGTTAAAGCAATCTAAGGAGCTACAGTTAAAATTTCAAGTCGATTGGACAAAAGTTGTTCAACTTCTGCTGCGTGCCGATTTCAAAAATATGGTTTAGAGAAAAACGTATATGAAGTTTTCGGTACCCGCTAGGAAACAAATGCACGAGTGAATTTACAGAAGCGTGGGAGCTTCTTGAGTCGGTAGGTTACCTGATCTTCGTTGGGAACGGTTTTTACATCGGGATCAAATTTTTGGACGGTATTTTATGTAGCTGGTACTGCGTCTACCGGCGTGGCATCGCCGAAGGCCCTTTTCAGCGCTCAGAGACTCCCCTTGAAAATAGCTCAAAAACCACTTTAAAACTGTTTTTCCAGCTATAACCGAATGTGCATCATATTTTTTAAGGTTTAAAGGATTTTTTTAAGTGTTTCGAAAAAAAGGAATTTTCGAACATTTCACAGTGGTTTCCTCCCTTAAAACGAAAAGACTCGAATTTGAATACTATCGCCCTTAAATGCCAAATATTTGGCCCGTCAGTAATTGATCGTTCCGTTTCAGACTTCGATAGTGGTCCCTGGGCCGGCTCGAATAATTTTCCTGCACGCGGTACTAATATGCCAATGCGGGGAAACATGGAAATGAAAAACGTTAATTTCCGCGGAAGTGGTGACAACTGGAGCGGTAATTCTGGTGGTATGCATTGCATACACATGCGAGGCTTACCGTTCAGAGCAACGGAACAGGATATTGCTGATGTAAGATGTAGCTCTATAAGCGAGAAAAGCGAGAAGCAAAGTTTCATCTCGTAGTTCTTTTGTCGATTTAACTGGCAAACGTTCTTCTGGTTCTTACAGTTCTTCAGACCCGTCGTGCCTGTAAACATTCGAATAATAATGGAAAACAGCGGTCGCGCGTCGGGCGAAGCTGACGTCGAATTTGGAAGCCACGAAGAAGCTGTCAAAGCCATGACTAAGGTGCGGAGTTTTTTTTGTTTTCAGTTTTTTGTTGTCGCATAGGTGGTATTCTGCATATCGCTATCTTCCGAATACGGGCCTTCGTTTAATGCAAGGTGACGCTCACTTGTTCGAATGCATAATCAAATGTTGCCGGCAACCTTCGCACTTTACTTGGTATGAAATATTTCCCCGAAGTGATCGATGTGCGGTACGGCATTGTCCCATGTCATACTGCATTGGCCTGGGTCGATACTGGGTTTTCCATAGTTCCACTGTGCACTCGCACAGTTTCCTCAGAAACTGAAAATAAACTGACGAGTGGGATAAAAGTTCGAGGATAGTCAACCATGTCAAGCAGACGGAATGACACCTCATCGCGGTCGGTATGGTAGAACAATTATAGATACCCAAAAATCTCTGAAACGGCTCTTCAGATCCCGTCGAAACTTTGCCAAACGACGTCAAATAGATAGACGAACAGCTGTCTGCCCCTCAAATTTTCTGAATTTGAGGGGAAAAAACGTAGATTGGCTTATCATAAGCCAATCTACGTTTTGATTTTCTACGTTATGATTTTTTTTACAAAAAATGAAGTTATTCTTAATAAACAACGAAAAGAAAATGCGATGAAAAACGTCGATCAAGGCCTACTATTACACTGAATAAATGTTATAATAATAGTAGTGAATAACTACTATTACACTGAATAAGTGTATCGAATTTCAAGTCAATTCGCACATTTGATGTCGGGAAAATCGTGTACACAGTAGTAAAAACGTAGTTTCGAGAAAAACGCATTTAAAGTTTCACTAGCAGCTTTATCGTTGTAATAATAAATTTACCTTTAATCTGTGATTCTTTCACCATATGTTAGATCTTCCTCTTCAATTCGAGTTGCCTTAAGCGACGAACGAGTGTTTTATGTTTCCGAGTGGCCTAAGCCCTTAATGCAGATATACAACACTAGCGAAGCATCAAGGATTTTTTAGCAATATTGCTTTTTGAAGATACAACGCACGCTTGCATATTGCTAAAACAATTTGTTGATGAAAATGTTAATTGCTAAATCCTGGTCGATTCGACAACAGTTTTATCGTGTGAAGGAAACAAAAATCGGCCATATTGAACCATTCACCTTGCAACTTGTTAATCCTACGCGATTGGAAGCTGCAGTTGTAGATGGTCTCACAGAGATTACACAGACAGCTGAGATTACCCAGATAAAGCCGTTGCAAGCGAATTGCCAAGAAACTGTAACATTGTAGCATTGTCAATTTTCGGGCGAAGACGGCTTACAGCGGCCTCCCGCGGCAAACAGCCGAAAGTCACTCGGTTAATTGGAATATTAATTCTCTATCATGAGGATCGGGGCATCTTTTATATCACCTGAACGCTCTTATATCTGTATCACGGTGTTCAACAATATAATGGCAATCGCATGATATTACTTTCCAATACCCTTCGTTGTGTGCCCATGGTTTAACAATTGTATAAACCTCGTTTATACGATACCTCAGAAAATGCAATACCAAGTCGACCGATGTTCAACGTTGATAAGCATACTTCCGTCGACGTTCATATTTCAGTACACGGGCGGCCAAGCGATGCTCTGCATGAGGGGGAGTGCTGACGACGTAAAAAAAATTATATTTTGCTATGTTATTTCCAAGTATTGTAATACCAAGCCAATATCATCAACATTAACAACGTAAAACGAATGAGTTTTATTATTAGTACATTCGGTAGTTCGTAGGATTCAATTCGCTCACTACCCCCTAAATAAGTTTATCCAAAATTCGAGAACTACCTAAAACGCTTCGATTCGAAAACCGCAGATTTATTCCGCTGCAGCAAAATTCTTGGGCCCGTTTTCAAGATATCATTTACAAATTTACATAATTTACCCATTATTCTTCTAGTTTAATGCTATAGTATCGAATTACGATACATAATATGTCCACAGGATAAGAGTCACATGTCGCACAGATACATCGAGCTGTTCCTGAACTCGTCGAGTGGATCTAGTGGTGGTGGTGGTGGTGGAGGCATGTCCCTCGGTGGAATTGGCAATTTCTGCGGAGGTTAGTTCGTGCTTTCATTTGTTGGTGTTTTTGTGTTTATATATGATATATAGGGTAAACCGACCAGTGAATGGACGAATAACGTACGATTCAGACGGACTGTAAAATGAAAATATTATGAAACTTAATTTTTTAGGTGCTATAGCTCACAAAAAACCCCCCATGGTAGAAAAATACATGCAATGTAATTGCAACAAATAATATTGGAGGAATTAATAAATGAGTAGTGAAATGACTAAATCATCCGGGAATGGCCGAAATGGGCAATATAAATGGACACTCGACAGCCAGTAAATGGACGCGTAGTATAGATGAACGCTGTAAAGGATAATGTTTTATTATCGATTTTTATTAAATGTTAGATTAGGTGATCACTGTGTTGCACAAAAATTATAATTTTCTTGTCCATATGAGTATTATATTTGTTATGACGATTTCGTAGAAAATACACAAACCTTTTTTGAATCTCAACGTGGCATTCTCAAAAAAAAAAACTTCCAAAATTCCTTTGGACAAAAAAGTAGAAAATTATATTTTGTCAAGATTTAAAGAACGAATGGAATGATTTGATGAAAACATTTACTAAAATATACACTGTCATCTCTTAATGGTAATTGATTTTGCATATTATACCAGACGAGCAAAATTCTTTAGCCTGCTTTGAGAATTATCAGCACAGCGCCCATATGTCCATTCATTGAAAAGAAATTGGAACAAGAAACAGTGAATAAACATGTCTAATTCTGATCTGTTATAACGAATTTATTAAAAACATTTCAAAAAAATCAAACATTGATTCTATCTGAAGTAATGATAAAAGTAATCCTTTCCCTCAAAACTCAATAAAACTAGTGTTTTTGCCTTTAGAACACCTCCTGGCCACAGTCATATCGTAACTAAGTTGCGCGGTGTGCAAGTGCCACAAACTATAAAAAAATTGTGTGGCGTCAAAATTCGATATTAAACGGAGAAATCGGTTCCAACGACATCTGTAATTTTTTTTTCTTAGTTATAGTGATTGGCGTTTTCATCGACAATTCATATTCTTTACTTATTTTAAACATAAATTTACAATGGAATCTACGATATAAATTGACTTTCGTCCATTCACTGGTCGGTTTACCCTGTATACTTTCATTCGAAACATTATTTATTGCAATTCGTCCATACAAATCATGCATCATGCATCTGTTCATTTACAGGTTGTCAATGAAATATTGAGACGAAACACTAAAATATTGTATTATTCCGAGTATTAGTTGGTTCGAAGGAAGAAATAATTCTTAAATTTCAACAAATAACTCGTTGGCATCCCCCAGCGGCGGATTTAGTCAGCCTAAATAATTTATTTTCTGCAGTGTACGTTTTAAAATGTCAGCTTGTAACATTATGAATAGCCACCCTGTAAATATGTGTATGCAGGGTGGCCACCCTGTATATATGTGTTTACAGGGTGATTCAGACCTTTTAGGATTCCCTTTATATACATACAGGGTGTGTCATTGCGGGCGAGACGCGTTTCTTTTTTTAAATATCGTACGACAAAAATTGGCCGATATATTAGCGTGCAAAACCCGACGCCGAGTGCACAATGGCACAGTAGTTGCTCACGCGTGGAACGTACAAGACGGAGACCGTGATAGATAGTCTTGCCCAGTTTGAGTTTTCCCGAGTGAAAAATATCGATAAACCATTAAAGTATTATTCTTCAAACAAAGTGTAGATTACACATGCAGCAACGCCGTTGCTGCATGTCCCAAATATATTGAAACAAATGGATAAACATATCAAACATTCATGGAGCCATACGATAGAAAATTTTATAAACTATGCCCTGCCCGAATTTGAAGTGAATCGGACGAATAGATTTTGAGATACGTCTTACATCGTTACGTAAAACATCGTTTCGAGAAAAACCCAAAAGAGAAGAGAGTAAATGGCAGTGGGGTGGTTCCCTGTAGCACAGCGGGCGATCTGGCCTTTCATAAAAATCGTCATCACGCGGTCAATTTTTAGAACTTTTGTAAAAATCCCCCTTACAAATTTAGAACAAGGTTCTGGACTATACAGCTGTGCAATAAAAAAGATCGGATTTTTGAAATCTCAGGCTTATGAAGACCTCCTAAACACGTGTCTTCTGAATTGCTGGGAATGTTCTTGGACAACAGGAACTTTTATACGCTGACATCGAAAACTAAATAATAATAAACGAGCGTTCATATAAATTCGACACAAACTATGATTTTTCAGCAGAAATTCCTATATCGGTGTGTAGCATTAGATAACGCTTTGCAATTGAAAACTGCATTTAAAAAATGCCGCACTGCTTGAGAAAACTCATGCTCTTGACAAGGCAAAAAATTCCGACTAGCTGCATTCTGTGCGCTGTTTCAAATTCACGTTCAGACCTGTGATTTTTTTCTGGTAAACGATAATGAACACGCAGAACACCCTCTGGAAATCGATAATGTTATTGAATAATTTTTATTTATCATCTAATCGCGGGTGAGCAACTTGCTTTAAACTTAATTGTTTACCCAGCGTCAGACGTTGACCGCGAATTCTTCGGCCAATGTTGGTCGGACAATATTTAAAAAAAAAGTGTTTCGCTCGCAATGGCACTCCTTGTATGCTCACCAAGGGAACTCTCATAGCTACGTTCAATACAGTTGATTTTTTTTGCTCAGAACCAAATAACTCGTTCGGAATATTTTTTATCACAATGCATCTTTTTCGAAATGTCAGCTTGTACTACTACTAAACGTGCCATCCTGTATGTGCGTGTGCACGCGCACATATATTTAAAGGGCGCTCTAAGTAAACGATCAATGTATTCCGTATTGCAGGCTTGGGCAATAACTTCAGACCCGGATTCTCGCCGAACAATCGCGGTTACAACAGTCAACTCGGTGGAAACAATTACAACAGCTTTTGAAACGTCAGTTTGCCGGTACATCGCGATAGCTGTCTTGCGGGCTTTTTCGCATAAAATACGAGGGAATAATGTTTCTTCGTTCTTAATCTCCGCCCACGGGATCGAAAGTTACACACTCTTATGGTGCGAAGATCGCTCCATCTGGGTCATTCATTCTATCATTTCACCAATCACGATGAACTAACGTTAGCGGTAAGATTACAAAACAAAAACGAGAACACAACAGACACACACACACACTCGTAGCGGTGACGAACATTTTTAAAGCGAAGCCACGTTTTATTTAGCTATCGTCTCGGGAGAGGGGGGGGGGGGAGGGGCATGCCTCGTCGACAAAATATTCTGTAGTACACTGGAATTAATGTGTTGATTGACAAAATGACAACTTGAAATGCATCACTTGATGATTCTCGCTCGCCTTGAATGTGAAACTTGGTCGGATTATTTGACGCGACAGAAAAACAAAGCGAAAGACGCACTCGAACCGAGGATGCCCCGTTTAATTGAATACATTCGTTTATGTCCGCCGCATCACTCTTCCGACGCCTCGATATGTCGGCAGTGTGATCGACGATGTCCAGATTTCTTTTCGTCTCTCTTTCCAAGTATTTGCAAAAACTCACGAACCATTTGAGTTTGTTGTCTCTCGCAATGTCTCGCGAAAAATGCAACGGTCCGACGGGAACGAAGCAATTGTCAATATTGTACGGAAGCGTGGTTCGAACTTTGAAACGGTATATTTTGTACGGAATCGATCAAAGTAATGGGGATAAACAAAGCGAAAAAAAAGGAAAGAACGGAGCAAACGTGATGGACTGATTCGACGATATGAGATCGACTTATCGTGCAATTTGACAGTTGGCTGAATTTACCATTATATTGAGCAGAAAAAAACATATTGTTTAAGCGAGTTGTACTTTAAAAAAGTAAGAAGAAATAAAAGGAAAACTAATGACTTACTAACGACGCCGCCTCACAATGTTTTTATACTTTTATTATCGCCAGCACCCGCGTAAAGCGAAAAACATTTTTTGCCTTTTTTTTTAACAATATTTCGAAAATATCGAGAATACGACGAACTCTTTTTCTACGGTTACTAACATCCGTCGATCGGCATTACATACAATGAAGTGCGCAGATAAGTGGAGGTTTAACGAGATAACGTGAATATAGGTGTTAGAATTACAGGAGGTGCGATGAGTTGACGATTCGGCGTATATTTGCTTACGTAATTTCAACAACCTATCGTGATAACAACTGATAGCCAGACTATCTACAACACTCTTCGGGGTCTCGTTGATATTCAGTGTTCTCGTAAATTCCTCATGTCCAATTCAGAATGTGCACGTTACACTGAAGAAGCTCATACCCGCAGGAAATAAGTATATTTGTACTAAATATTATATATTTAGATAGAACGTATTGGGTGTACTGAATTCTCAAGAATTTTGAATAATCAATATATCAATATATAATCATATCCGTTGCACATCCGCACAGACATGTAGTATATTCGGACCAAAAAAGTGTTTTCTATCACAAAATGTGTACAACATCGAAAAACCACTTTTGTTGAATTATTCATTTCTTTAGGTGTTTTTTTTCGTGTTCTTTTGAGTCCTTCGATTCCAACAACCATTGATGGACTTGAAGTTTGCATCGTTGGAACGCAACGAAAAATCTGTTGGCAAATTATGTTTGTGAAATCGAAAAAAATCCTTTAAAATGTTTGATTGACTGTCGTACCCTAAAAGTGCCAAAAAAATAGTGGATCATAAGGAATTAAGGAGTTAAGCTACTGTGACGACCAAAAAATCAGGTTTGCTTAGAAAAATGGATTCGACGGAACACGTTAGATGACTGAAAAATCGTATGGATAATCATTTGTTCGTACATTAATGGAGTTGTGGAACAAATTTCGTTTAAAAATATTAATAACTAACGAAGTTATAAAAAATCTTGTGAAGGGCCTTTGATCGTGAGAGAGCTCAACGGTGTACTTTAGTTTGACCACCCTGAAGGAAAAAAGGGTTTTTTCTTAAGGGATAACACCACTCTAGCGGCAGAAAATAAGGTCTAACTCTGACAATTTATTCTGGGAATATGAAAAAAGACATAGGATTTTTTTGAGAGGGTTTATTTAACACAATGAAAAAAAAACCAATGTTATTGTATGTATGAAAAAAAAACCAATGTTATTATTATTTTCATACCACATGGCGGTGACAGAGCCCATTTTGAAAAACGTGTTTTTTACAAAAAGCTACAAGGGAGGACGGTTTTCTCGTAAAGTATAAACCTGGAACAAAAACCAAAAATAATTATAATCTATATATTATTAGCTATGGGACTACGTAGGGATTTTTTGCATCAAATCGAAAAAATGGTGTACTTTGAAAGAAATAAATCGATTTTTTTCCCCAAAAAATAAGCAGTAAATTGTTTATAAAAAAAACGTTTACATTTAATTTAAAAAAAACGGCTACGAATTCCCATAGAGAATGTAATTGTGAAGCTACTATCAAAATTTCAAATAGATTCATGCCAAGGTGTTCGAGTAATCCGTCCTCACAGTTTGAAAAAAGTGGTTTCGAGAAAAGAAACGCGTTTAAAGTTGTACGAGGCGCTGCGGCAAAATCGATAATTGAACCTTTTAAACATTTGTTTCGCTACAGGACCAATTGCATATTGTTTTTATGACCCCAAAGTATTTTTTAAGCATAAAAAACGATTTTTCCAAAATCCTAGAGTAGTGTTATCCCTTAAAATAGGTAACATGGGCTAAGACTAGGTCGAGCTTTTTTTGTTATCGTGTTTCAGACAAAAAGAAATGTTTCAAATTTTTCTTTTAATTTTTCGAAAAAAAGCCATTGTGAATAACCAATGAACAAAAAAAATTTAAGAAGAACAACGTCGTTCAAGCCAACTACTATTACACTGAATAAATGTACTCAATTTGAAGTCAATCCGTTCATTAGATGTAGAGAAATCGTGTACACCGTTTTGAAAAACATAGTTTCGAGAAAAACGCATTTAGACTTTTACGAACACTTCTATCGTCTCAATACTAAATTTACCTTTAATTTGCGGTTCCTGCACCATATGTGTCCTTGTGCACCTTCTTCTTCAATTTGAGTTGTCTCTAGCTAAAAACGAGTGTTCGCCATTTTCACGGTAGCCTAACCCCTTAATGATTCGAAAAAGTACATTTTCCTTGCGTTCCAACGATGCAAACTTCGACTTCATGACCGTTGACATACATGATTTATCGACTCAAGTAGAGTCCAAGCCTTTCACCAATGCATGCTAAGAAATACTGATAATTTTTTGCGATCTATTTCTTCAGTTCATATTTAAGTTATAAACATAAAAGAATGTTAGAATATCGACGATTGAACACAGTCTCTCGTCAATAATCACGAATTGAGCTGGATTTTTTTGACAATGCGAACAGTGAAAATGTCGGTAAGAAATATCAACCCGTCAAAAGTGCGCACAGGCTCGTTTGATGATGTTTGAGGTTACATTGTTGGGTTCAATGTGTTTCTTCTCTGATTGTACACATTTTTACAGTATTAGGCACAAAGTGTCACTTGAAAGTTTCGCAAGATCCTTATCAAAGATCTACAACCTTTATTTGTATAAAAAAACTCTACATCGTAATTAAATAATGAAAAACGAATTTTCGTTCTATTTTTCGCGCCGCTTTGAATTACTCGCGCGACCTCAAATTCAGGCGCTAATATCGCGGTCGAAATTGCGTTTACAAGGGAACATCGCCATAGCCGGGAAGCGGATTTAGACGAGGCTTTTACCTGTTATAGTACGCAACTAGAAATCTGTTATAGCAAAGCCATGCGATACAACGCCCAACCGTTTACGAGAAAAATTTCAGTAAAGAATTCGACGCAGCTCAAGTACCATTTTAGTTACTTGTTTCGCACTAAGGCGGCGCGGCCGGGTGGTAAGCGCTTACGGCTGGCGCGCGGACGCTCCATGTTCAAGTTTCGACCAAAATACTTTTTTTTTCTTTGAATATAAAATAGAGGCTTTGGTCGAAAAATCGTAGTTTACATTGATAGAATAATTTTTTTTTAATTGAAAATAAACTAAAAAAACAACCATATTCCTCATCAAAATCATATGCTTTATTATTAATGTCATCATTATTCACATCTATACGGTAAAATTGTGTGCGTAAAAGATTAATTTTGCTTCCTGGTAAAATTGATACTTCGTTTACCCAGGGCTTAAGGGGCTATGCCAGTGTGAACGCTGAAAATTTGGGTGATTTTCGGGAGCTTTGGAAAGAAAAATACTCAATTAAATGTTTCGGAAAATTAAGAATATATTTTGCTATATTTGACCTATATTACATAATTTTTTCATAGAAAAATATTGACATCCAAGCGACTTATGCGCTGCCTTCGGAGGCGCCAAAAAAAAGTTCCTCCACTGCTGACATGATTCCGGCCGATTGAGTAGCTGAAACCGAAAAAGGAAAAAATGTCGTTGAACTGGAAGGTATTTTCTGCACAATGACGTAGGATTTTCGAAAAATATCAAAATCTAACAAAATGGCGTAGTTATGAAAAAAAGTTTGTTTTCTTGCCTATAAAATGGTCGTTTTTTTCAATACCAAATTGTCAATTTTCATCCAATCAAAGATATCCTACGTCATTGTAGAATAAATATATTCAAGAGTACTCAGTTCAAATTTCAAGTCAAGCGGATCATTGCTCTTTGAGTTACAATGTCAGCAAATTTGAAAAACCTCATTTCCAGAAAAACGCGTTTTAATATTTGACTATCGATTTTTGCAAGATAAAATTATAGAGATACGGCCTTGACATTTTATACAGGATATTCTTGAAAATAACACTGTTGAAAAAGGCAAAAAAAATCGATTTTTTGAAAGTGTCACACTGGTATAGCCCCTTAAGGGCTGCAGAAACGTAGTTTTCTTGTTTACAACGCCACAAAAGTAGTCAATAAAAAGTGGACGCGAAACCAGTACCATCTACATCGTTCGATGTGATTAGTGATATAAACTGCCACTCTTTGTTGAAAGAAGGTAAAGAAATATCGTCTGGAGAAGACGCATTGAAAATCCATTTGCTTGCCCAACATCAATTAAGCGTACCTAGCTTTAAAAAATGATAACATATGTTTGATGTGCTTCAAAACTGGTTGAAGACAGATCGATTTTTCCAATCGTCAATAAAATCTGTTTGCCTCTGGCGCGTTTGAAGCAAAATTGTAGGTGCAAAGATATTGCCTTCATAAAGTGTGCCTGGTGTGGGGCATGTGAGTGTTTTAAATGCTTTAACGATGAATACCGAAAAATCTACCGAAAAAAAACTCTGCAGAACGATACTGACTATGAATCCGACTATTAATATTAGCAATATTGTGACGATTAATAATGATGGCATTAATAACAAAGAATACGATTTTTACGAGGAATATGGTTGTTTTTCTTCTATTGCCAATAAAAAAAAATGTCAACTTATTATTTCCATGTCAACAACGATTTTTCGATAAAAATCAACTTTATCTTTATTTTATATTCAAAGAAAAGAAAAAATATTTCGGTTGGGACTTGAACACGAAGCGCCCGCGCGCCAGCCGTACTTAAGCGCTAACCACTCGGCCGCGCCGCCTTAGTGCGAAACAAGTTACCGAAATGATCCATGAACTGAGTCGAATTTTTTATTGCAATTTTTATCGTAAACAGCTGAGCGTTGTATCGTATGGCTTTGCTATAACACACTTCTAGGAGAGTACTATAATAGGTAAAAGCCTCGTCCAAATCCGTTTCCCGGCTATGGCGATGTCCCCTTGTTAAAGCGTTCTGAGCGTGCTTGCGGTCACTCCAATTGGTTCGACTGCGGTCCGATTGCGCTGGCATCGCAACGTCTGTTAAAGCCCATCTTACCGTATAAAGAGTTGCGGCGTATTCGTCGTCGGTGACAGTGGCGCTCATCTTTTTTATAGCTGTGGTGCACACATTTTCTTTTTATTACTTGGCGTCGAGACGCTGCGCGTCTCTTGATTCGGACCGCACCCTCACGATAAAGACTTTTTTTTATCCAACAGCAGCGTCGAAGTTGAACAAACTCGCTGCAAAAAAACGTCTTGAAACGTTCCACAAAAAAATGATCAACTGCCTAGATCTGATTTTTTGCTCGCTAACAATGCAGTGGGATTTTAAACTTCGAAGTTCTACGTTTATTGGACTTATCGCTTAAAAAAACAGCATGCTTTAACATTGACCGGTTAAATGCACCAGACCCCCCCCCCCCAAATGATTTTTTCGAGTTCAGCATTGATACAAGAGCGTACGGCTTTCTACGTTATCTCAGCGTAGTGGGGAAAGAAAGGTCGCTTTAAAACAATATAGCTGATAACAATATCAGTCGGTGTAGCTTGTAATTCTGGAGTACGAGGTCGTGTTGTTAGATAAAGAAAAACACTCAACGTCATTATTCACTCGCTATTGTGTTTTAACTTGCATATTTCCGGAATGTACGTCCAGAAAAGCGTATGTCGTGTCACTTAGCATTCTAAATCGAACGTTTTACGCCCCTCCGCGTTCGGCCTTTAGATCCGTCAATCCTCTAGTTTAGAATCCGAGCTATAAATAGAATTCTCAAGTGGGCGCCGGCATCGCTTGGATGCGAGCGTGGGAGTTTCCGATGTTTATACCACAGACAAAAGAAGCGTCAGTTACCTGCCAACCGCATAAACATAACCTCAACGTATCTCGTGATTTCCTTTGTTGTCTTTTTTCGTAACAGCGCGCATTGTGTGTGATATATTTTGGGTCTAAATGAACCATTGATATGAGTTATTAACGTATAACAGCTCGAGTACCGAGGGCTCCGCACGGCAAGAGTTTCGCCGGAACGAATGTAGGACAATTGTTGAGCCCCGACAATGCACAAGTAGCGTTGTACCAACTGACAGGTACAACGTTGTCGTAACATGTTTTTAAATTCAGTTTTAATAATTCAATGCCTTTGTGCCAATGGACAAAACTTCGTGTTTGTTTTCTCGCCTTCGGGCACAACAATAAAATCGCACCTAACGAGCATCAAAAATTTCCACCGACTGGATAATTAAATCGCCGGGCAAAAGAACAAACAGGTGGGCTACTACAATATTGAGTATATTGAGTATACGAGTTATCAACTGTTCCAAGCCTAGAACGAATTAAGGAGGCGGTCTGTACGTAGTGAGACAGAATGCATAGGGAGAGCAGAGGCGGAAGAGACAGCTGGATGCGCAACAGCAGGTGAGTTTTTTTCATTTATTCCCTCGGCGCGCCATCAGAACCACTTTTTCGTGACAAATGCAGCCTAAGACGATCAAATCCCAACAGACAACTGAAGGACGTGCCTCTCGTCAATGGAGTATCCGTCAGTGCGACAAAACCGTATCGCAGGAGCACAAGCTGGATGCGATACGGCAATGCTCTCAAGAATCTTATACCGGTACGCCTAAATCAAAAGTAAGTGCTTGGAAAATGGTCGATATGTCTGTTATTCGTTGATTGTTCAATATCCGATAGTATTCAGGAATGTGGAAAAGTGCTGGTATATTTACAATCTCATCAATCGCCGTTTTCCAATATGTCTTTACTCCATTTCTATGGAGACATAATAAACAGAATAATATTTTGCGATTGGAGGGGTTTCATAAATCTACTAAATTAGGGGCATTCTGAAGTGCTTAGCGAGTGCTATGATCATAAATGAGATATGAGGAATTTCAGTTCAATTTTGTCTGTGAGATTAGTTAATGCCTTAGGCCACAGTAACGGGTATAAAATCATGTGCGAATTTAACAATTTTTTTTTGTATGAAAAAGTGATTCACTCATAAAATTAATTACACATGTATTTAGTAGGAATATCAAGCTGTTAGAAAATATATATATATTTTTTTTTCGATGTACAAAATGGCCGACTACTAACATTTTCTTTAGTTATCTTTTTTTTAGGCGCTCCGCCGTGTGACATTTAGCATCCACAATGATTTACCTAGAACGAAAAACAAAAATTCTCGTCAATCTACACTAGAATACCTAGAGAAGTACGTACGGATTGTAAAAAATATTGTTTTATTCAAAAGTTGTAGGTATTTGAATTTGAGAAATGAATTTTCAGTGAAAAATTATCTTATAACTGCTCATAAACTGCTCATAAAATGAAAAGTTTTCGATTAATCAGAAATTCCGTACGTACTTCTCTGCGAAATGCAATTAGGAACATAACTTTTGAATTTGAAGTAAATCGAGTGAAAATTGTTGAAGTTATTTGTCACGCCAATTGGAAAAAAAGCTGTTTTGAGAAGTTTCGAGTAGTCGGCCATTT
This sequence comes from Ophion ellenae, assembly GCA_963210295.1. Taxonomy (NCBI): domain Eukaryota; kingdom Metazoa; phylum Arthropoda; class Insecta; order Hymenoptera; family Ichneumonidae; genus Ophion; species Ophion ellenae. The sequence continues at coordinate 33,698,171 of OY723385.1, forward strand.
TGTACATCGAAAAAAAATATATACATATTTTTTCTAACAGCTTGATATACATACTAAATAGATATGTAATTAATTTTATGAGTGAATCACTTTTTCATACGAAAAAAAGTTGTTAACTTCGCACATGATTTTATACCCGTTTTGTGGCCTAAGGCCTTAATGGGTCTGCATTAACTGGGGCCCGAAAAACAGATCGAGTTAAAAAACAAAATCTACCCAGAGAATCGGGCTGACGCGGTTGGCATTTTTCACACAATCAATAGATAGTCGTACAAAGTATGAGTTTTTCAAATTGAAAAATATTGATAAGCAATTAAAGTATTATTATTTGAACAAAGTGCCATCGTTTCTGCATGGCCAATCGATATAAGTGGTTCCGGCAACTAGGGTGATATGAAATGAAAAATAAACAAATGTACTTTTAGTGTTATAATAAGACTCTCGTACGACTAAATACTTTTTCGAATTGTTAACAATTACTACAGCAGGCGGTGCAAAAAAAGTTCAATTTTTTACCAAAAATTTAATATAAATAGCTTTAAACAAATGGATAAACATATCAAAAATTCATCCAGTAATATGATAGGAAATGTTATAAACGCTCTGGCCGAATTCAAAGTGAATCAGACGCATCGATTTTGAGATACGACTTACATTGTTACATAAAATAGTTTTCGAGGAAAACGCAAAAGAAAAAAGGTCAACCGCAGTGGAGTGGTTCGCTGCAGCAAAGCGGGCGATCTGGTCCTTTAGAAAAATCGTCATAACTCGGCCCATTTTCAGAAATTTTACAAAATCTTTCTTCCAAATTAGAAATAAAACCCTAGACCATACAGCTCTACAATGAAAAAATCGTATTTTTTGAATTTCAAGTTTAAGAAGACCTCTCAAATATGTGTCTTCACAATTGCGGGGAATGTTCTTGGACAACAGGAACTTTTATACACTATTGAAAATATGCCCTAGTGATACAATCAGTTCAAAATTGAATTTATCATGGCGATGAGTTAGATATAATTCTTTCAAATTTTATATTAATCTTGAACAATCAGAACACACGTACAGCAATGCTAATTATTCAAGCCGGTAGACTCGGTAATATGAGAGACACCCATGGCAAACTTAATAATAATAAACAAGCATTCATAAGAATTCGATACAAACAATGATTTTTCAGCAGAAGTTTCCATAGTTGCGTTGCATTTGTTAAAGTTTTCCAATTAAACATTGCATTAAAAAATGCGTAACTGCTTGAGAAAATGCATGTTCTTGACATTGTAAGAAATTTTGATTAACTGCATTTTGCATATGTATTGTACATTTTAATCCTCTGTTCACACCCATTTGCAAAAAATTGCAATTGTCATTATATAAAGTGCTGTTTGATCAGGCCAACAGGAACAATGCCAATTGATGATGCGGGCCTGTACTCGACGATATTTGGATCTTGGCTAACAAAGTATTTGTGGAGCGCGTATCGCGAAGGTGGCCTTAATTTCGCGGATTTGCCTACGATATCACCTTACGATACGTGCGAGTATAACTCTCAAAGGTAAGTTACCCGGGCGAGATATCGCTGAAGGACATCTCAACGTCACACTTGAAACCTAATGATATCAGTAATTACGCAAATAGCTATTTCATCATCCTCTTCCATATTTAGAAATGTCCTGCTTCGATAAAAGAGTATTATTCATTGACCGCCATAATAGTGCCTAGATCGCAGAATACAGAGGAAGCGTTAGAAACGTAGAAAAAAGTGGGAAAGCATCGTAATAATTTTACTGTATGCGCTGTTCGGCTATCCAACTTCACACACCAAATTTTGTCGGTTTTGCATGTTTTCCAAAATATTTACATAACATAAAACAAGAAAAATAAATATTAGCCAATTAGTACATCTTCGTTCAAGTATTATTGAGCGCCTTGACATTTCCGGGACAAATTTACGCGGATAGTGCACAGACTCCTCTCGACTTTAGCCGGGCCACGACCCGTATTAAAATATAAAGAACTATCAAGTTCCTGTCATGAGTTATAACGAATTTGAAGTCCTAGTAGTATGGTCACAAACCAATAGTTTCTTAACTATTTATTCCAATGTTTTTTCATCTGCCCTTACGGGCTTTTACAATCTTATTCCTTTCACTATTTCCCCTGCATTTGTCATTTCGCTATTTCCGGTTCTTAAGAAAAATTCCCGAGTGTGGCCCACCTCCACTCTTTCTTGAAGCACCACTGCATGTAATTTGCACGAGGGCACTGGGAAACTATGGAAATCCTGTGCCGATACAGGCGATTGTATTTTTAATAAGGTTCAGTTGTGCTATCATCTGAAACTCACGAGGAACATCCCTCAGGTGACACCCTTCGATTTTGTTGAAATTTGGATATGTTATAAAGCACCGAAAAGTAAGCGAAACGTATTTTTTTTTATCGGCGTAAACACGGTTTTGAGGGGAAAAACCACCCCTCAATATAGGGGTGGTTTCACGAAATTTCAATTCTTTTCATCGTCATTTTGAAACTATCTGAAATAGTTTACGTTGCCATTAATGTTTCCATGTCTTTTCCTTGCCAAATGTCTTTTCCTTGCCAAAAACGCCGTGGGATTGATAAGTCTTGCAGGTACCAATTTAAAACCGTAGCTAACTCGTCTGGTTCTATGTACACGAGTAATTATTTTTATTTTTTTCATATCCCACTGTCTACAGACTGGACATTTTGTGGAACGAAGAGGTTGCGAGGAACGGCGCCGACGCTGCATCCTTTGGCAAAGCAGCGTGGCGATTCAATCGAACTAGATGGATCGCTTCGTGTTTTATACTCACCGTAGCGTTAATTCTTGGTTTTCTCAGTCACGTGAGTTTTACCATGCATATTAACGATGAAATATTCTTATCTTAATCGTGGTTACCGTCGACAAATACTTTTTTTGTTCTTTCAAAGTTAATCTTGATGAGAAAAGTATTGGAGTTTGTTCAATCTCCTGAGGGAATGATCGGAGAAGGAATAAAATGGGCATTGTTGCTGGCGTTGTGCGACATGACCCGCACAATACTTCTCACTTGGAGTTGGAACAACAATTACAGAACAGCTCTGAGATTCAAGAGTGCATACTTGGGTATGCTGTATCGGAAAATTATAAGAATGAATGATTTCAGCAACACGAGTTCGGGAAAGGTAAATATTTTCAAAACAGGAATATATATTGTACACTCGAACGCACATATGACATAAATGTATGTGCATACACATCCATAAGTTTTATTTTTAGGCGAATCCTGTAGTTCTTTTTCGCAAATTCTGCGATTTTTCTTATTGTCGAATGCAAAATGATATTTGCTCCTAAAACAAAATTTTCGAAGCAAGATCTAGCGAATTTGGCGCGAAAGCATGCGTAAAATGCAAAAGCTTTCTGGCTACAAATCCTATGTTTTCGCCACTTCGAGTTTTTCTAAATTTCTATTCACCCAGGAATACGGATGTCTAAGCAAGTAGTTTTACACGATTCGCCAATCAGAAGTATGTTTGGTTTCAAAGTATATGTGACCTCGTTTTAACGAATTTTGAACCTTATTTGCATTTCAGTTGATCAATATGATGTCCAATGATGGTCAACGAATGTTTGACGTTTGCGTCTTTGCGCCGACCATAATCGGTGGACCTGTGGTCACCGTATGCGGAATTATATATATATTGTGGATACTGAGTCCAATGGCATTATTGGGCATGTTGGTGTTTTTCTTATTCTATCCTATCCAGGCAAGTAATGGTGAAACTTTTGAAATGCTCCACAATGTTAATGTGACGTAGAAAAGTTTTACTGTGTGTCTGTAGTTCAGACAAAATAAAGGGCCATCAGCCATGGAAAAATGACTCTCTTGAGATATCAATATCGTACAGAGCTGGTCGGGTGTCACATATGCAATAGCACGAACGAAAATAAAAATTGTAGCGTCACTTGAGATATTTTTGTCATTGCCACTTTACACGATATTACATACTTTTTACACGACTTATCCAAGGGCGATATTTTTTTAATTCATTCAAACGATTTCTACTGAAACATATGTAGCTCGTACAAATGCAAGTGCAAAAGTAAAATATTATTTTTATCTGTTACACTCGATGATGACAAATACTATTTTTAATTTATATTTGTATTGCCTATGTTCCTCGGTATGCCCTTGCCAACTTTTACGATCCCATGCCTCATATTTCGACGCGTCCTCCACTATCGGTTTATCCTATACACCAATTAAACAGGATTTTGAAAAGTTTGAAATCCTGCTTGCAATATTTTCCAAATCGATCAAAATATTTTTCGAACTATTCTTATCACTTAGAAATGGTACAGCAATTATTGGTGTGGAAGAGAACGTCTATATATACCTACATATCCAGACTAACTTTAATTGGGCACTAGTAGTAGTAACCCAGCCAACCAAATAACCCCAATAACTTAAAACACAGAGAGCACACACTTGTTATACAAGAGTAGTATTTCGTTTGTTTGGGGTTTTCAGGCTCCCCCATTCCAATATTAACAGTTGTATTATTTTCAAGTGATAGGAAAAAAATACTCCCGTTCATTTTAGGAATGAATATGTTCTCCTCGATTTGCCTTATTTATCATACTTTTTGCGCACCACATGCACATATTTCCATAATATGTTTCTCAGAATGTATCAATTATTCATTCTAGTATTCGATATCACGGTTGAACGGTTACTTCAAGGCGAAGAGCGTCGACATTTCCGACGAAAGAGTATCAGTGGTCAATGAAATATTGGACTGTATCAAACTGATTAAGATGTACGCTTGGGAGGATCCATTCCGTCTAAATATCATGGGTAAGTGATTAGTGCTCGATACACTAGTTGCGGGTAATGATACTCAACACATACAATGTTATTGTTATGTGGCAGAGATTCGAAAAAAGGAGCAAAAATGGTTGCACAGAATTACGTACGCCAGAAGTTTCGGAATATCTCTGTCTCCCGCGATACCGGTAATCTCCGCCATTGTCACGTTTCTCGCTCATGTAGCTGGAGGTAATAATTTAACTGCCGCTCAGGTAAGCATCAAGCCCAACGAATAATTTTTCTTACTGCACTTATAAGTGTTACGGTTAATGATCCATGCAAGCCCGACTCTTACATATTTCATTGGTATATTATGTGGAAGGGTTCAACGGATGGTTGATTTACGTACTTCTCGAGAAAAGCTTTCAAGTATCGCGTAGAATAGCTCATGGCACTTTTAGAAATGTACTTGACGGAATTTTTTATTCACGCAAAGATGAAGACTATGCGCTGATCTTGATTAAGAGATTAGAATGCTGCGACGACCCAAAAATCAGGGTTATTGGGGAAAAAACAATTTTGAAGGAATAAGTAAGTGTGCGAAAAATCGTTTGGACATTTATTTGTCTGTACATTAACAAGGTTGTATATCAACCTTCATTTTGAAAATATTAAAAATTAAAGAGGTTATAAAGAATCTCGTGATAGACGTTTGAACTTAAGGGCCTCAACGGTGTACTTGATGTTGGCCACACGGTTGATCTGAAACAAAAAAAACAATTTTCCTCACAATAGATAATATTGACTAAGACTTTCCCAATTTTTGGTTATCATGCTTTAGTCATTAAAAAAAAAGATTTTTTTCTCGATTTTTCGGGGAAAGATGACATAATTATTTTTAAAAACTAATAAAAAGAGAAGTTGAGAAGACAACGAGACGACAACGAGAAGAAAAGATGTTGAGAAGAAAAACGTCGCTCAAAAATAAAGTACCATTGTACTGACTAACCGTATCAAATTTCACGACAATCTGTTCATTAGATGTCGAGAAATCATGTACACCGTTTTGAGAAACATAGTTTCGAGCAGCCCCATGACACTGGCCTACTATTCCATACGATAAACGAAAACGCGTTGTGTCCCGGCTTTTTAGTTCTTGAAATCGCCACTGCCTAGCGTTGACTGTTCTGTGACAGCCTTCGGCTCTAAATACTCCGATCAGCTGAGCGATTCGATACTTTCGTGGCTTTCGCCTGTTATTGTTTTGGCGACGTTATTTATTGTGATCAAATGGAAAATCATTAGAACGGAAAACTATTCTAAATATATCAATAGATTTGTATTCATGTAAGATATTCGAAACACCGGCGTAACATACATATATATGCATGCCTGTCACACGACTACTAGCACCACAGTGCGGCAAGGACATTTTGCGAACAGCATTCATCTACCAGTGTCAGGGGGCTGGTTTCGAGATAAACGCGTTCAAAGTTTCACTAGAAGTTGTAATCATAATTTTACGTTCAATCTGCGATTCCTTCACCATACGTTGGACCTTCCTCTTTAATTGGAGTTGCTTCAAGCGATGAAGGAGCCTGCATTTTCGTTAAATTTCATAAATATTTTAATCTCCCACTTTAATCTCCGGACGGTGTAGTAGTAATGCGAGACTACCTTGATCTTCCGACAAATTTTTGTCAATAAGCCAGTATTTTTTACTCAGTCTTGGAGGCCAAGCAAGTTTTTTGCCCCAATTTCTCTGGTCACACTGCACATAGGGGTATTTTGCCAATCTAGACGGTCAAAATGATTTCTTTCGATTTTTTTTTATTTGTAATGACTCTTTAATTGTCTTTAAGGTATGGGAAGTGTTTTGCGATGAATAATGTGTCCTAAAGTATTGGGTTCCACAGAAAAGAAATCTATCTTTTTAACTTACATTTTTATTTTTCTCTAAAACTGAACTTGATATAATTTATATAATTAAAATAATGATTATTGCCAGGGCTCTTTTTCGTCCTGCTCACTCTCTGTGTCTTCAGGAACCTCCTCTGAATCTGAATTTGACAAGGAACATTACTTAAGTGTCCGCCTCCGATTCGGTTGAAACTCATATATGTGATAAAGCATTGAAAACTATTAGACACGTATTTTTTTATCTGCGCAAATACGTTGTTAAGGGAGAAACGACCCCTCAAAGAAAGAGGTGTCAGCCCTTAATTTAATTTTTTATTCAATTATTCTATAGTGGATTTTTCATTCATTCACATTTGAAGAATTTTGTTTCATTCTGATCGGTGGACTGCTTTCGGATGAAACTGCAAAGCCACCCCTCGATACGCCTTTCTTTGAGAGGTGGTTTCCCCCCTTAAAACCTTTTTTCTGCACATGAAAAAGAATTTCTGTCTAATAGATTTCAATCCTTTATCACGTATATGCGTTTCAACAAAATCGATGACGGACACTTAAGGCCTTATATACGCGATTTCGCCGATTTTCGAAGGTACTTTTCTAGACGCGGTTAAAAAAAATGACGCATATATTGACAACATTTTTTTTACAGTTGATTTATGCACATGCTTAAGTATATGTCAAAAAAATCAGAAATATTAACAAATGGCGTAGATATAACATAATAAAGCAATGTATTTTTTTGCGCGCGCGTTGATGGTGAAAGTTCTCGGCATCGATGTGGGTATCTGAAAAAAAAATGAACATATTCATAATTGCCTAATGAATGTATCTCCAGTGTGAACCAACAATATTATTTGAAAAAAATTATTCTAATAAAAATTCGAAACGTAAAATTCTTTTACTCAATATTTCCGTCGGTATTCTATTTTTTATATATTTTTTGTGTCATTGAAATTTTTGTTTCTGTGTCTCACACGATAGATGATGATAGTAAAAATATGTTGTAAAAATTTCAAAGCGATCTGAACCTTCGTTCAAGAGTTAGATAACTTTCATTAGGTAACTTTCATAAGGTTCAAAAAAGTGAATCGTGGAAAAACGGATTTGAAGTTAGCGGTCGGGCGCGCCGCGCGGTATCTATTATAAATGCAATCTTACCTCATTTAATAGCTTTACAGAATTTTTCAATTCTGTAAAGCTTAAAATATTCCTAAGCGTTCAGGCTAATGGAATCAAAAATAAATAAAAAATGAAAAATTTTGAAATTTTTCGCGTTATAAGGCCTTAAGTAATGTTCCTTGTGATTCATCTTCAGAGTCAGATTCAGTGGGAATCATCAGTTCAATTACATCCTTCTTCCTTGGTCTCATGCTAGTGATCAGTGGGTCGGAATTAGTAATTGCCTGGTTATAATATCAGGGTTACACTCCGCCCGAACATAAATTCTCTATTCTCTTCATTCAACTTCACTGTCACGGCTGTTCACTCCTAACTCGAAAAAGTGCGGATAAGTGCGGCTGATTTGAGGCTGATTATATTGTACAAACCATCATCTCAGAATAACAATTGAAATAATGACCGGGACGAACACGGAAAAACAACAAAAAGCTTTGTATGCGTCAAAATCTGGTGGAAAATTTAACAATTTTGAACGTCTTTTTCAAATGACGAAAAAACAATATTCCATTAACAAATAATACAGCAGCAAAATGTTTCAAAAGTGTGTGTTCTTAGCTGTTCGATCGAAATCCATAACAATATTTTCAAAGAAATCGCTGTTAACAAAAATGTTTACTTCTTAACTGAGACAGTTAAACTTAGAAAACCGAGAAAGATACGTACACTTGTACCGATTGTAAAGTTCCGACTGCAACTAGGGCGCGAGTGCAACCGATGAGAGACGGGGAAGGGTTCCCTATTGTTCTCTAGTCATTTAACAATAATAATAACCCGTTTTTTCACCTGCGTCAAGGTCTAGAAATTGATTTATGACCGGCTAGATCACTATAATACCCGTATGGGCGCTGCATGGAAGATCTTCCTATTTATTTCTCAACATTCCCACTGAGAACAAAGTGAATAAATTTGAACTATATTCCGTATAAACAACTGTTGAGAAAAATGCTGGTGAAAAGGTGAAAAAGAATCAGTCAAACTCAAAGGAATACTTATTCGATAATGTCAGAGTGATAGCGTGATTTATGCTTATCAAAAAAATTACATCAGTTCATTCGTGCCCGTCTTGTATAGCTCGATAAGAAACACTTCGCATCGTTTATTTTGTTCAACACATGCCAATTTATGGAACAATTTTTCCCGTGCACATTAAGGTACTTCGTCGAAAGTATGTCACGTATTGAGAAATAATAATCACACGTTTAACCGCCACGAAATACTTACAGTATTGAACAAATTACAGGCTTTCCCGATCACAACGTTCTTGATAAATAATATGAAGCAGGCTCTCTCGAGCCTCCGGGAGGCTACCCGTTATTACTCCGAGTGCAGAATATCATTTGCAAGAACCAAGGTTTTTTCCCTCAATGAGTTCTCATAATTTCGTTGTACAAAAATTGTAGTACACGCACGCACGCACACACACGCACGCACACACACACACACACACACACACACACACACACACACACACACACACACACACACACACACACACACACATATATATATATATATATATGTTACAGTCTAAACCCATTTTCAGTTTGAACGCGTTTTACCTACTAAAAACCCGTTCTCACTGAATGCCTTCGCTACAACTAGTTTTTCCTGGTCAAAACTACAATTTATGTTTAGAAACCCATACAAACCAAAACTTTCAATCAATTCAGTCAGTTCAGTCAGAACGGGGGTTCACTAGATAAAACGCGTTTAAACCGAAAACGGGTTTTAACTGTAACATATATACCACAGAATGCTTCACTGGTGGCAGTTTTTTAACCACAAAAACTGTATATGCACAGGGAGAAGGAAAAAAGTATACTGCTAGCCTACGGCTGCACAAATACGTATATTAGTATTGGGGCATGTATTCTTATCGAAACTACTACTTGTACTTGACTTCCCTTAATTAAACTGAAGAAGTAAAGCTTTAACGATACTGGTCGGAGAGGCAAGAGCGAGGGAACGCCTTATTGTCTGCGAAAAACTTTTCCATGGGTATTTTCGAGCTCGCATGTTTGTCTTATTTCCTCGTTTCAAATATTACCTTAATCTATTTTTTTTCAGGTATTTCCGTTTGTAACGCTTCTCAATACGCAGATTCGGCATATGTTTTCATTCGTCGAAATATCGATAACTAGTATGATTGAGGCAAGGATTTGTTGCCAGAGATTAAAGGTGTTTATTATTAACTATGCTAATTAAATATAATCGAAATAATCTACTTACGGACAACAAAACCGAAGCTTTTGATATCTCTAAAAGTTTCGAATGATCGGATTACAAAATACGATCACATTGGTCGAAACTATTGCCGGTAAACGATGCAATGTGATTGTATAGTAATGGTGTTTTTTTGACCAATTTTTTCCAATACATTTCCCGTGCAAGCGCAATCCTTAAAAAAATTGAACGCCAACTGTGTGGAGAAAAAAATCCAAGTGGTACATATGTCTTGGGCATGATTGAGGCGATCTTTTTCATCGAGCAGTTTTTCGAATGCAAAAAAAACACTGTCCACTTAATCGTACATATTTATTATAAAATCTCATTGTATCGTTTACAGTGGATTTTTCATTCTAATCAGTGAAATTCTAATTTAGTCAGTAATAAGATTAATTTCGATTACTCGCTAATACGCGTAACATTGAGGTGGGGCGGTATACATTTCGAATAACAACAACCCGACTCGTTGAGTTTGCTTGTCGATAGTTTGATTGAAGCTTAATAACAGCAAGTTGAAAATTAGATCGAAGCTTGCTGAATTAAATCATTGCTCCGATTCTATTCTCAGATTTTCCAACTATATTACTATCGCTGCATTCGCTATTTTTCAAATCATTAACTTCTTAGTCGCTCGATTGTCATATTGATTACGCGAATGAATTATTTTAGAAAAATGTTATTATTTCATTAATTATTCCAGTAGTTACTTTGTACGATAACTGGAGATGGCATGATTTTTGTGTCGTATATTCTACAAACCTGAATCTTCACTTTTGTGTTTATATGAAGAAAAGTAAAAAAATAGTAAAAAAAAACTGAAACACTACGACGCAACTGGCCAATAAGAATGGCTGTTTAGCCGATAATCAACCGATCATTTTGCAACGGTGAAACATCAAGAATTCTGAAAATTCGAGACAACATTCGAAACTCATGGTGCCCCGGATATAATACATTTGACTCTTCGATCAGACAAATAATTTAACTTCATTTTCAGACATTTTAGTATCGCCATGTCACTTGAAACACGGGAAAGCTTGTGATTTAAAGCTCCACGCGCTTTTACGCCGGAGATGAAGTCAAGTGCAGGGATTCAATGTTGTAAATTTGTACTTGAATGTATTTGTTGATTCGTACTCATTTTTCTACTCTCCATTCTCGTCGGAAGCCACGGATGATCGTTGTTGTCCGCTAACTGTTTCCATTTTTTGATTACCCACATTCCGTACGCTATTTCCACATAGTTGATTCAAAATCATGTCTTGCATGATTTTTATTGGCGTAAGACATTGTCCCGATGTATCGCTCGTGTTTCGTTCCAGCTGATGCAAATATGCAGGCAAATATATATACGTATACGCTTGACAATCTTTTGTGCTTCGCAAAAATAAAATATGCACATACATACCAAACTAAAAAAAAACACCCACTGTATCACTCAATTGAAACTATTTGTACAGAAAAGTATAATAATTAGTTTAGGATTCAATGAAAACAAACGGAGGATGTAGGAAATCATTTTTGTCTCGACAGAGCACACTCGTTATGGAAGATTCGCGTTGCCTCGTGCCGAGACCCATAGTGAAGACTCAAGCACTTTCAATCGTCAATGGCACCTTTACATGCGAAGCTAACGAGAAATTGGTAGAAGAACGAAAACACCAGAAGTCCAGGAATAAGTAAGTTATATATTAAATCTATATGTGCTGTAACGTGATTTCTCGGAATCGCGTCACAATGATACGCTACCGACCGCGAATTTCGTTTTCTTTGGCCCCAAGTGCTACCGTCACGTTAACGTTAGGAATCAGGAGATCCGGCGATCAGGAAAAAAGTGCCCGTTCAGTTATCGCTTCGTTTACGAGGCAATTCGGGCAGATATTATCGCTTCCGATAAGAAATTTTATTTTATAAAATTTTAGCCACCCAGACCCGTAACGATGAAGATCCCGAAAGAATCGGCGTTAGCCCGGTTCGATCACGCGAACGTATTGACATTTTTTCCGTGAGCTCGTGCTCGGTCTCGCCCTCGCATCCCATCGCGCGAACTCGAGTCGCCTTCTGGATCTTAGTCCAGTAAAAGAGACGGAAACCCAGCACTTTTTAGCATAGAATAGGAATTTTCGACTGAAGGTAGATGGCTGCATACTGAAAATAACCCCAATAAAATGTTGCCCCTTAACTCGCTCCAACCCTAAAAATAGAGGTTGAAAACTTAAAAATCGCCGTATCTCGATAATTCGTAGCCCGATCAAAAAAGGTTTTAAACAAAAGTTGTTTGAAATAATAAAATTCGATAAATATTCGGAAGTGTCACTCCCGCTAAAAAGAGGCTGTACATTTTTATATCAATTCTTTGTGATTATAAAACCTTATATTAAGTTATATTTTAATGGCGCATAATGTTTTTGGGTTTGTTTGTTTGGGTCGATCCAGATTCGGGAGCATATACGCAAAATATTGAAAGAATATCTTTTTGTTGATGCACTGTCATGACAATATTAAATATGATGTTTTTTAACTGTAAGAAAACACACAAAAAAATCAGCTCGATTCTGACAGAAGTGACACTTCCGAATATTTACCTGAAATTCGTATCAAGTTATCTGACATCCAACCCCCTATCTTTGAAAATAGCGGCACAGAAACGATTCGAAAATTTGGGGTTGAAGCATGTGCGAGCGGAGTAGACATCGCTGCTTCCTTGTGTGGGTCAGTGATGCTCTCGCTTTTTTGTGCCGCTGTTTTCGAAGATAGGGGTTGGACGTCAGACAACTTTATACGTATTTTGTTATTCTAAACAACTTTTGTTTGGAAAATTTTTTCCGTAAATAAATTAATAAAATAAAAAAAAAATGATTTTATGAAAATTTCTAGACGACGATACTGCCTTAACCCTTTCACATCTGACGGAACATATGGTGTCCCAGTCTAGATTTTTTTTTTAAATTACGGCTGGTACAACGTATGTCCCAGTTACTGAAAAAAATAGGCGCATTTCAGTGGTGAGGAATTCGCACCCTTATCGAGCAAGTTTTAGACAGAACAGTTATTTCATCGTAATAATCACTTGGAGGAGAAATAATTGTTCCCGGAAATGAGCCGCACCAAACTGATTTTTTCGCCGTATTGAAAGGGTTAAAGGAAAAAAATCGCGCGTGTGCAACTACTGTACCGTTGTTTTCTCAGCGTGGGATTGAACGCCAATATCTAGGCCGATTTTTGTCACACGACGTTAACAAGAAAGGGGTTTCTTGTACGTTAATCCTACAGTTCAAGTCTAGAGATCTATTTTTTTTTGTTCGAAAAGAAAAACAAGTTATCACATTTCAAAAGTGAAAAGATTTTGTTTACGTGTTAAATTTTGCGCATATGTGTTTATAAGACATTCGTTAAATGAAAAATAAAAAACCGCTCGAAAACTGCAGAGAATCTATTTCCCTAGATTGAAAAAAAATCCGCATTGAAAGATTTTTTAAACTGTTCAAACTACGAACAATAAACCGTTGTCCCAAACATTTTTCGTTTGATCGTTACTTCTACAATACGCGCTAGGGATACGCGCTGGACACCTTTTTCAGGATACCGTTGTGCAGTTTCTGAGTTCGTTGCTTCAACGTTCTTTATTTTCTGTTCATTCCAGAAACAATCACGAAAATTCCAACGACGAGAAGAGCCAACCGCTTTTATCGCCGAAAAGAGTGGAAATACTGCATGAAATAATGTTCGAGGCAACGAAGGGCAAACTCATAGGTATATGCGGTCCCGTAGGAAGTGGCAAAACGAGTTTATTACTCGCCGCGTTGGGACAAATGCGTCTGGCAGCAGGACAGCTAACGAGGGACGGTACGTGCGCCTATGTGAGCCAGCAAGCCTGGATATTGCACGCGACCTTCAGGGAGAACGTTATTTTCGGTGAACCCTACGATTCCGAACGTTATCACATTGCCATCGATTCGTGTTGCCTGCGCGAGGATTTGAGCTCTTTTCCAGCCGGTGACCATACCGAGATTGGCGAGAGAGGGATCAATTTGTCCGGAGGACAGAAGCAACGGGTTGCGCTTGCGAGAGCATTTTATGCCGACAGGTAAATATGAAATTTTGAACGTTTTGGTGCGTCACTTTCGCAGTGCACGCAGGCTTAAATTGACCCTGTGCGATTTTCAACGCATGTATATAGGGAGCGTGTGATCAATAAACGAGCTAAGAATTTTTCTCGATGGATCACGCCGAAACTACCATAAAATGACACATGCCAAACCAATTTGTTTCCCCAAACGAAATATTTGTCTGGTCCTCTTTTTGATGGTAGCTTTTTTTCCTTTAAGCACAATGAACTATCGAAAAATCGAGCGAGCATTTTATTATCCATTTCACGCACCTCTTTCACTGTTGGGCGGACCAGACACCCGTATGTACCATTCCACTAAACTCATTGCATATTTTCCGACTTACTGGCTTGCAAAAACAAACATGAATCTGTCAAGGAAAATCGGATGTGTCATACACCCTCGGCGGCCGTATGCAGCCTTTGCTCCGTAATTCGTAATGCCAGCTTTTTATGGTAGGTTCGCTAGTATCGGCCACCCGTAAAAATGAGCTCGCACACTCACGACGCAAAACGTGAGGCGTCCAACTATGGTGATTATTCTTTTATCGAGATGATTCCCAATGTTCATATTGGGTCTATGCATAAGTCCGTAGCGAAAATCCGACAGATGTCGTTCGTTGTTGTTTCTCCGCTCGCGCTCGCATCAACCACATGAAGTGTCGTATATGAAGTGAAAGCTGAATCTTGTGTCGACATTTAAAAAAATACTCCTCTAGATCCGTGACGTATAGGAAGTTTAGTTAGTTCTTTATTTCCAAGTATGCCCTTGTGGGTTTTTACGCAGTCCCCCCGTTGTACATTGATACCCTTTTACACATTTCCTTTTTTTTCTAACAAATGTCTTTCGTCCTTCTTCCCTTTATGCTTCCTCTCTTACCTAGCATTCGATGGCCCTCGCATACTCGCACAACTCTTTGGTCGGTTTCCCTTTCATTTTTTTGTTAATTCTTCGCTTCAGTGCCTCCCCTTTTGTAGCCTCTTCCCGACTTCTCTAAACCATCTACCACTTCCTTATAAATGTTGTCTTTTATTTTCCCCCCCGAAATGTGTTCCAAACTTTCTTCTTTCTTCCTACAACACCGTTATAGGGTATCCGCGTATCCCTTTTTGCTTCCTCTTCCTATATTTCCATATCTTAATCTAGCCTATGTTTCTTTAGGTCTACCCTCTATTCCCTTCTCTTCCCAGTACTCCTCGATTTCTACTTGTTGTTTTCGATTTTTGTACTCCCTACAGTACATCGAATTCTTAATTTTGTTCTAAACTTATTGGGGGTCCTGGTTGATTTTTATTATAGCTCTGTCGATTATTTTTCTCACTCCCTCCATATCTTCGTCTCTTACCCTTTGCCATATTGCTCCCACTCCTACCTCCTCCACGGCTCCCTTCATTTCAAGCCCCTATTTGGATGGGGTTGCATTTACTATCGCTCTGGCTTCTTCTTTCAACAAATTTTTCGGCCACCTATCTTCAGGCATTTTCATTATCTGACATGGGTAATTTCTTGCTCTTTTCCATGCTTTTATTCCTATGCCCCTTATTCCGGCCTCCATTCTGCATGTGTAGCTAGGCGTATTGTCATTTATACACATTGCCATTTTGACATATTCACCCTGCAATTTTTCTATTCGCTCCCTCCTCTTCCACCCCTACGTCTCCACTCCGTACAACATCCCACTTTTTGCTATCGCCTGTATGAGGCATAGTTTCCTTCTTAGGCTACCTATTTTTGCCCTTTTGCATATATCCCATACTGCGTTAATCTCTTTTCGTATTTTTCCCGCTAATACTTTCGTGTGTTTCTCAAAGGTGTTCCCCGTTGAGAACCACACTCCCAGGTACTTGTACTCCTTAACTATTTCCAATCTCACCTCTTTGTATTTCCACATTTGCCGTGTCTGTCTTCGTCCCTTTTTAAAGATCATGATTTTTGTTTTATCGATATTCAGTTAGCTTTTTTTCCACGTATATTCCCAATGATGCTATCTTCTTCAGCCCTTAGGAAGTTTAGTTATATTTTTAACATTAAAAGAAAAACAGTGTATATTTCGATTCATTTCGCTTTTTTATTTGCCAAAAGGCGTCGCAAACTCACAAAAAATATAATGTTATATTTTTTGCAACATTATAAAAAATATAATGTTGATGAACTTCGTTGCGGAGATTTTTATCTCCAAGATGCTCCTCGCTTCGCTCGGTCCGTCACTACTGATGTCAATGAAATCAAGGCTTTAATCGACTGCGACCGGCATTTGACGACCACAGAGATCGGACATGACCTCAACATTGACCAATTAACTGTTTCGAGACATTTACGGAATCTTGGAATCGTAAACGAGCTTGATGTTTGGGTGCCACAAGAACTGAACGAGAGAATCAACTGACCAAATTTCAGCTTGCGGTTTGCTGCTTAAACGCCATCAAAACGAACGATTTTTAAAACGAATGATTACTGGCGATGAAAAGTGGATTGTTTACAACGATGTCAGTCGAAAAAGATTATGGTCGAAGCGCGGGGAGGCTGCTCAGATTGTCGCAAAGGCCGGATTACACCCGCGGAAGACGAAGCCCTATATTTCGTGGGATTGTAAACGTATCGTCTGTTATGAGCTGCTGTCACTCAAAGAAACGATTGATTCGACGAAATACTGCTTACAACTTGCCAAATTGAAGCAAGCAATTAATCAGGAGCAGCCCGCATCGACGAACGGACAGGACGCTGTGTACCACCAGGAGAACTCTAGGCCCCACGTTTTTCTGGTGATCCGGAAACGGTTATTGCTGCTTGGGTAGGATGTTTTGGTGCTTCGAGCATATAGTCCTGACCTTGCACCTTCAAACTATCACTTATTCGGGGCCCTACAGAACAATTGAAATAATAAAACCTTCAGTTCCCTGGACCTTCTCAAAGGCCACTTGGATAACTTTGCCCAAAAATTTCAAGACTTCTATGGGAGAGGGATAATGAAGCTCGTGGAGAGCTGTCAGAATGTCATTGACCAGAATGGAACATATTTAGTTGATTAAGACCGCTTTTCTTGGTAAAAATGTTGAGTTTGAAATTTACTCGATTTGCACTACGGAATTATGCATAGACCCAATACAAGTAGCGTCACTGATCGTTTCTATCCGGCGATACCAACAATGATATATTTTTACCACGTACTTTGCGTGATTCCCAAAATCTCTCGAAAAAATACACATTATGAGGACTAATTGAAACATGTTGTTTTTTTTTATTAAGAAAACTTTCTCCCCACTTAATCTTCTTCTTCTTAAATAACGATTTTTTTCACAGAGATATTTACTTTCTCGATGATCCTCTGAGCGCCGTTGACGCTCATGTTGGGGCGTACATATTTGAGAATTTGATACAAGGAGCACTTCAGGGAAAAACGATTATCTTCGTTAGTCATCAAATTCAAGTGAGTTTGCTGTGGATTTTCAGTGCGCGAGAGAATTCTTCGACAGATAGTAGTGGCAGTCTAATTTCACTGCGTTCTATCGAATTTATATTTTTATAGCAAAAGGAGACAAAATCGTACTCGATATTTTCCATATTCGATACCCAGATAACGGTGTACTACTCTGGTATGGTGGCCCACGCCGTACTAGTAACGTACCTAAAGGTTACAGTATCACTGCACGGTAATGGTACAGCGTACTATTACCGTATCGCCACGGTACATCATTCTTATTGATACATTGATGGTACACTGTACTACAAGTATCATGTACCTCTTGTACATATTGTAGCAGTGCAGTACAGCTACCGTAGAGTACGCGGTAGAGCACAATCTAGCACGCCGTACTAATGGTACGGTTGGTTATCTGGGTATGATATCTATTATACCCAAACCAACATTAGTAGACGCGCGGACGGTGCGTAGGTTTGGCGATATCCCACTCCAAGCAGCGTTGGCCTGGACCAATACTTGGATGGGTGATTGCTCAACCACCCACTGGTTCGCGCACTGACAACTGAGAGCTTTGCAGTTTTGCTGGCTTGCCGATGGGAACGCAACGAAAACTTCACTAAAATATAGCCGTCTATATCGTCACGCATTTTCTACTGTTTCCCCGTGCTCTCATGTAAACATGATACAGTGGTGCATTAGGAAAGACACATTGGAATGTTTACTGAACACAGGCGTTTCAATTTTTGTTTCAAATATCTAATATTCTCAAGAATAGTAACGGCGGATAGTTCATCCTTGGAGAACGTAAAAAATCCGTTGACGGCTTTAATCGAAATAACGGAAGCATACGTTTGATATTGCTAGGCTTTTTTGTGACCGTTTTCTTGAACATGAACATCTAAATTAGATTTGAGTAGTATGCTTGAAACGATCTGAACTTGCAGTATCTGAACCGTTGCGACGAGATCTACATGATGAACAATGGAAGGATCGTGGAACACGGTGTTCATGATGACCTTATGGTTGCGAACAACAAGTACGCTTCGATGGTGAAGAGTATGATGTCCGAGGCGGAACACGAATCCCGCAACGAGTACGTCGTGAGCCCTATCGCGAGCATTATCATAACGTACTTGCAACTGCTTTTTTTTACTTTCACTTGTTTTTCGAACAGCCGAGAAAATGACGATACTGAGGATCTTGAGAAAACTGTAATGTATTCCGGAACTGCACAGTCCCGTGATGATACTAAAAGAGAGGACAAGGAAAAAGACGAAACTGCTGCAGGTGAGCGAAAGTTTTTTTCCCCGTATTCAGTATTTTTTTTTCTACCATTCATTCGTCATGATGTTAATTCTTTGGTCAAGAGAGACTATCATATTCACAAACGTATATCTCACCTTCACTTTTTACCTATAAATTATAGCTGTAAATGTAGATCAGATACAAAGATCCCATTGCGGTTCATGATTCATTTTGTGCAATTAACTGGAAAAACATTTAATCATTGGCAATACAAATAAGTCTCCGCCGTTTGACAAAAGATGGCCCCACCAGGAGATTATGGTTGAAATTGTTAGATGTTAAACGTCACATCGTAAGGTTAGACATCTGGCAAGACAATGACCTTGAAATATTAGCGATTTTATATTAGCATTACATAATTTTTTTCGTGCGAAAATGTCGAGTTTTGAGCCGAATAAGCGTAATTTGCAGGAACTCTTGCGTTTGGCACGAATCTCCCTCCAATATGATGCTTTCAATTCAGCCTCTTCGTTTCGGCCTTCCGCTACGTTCTTTGTCTTCGACGTTAAACTCACCGTTCTTAAACTTTTTAAACCATTCACGACAACTTCTCTCACTTAAAGCAGCCTCACTATATGCTTCTACAAGCAATCGATGCACCTCAGCTGTAGATTTCTTCAAATTCAAGAAGTAAAGAAGAGTTATAAAGTTTCCGCAAACGACGCTTATTATTCGGCTCAAGACTCGACATTTTCGCACGAAAAAATTATGCGATGCTGATACGAAATCGCTAATATTTCAAAGTTATGGTCTTGCCAGATGTCCTTAGGATATGACGTTTTACATCTGACTATTTCAATCATGACCTCCTGGTGGGGCCATCTTTTGTCAAACGGCGGAGACTTATTTGTACTCCCAATACATACCGATGAGGGCAATTAATATGCATGCGCGTATATAGATTTTTCAATTTCTAACGTGTTTTCGTACGCCCTTTCGTAACCAATTCTCTTTATTTTCACCCCACACTCATCAACTCAGTATTTCAAGTTTCTTAGGGAACACAGGGATACTGTGAAAGCTTGTGTCGATACAGACGGCTATATTTTACTGAGTTTTGGTCACCTTACCATAGGAAAGTTAGTAAAATGCCTTTCGGCATTACGAGTGCGCGGCTAAACGGTCACTCATACAAGTATTGGCTCAGGCCACCGCTGCTTGATATGGGATATCGCTGCAGCCGCACACCGCTTCAATGGAACGATTGAAAAGGAAATATATCTATATACATATGGGAAAACTGTAAAGGGTGCTTTGTCTGTAGCCCTGTAAAAGAGGCACTCTCCTGTCTGTCTGTATGACTATACGTCTATGCGAGTATAAGTGAAGAACTACTGAAAATGAACGAAAAATCTGGAGTTCTGTGGAATTTTTGAATTTTCATGAAATGTCTTCGCAGGTCGTTATTATCATTTTCGATAAGCAATATATATCCAAAATGAAAAAAAAAAAACATAAACAAAAAAATCAAATGAAGTTATTTAAAAAGATGTACAGATATTGAAGCGCCTTCTGTCTGTAAATCTGCGAATCTCTATTTCGTCTCTATCTCTGAATATAATAAAATCGTAACGGGTTCGTGGACTGTATTTCTTTTGATTTTTAGGGAATTTCGTTTCACATTGTCTATACCCGACCAAGGGATAAAACGTATTTGAAAAAAAATTGCCCGTTTATATCTGGAGAACTACTGAATCTATTACGATTAATCTTTCACAGAAACATAGTTTAGACTGCGGAACGTAAATCCGGCTATTGAGCATTACACTATGGAGTTAATTGAAATTTTAATACACAAGCATCAAGAATAATCAGGGGTTATGGGTACTTATCGTATTCTCGGGAATTGTCTTCATTCATCATTAATTTTAGGGACGAAGGGGGGAGTCATAAAGAGAGAGAGAGAGAGAGAGAGAGAGAGAGAGAGAGAGAGAGACGGAGGAAGGTAAGGATTCGACATAGGGAGATAGTACTAATCTCAGCATAAGATGCTGAGGAGGGTTTGTGGTACTATGTTCCACGAAACCCTCGCAAATAAAAATCAATATTGAATTGAGGGGGTAGATTTGCCATCGATAGGATTTTAACGCCGGTGAGGCCAAGGGTTAGGTTCCAGCTAGTTCCAGATGAGATAGTCCGAACATATCGCTTCCAAATTAACAAAAATATCCGACCTCAGGCTACAGCTTTTTGGTAATTCATTGCAAAATTTAGTGTTGTTTTTTGTGTTTGTTTCTAAATACATTTAACTTTTTCTTTTCCCCTCGACTATAGGTGAGTCGATTATAACGCCAGACAAAATTGCAGCGGGGACTATTACGTTTCAAACTTATGGCGCCTATATTCGAGCCGCGGGTGGTTATGTCGTTGTTTTTCTCTTACTTTCGATATTCACGTTGAACGTCGGTAGCACAGCTTTCAGCTCTTGGTGGTTGGCTCATTGGATCAAGGCCGGTGCAGGCGTAAGAAAGACCCCACGAAATTAATACACACTATATATTCGAGAAGGAGCACTTTTTCAATGTTTCTGCGATGCAAATCGAGAGTGAAAAATGTCTTCCCTCGGAGCTTGCGTAAAAAAACTTAGCAAAATGTCAAGGAAACTATATAACATTTGTATTCGTGGCGAAATTGATCGTGTCGAAGTAATTTTGTTCGAATCATTTTACAATAGTAAAGATCGTGGAAAAGTCAATGTAAAGGTTTTTTAATATTTGCTTTGTTAACGGTTCGTCGTTAGTGGAGTGTCCGATGATGAACGGGAAACATTAAACGGTGCAACTTTTTTGCAGAATGCAAGCTCTATCGAGCGCAATGGAACCGTGTCTCCGGATAATATAACAGACAATCCTGATCTAGGATTTTACGAGATTATTTACGGCACTTGCATCTTAGCAATATTGGTGACAAGCGCACTTCGCAGTTTGGGATTGACGAGTGCATCGATACGCGCTTCGACGAGTTTGCACAACCGAGTATTTACAAAAATTCTCATGTCACCGATGAAATTTTTCGAGACTACACCTCGAGGAAGAATTCAAAATATATTCAGTCGCGACACCGATGAGAGTAAAATTTTTTATTCGTTTCATTAAAAATCTATGTACGACAAGAAACATGACAACAATCACGATATTTCGGCTTTTCAGTTGATACTCATTTGCCCATATCGCTTGAGGGACTTCTTCAAAATGGCCTCGTTTGTATTTTCTCATTGGGCTTCATATGCGCCGTTTTCCCGTGGTTCATCATAGGTGTCATTATTCTCGGCGGTTTATTTTACTACATCGGCAAAGTTTTTAGGTAAATAGCCCTTACGGAAATTCACATTTTACAACACGAAAGACTGCCTGAATATCCTTAATGAAATCTCGTTCGCCAATCGTAGAGTTGCTCTGAGGGATCTCAAACGTTTCGAGAGCAGCACACGATCCCCTATATACAGCTTTGCCACGGCGACTATCCAAGGATTGGACACGATTCACGCGTTTGAGAAAGAGAACGATTTCATTAGACAGTAAGCCGAATCTTCTGTCCTTTTGGGAAGGAAAATTTCAAGTATCGTTCTACGAAGTAAACACTCGATTCATTGCAGAGACATAACAATTATATGCTACAAACTACTTTAGAACTGATACACATCGTAGAATGTAACTCGGAACGTTTCATTATTATGATAGCGTGAAAGATTGTTCAATCGATCGAAACGCATAAAATTGGTGTCTACTCAAAAAATGTGATAATATGTCAAAACCGCCGTTTGCAGCGACAAAACGGGGCAACAATTACATATAAAACGAAGTTTTCCAAATAAAAAAAAATATACAAAAATTAATCATTATTGAGCACTCGGAAAGATTAATTGCAACCAACAAAATCAAATTCTTGATTCTATCACGCTCAAATTGTACAGCGAACTTTTTCTCACTGCTTTTCATTTTGGGTATTGCAACTAATAACATAAGGAATACGCAAGTGTTGACATACATCAATAATAAAAACGCCAATTTGAATTTAGATTTAAATGCTTTTTCAGATGCAAAATATAACTATGTGTGATATAAATATGGTTTGCCATATTGATTTGGAAGGTCGACGACTTGTGCAAATGAAATAAAATTGAATTTTGTAGGTTTCAAGGATATCTTGACGTGAACGGGTCCTGTCAGTATATCTGCAATATGGCGCTTAGATGGCTAGCCGTAAGGTACGATACTCTTGCAGGTATTGCAACCGGTACTACGGCTCTCCTCGTCGTTTGTTTGAAAGGGCAAGTACCGCCGGCATTGGCGGGCCTCGCAATGTCCTACAGCGGACAAATGTCTGGTGTCTTCCAATTCACAATGAGAATTTTTTCCGAAACCGAATTGCGTTTCATAAGCGTCGAAAGAATAAATTATTATCTAAAGGTAAAGTAAATTTTTCCAGCATTGCTATTCTATCCATTCCACGATAACGGGAATATAAAAAAAGCAACGATATACATAATTATTGACAATTCAATCATTATTTGCACGATTTTTGTAATAATGGAAAGCTTACAATATTCCCATGCAATGTTTACATTCCGTATAAAATGACCATTCATGATGGTTACACATATTTTGGCAAACTAATCTATTCGAATGTAATTTTTTTGGTCTCTTTCCCATTCTTGAGTTTTGTTGTATTTTGTTTATATTGTGAGATACAAGTTTTGTAGCACGAAGCACCATGAATCGCGCATCAATCGATCGACACTTTAATCTTTTTTCAGAATTTGGTCAACGAAAACGAGAGTACGAAACCTTTGACAAAACCGCTTGGCGATTGGCCGCGAACCGGTGAAATCAAATTCAAAGACGTAGAGCTTCGATACAGGGAAAATTTGCCAACAGTGTTGAATCGAGTTTCGTTTCACATTAAAGACAACGAGAAAATAGGTGCGCGCTAAAGTTTAGGCTCGTCTCATAATTATCGACGTAGAATGCTGTACGGACATATTAAGAATTGTTTTTCTTTCCCAACTCTTAAGGCATCGTTGGACGAACGGGATCGGGCAAAAGTTCAATCTTAGTCGCCCTGTTCAGGCTCGTTGAGCTTTCCGGTGGTACGATAACGATCGACGGTGTGGATGTGTCACAGATACATATGAGACGCTTGAGGAGTAACATATCTATAATACCACAAGATCCTATTCTCTTTAATAGAAGCGTGCGGTGAGCATCGAAGCCACGAGCAGAAAACTAATTAAGCTGATTAACGAGCAATTCAGATTTATCTCCTGACATACATTCGCAGATTCAACTTGAATCCCCATGGCAACTGTCTGGACAACGATCTATGGATCGTTCTCGAAAAAACACAACTCAAGGACAAAGTTCGCGCTATGCCGGGGCAGCTGAACGCCATGATCGAGGCTGGTGGTAGTAACTTGAGCATGGGAGAGCGACAGCTTTTATGTCTCGCCAGAGCACTGCTTCGAGCAAGCAAGGTATTTCAACAAGAAAACCTAACAACAAATACGAAATACTTGACTCGCTGTCTACCTACTTTGAGCGATATTTTTTATTGTAAGCGTATCGAAGGATGCGAAATACCTCAAGCGTGAGTTTTTATGGTTCCAGTAGGTCTAGTACGAAGTACTTTTAGGCCTCAGTACTGTTTGACACGAAATGCCCAGTACTTCTAGCAAGAAATATCCTATACTTTTAGTACTCAGTACTTATAGTGCCAAGTACCTTGAAGTCTCTGTACAAATGGCGGATACAGAAGCACTATTAACTAGTGTCAAAAGTATTTGATATTTCGTACGACGTGCCTTTAGTTAGGTACAAAATCCTAGTGCGTACTAGTAACGAGTCCACAAATACTAGCAGTGAGCTTCGGTATTTGCAACCAGTACAAAACTAGTATGATACTCAGTTGTGGTACTAATATTGGCTCATAAAATTGCTCGACTTCACTCATAAAACTCGATACTTGCACCTACTAATTTCAGTGCACGATACTTAGTATGTACTGAAAGTACTTAGGCATTCCCTACTCCCCATAGCCGAATTCGCTCAAATTTATAGGACATGCAGGGCTTGGCTAGAAATGAAAGTACCCGAAGTGGGAACTTCAGATGGCCAACCGTTTAGAACATAAAAATGTTGACGCGGCTCTCGCACCGTATAAGCCATTTACGTTAGCATGTTCGCCAAGCAGCGGTTGGCGTAGCGGTAAGAGCTCGGACTAGTAATTCGATGGTCGTGGGTTCGACTCCCCATGTGGAGACTTTTTTTTCTTTTCTTTTTCTATCTTGTTCTCAATTTTTGTATTATTCATTTTCCAATTAAGCAAAGAGGTGAATAATTTATTTTATTTCTTTATTTATACGCAAAAGGCATCGAAAAGGTAAAAAATTGGGATTTCGGACTTTTCAACAAGGGATTGTAGTTGAAGCGCATACGAAAAGACTTTGTACATGAAAATTCAAAGCTTTATTCGTTGACATTCGATGATTTACATGTGTCGGGATGATATTTATCGTAGAAACAGGGGAAACAATAATTATTTCTGCATCTACCACACGTTATAAACGCCGCATTTTTACAACTACATCGTTGTTTCAACGTCTCCATAAAAAAACATACTTGATTGACATTCATAAAGCATTCTCCCCCATCGCAAAGTTTAGAAGCGCACCACGCGTAACGTAACATGTTACCAAATATTGGCCCGGATAATTGATGATGAACAATCTAATGTATTTTTATGCAGTCTTCTCGGGAAGTTATTTCTTTTTCTTGCTCGATGAGATAAGAGCGATTTTGTATTTTTTTAATAAAGTTCTTAACCTGACGCTAAAAATATACATCGCAGGGTTGCACCAGTGGAGTACATTTAGGGGGAATTACTTTGATGCTACACGTTGGCAATCCTTCTTCATCGTGGAAGAGTTCGTCGTATAATTGAGGATTTGTTTGTCCTCCCCACGAGTCAATCAGCAACTCCAAATTTTCTACGATTATGCGCTCATTAAAAAATGACGTTCTATATGCCTTTTGCGTATAAATAAATAAATAAAATAAATTATTCACCTCTTTGCTTAATTGAAAAATGAATAATATAAAAATTGAGAAAAAGATAGAAAAAGAAAAAAGTCTCCACACGGGCAGTCGAACCCATGACCATCGAATTACTAGTCCGAGCTGTTACCGCCACGCCAACCGCTGCTTGGCAAACATACTAATGTAAATGGCTTATACGGTGCGAGAGCCGCGTCAACATTTTTATTTTCTAAACGCTCGGCCATCTGGAGTTCCCACTTCAGGTACTTTCATTTCTAGCCAAGCCCTGCATGTCCTATAAATTTGAGCGAAATCGGCGATGGGGAGAATGCCCCCATGTTAGTACTAGTACCAAGTACTAAAAACGTCTGACACTCATGCTGGTTCCAAAAGGTATTTGCTACGAGAATGACTCAGTCCTGCCAGCTCACACACTTAAATCACCTTGAACCTGAAGATACGCGATTCGAGAATCAAGTATTTCCGATTCCGATTTAGGAACGACGCGTTTTCATTACTTAGGCCATGGCGCAAAGTGTTTGTAATATGAGGCGTTTCAATTATGTGTAGTGCTCTCTCTACTACAAATAAACTTCATACTTGACTCCATTGCTGTTTCAGATACTCGTGTTGGATGAGGCAACGGCAGCGGTAGATCCAGAAACCGAGGCTATAGTTCAAGCAACCATACAAAGAGAATTTTCCAAATGTACAATATTGACAATAGCGCATCGGCTTCAAACCGTCTTAACGTACGATCGAATTCTCGTTCTCGATGCCGGCAACGTAACCGAATTCGATACACCGTCAAAACTATTGGATGATTCGAATACGCAGTTTTCGAAGATGATGGCTGCGGCTGACAGAGCGATGAAGGGATGTAGCTAATTAGCCAAGAAGAATTCAACGAGACTGTATTCAATAGCGGCACAATTCTACGTCCTGAGTTTGATAATACCGACGACTTTGGTGGGTTTTCTCGAAAGCAAGTTTACGCTGTTGATGAAGCTTGACGCCGTAGGTGATATCGATCGACAGGAGCAACAACACGAAGAACGAGAGAAAGAGAGGAAAATATTATTTTAGATTTTGGAATAATCGCATTGAGAAATGTCAACATTCCATAAATCACGGAATATCAAACGACGAAGAATTAGCTATATATACTGTAACGGGTCGAAACTCGTCACAAATCAATTTATTGGTTCGGGACTCAATCAGGGAATAAATGAATTGAGACTCAATTTTTTATGGTATTTTACAATAAAAAAAGATTTATTCAGTGTTATTGTCGCTATATAAACCGGAAATAACGGCGTGTATAAGTGTCATGTGTTGTTCGTGTGATTATAAAGAGCCCCTTTTTCATCGGTAAAATATTCCATTCGCGTAGTTACTCGGGTGGTAAATACTCCCGAACGCGATCTGTATCGATTATCGCACGTCGATAAATGTTCCCTTTCCCTTACTCGCTCTATCGATCGCGGCGCGGTGGGTCGTGACGCGCTGGCTCGCCCGCTCAATGTTTACTATGTATCGGTGTCTGTGCGTGTGTGTGTTGTGTTTTTGTATGAGTGTCGTGTCGCTCGCAAATTCGAAATACCTCTTCGCTATTTATGTTCTGATACAATTCTCCTATCTACTTTTCACTAAATTAGTCCCCTTCTTTGCTATCCTCATTTATTTCTTATTCTTTTTATCCTCCTCCTTTTCCTTTATCTCGCGATAGTACAGTAAATCTGTCACGGAAAAAGGGGTTTTGAGGGAAAAAATTACTTGGTCTATTTTATCTCATGAATCGTTAGTGGAGCATTTGATTAGCTAGAAAACGAGTTTTCGGGACACCCCCCACCCCCTTTGGAAGTTTTTGGAAAACTCAAAAAGGTTTTTGAATTCGATTTTCCGGGAGAACGGTAGATCGTAGAGAAAAAAAATTCAAACAAAAATTGTAGAGGATTCTATAGTTTACAAATCATCTCAGATAGTTGCTGCGCTGCGACCAAAAATGCACGAAATAAAGGACGCCAAACTTGCCAAAAATCAGTTTTTTCCCTTTTTCACCCAAAAAAAAAATGTTACGGCCGGCCGAATTGCAAAATTTTAGAGCAGGAAAAAACCTTCAAAACTGTCTAAAGGTTTTTTTTCTTCAAATGACGCACCTTTCTAATATCAATTTGTTCTCTTGGAATACCCACAAAATGCTGCGTCAATGCATATCCTACAAATGTTGAAGAAGAGTCGACGGCAGGGACGTGAACAGAATGGTTTGAAAAAGAAGATCCCCTTCAGCAACCGCCAGCCAAAAAGTTCAGACCGAGAGTGAACACGGAAAGTCCCCCAAAAAATAATTGCATTAAAATTCGTCGTTGAAACAAGGAAATCATTCCATACGTACATTATCAAATCAATTTGTTGATTCCGAAGGCTACGAATTATCATTACCCTATATCAAAATAAATCCCCTATATATTATGAATTATCGAGAACAATCATTCTGTCAATTCATCGTGATGATCTCACTACGCTGATGAAAAAAATTTTCATTACAATTAAGTGTGCCAATAATTTGATTTGATTAATTTCATCGTGTAGGTTTGTTCCTGCTGTACGTTTTTTAAATTATTCCGACGGTAAACATTTTTTTTCACACTGAAAAAGAGCAGAAACTGATTTTCGGCAACTTTGGCGCCCTCTATTTCGTGCAATTGTGGTCGCAGCGCACCGACGTCGTGAGATATTTTGTAAATACCCTAGCAGATTGGGTGTTTTGATAAATGCCAATGAAAGCCGTTTGATATGCCTATTGAAGTGACTGGCTGAATGCCGTGCCTATTGTAGGCATTTATAGTTACTTTGGCAGGCATTCTGGTTCAAATAGTGATGGTAAGTGCTGAAGAGTGACCGAACCAGAATTTTGTATCCGAAGTACCGGCATTTTTTGGTCATTCACCGGCTTTGTTAGGCACTCACTGGCATTACATTTTTTTAGGCATTCACCGGCATTACCATTTCTTCTGACAGCTGCAGTATACCCAAAGCCGAAAGTACGAATAAATAACCAGCCAACTAAGAAGGAGCACTTCATATGATAATATACTGGTTGTTGTATCCAAGATGTATGCTCATTCCATCCCAACCAAAATTGAGCTCCAGTTACAACTTAAGGCCTTCGTCACGAAATAAAATTGTTTGAAAAAAATCAAACCAATTGATATCACGATAATCTTGAATATGATTGGTTTTTTCCAGACTTGTTTCTCCACACGAAGTACTTGAAAATCTTACCGAAATGTATTTTGGTTAGGAATGTAAGTGCAAAACATTCTCGCCGAGACTCAACAGCCACTCGCACCAGTATTTCCATAGACATTCTGACCGGCATTCGTATCAGTATTTCCATAGACATTTTAACAGGCACTCGAAAGGCATTCTCTGTGCGCTCATAAAATTTAACGTTCGTCATTCATCGGCATTTACCGGCACTTTTTGAACCAATATGCCTACCAAAGTGCCTTGGGCATTCTTATAGTAAATTGATAGGCACCTAATCTGCTAGGGTAATACTGTTACGTACATTTTTTATTTGAAAAGTTTTTTCTACCATTCCCGTTCTCAAGAAAAATCAAATCCAAAAACTTTTTGAGGTTTACTAAAACGTATGAAAGGGGGGGGGGGGGTGGACTTTTTGGTTTTAGACTATTCAAGTGCCCCGGTAACGATTTATGAGATGAAATAGCTGCGGATATTTTGTTTTACAGAAAAAGAAGATAGATTCGCTGTACTCCTCAAGAATATAATCCGAAATTGGAAATTCAAGGCGTCGTATCTTGAAAAAGGTGCGTCGTATGAAAAAAAAACTAGAAAGTTTTTGAAGGTTTTTTCCTGTTCTAGAATTTTGCAACTTGGCTGATGGTAAAAACATTTTTTTCGGGGTAAAAAAGGAAAAAAAAACTGATTTTTGGCAACTGGCGGCCGCTATTTCGTGCATTTTTGGTCGCAGCGCAGCAACTACAAGAGATGATTTGTAGATTATAGTCCTCTATCTTTTTTGTTTGAAATTTTTTCCCGACGACCTACCGTTCTCCTGGAAAATGGAATACAACATTTTTTTGAGTTTTCCAATAACCCCCAGGGGGGGGGGGGGTTTCCGATAACTTGGGTTCCAGCTATTTACATGCTCCACTAACGATTCATGAGATGAAATAGACTAAGTTATTTTTTTTCCCGAAAAAAATTACATTTACTGTACTACGACCCGTAGTCATAAAAGGTTACTTATTTTAATCTTTAGCCGATCGGAATGGAATTCTACGTCGAGCTAAAAACTCTTTTATAGTGAAATTTGCACCGAAACATTGTCCCACTGAAGCGAAGCGATAAAAGAAACTGTTAAAATCTCATGAGCCTGAAGTTTGCATCATTGGATTCCAACGAAAATCTTTGAATTTTATTAAATTTTAAAATAATTTTTTTCGGATACATTATGACTCCAGAATATCTGTACAGGCTATAGAAAACGTTTAAAAAAATTTGGTGGCCCAGAATCCACCCTTATTGAGGGGTTAAAAGTTGTAAAAAATAAGATCTCGGGTGGTAATGGCATTCCCAATTTTTTTTATTTGCGGCATCAATTTTGGGCGTCTGCGAAAAACCACAAAAAAATTAGCAACGATTTTCAACTTCCGGAACCCACTACCCTTATGGGGGAGTGAAAGTCGAATGAAAATTGTATTTCCGCCGGTGAAGGATTTCCCAGTTTTTTTATTTGCGCTGATTGTTCCTAGTACCTAAAGAGACCCACAAAAAAATTAGGAACGATTTTCAACTTTTGGAACCCGCCCTTATCGGGAGTGGGAGAGGGGGTGAAATTCGAATAAAATCTCATAGATTCCGATGGTCTTCAAGCACGGTCTTACATACAAGTCTTGCAACGAAGCCAAATTTTTGTGGTGGGGGTAGGCATGCTTATCGGCTTCACTTTTCGATTCACTAAGCGCCGCTACGCATCGCTACTAGCAAGGGGAAGTAGTTTCCCCCTCACTTCTTACCGGCGAATGGGCCCAAGGTGTTTACGTATGTTTTTGTGGCGCGATTGTCGAAATAACCTTTACTTGCGACCATATACCAGAAGGTTCTACGCGATTTACCGTGATACATTTTTCATCGTGTTTTTACGCATAAGTGTCAATTTTTTTGGTAGTGTTTGCGACAAAAATGCGATATGGCTAAGGGTTGCGCGGTTCGCAATTGTAAAACGGGGTAGAAAAATTGTAAGCAGAAATGCTTCGTGTTTCGCGTGCCCAGAAACGTCGAACGATATAAAAAATGGCTCGATGCTAATCCGGGACTGAAAGATTCTCAGTACGTGTGCGAAAAACATTTCGAAGCACGATGTATTGTGAGACATTGGAGAAAACAGGATGTAAATTGTCGTAATATGTGCTGGTATGAATTAATGTATTCAAAAAGTTTTCAGTTTTTTTCGATGAAAGTAGTCATCTTTGTTTAATCAACACATTTTTTTAATTGGTTTCGTATATTATGCAGTTTACACGACAGTACGGTAAATGAAGTTAGGGCAAACGGCGCATGCGTTGCGTTCAGGATGGGAAAAGGACAGAAGAGCTATTTCTCTCTTCGTCGCACCACTACTTCCCCTTGTCGTCACGCACCAAGCGGCAGACATCGGAATAAAAAACAAAACCGCTAAGGGTGCCTACCCCAACTACCGCCGTTGTCAGTCCTGTATATAATACCGTGTCTTGAAGTTTGCATCGTTGGAGCGCAACGAAAAATCTTTTTAATTTTTCTTATCAGCTCAACTTTTTTTTTAATTTGGGAAAAAATCCTAAAAACGTTCGTGTGCGCCTGATTGGCTGCCTTGAAAAATTAATAACAATTCAGGAGTTGATCTGGGACCCATACATGCTTATATCAATCGTCTCGGAACTTCACCCCCAACTCCGCATTTCACGGATGACATTCTATCGTAAGACACCCTGTATAATCTGTATTGCATCCTTTGCGGGTTTTTTTTTGTCGCCTTTTTATTTGCCTTGCAATTCTGCTTTCATTTTACATTGTTTTCGTTTCTCTTCTCTTTATTTCCTCCTCTTTTCTCGTTCAATTTTTTTGCAACACCTTTCTCTCCTTCAATGCAATAATCAATAATTGTTTTTTGCGACAGGAGAACGTTGGCCAATCGGTGGAGAACGTTCCGTTCAACCCGTTACCAGGACCGTCTGGTGAACGTGCCCGAGTAGCGACGAGCTGCACGAGCAGCGCTCCAGTTGTACAACAAGGAACCTCCGGAGATAACGTGACTTCCAAAGAGGAAACTCCGACGGGTAGCTTGCAGTTCTTCGTGAATCAAAAAGAAATGTCTTGGAGGCCAAATGGGTTCCTATGATGAATTCTCGAATTTTCGTAATATGCTTCTATTGAAATAACTGCATTTTTTCTGAAGAGATAGCGACTTCTGCCTATGTTCATTCTTTTGTATTCAATTGCTCTTTCTTACACAACTTGGGTCATGGATATTGGATTATTTTTCGATTTGTGGTAAATTTTGAAAGTCAGTCGTCGATTTTCACCAGTTTTGCACGGCCGCATTGGCCGAAAAAAATCGAAACATTTATTCGAAACAGATCGACTATCCTTGTGACAAATTTTCTACTGAATACAAATCACATTGAGTTTGCATACATTTAATTCAACTTTTATAATTACAACGATGCAATTACAATTGAATTGAACACAAATTATTAATAATATTATAATGACATTCAACCAAATATTTGAATTAGTTTTCATATTATATTTAATTAAATTCAAATTCATAAATATCATTTATATTCTTTTTACCCAATTCAATTAAATTTAATATTGAACTTATCTTACAAATCCAATTCAATTTCATTTAAATTAGAAGTAATAATTACCATGACAATCGAATGTTAAATTGTCTGCTGAACACGAATCACGTAGAGTTTTTATCGACATCTCAAATTCAATTTGAAAACGAGGAAAAATCGATTTCGAATTTTTCTTAATACAACGCTTCTATCCAAATAAGTGTAAATTTTTTTCCTGCAGAGATAGCAACTCCCGCTTGCGCTTATTCTTCTCGTATGTAATGACCATTGAAAATGCGACTTTGGAAATGAGGATCGGATGATATTGTGATTTTTGGCGAATTCTCAAAGTCAGCCCTCGGCTTTCCATTTCTTTTCCAAGGCATATGCATGGGCCCAAAAAATAGAAAAATGTATTTTTTCTGTGTTCCGGTTCTTTTATGAGCCATTCATATAGCAAGTTGTTTGCTGAACGCTAATCACTTTCAGTTTCCATCGAAATCTCAAAAATTGGGTGTGGAAACGCGTAAAATGAACTTTTCATTTGCCTTTAAATTAGGTTTCAATTAAAAAATTGTAACTTTTTGTCCGACGGGATAGGTATTTCAACCTGTGCTCATTTTTTTGTATTCAATTACTATCTAGAATGCGAACTCGTTTATTAAAATCTGCTAATTTTTTCTTTTTTGCGAATGGAATTCTATAATTGACTTGTACCTATTATTTTTATGCAATGACTTGAAGGAAAAGAAATTTCGGCAAAGAATTTTTTTTTCTAGATTTGTTCTCGCATTTGGGTTTGCCTTAGTTGCTAAAGTAACGCATATTCGTTATGTCTGGCTTCACACTCTTTTAATATATGTTTTCAGCTTCGTATCACTATTTTTTTAAATGTATAATTACCGATAATTGGTGAAGATACACGCCTCCACGCGCGTCAAGTTACTTTTCCCACTTCCATCCTACGGGAATTCTAATAGCTTTACGGTTCATCTACAACAAAATTGAATGAAACTTCTTTGTTCAGTTAGGTTAAATACGCGGTGTTATGTAGGATTTAAAAAAAATATATAAAATGGATGGTTCGTATCACGTTGCAATTTTATTCGTTTTTCACATAGAATTTCGACTCACAAACATTAATTAAAAAGAAACGGTCAACATCATGAAAGAAATCCTACGTACGGATTGTGATGATTATGTGACAATTGTGGTGTACAAATTTGAAATCAATAAGCACAGGTGTTGTAAAGTAGCAGTTCCCGCAAATTGGAAAAATGTCGTTTCGAGAAAAACGCGTTTATAATTTGGACGCAGCTTTATCAGTTTAAAATGGACATGATTTGCAGCATACCTTGTCACCAATTCACCACATTTCAGGGTGGCGTAACCCCTTAATTGTCTTCTCATCCATTGCTCCTTCCTCTAACCCCTCTATTCATTTTTCTTTTATTCTTTTTCCCCTTACTACCCGTCTGAATAAATCTGACAATGATGTCCCACGCGGGAGCCGTTGATGGCGATACTTTTTTCTGGAATCTCGTGAATCGCACAAGAATGAATTTGCACCGTTCCTCGCAATGTTCCTAAGATACAGTGGAGGGATAAAGTTCGCAACTTTCGTCAAAGGGAAAGGGAGAGAGAAAGAAAGGCAGAGTAAGAGCGAGACGGGGGATGAGTGAGAGAGATGCGTGCGTGTTCGCGTGAGCGAGCGAGAGTTTAATTTCTGAATTTTGATACCCTTCATGTACGCACGCAGATATTGTAGATTAATTCATTGAAAACAAAAAATAATTCATTATCAAAATGCAGTTGATATACGCGGTTCAGAATTTCTTGTATCCAGCAAAAGTCAGATGACTATAAAAAGTTCAACGCACCGCCAACGAGCCTCCAGCCTGTCCTGCGCTACATCAATGTATGGGCTGTTCCACACCAACGCGAAATATTTTGAAAAATATATAATTTCATGAAATACAAGTCGTGTTCATTTTTGTGAAAAACAAATCAACGAACTACAAATGATTAATTATACAACCAGCCATCGTAAATGTACAATCTAATCGGGAAGATGAAATAAAATATCGGTGGTCTCGAAATTAACGTTTATTATTCATTCATCGACAGTATTTTTGTTTTACGAGAGTTTTCGTCTATAATTAGCGGTCCATAATTTCCGCTCAGTTTTTTTTAATTACTTACATTTAGGAGCCAAAATAAAACTGATTTTTTCATTTCGACACTTAGTTTATGAGCAATATTTATTGCGAAAAAAAAGTTTCCCGACGAGGGTGCGATCCCGGGCTCTGGCGCACGTTACTCCAGCGTGCTAACCATTGAGCTATCACTTGCATCACTAGAATAAGTAGTTTTTAAATATTTATGCAGTTCCCCCCGGATGGAGTTTAGATTCGGTTTGGATTGTTGGTTGGTTTGAGGTTTAATGTAAATTCTATATTGTTTTCTTTTGTTTGTCGTGACTTAAAAAAATATTTCTCTTTGAAATCGAATAAGCGATTAGGATTTGGTTGGGTTGCATTAGGGGTTAGGTTGCGTTATGGTTATTCAATCGTTCATGTCACCGAATAAAAATAAAACATTTGCAGTAACGATCGGCTCCAAGTCGACAAATGACTGATATATTGACATTTCTTGACTATGAACAAAAGCATATCAATATAACTCATCAATTTTATAGAAAAAATGTACGACAAACTATTTCGAATCACCGCGTTTCCCGGCGTTTCCGGTATCGCCGCAGTAGGGGCGCCGCCACGCGGTAGGTGGTGTAAATCGTTGCCGTCATCGCTTTTTCAGAACATTTCTCCAACACTGCGTTCGGGCTCCTTTACCTCTAGTCTCTATGGTCCTCGGATTGAAGCACCGGCCGTTTCGCCTAATGACCACGAGTGTCGCTACGATACGCAGGTTGTGCGAGAGAGATGGAAATCGATTGTTGACTCGTAGGAACCTAACCTAGCTGTACAATTGGCAGGTGTAGACAAATTATGATATTCAATGTCAAAAATGCATGATGGACCTAAATACAATTAAAAGTAACTTTATCGTAAACCTGAAAAAACCAAAAGACTTTAGTTATCCAAGTGGGTACAATCAATATGAATGTTTTTTTATATAGGTGTCAATGTGAGCTCGTGTTGGTCGAGGGGTTCGATCCCTGTGCGCTCGGTTTTTAAAAAAACATGTTTTAGCTTTTATAAAAAAATAGGCTTTACGCGTTGTTTTAATTGACCGGAAAATAAGTGGCAACTATTCCAGACCGAAGTGGAATCCAGACCGAAACACTTGCAGGATGTATTTCTTGAAAATGAAACAAATACTTAAGAAACAGTGCTTCTTTTGCAATTCTTTATTTCCTCTTTGAAAAATTTTAATGCATATCCCAAAAAACATTTTCAATAATCTCGACTTTGCAGTTTCCGAACCGGTTTGCGTTGGTAAATTTAAAAAAACACCTCTTTTCCGACCTTTAAGCGAAGGACTCTCGAGTAGGATAAATGAAAATAATTCACTAACTTTGTTTTATGTTTTCCAGCCTGGAAAGTATTTTTTGTAATGATCCCAATAATTTTTCATTTTTTTTTCAGGTTCCCGGCTCCAACGCCTTTTTCGCCCACTCTCGATGAATATATTTCGGTTAGAAATGATTTTCGCACACAACGTGTCTCGGCTCTAATTTTCCAACTCCCGGTATCGCGGCCTCCCATTTTTTTAATTACGCCAAGGCTCTCGGCACCCGAAACACTGAGCGTTTCGATTTTTCACTCCGAGAGCTTGTTTTACACGTTGGCACAATACACCACTTAGTCATTTTTCAATATCACCGTTTTTACAAGTTTACAAGTTTTTACAAGGTTATGTTTGGGTTTTGTTTACTTTTGAAATCTATTTCTGTCTCTCTCACACAGCCTGCATCACTCTATAGCAGCGATCCTCGTGGTCACGAGTTAAAACAGTCGGTGCTTCGATAAGAGGCCATCCCCCACCACTGAAATTTTGAGCGAGTTTCAAGACCTGTATGTAAGACCGTGCTCGGTAGCAACAGGTTTCGCTATCGTTAGCTAGCGACAGCCAATCGCATGCACGATTACAGAAGAAAGGGAGCCTCTTATTGGCTGTCGCTAGCTAACAATAACGAAAGTTTTCGTTACGAGTTACAGAATAGGCCCTGACCGTGGCTAAGGACGACTGAAATGAAGATCAAAACAAGTGGTATTTGAATTGACAACCGGAAGTTCGCTACGTTCCCTCTATATAAATAAAGTTGACAATAAAGCACATCAAAATAGGACAAATCGAATGCGTGTTATTTGAGTAAGCTTTCCCGCGGCTGCAATAAGGGCATGTCAATGCCGATACATCGGAATATTACGAGCTTCTTTTGTCAATAATATTCTTGAAAATGATTGTTATTCTCGTTGCTTACTAATCTCCAGAACAAAATATTAGTGAATATTTAGACTCCAATCGTACCGATGTCACTCTCGCAATAACTTGTAGGTTATGATACGTGTGACAGTATCTATATGCATAGATACATTTTTACAATCCAGCCATTCTCCTTATCCATATCAAATGTAAATATTTGATAATACCCCCTGGTGTTCGTTTGTTACAAGGTCAGTCTCGGGAATTCTGCATAGCTGATGATCAACGCACGAACATATGATGTCTCAACTGAGCTTGATGCTGGACGAGGGAGCTCAATCGCCTGATATATTATCTGATCCCGACACAGTTCATTCACCTGTGGCGACCAATTTCGATGAATGTAGGAAAATTACTGCTTATTGCAAACTTACTTTTATAATCTTATCCAACAGCGTTCAACTTTGCAATGAAAAGTCCATTGGGCGGATCTTGAGTCTTCTATTTGTAGACCCACTTCGAAAATCCTTACTTGTTTTCAATCGTCACTTACAAGCCAAGGGGTACTGGATGCACCTATATTTATCACAATCTTCAACTTTTTTAAGCTTGTACGTCTATGGGGTGCAGTGAACCAGAACCAATGAATGAAGAAGCAGAATGGAAGGGGATTACCATGGATGAAATCTACAAAGGTTTGGGACCTTTCGGCTATCAACAACATCCACCCATCCATCCTACTGAATCACACATTGTGTTGTTTACGGTAAGACTATTTGTGCAATCGCCGAACCTTTCCAGTTTATTGTATCACTATTTATCACAATTGATACACTGATGGGTACTGGACAGGCCATAAGAGTGTTAGTGCAACACAGATAGCTGTTCATTTCTAGCCAATTTTTTTCCTACACCATTGATATTTCGGGAGAACGGTAAAAGTGGAGTTCACAAATGGAAAAATGTCCTGATCCATTAAGGAGTAACACCGCCGTGCTAGACTAAGGACTGGTACACATACATTGAAGTTGATTCTTAACCCTTACTTGCCACACTTCTATAGAATACACATCATTAATCCATTTTCGCATAAAAAAAAGTGGCGGGGTTGTTTCAAACCCCACAGTGGCAAATAAGGGTTAATAAGGTAATAAACTTCATTGACAAGCTATAATTCATTAATCGAATTTACCTAAGAAAGAATGCAAAAACATTTTACAGAATTTTTCTGATAGAAAATGGGACACTAGCGGACTAGGTATAGAAATCATTATTTTCACTGAAGTTCTGAGTGATGCAATTTTTCTATTTTTTTAAATTAAATCTACAGCACAATACCATGCCCTTTTAAATTGAGATATAAAACGATTGAGCGGTACCGAGAGTTTCCAAAAAATATTGATTTTAACGAAATCACGCACACTTGGATTTTGATCATACATGCTTTTTTATGAAAAGATAAATTGTGAAGAGGTTTTCCATGATTTAGCGAACATCTTCGTTACATCTTTACAGAAAGTACTGAAGAATTATCTGGAATAGTTTGAATTCAGCCAGACAGCAATTTTTAAGTACATAAATGCTACCATGAAAGCAGATCTAAAAAAACCTGTTTGAACTTTCGCTTACTGACTTTTTGTTCATAACCAAATAAAATCATATCAGCTTTAAAAGTCATTTAAACGTCTCATTTCCACTTCAGGCGCAGTGTAAGTATTTTCAGCAGTATAAGTAGTATTTTCTGATATTAAAAAAAAAAGCAACACGTTTCGCTCTGTTAAAAGGCGAACAACGTCTATCTCGTCGATTGCCCAAAATGCAATATATATAGGAGAAAACTTGGCTGTACGATTTTTACCGACCAGACGTACGACATATGGTCCTAGAGCCAATTTAATATTATTCTTGAGATGTCACATTGAAGATTCAAACATCAAAAGTTTTTTTTTACCCAACATCGTTATCCCTTAACAATGTTTGCTAGGAATGACGAAGAACGGGAAATGATACAATGAAATATGCGCGTTCGTTACAATGAAATTCTCTAGAAAGAGCGGATCCACGAAAGACGGACAATTTCCAGGGATCGTATAATTAATGCGACATTATTTTTCCAGCTTCCCGTAAAAGGCCGGGCTCTTCCGAAGGCTTATCCTACCCATAGAATGGACAAATGGAACGTGGGCTATGTCCGAATGCCGCATTCGGCTCACAGTCTTTATCCCGTGGAGCTACCCAACGGAACTCGCGAATTTCGTCTCAGATGGGAAGTTATACAGGAAAAGTTGCTCCAGAGCTTTGTGTCGAGTACTCAGTTCGAGGCAGCCGTTTTATCGTACAACAACAAGTACGCTCAGCGTTGGGACTTTTGCGCACTCCATCATTTCTTCACGGACGTAAGTGGATATTTCCCGACTGAAGATTTTTTCTCTGTTGCAATCAAGGTTTGAAGAGTTTTCAAATGTCGTTCAATATTTTTGGTACGCAAAGGTCGTTGAGGAAGAGGAAGCGAGCGAGTTCTTCAGCAAATTATTGCCGAAAATAATTCAACTCGCTCTTCAATTACCGACACTCGTGACCGGTGCGATACCTCTCTTGAAACAACACACAAACGGCTGTATAAGTTTTAGCCAACTGCAAGTTGCCTCGTTATTGGCCAATGCCTTTCTCTGCACTTTCCCGCGACGCAACTCGTCCAATCCTCAATCGGAGTACGCCTCCTACCCTTACATCAACTTCAACAGGTGCAGTATTGGAAATCATAGCTCCTCACCAGTCGTCTTTCTCCTGGAAGAAAGTTTGCTTTTTGTCCTTTTCCGGTTTTCCTCTTCGTAATCTAATTATGACTTTTTCAGGCTATTCTCGTCTTATAGAGCGGACAAACCAAATAGATCGAACGCAGTTATGGAGAAACTGAAGTGCCTTTTTCATTATTTCCGACGTGTCACCGCGAAAGGTGCGTTAAGAAACTCAATATTTGAATATGGTGAACGCTGAATGCCATGAAAAGTCGCATACTTATTCACGTATATACTCTCGAACTGGAACTTAGTCGCGAACAGAACGAATACTGCACACGAGGCTTTTAAGGTATTCTTTTCACGAACACAAATATTTAACAATTGACGGATCTTCGTCTACAACGAAGTAAAAATACATCTCAGGTACTGGTAAACTGTGTAGCCAAGTTACCGGACTTTTAACAAAAAATGACGTCTCTAATAATTGTCTAATTTATACGGCACTTTACGGAGATGAGGGCTGGGCACATTTCCAGCTAATAATTTATACCCTAAATGACTCCATAGACCTATTTTGAGCCTCATTTTGATGCCCAATATAAACGGCTCTACGCGTACAAAGAATTTCAACGATTCCGAAACGGCAATAAAAACAGAAGTTCACCAAATGTTTGAAGGAAATGTAAATGACAACACTTGGAAAAATGTGACTAGCGAAAGAAGAATTTTCAAAGCTTCGACTTTTCAGAGAAAATTTAGAAATGTCAAAATCTACTAAATTTGCGCGAAATTTTCATCCAGTTTATTGTTGGGTATTATAATTGATTGTAACTTACTTTTCATTAAGCGCCACTGTAATTTACCGATGATTCAGAAGGGCCCTGCTTATGCCCCTAGAAAATACGGCCCTCGGCGAAAAGCCTACCTTAAGAGGAAATGAGGAATATTGAGAAATTAACGTTCGTGCCTTATACTATAGCGAAAAGAGTAAAGCATGAAAAATACATCAAATTGTTGTTTATCCAAATAAAATTAAGGCCTTTCCATAACTTTCAAACTGTGTGGACAGCGCGGATGACGAAACTGAATTATCGTTTCGCCTTATTCGTAGAGCAGCTCCTGAGGGTACAATAACGATACAACGACGCTACATTCCTCAGGAGGAATGTCCCCAATGGGACAAACTGGACGAGAGACTTCCACTGCTTCACATTACGAGCAACGGTACAATCGAGACCGAAGGAGCCGGTTTATTGCAAGTGGACTTTGCAAACAAGTATGTAACCATTAATTTCTCCTTTTGTTTTCGAGCAATTGTAACGAACCTAGCCGGAATCCATTTAAATACGTTTAACGAAAATGATGCAGATACGTTGGCGGTGGCGTTCTAAATTGGGGTTGTGTTCAAGAAGAGATAAGATTTGTGATATGTCCGGAGCTTATGGTGACGATGCTCGTGACCGAGGTCCTCGACGATACCGAAGCGCTCATAGTGAGCGGTATCGAACGTTACAGCAAGTACAACGGTTACAGCAACAATTTTGAGTGGACCGGGGATTACGTCGACGAAACGCCGCGCGACAACAGCGGCAGAAGAAGAACCTCGGTCGTTGCGATAGACGCGCTTTACTTCAAGCAACCCAATACCCAATTCAGCAAAGAAAATATGCTCCGTGAACTCAACAAGGTTTACAACGATTATTATTTAAATGCTTGGTCGAGTTCAAATCGCTGTTATTGTATGTATACACTAACAATGTTATTGTATACATACAATAACAATGTTATTGTATACTTACAATAACAATGTTATTGTATACATACAATATCATTACAATTTATAGAATGTATACAATGTACAATTACAACGCACAATGTATACGTTGTTATTGTATGTATGCATTGTTATTGTATGTATACGTTGTTATTGTATGTATGCATTGTTATTGTATGTATACGTTGTTATTGTATGTATACATTTTCTTTTCCGGTTCATCCGTAATTCTGTGGATGATGAATAATTAGAGCTGCTCAAAGGATTAGGCTACTGGGATGACCTGAAAACCAGGGCTATTTAAAATCTAATTTTGAAGGAATAAGTAGGACAATTGAAAAATCGATTGGACATTTATTTGTATGTACGATAACAAAGCTGTGTGCCAAATTTCATATAAATTTCTTTGCAATCGAAACTTTTCGATTTTCGTTGATAAATTAAATCATTATCGTCAATAGGTGATGAAAAAAAATCTTACAAAGAACAACGTCGGTCAAGACTATTATTACACTGAATGAGTGTACCAAATTTCTAGTCAATCCGTTCATTAGATGGCGAGAAATCGTGTACACTGTTTTGAAAAACATAGTTTCAGGATAAACGCGTTTAAAGTTTTACTAGTAGTTCGATCGTTGTAATCATAAGTTTACCTTCAATCTGTGATTTCTGCACGATATGTTGGACCTTCTGCTTTAATTTGAGTTGCCTAAAGCGACAAGCCGGCGTTCTTTCATTTTCACGGTACCCTGACCCCTTAAGGTTAAAGGATGTATGCAAGTCTTACAGAAATGCTATAATTTATTAGCAATAGTTTTGCATGCGTTCTTATGCGACGTTGTGTTGCTTCAACTATGAGATCAAGTATACTAAAAAAATCATACATCATTTTTTAGATTTTTTGTGTAATTTATGTGTGAAAAATCTCACAATAGTCCACTGCATAATTGTAGCATCATGAATTCTAACATTTTGAAATTCGGCTTATTTTCTGGTTAGGCTCTCCCATACATACGGCCTATTATTGTAGATTTTATTTTTTCATCGAACATCAAGGATGAGACTTGCGACCGAAGCGCTCATCGGTAAATACTACAAAGCAGAATGTAACTTTGTACAGTTTTATATCGTTTTCTTCTCCCAACAGGCGTACGCAGGATTCAGCTCGACGGAAATGGGTCAGGAGAATTTACCAGCGATAGCGACGGGAAACTGGGGCTGCGGAGCTTTCCGGGGGAATCCGAAATTGAAAGTTCTCCTACAATTAATGGCAGCTGCTGTGGCCGGACGTTCGATGGTATACTTTACCTTTGGCGATACGAATTTACGAGACAGTGTGGCCGATATGTATTGGCATCTCATTCAACGAAACGTTGACCTCGGTTGGTTAATTTATTCCTAAAAAGGGTTTTTCTTTGAGGCCGAAATATTGTTTAAAAAAAACTTGCCTTTGTCATATTCATACAACGAAAGCAATAAGATCCAGAGTCGTTAATGAACAATAATCTAGTCAGCTTCAGAGGAAGGTTGAGAACATCATGCTTTTTTACCTGCGATTTTATTTGGAAAAACGTGCGGTGAAATTGTACGTTCGCCATGAAATAGTTGACACTAACAACGAACATCACTCAAG
The DNA here is from genome assembly GCA_963210295.1 of Ophion ellenae. Lineage (NCBI taxonomy): Eukaryota > Metazoa > Arthropoda > Insecta > Hymenoptera > Ichneumonidae > Ophion > Ophion ellenae. The sequence continues at coordinate 33,741,561 of OY723385.1, forward strand.
TGTCCGCCGTCAATTTTGTTGAAACTCATACATGTGATAAAACATTGAAGCTATTAGACCCGTATTTTCTTTTGGCTGCGGAAAAACGGTTTCAAGGGAGGAAACCACCCCTTAAAGAAAGGCGTTTCGGGGGGTGGTTTTGCAGTTTCACCCACAAGCAGTCCACCGATCAGAATGGAACAAAAACCAAAATTCTTCTAATGTAAAGCGATAAAAAATCCATAACAGGGTAATTGAAAGAAAAAAAATTAAGGGTTGACACGCCGTCTTTTGAGGGGTCGTTTTCCCGCCTAAAAACGTTTTTTCGCATATTAAAAAATATACATGTCTAATAGTTTTTAACGTTTTATCACGTATATGCGTTTCAACAAAATCGAAGGGGGACGCTTGAATTATGTTCCTTGTAAGATCGGTTTAAGAGGCCAGTCCACTTTGGAGCCACGGAAAAAAGCTATTTTCGCGATTTTTTTAAGGATTTTATAAAAGATATGAATATAAAAGTTGTTGGGCTTGATAAACCAAGTCTTGAAATACATTTTTTTAAATTTAATTCATTTTTATTCATTTTTAAGTACAAAAACTATAGTTTAACGTAACGCCTGAAAAATAGATGGGATAGGTAGCTGCATCAGAACTCGGCAACGGCTTGTCTGAAACAAAAAAATCAAAGTCCATTAGATTCAGTATGGCACCAGCTACAAAATGACCCTCGGATATAAAGTTTTATCAACAAATAAAAAAATGGCAGATGAAAAACGAACAAAGTACAAGAAAACGCTTTTTTCCGCAGTTTTTCGCAAAAAAAAGAGTAAAAATCAAAATTTTGAAACCATCGAGGGTCATCTTGTTGCGAATATGTTTACAATATGTGGTTCAAATTTCAAGAGAATCGGTTTATTAGTTTTAGAGATACGATGGAGCTAGATATTGAAAACGTTGTTTCGAGAAAAACGCGTTTGAAGTTTATACTATGATCGGCCGAACGCGCTATATGCTCAGGTAGACGAAATGAGGTCCTGACGTTCAAGTAAAAAAACATACTTAGAGCTCGGATTTTCATGAAATTTTGACACAATATTTCTGAATGTATGTACTTTCGAAAACAGTTTAAAAAATCGATTTTTTTTAATTTTCAAAGTGGACTGGCCCTTAAAATATAAAACCATTGAACATTTGGAATGATTGAAGTGATGTTTTGCCTCCAAGTTAAAAACTTAATTCAGAGAAAAATCTCGTAGCAAATAAAACGACTTCTGTTATTTATCAATAATTTTGTTTTCATTTATTAAATCTGTTACAGCTCAATTATTCTCTTTGCTGACGCAATATGAAAAAGCCTCGCCTAGTATGCGGTCGGATTTTTATCGTTTCTTATATAAGCGAAGTAGAATGAAACCCCTGACGAATTATTGCAACGCAGTAAACAAAAATCCAGATTCGAAAGTATCGAATTGTAAGGATGAGAACGCGAGCGAAGTGCCGAAAAACGTTAAAAAGTTGAATCTAGTCGCTGGTAGCGCTGCTAGTGATAACGAGAAATATGAGGAGGCAAGAATATTCAACATGTTAGAAAAATCGAGAAAAAATAATGGTGATAAGTCAATCGATTCGAACGAAGCCAGAGAAAGAAAAGCGTCGGAACATCATGCATCTACGATGGAACTCAGGCCGAACGACCAAATCGACAACGAAGATCAGAGATCGAGTGAACAAAAAAATAAATCACTTTGGGATGTTATGAGAGATAGGGAATCCAAAACAATCAGTGGTAGTCGAAGAAGCGGACTCAACCTTATCGCGACCATTGAAACGAAGAACCAGAGACAAGATACACCAATGAAAGAGGACCCGCAGCTCCACGATGAACCCGATGACGTTGCTATAAAAAAAGAAAGCCCAAACAAAAGTTTACGGTCGTCCTCAACGGCAACGAATGTTGCTGGTAAAAAAAAAAGTCCCCGTGAAAAGAGGAATCAATCCAAGATTCTCGACTTTTTTCCTCGAAGAATATCGTAATAAAAGTAATTATTGTCAAAATAATAAAAAAAAATTGCTCCCAGGTTTATATGTTTGTACATACACGGTATCTGTACAATAAAATCTCAACTCTTATTTTCGCCGGTGTGGTATTATCTTGAATGAGACTGATAACAAATAATACGCGATTGAAAAACATATCCTATTTGTTTAATTAGTGACAGTTGAATGCTCCAGGTTTCGTTTGAATTCGTTCCTAAACTTTGCTAATTTCAGAGAATTTTTTATTTGCCGTCCTTGTTCTCCAGAACCCAGAAGTGTTTCTTAACGACGGGCAAGGATATTCTCTCGGGTCCGCGCCGTTTGATGAGTTGAAAATGAATTGATCATCATAGTTCGGTCTTGAAGTTAAGGGACCAGTCCTCCTTGGAGCCACGAAAAAAAGGCTATTTTCGCGATTTTCTTTTGAGGATTTTATCAAAGATATGAATATAAAAGTTGTTGGGCTTGATAAATAAAGTCTTGAAAAACATTTTCTTAAAATTTAATTCATTTTTATTCATTTTTAAGTACAAAAACTAAAGTTTACGAAACGCCTAAAAAAAAGGTGGGCTAGGTAGCTCCATCACAACTCGGCAACGGTTTGTCCGAAACAAAAAAAATCAAAGTCCATTAGATTCAGTATGACACCAGCTACAAATGACCCTCGGATATAAAGTCTTACGAAAAAATAAAAAAATGGCAGATAAATAACGAAAAAGTTTTAAAAAACGCGTTTTTTCGCAGTTTTTCGAAAAAGAAATAGTAAAAATAAAAATTTTAAAACCATCAAGGGTCATCTTGTTGCGAATCATGTTTACAATATGTGGTTCAAATTTCAAGAGAATCGGTTTATTAATTTTAGAGATACGATGGAGCTAGATTTTGAAAACGTTTCGAGAAAAACGCCTTTGAAGTTTATACTATGAAAAACTCTTACCTAAACTCAATCGGCAATTCCTGCACCGTACAAAATCCCTTCTGATTGCTCATCATCGTCGAGTTCTTCAAGTCTTGCTGGCTTTCGATTTTTTTAAATTTTCAAAGTGGACTGGCCCCTTAAATGGATCACACTTTCGATTGTTCGCACGGAAACATTAGAAAAAGAGGCTTGCGATGCCGTCATGGACCTTCTCTTGGTCTCTTCTGGAATGTATATACAAAAAATCAAGCAGAAGCTTCAATCTCGAAGCACGTTGCCTAATTATAATATTGAACTTGATGAATATTTCTCAATTGGCCCCAATAACGAAATACTATCGACGTACGGCTTTGAATGTTATACTTCGGCGAGTTCATCACGACAGCGTTGAAAGAGTTATTATGCACAAGCGATGGTGAATGTGGAGCGGAGCAGTTTTGCGCCACGGACCTTTGATATGAAATCCTTAGCACCAGGTTTAATGTAAACTGGCCACTTTCTCCCCTTCTCTGCCTCTGTTGACCTCCCTCTCTCTTGAAAAAAACGAATTGAGATATCGGGACGAATTTGACGGCATTATCTAAGTCTGCGAAAATCCTTTCCGAAACCCACCCGATAAATCTCCATCCTTCAAGTGGAACCGACTGGAATGGTACGACTGGTTGAAATTTTGCAATTTTGGCGATTTTGGAAAAGTGGCCAAAAGGGGTATTCCGAAGGGGTTTCTGCAAAAAAACTAGAAATTAATCCGTTCCTATCTTGGCCGTCTCTCTGCCCTACGACCCCTTCCCGTGCCCCCTCTCTCGTGTAGCTACCCTGCGATACGGCCGATTGAATGGTTCCTGAACCTACCCCTTGCAGTGGGATTTCCAGATCTTTCGAGTAGGTGATTTTTTCTCAAGGAATGCAGATATCGGAAGGCTTCCTCGCACGACAAGGGCCATGCATAAGTTGTCCCCGGCATGCCAGTATCCTCAAAAGCTCAAATGGCACCACATGTTCGAGTGTCAGCTGCCGCAGTAGCCTTTTTAGAGATTTAGAAATTTAACGAAGGGTAAGAAAAGCAAATGTATCTGGAAGAAGATATATAAAAATCTATATAGATAATAAAACAAATAATAAAAAAATGTTATAAGAAACTGTAATCGACAACACAGTGCGCAATTTTACGAGGATGATGCTAGTACTCGTTACCCATCCAGAGTGAGTGAGCGAATCATGGCCGAGGCCTCTTCGAGCGAGGCGCATACAAATAACAGTATAACAACATTTTCCAATACTGTTTTTTGTGCTGTGTTTTTAATTGTTCAAACAGTACTGAGGTGTTATCTTTTTGAATTGAAATGTTTCAAAAGTAAATTGAAGCGGGATGCGACCTTTAGGACCGTTTATACTTCTGTAATTAATTCCATTAGAGTTCGTTGCCTATAGAGCCGAAAAAACTGCGTATGAATATTATACCCAAATCCAACGCAATTCCAACCGAAAGCTTGAAGAAACTGGAATTTGAAAAATACGTTGCCATACGATGAACGAGTTGAATTCGCGAAAATCGATTTTGTGAAGTCGCGGTGTTTAATGAGTTGTCTAAAAAATGGTCGGAAAATTCATCTTATAAATTATTGACAATGACTTCGAGGAGATATCAGGAAGTTCATTTTATACGCAAAGAAAACGTTTTTGGATTCCATCCACCATTTATGACCGAATGTTTGGCGGGGCTATTCTTATTATTTGAGTCAATGCTCAAGACATGTTCAATGCGAAGTTTTTATTCACGACTTCCAGCCTGTTTTGAGAACTTGGTTACTTCCTGACGACCAAGTTTTTTAAATTGTCATTGGAATGGGACTCTTCGTTAGGACTATACGGATAATCCATTTGCAAGGGGGAAAGGGAAAGAGATTAAAAACCGAATAAATGTTTTACAACACTTGTACGCAGCAATATTACCACATAGCCCAAAGTAGAATAAGGTTTAAAGAATGTAATGTCAGAAATAGAAACAATATTTTACGAGAGATGGATATTTTTTTCCCCCGTCACTGGAACATTGCGAATAAATTGACGACTGCATTTTGTATTTGCCCAGTCAAGGATAAATCGCCTGTGCACCTAAACAAGAAATCCGCCATCATTGTCCTCTATTGCATTGAAAAACGGTATTTATTTATTTTATCGCAATTATAATACTGGTTCCATTACCACGTCGTAGTATTTGAATTGATAGTCATAGTTTGAATAATAAACAAATGTATGTCGTAAATTCGGCGATTAAAGAATGGAGACTTCTATATTACAATTTTTCAAAGTACTTCATTAAACCAAATTGTTTCGCCACATCGCTCTATTCCAAGCGAATATATTTGAGACTTAAGTTCTATGAATGACTTTATCGTGTCACATTCAGTTAATAATTATTTCAACGCAAATACTGAAATTAGAGAAGACTGGCTGATCTCACTTTTTTCCCCAATCAATTCGTAATTCCTATTTTCTTAAAGGGGGCACTCCCTATAGAACGCCAAATCTTAGTCGATTTTCATGATTTTTTGTTTAGGGTTAGGAATCTGTATATCTTTTCAGGGTCATAGGTACTTTTTATTACATAATTCTCGTTTCCAAAACGATTTTTGTAGCTTAAAAAAAGTGAAAATGGCGAAGATTTAACCAGTCGCCGTGAAGCTGTCCGGAACAGAGGCCGAATGCGGTGTGCACTCCGGCACCTCGGAGCATTATCTAAAACAGTCTGCACAAAAAAATTGATTCGTATATACATGTCGTCACTTGATGAGACTAACAAGGAACATCCCTCAGGTAACAACCTTCGATTTTGTTGAAATTTGGATATGTTATAAAGCACCGAAAGGTAAGCGATGCGTATTTTTTTTATCGGCGGAAAAACGGCTTTGAGGGGTGAAACCACGCCTCAAAAAAAGGCATCTCTAGGGGTAATATAGCAGTTTCACACACAACGAATCCACCGATTTTAATGAAACAAAAACGAAAATTCTTCCAATCCGAAGCAATGAAAAATCCACTATAGTGACATTGCAAAAAAAAATTAAGGGGTGGACCACCCCTATATTTGCTTTTTTGAGGGGTGGTTTCACCCCTTAAAACCGTTTTTCCGCCGATAACAAAAAAATACGCCTCGCTTACTTTTCGGTGCTTTATAACACATCCAAATGTCAACAAAATCGAAGGGTGTCACCTGAGGGATGTTCCTTGTAAAACCGACTAAAAACTATCAAAATAAACCTGTTTTTCGGCTGGGTCGAAGTTTGAAACTTTTCCGAAAAAATCAACATTTTGTTCTAAGCCCTTCCTTTCAGCCAATTATCATTATATTTCTTATTATATAAAAAGTACCTATGACCTTGAAAAGGTATAAGTAGTATATATTCCTTGCCCTAAAAAAATCATGAAAATCGACTAAGATTTGGCGTCCTATAGGGAGTGGCCCCTTAAGTCGCAGATCATCAGACCAACCAAGCATTAGAAAAAACTATTCAAAAACTGCCCTAATACAATGCTGCTAACCCTCGTGGCATAACTTTTTTTAATTGTAGACAAGATACTCGGGGATCGGGCGTTTTTTTTCATAAAAAATCAAAATTGTTCATTGTCGTGGCAATTAAAAAAGAAATTGAAGCGGAACGCCAATTTTTAGGAACATTCACTGACAAATATACGAATAACGAGACAAAAAAAACGTCGTGTAAATAAAAAGAAAACAAGCGAACAAATAAAAAGCAATTTTCGTAGCGCTATCGAGATTTCTAAATTTTTTGGCAAGACACCTCGTGCTTTTTAATGCGATAGGGGTAAAAACCCCGTCCGCATTTGCGACAATAAACTCGCTCCGCCTGATGCTTTTTCCAATCCACAACAGCCTCGTTTAGCTCTGCAAATTTCAATAGAAACGATTAATAAAAGAAAACAGCAGGGGTCACAAGTGAAGAAGCGGCTTCGTAGCTCGTTAAATCGGTAAATATCTTAGAACAATTGTGAATTCACCTATTGTTTATAAATCATAAACATTTCACAAACATTCTCGGTTCTCTCATTTTTCCCCCTAACTCATGACCGCGTACGATTTTTCAACATATGTTGATCTTTAAAAAAAATCCCAAACTGATTGCAGCAATCGCTACTATTTTACTTAAAAGCAATAATCGAATGGTATTTTCATGAATTATGTCAGATTTGTAAATTAAAGGATGACGAGAATCGAGAGGAGAACATTTTGATACTAGCTGGATTTTGATACTGACTGGATCCGAAAAAAATGTAATTAACCAAAACGCCATGTCTTTACCTTGGGGTGGCGGAAGTTCCACTGCAGGCTCTTCACCCATGGGCATTGGCAATGGTGTCTCCGATACGTCGAACGTTTGATTTGGACGAATCTCGTTTCGCTGAGTGATGGGACTTCGAGGCAGATTGTGCCTTGGTTTCATTGGATCAAAGCTCACGTTTTCCTGTCATGTGAAGATAAACGTTATTTCTCGAGTATATCGAGGATAATTCGTATACAAGGTTTTTATCGCGTCATTGAAATCATCACAATATTGAGAGAAGACGTCTTGTTTATCGGGCAAAATTTATCTAGTTGGGTAAAAAAAACTGCATTTACCGAAATTATATTTTTATTCGCCAGTATCACCTTTTAGCCATATTCCCTTGAAATTTCATTGAATATTGCTAAAATTTAATGAGCTACACCGTCTAACAGTCAGCCGGCCGAGCGGTAGCAGCACCATACTTCGAACTTTAAACGCGTTTTTCTCGAAACACTGGTTTGAATGTCGGCAGACATGATTACTCGAGAACCACTCGATGGATTGATTCCAAATTCTTCAGGAGATGCGATGAGCAACATTTGAAGGTCGTTGACGATCTCACTTCAATCGATCATTATTTTCTAATAGTTACGTAAAAATGACGACTTTTTTCATGGTTTTTGTATATTCGTTTCAATTCGTTGCCGCGTGGTTAAAGAAAAAATTAAATGGACAATTGTCAACGACCCGTATTAATTGTTAACTTGAATAACCCGTTTAGTTTTTAGATTTCAGACGGACTGTTAAGCTGGAGAGTATCCACGGCCAAAGTCGCGAAAAAAATTTCATCATCTGCCAGCGGTCATGTTTTTGTTGTTTTTCTGTATTTTTTTAAAGGCTTTCAATATATGTACCTCTGTTAAAAGAAAATTCGTTTCTTTTCGACCGACCGTTTCCCAGTCAAAAAATTCGGGATTGGGCTATTTTTTTCGGGCATCTACGTAGATTTAGCCCCTCAACGAATAGATAAGATCTATGTTTGTTAGTTGCACAGGACTGAATATTGTATTTTTGTCTGGTTAGAAAATCGTGCCTGTATTAAATTATATATTAACACTTCGAACTAGACCCGGAAATAAACATTTTATTTAATAATGGATCAATTATCAACCAGGAACGTGGTACTTTCATTAAATTTCCAAGTGCAAATTTGACTATACAACGGTTATTTGTTCTATGAATAATTATATCATTATAAGCAATATTTTTTGTTTACCAGCTTGCCCGGAGAAGAACTCGTAGGTCTCAAATTTTCAGATGTGTCACTACCTTGAGCCATCTGTTGGACTACCTCTTCGTGGCGCCGGTCGTCAAACCTGAGTGATATATTTTCAAGTTTTGAAACGTTTATTTGACCGTTCGTTCCGACCACATCCGGACTGAAGAGACCGCGTGGTTTGCCAGGGTTCCTGACTTGTCCGTTCAAATGCAGATCCCCGATATTTTCCTTGTCCGGTTCCTTTTTAACAATAATGGAAATGGTGAGATCGAGGACGATGATCTGACAATGAATAACCGTCGATTTGTCTGGCTTTATCGGGTTTCGTAGTCAAACAAGAAACCGTTGTAACCTCATCATGTTCGTCAGTCGTACCCTCACAGTTTTTACAGTGTTAGATACAAATGAGGTTCCATTTATCGTTTTTAAACATTTTTTATTAGCATCCGATAAGGTTTTTTGATAAAAACTATTTTGATTCAGGTACATCGATAAATTCAAGAGATATGAACAACCAAGTTATCGCTTCGTTGCCTTAATAGAAAACATCATAAGAGGGCTGCACAGATAGCTTTGTCGCATGCTCTTTGAATCCTCGTTGATAAGATATTAAACACCAAAAAAAGGATTTCTTCATCCCGCCTAGGGCCGTACAGTATAAGGTTTGCGGAATATTAAGGAGCTTGGAGCCTTAACCACAATCCAAGATTATATATTTTTTAAATATATGTTATTGTCTAGACCAGCATTTCCAAATTTTTTAGGCGACGGAACCCTTTTCAAACACTAAATATTCTACATAACAGAATAAGTTCTACAGAACTAAAGCAATAAGCAAAACCTGGTTTTGTGTTCATTTTTTAATGAAAATCATACAAAAATAGGTACTTTACATAACAATGTATTAATTCCACTGTAAATTGATGAAATTGTTTCCATTTATTGGAACGCATGAAGTTGTTTTTTTTTTCTGTGGAGCCCTCAGCGGAGGCCTTGCAGAGGCCTTGCAGAGCCCTAGGGCTCCACGGAGAACACTTTGAGTATGGCGAGTCTAGACTATACTGAGTTTTCACGAATTATTTGAACTTCTTTCACCACCAAACATCAAAGATTAAAAATAGCTTAATGTATGTAATTTTACATGCAATTAGATGGGCAGGACTTTCACGCTACGGGTGATATAATTTTTTTGGATATTTAGCCCCAAGACAAACCATTTCGCACAACGCATTAACACAAACTACACCTTTGTAAGCATTTAGAAAGAAAAATTCCATCTTGCCCATCGTAAATCATATATAGTTAATATTGAATCATCAAGGATTGATAAAAGGTTACGAATCTTAGCTGACGAATGAAGAGCATTGCTGCCAACTTCAATGTCTGAGAAGTTGCCGTATTTGGACACCACTTAATATTAATTAATGGTTATAATAAATAATCCTGTGACATAAATATAGAGAGGCATAATTATAAATGACTGGAAATTCCATTCTCAGTTGTATAAAACATTCGCTGATGCAGTTTTTTTCATAATAATCATCGATAATGTTGTGCTTTTTCAAGTTGCTAGTAGGACAAAAGTTTTTCTTATTTATTTAATAAAAAATATAAAAAATGCATAATTTTGCCTGTTAGTTACATATTCAATGAAAAATGAACGTCTACAGAATAGATCTATATCTTGTGTGCATTTTTTTGAGGTTCGTAGAAAAGAAATGCATGCAACGTCATTGGACTCAACTGGACCACTCCAACCTTCCTTAAATGAAACCGAAATTAGTATGTAATAAATTATTGTGGTCCAACAACCACGTCGAAAGTACATGTTAGTTGAACATTGACGAGTCAAGTGCTCGCACCAAAAAATGACTATGGTAGAATACTCTATGTGCAATATTAAGGTTTTTTTTTCATCAATTCCAGCTACCAGGCTCAGTTTTAAATGAGCAACCAAGCCAATCAGACAATAGCTGAGGGACAACCCTAGCATAACATTGCAAGGGTATTATCACCAAATTACAACCATGAAACTCGGGCAACAATTCATGCCACTCTATCAGCCAGATATCGTTTATCGAAAGGCGTAGTACATGTGATAACCATGTTTACCTGATTATGACAACGCTCGTCACTGCATTTGCAGCTCTCCGCACAGGGTACATTTTTCTTGACGCAGCCACAAGCCCTTGTGGAGCAATTCCCTCGGCAATTACAGCCTTTACCTTTAGGCGTACCGGAAGCTGCTATTTCGGCGGTAGACGTTTGAAGAGAACGCATGCCCTCAGTCAACTTTGTAAGACTGTCTTCATCTTCGATTCTTTCATCGGATTTCACCAAAAAGGCGCCGACACGGTGAGCCGCCAATATCGTCTTTAATCTTTCGTTCTCAGCCATCAACAAGTTGACCTGTTCCTGCAGATCAACTTGGCTAAAAGAATAATTTTCAATTAAAAAGAGGGCTTAAAAATCGCACAGGTGAAATTATTGTTGTTTTCTGTTTACTTACTCCACTGACTTTCTGGCACGTCTGGGCCGACGCGACATTTTACAGTTCCGATCTGTGAGTGGACGAAAAAAAAAAATACTAATAGGACGGATGAGTGAGAGATGATGAAAAAGTGTTCAACAGTGTTTTATCCGACACGATGGGACCCTGAGAGAGTAAAAACGACTTGTTTTCCAAATATTTCGGTCCGCTTCTGCTCTGTAATGATATGACGAGAATGCTCCATTAATTGCCAGTTGTCAAACCGTCAAACAATTCAAATGAAAATCGATCGCAGCGCAAACTCTAACCATCGATCACGTTACATAAAAAATCTTCAGCCGAGACGATCTTGACGACAATGAATAAAATAGATAGCTTGTTTGACCAACCGAGAACCCTCCCATTTGTGTTGACTACGGCAGGAAAAAGGGGGAACTGCTGAAGTTAAATTTTTTATGCTGGTCGCAGATTGAAGAGCAAGGTTCTAGATACGGAAGTCCAAACCACGGTCTTACATACAGGTCAAGCAGACTATAGGGAAGGAGTCCAATCTTCGTATGGTGAACGGGTATAAGAAACGTCCGTAAATTTGATTCAAGAGCGTGGTGTTAAATATGGCCTGTAGGCGTCGTCCGTATCTTTAATGTATCAAAATATAGTTATACAGCCAGTACACAGGGTCAAACTGACTGTTATGGCGGCTTATTGTTGACGAGTGTCAAAAGAAAACACCTATCGTCTACTAAGATTGTTTATATGCGACGGCAACTTTGTGTAAGAGTATCGGACGAGGGAGGATCGACAAATTTTTCTTTTCAATTACAAATCTGATCTGATCTTTTTTTCCAAATTTTTCTCTGTGTTGATAATGTCGCTGCGGGTGGTGTCAAAGCTTTAGCAAAGGATATTTCCGATGTGACTTTCGGGTGTATCGCTTCAATTCTTTCAATGAGTTGTCGTTGTCTAATATCTGTCACTTTATGAGCGTTTATATATGAACTTGTAGTATAGGCATCACTTATAGTTCACTGGGTGATCTAGGTTATTGCAATTTGCACAGAGGAGGAGCGGTTTATCTGATGAGTTATAATTCACTGGGTGTTCTAGGTTATTACAATATGCACAGCGAGAACACGCGCGAGTCTTGCGATGCTGGGCACGATGCTAGCTACTGCGTAGCGGACCTCGGTCTTGCTATTGACACTGCGGATGATGCTCGCTACTGCGTAGCGAACCTCTGTCTTGCTACTGACACTGCGGATGATGCTCGCTAGTGCGTAGCGAATCTCTTTCTTGCTACTGACACTTCGGATGATGCCCGCTACTGCGTAGCAAACTTCTGTCTTGCTACTGTCGCTGCGGGTAGTGCTATAGCTTGTGTAAAGGAAATTCCCGATTTGACTTTCGGGTGTATCACTTCAATTCTTTTTATGAGTTGTCGGTGTCTCATGTCTCTCACTTTATGAGCATTTGTATACGACCTTGTAGTATAGGCATCACTTATAGTTCACTGGGCGATCTAGGTCATTGCAATTTGCACAGAGGAGGAGCGGTTTATCTGATGAGTTATTTAAAATGCATTTTCCGTTTTCGTTTAAAGCACTACACTTGACTCAGTGGTATGTAAGGTTGCAATTTACACTCGAATGTTCCAGGCGCTGACATTTTCTGTGTACTTTTCACACTATAATCTCGGCCACCTAACCATATTTGAACGCCATTTATATTTACATCTGATATAAATTATTGTGGCATTTTTTAGGTGTTTATTTTCATAATTAGGTGGGTAATTGCACTATGACTTAAATGGAGAAACATCTTAAGGCACTACTACAGCTACACGAAATTTCATTATAAAATAAATTAAGGTTAAGAAAATTAAATTTTCAGCTCATGTGACAGCTAATAACACCGACAGCTGATAACAACGCATGCGCAAAACACAGTGCACAATGACTAACGTTCCCAGCGCCGCTTATGCGGAACCCTTAATTGTTGCACTTTTACGGACGCACCAGAATGCGGAGATTGGACTCCTTCCCTATAGTCTCCTTGTTCTCAAGTATCATGCTGCCTTATGCACAGCTCACTTCTCATTATTTACTTGTTCCGTCTCTGTCGCACGCAGCTCACTTCTCGAGGTCTTAGCAATAGTGGCGCCATCCCAGTTTGACCACATTTCTGTAGCCACTTTTTTCAAGTCTCTCCATAAGAGATCGGACTCCTCCCACTCTAGCCTCCCTGGTCTTACATACAGGTCTTGCAACGAAGCCAAATTTTCATGGTGGGGGTAGGCACTCTTATTGGCTTTACTTTTCGATTCACTCGGCGCCGCTACGCGTCGCTACTAGCGAGGGGAAGTGCATTCCCCCTTGCCTCTTACTCGTCACTAGGACCAAGTGTTTACGTCTGTTTTTGTGGCGCGGTCAGGAAGACTAGAGGTAAGGAGTACGAACGCCGTGTCGTCGAAACGTCCGCAAAAGCGAGGACGAGACGGGCGGCGCTGCTCTCCTACCGCACCGAAGTAAAGGCAGCAATAAACCAGTGCCGTACGATATGCAGAAAGCACCCTTTGCTGCCTCATATGGAGCGATAATTTGATCAAATCAATTGTAAAGGCAGTGCCGTACGAGATGCAAAAAGCACCCCTTGCTACTTCATATGGAGCGATCATTTCATCAAATTAATTGTACAACCAGTTGGTGAAGGCAATTCCTATATAGATAAACAGAATTCTTATATATAGATTGTTTTGGAGAATACCAAAATACAGAAATTAAGTCAATGTTTTTTTTTGTTGCGAAAGCAGTAACAAAATGTATTCATAGACGCAAGGAAATTCATAAGATATTTGCATCCAGACAAAAATTTTACAGATTATCACCATATGTACACATTATGACATGCTGTACAGATAAAGAATAGTAACGAAATACAGAAATTAAGTCGGTTTTTTTCGTTGCGGAAACCGTAACAAACAAAATTTATTTGTTGACACAAGAAAATTCATGAGAGTTTTGCATGCAGACAAATTTTCACACATTATATTCACACATTGCGATACGCTGTACAGATAAATCGATCTTACAGTTCTGATTGTTCCCTATTGTCTTTCGTTTTAATTTTCCTTGCGTGATTATTTTCGTTGACCGATCGCGCTAGAAAATGTCCTCTCATGACGAGATAATAGTTTATCACTCTTTTCGTGAGCTCTTCGTTGTGTACTTGGCATCTCACATATTGCAATTTTTTCATGTCCTCAACTTTGTCGAGAACTTGATGGAGAGTGTTGATTTTAACGTCAGTTTTCAATCGATCGCTGCATTTTAAGTTTGTCTCGCGTTCGGGCACTGAAAGCAACAATTCAGACAATATTACAAGCTTTTATTTAATTTGACTTTCTATGAAAATCGAAAATCGATATTTCACCCACTCATCCACTCACTTCCCATTTTCACGCCGAAAATAAATAAAATGTTTATTTTCGAGACATGAAACAAAACGTGCAAGAGAAAAACGTGCAATATATGAAAAAATCCATATATTGCACGTTTTGTCTCATCAACGGGACACTTGCTCCATATCTCGCATTTGTGATAATTTTTATTTCACTCGGTACGATAATGGTACGATAAAAAGAAACCATCCTTTTTATGAATGTAAGTACTATTTTTCTTACCTACGATTGATTGTTTTCGCCGCAGATCACTAAATATATTTTATACCGAGACACAATTATTTTTTTTCACATCTAACACAATTCGCAAAACTGGTTAGCCCGAACACGCTTTATGCCAACACGGACGACAAGCGGAAATCATCGATGATCCATGAGGTCGGTTGTGTTTTTGTTGCTTAGTTCACTTCGGTGCGGTCATCCACTAGCGACGCACGCCGTGAAAACATTAACTACTAAAATCCACAGTTTCACGGACGCTTTTGGATCGAGCTCCCCATAGGCGTTCGTACTCCTTACCTCCAGTCTTCCTGGGCGCGGTTATCGAAATAACCTTTATTTGCGACCATATACCACGAGGTTCTACGCGATTTACCGTGATACATTTTTTTATCGTGTTTGTACGCATAAATGTGAATTTTTTGGTAGCGTCTTCGAAAAAATGCGAAATGGTTAAGGGTTACGCGGTTCGCCATTGGAATACGGGGTACAAACGTTTTAAGCAAACATGCTCCGTGTTTCGACGGCCCAGAAACGTCGAACAAGACAAAAAATGGCTCGAAGCTATTCCGGGACTGAAAGAGTCTCAGTACGTGTGTGAAAAACATTTCGAAGAACGATGTATTGTGACACATTGGAGAAAAAAGGATGTAAATGGTCGTATTATCGCTTTTTATCCGTTTCGTATATTATGCAGTTTACACGACAGTACGGTACATTAAGTTAGGGCAAACGGCGCATGCACTGTGGTCAGGAGAGGAAAGGACAGAAGAGCTATTTCTCCCTTCGTCGCACTTCGGAATAAAAAACAGAGCCGCTAAGGGTGCCAACCCCCACTACCGCCGTTGTCAGACCTGGATGTAAGACCGCGGTCAGGGGGCTGATCGTTAGTGAGGCAAAAACGTAGTTCCTCATTTATCCACTGGAAGCGCTGTCAAGTAGAAGTAGTCTTGTAGATATAGATATACAGCAATGGAAAAATAACCTGACAGCCAACACACGCGTTCACAAGGTTTCTAGACATCTAAACTACTTGAAACGCGCCGGTAGAACCGCGTAGTGTGGCCCCGGCCTTATCCTTCGCTAAATTTTATTGTATTCAATTGAGGATGCGCCAGTTCGCCTGTCAACAAAACCAAAAAGGGCAAAAACAATTTTTTGTGAACAACGAACTCGCCAAACTGACAAATCAATGAAAGTGGTGCCTTTCAAACTAACACAATACGTTCATTTCTTTTTTTTTAATTCCTCTTCCATTACATTTATTTCTGGTTCTTTTCAACATTGTTAAAAAAGCAAAAGCAAAAATAAAAGTGGTAGAAACAACCAAGGAATGTAATATATGTACTAAAGAATAAACCTTAATTCTAACGAACAAAAATTTAGACGGTACAAATTTGTTCATATTCCATCTACTAAAATGGCGAAGGACCAAATAAAAATATTACAGAAGTTCGAACATACGAGAAATACTGTCTACTGAAATAACAATTCGAGGTTCGCTACGCAGTAGCGAGCATCATCCGCAGTGTCAATAGCAAGACCGAGGTCCACTACGCAGTAGCTAGCATCGTGCCCAGCATCACAAGACGCGCGTGTTCTCGCTGTGCATATTGCAATAACCTAGAACACCCAGTGAATTATGAGTAATGCCTATACTACAAGTTCATATACAAACGCTCATAAAGTGACAGATATTAGACAACGACAATTCATCGAAAGAATTGAAGCGATACACCCGAAAGTCACATCGGAAATATCCTTTGCTAAAGCTATGACACCACCCGCAGCGACATTATCAACACACTCCGCAGTAGCGAGCATCATCCGCAATATCACGAGTTCCACGTATAACCTAAAACCTCAACAGAAAAATTTGGAAAAAAAGAGCAGATCAGATTTTTAATTAAAAAGAAAAATTTGTCGATCCTCCCTCGTCCGATACTCTTACACAAAGTTGCCGTCGCGTATAAACAATCTTAGTGGCCGATAGGTGTTTTTTTTACACGCGTCAACAATAAGCCGCCATAACAGTCAGTTTGACCCTGTGTACTGGCTGTATTACTATATTTTGATACACTAAAGATACGGACGACGCCTACAGGCCATATTTAACACCACGCTCTTGAATCAAATTTACGGACGTTTCTTATACCCGTTCACCATACGAAGATTGGACTCCTTCCCTATAGTCTCCTTGATCTGTATGTACGACCGTCCTGTGTGTAAGACCATGAAGAATAGAGGTAAGGAGCCCGAACGCTGTACTGTGGACGCAGGCTATGGAATCAGCGAAAATTGTTACGGAAATATCCGCTGGCGCTGCTGTACTCGGGATAGGATACGACAGAGATGGAATGAGAAAAGAGAGAGCGATAGAATTTATAAATTGAAAGAATTTTTATATTGAGAGATAAAGTATTATCAATGAAAAATGAAGAATTAAATTAATGAAAAAATTGAAAGACATTTTCCCTTCATTTTCAATAAATACAACAGTTACCTCCGTCGGAGTAAGAAAATCGTGACAGGTCATAGGCACTTGATGTACGACAGCGTCGTTGCAAATAGCTACGGATCCATGAGAAGGTCCGGCTAACTGGCCACAGGGAACATTCTGTTCCGGTTGACCACCGTTTTCCTGTCGAAATATAAAATAATTGATTATTATATTTATCTCAATGTAATAATGGACAATCTATGTCCAATTGTTCGAGGGGATAGCAAAGTACGATATCAACGAATTGACTCAAGTAATAAAGAGTAAAGACAACAGAGGAAATTGAAGAGGGGTAGCAGATAAGAGTATTCCGCATATAAAAATTGAAGACCGCAAGAAAAAGATGAACTTTTGATAAATTATACTGCTGAACCGAGCTACAAACAATTAGCAAACACAGCTGCAGGTTAGCTGAGTTCATTCGAAGAAAAGAGGGTATTATAGAAAAGTCAAGCGGGGCAGGAAAAGAATAGAGAAAAAAGAAAAAAAAAGTTGAGAAGTGGCGGAGAAACTCATTCGGAAAGTCATTCCCCTGTAGCGCTGAATGTTTTTATGCATTTCACACAAAAAATTACTATAATTATTACAATCCTTACCTCGTTGTGGACTGCGATGGGCATAGCATCAGCGATGAGGGTATGACGAAGATGAGGAATTACCTCGATCGTACAGGCATTTTGATGCGGTCTTCTTTTAGTATCGAGTCATTGGGAAAGTGAAGCTCGCACACGAAATCAGTGTGGGAGAGACACTTCCCGATGGCTCTGCTCCATCGTTGTACCATATTCTACAAAATAGAGGAAAAAACAAAGCGGGTTGAAATTTCATATACACGCTAAACCATTGAGCAAATTTTTTTTCCGATAGGCAATAAGTGGCATGCAATTACTTCAGATTTCGTCAACAAATTACGCGCTCTATGCGTCATTTAACAAAAAGAAAACATTTTAACAGGCGATTTACCTTTGGAACCTTGAAGACGGACAACTGTCGTACTCCTAAGCTTGCACTTTGCTCTGCTGGCGTCTCGCCCAGTTTGACACCCTGGGTACGAACAGTATTTCGCCATTGTGCACTGCAACAAGAAAATAACCCAAAATAAAATTTGTAATTCCATATTATGACAATAATACGAATTCTAAGCTCACTTTCATGCTCGAGAAATGTTTTTAATCAACCGATGAATTACAATTATAATATAATACAGAAAATGGTTTCAAAATACCGTTTTCTTACTTGCTTTTATATAATGCGGGGCAATCACTCACTGCACTCCACAACACTGGTTTTTACTGCAATTAAAAAATCCTTATTACAATTCCGCATTCACAGACGATCAGCCAAGAATGATATATAAATATTATAACAAAAAATTCTCCAGTTTATATATACGCTCACTTCATAGCGTCACCGATGCCATACTTCACATCCTTCCCTCTCGGCACTAGCGCTTGATGTGGCTGAATTTCGAACCACAACTTTTCGTCACTTTCAGGGTCCGCGTTTGGGGTGCTTTTAGCATACGCGTTCGGGCTCCTTACCTCTATTCTTCACGTGTAAGACCATGGAGACTAGAGTAAAGGAGCCCGAACGCATATGGCGGAATCGTCGAAAAGTGGATCGCGAAAGTGATGAAAGATCTTGTAGTTCGAAAAATATCCGGAAGCGATACCAGCGCCTGGTACCGAATAGGATAGGTGCGTGAGGACCGGCTTAGCAGTGTTTGTGACATACATACAGTGACGTATTACTGTCAGTTACTATATATGTGAGTATTATATATATGTCAGTTACATACAGTTTACGCTGTCACGCATCGTTGAGTGATATTTCGGTATTAAAAGTATTTATAAAATCAAAACAGAAAAAGACGATCCAATAAAGGTAAGAACTGAACCTTAATATTATGTTTATGCAATTAATTCGCGAATTGGCGAAAATATTGACAAATATTGACATCGGCATGTGCAACTACATGTTGATTCATTTTGCCAAATCGTTTGTATTTCTTTTAATGCATGCTATCTTCGCCGAATTTAATTATAATTGCCATTAATTTTAATGCTGTTAGAGATTCCTTTGATACAGCAAAAATGTAATGCATGGTGCTTGGATAAAAAAACGTTTTTTAGGTTAAATATGCAAATCCTTTAATATAAATCCCCCTCGCTCCCATTTCGTTATAATGTATTGCCTATAATATTCAATTGGATTTATTTTTTGATTTCACTTCGCCATGGGTAAATATTGCGCTTACCCCGCATGTCCCTTCCGTCACTAGAATAGGTAGTTTTCTAATATTTAAGTTGTTGCCCCGCCTGGGGTTTAGATTCGGTTTCGTTTGTTGGTTAATTTGAGGCTTGATGTAAATTATACATTTTATTATTTCTTTTTGTAGCGACGAAAAAAATATTTTTCTTGAAAATCCAGTATGCAATATTCACATTATGGCTCTTTAATCGTACGTGTCACCGTATACAAATAAAACAATTACAGTATAGATCACCTCCAAGTAAAAAATTACTGATATATTATCATTTCATAATTTAAACAAAAGCATATCAATATTACTCTTAAGTATTATAAACCGCGCTAATAAGAAAGAAATATACGACTAATTGCGGATCGAAGAAATATACGAAATTGCGATTCGAAATCACCGCGCGGACGGAGCCAGCAGTGGTAGCGCCGCCAGGCGGGTACAATCCGCGGATCATTCATCACTTTCACAACCATTTCGCCAGCATTGCGTTCGGGCTCCTTTACTCTAGTCTCCATGTGTAAGACCGTCGTCGTTCTCTTTCCCTGCCTCGTGCTGCCTCTGGTGGTAGTCGTGCGGAGTATTCTGTGGAAGGCAGTCCGACGTGGGTATGCGAAGTTCATTGGTTATTTTCACGAAGTAATTTCGTCGTTATTTAAAAAATTCATCATCGATCCTGCATCGCTCACCGAAATGACTTTTAGCCTTATTCCAATACATTTTCGTTCCGATTTCTTTCGGCATTATTATGGGATGCGTGAAATGCAACGATTGTGCCGCAATAAGTAGTGCAACAGACTTAAGTTAACGAGGAGACGATTATCGCAAAAAGAGCGGCATTTCTGACGAGGAATTCGTTGAATGTCCGTGCGCATTCGTGATAACGCCTATTATCAATTTTGTAAATACCGTCCTCGGTTCGCAGTGAAACGAATGCCTTTATCAGTTGCTGATGTCATTAGCGCATGATTAAACACAATCGTAACGTGTAAGCTTATCTTTGTAACAATAGGCGTGGGGTTTAGCTACTGCTGTGTGTACGCCAACGTTGTGTAGATGGTGGCATTTTGCGGTGCGTTGAACGAAGACCGTGTTTTCAAAAGTTTTATCTTTCAATAACTTTCCGTCGAGAGGTAAATTTCGGACGTGCAAAAATAAAACCTGTAAAATACTCTCGTATAAACCGCATCGTTTTAGTGATTCAGTCTTCGAAATGGAGAAACGTATCGTAGTTGTTGGCTCATGCATGATTGACTTTTTAAGGTAAATCCCATCGACGTGGAAGTTTGCATCGTTGGAACGCAACGAAAATTCTTTTTATTTTCTAATTTCATCATGTTCTATCTCATCCCAAATCTTATCCAGCAAATTTGAGCTGCAGATTCTAGTAAGGCTCCTAAAAAACGTTCGAGCGATTTTTCGCAGCCCAAATTTGCTAAGACAATTTTGCTATACCAAACTTTTGTTGCCTTCCAATGATGCAAACTTCAATATCAACTATAAGTACTGCAATTTTCTGTTGCGTAATATATTGTTCATATATAATCTCGTGCAAACGCGATACAATATTCAAATTGCTATTTTATTTACTAACGTACAATACATCAATGTACATCGATTTCGATCATACTTATAACAATTGTTGAATATTTCGATACTTTACACTTCAATAATTCTTTATGGATCAACTGTGATATGTGATGTATATAGAGAGAAAAATAGTTTGCGTTATACATAGAAGTACTTCTTAAGTTATTCTGTAGATCCTGTCGATGAAATGTATTAGCAAAATATACCCCGACATACATAAAAAATGTTACAGTCGTACAATAAAATATCTCAATGTATGGAGTTGATTGACCTTATTTTTCTCCAGTTACACAGCCAGATTACCTCTGCCCGGCGAGACTGTATGTGGTAAAAAATTTGTAAGAAGTTACGGCGGTAAGGGAGCGAACCAATGCGTAGCTGCAGCCAAACTTGGCGCCTCCGCATCTCTAATAGCAGCGGTACAAAATTTCACTAGAGCTTGAGAAGTTATCACTTTCATGGCATTCTGATTGTAAAATGTCTGTGTTGTTGAATTTGGGTCCCGACCATGAATGAATGGACAAATGGCTGCTGCTAGTTGGGATCTGACATTTTCGGAGTCAATTACTTGAACGTATTAGAGTCTTCGAACGTCGATATTTCCCACGTTACAACGAAGGAAAATGTCCACAGTGGAACTGCACAAATAATTGTAGCTGATAACGGTGAGTTGGAAAAATGATTTTTACAGGCTCTTTTCCTAGCCAGGTTGCGGCAAAGAAAGTCTGGGTTATTATGCATGAAACAAACAGCCTCTTCGATGACCTTGAACCTCATATACATTTTTACTTGTATGCAACCCAAACAAAGCTCGCTGATATAATCGATCGTGGACATGATGAAAGGTCAAAAGCGCAAATTTATGAGTTTGCAAATAACTGAAACATCGTAAATAAAATAGTGATTCTCACTTATTTTCTAGTTGATCGTACACATAACAATAATGAAAAATGCAAGCTAGCAGAATTTTTCATACCTATATACAGTGATACCATTCTTAAAATGAAATTTTTTTGAAGTTTCGTAAGTTTTTAACGAATCGTTAGCACCACATAATTCAAGGTGGAAATTACTTGGAATCATGTGCTCTACAGTATACATGGTGAGGCACATAAAGTGTTACAGAGCAATAGCACTCAAACTATTGATCATATCCAAAAGTATTTCGGACAAAAGTTTCAGTGTTCGAGAAGGCCGTCATACTGGACGACCCTATATTTTTATCGGTGCTGAAGTTGCGTCAAGGTCAACGCTACTTTTTTTTAATGGAATGGTAAATTTTTTCAACCATCTTGATGAGTACCTCAAGCCGCATAAAAAACATCAGGGGGTCAAAGTTGGTTGAAAAAAATGTACCATTCTCTTTTAAAAAGTTGACGTAGCTTCAGCCCCTCTGATAAAAAAAATGGGGTGCTCCAGTATGACGGCTATCTCGAACACTGGAACTTTTGTCTGAAACATTTTTGGATATGATCAATAGTTTGAGTGCTATTGCTCCGTAACACTTTATGTGCCTCACCCTGTAAATCAAAGTTTTAGCGAAGTGGCATACTCTGTAAAAAACGTTACAAAAATTGTCAACAGGAGACAACAGTATCGTTATAGTGATGGGAGCTAATGGTCTGTTGAATAAAGAGGACATCGATGCTGCTACAAAAACCATCGAATCTGCAGCCGTATTACTGTGTCAATT
Organism: Ophion ellenae; assembly: GCA_963210295.1. Taxonomy (NCBI): domain Eukaryota; kingdom Metazoa; phylum Arthropoda; class Insecta; order Hymenoptera; family Ichneumonidae; genus Ophion; species Ophion ellenae. The sequence goes on from OY723385.1 coordinate 33,764,274, forward strand.
CGAAAGTTGCCTGGAAACTACCCTTTACGCTTTGAGACTCCACCAAGGGCACGGTACATTCATTTCTGCAAACTATATTTATGCTTGTTAGCTAGAGTCACTCGCAAGTTGTACCAATTCGAAAATGATACAGAAAGTAGGCCTCGCCTTGGATAACTTTGACGTTGAAATATGTTGTAGAGGTAATCGCGAACAAGTTTATATATATGCATCTAAGGTGCGGGAGCGCGCGCTTCACGGTGTTTTAGACCCATACAAAGTCCAATGAATGAATAAGCATGTGTTGAGGAAAATCTACACTACTGTTGCTACAAGACACACGCACGCACACACTCTCCACACCTGAATCCAAAGAAACGTAATCAAACCCACACCCAAACAAAAAGAAATAAGGAAATACCTACCCGACCTCAAATAAGACCCAAACTTAAACAAAAGCAAACAAAGTTAAAGTTGGAGTATTCAAAGTATTATAAATTGCATATGTTGGTACGCGAAACGCCGCGAATACTTCTAACATTAGAGAAACAATGGAAGAGTCGTTTCCATGCCTTAGTATATAGGAGCAAAGTTGTTAGGAATCATACAAAGAACATACTGCAAGGTCGAGATCATCCAAGGTGAGGCCTACTTTCTGTTCAATTACCAACCCGTCTTATCTGGAAATTTGAGCTTTGGTCAACGTGTCATTCGACTAATTTTACTTTACATCTAGGACGTATATTTGGGTTTGTGAAAGTTTGGCTACTGTTACCTAGTAGATTGTAGATGCCTAGATTGTATCTTCCATACATCATTAAATATCACTTTTACAATATATTTTTTGACAATTGATCTAATTTTCGACGATGGTTCAAATGGGTAGAAAAATAAATGTATTCTTTTAATTCGACAACGTAACAGGCATATCCATCTTAAACGGAGCGCCGGCCATAGAAAAACCTGATCCAGAGTTGCTGAAGGCTTGCAGCATTTTTTGCGTAAACGAGACCGAGGTAAAGTCGAAAGATTTGTTATCGTTATCAACATGCATTCCAGCGTGATCCAAGGTTTCTTTATTTTCATTGATAATTAGGCCGAAGTTATGACGGGGATAAGACCGTTGACACTGAGCAATGCGCAAGAAGCGATCGACAATCTTTTGGATCGTGGTTGCAATACCGTTATTCTGACTCTTGGATCAGCGGGTGCCGTTTACGCATCCAAAAGCGAACGTTCCATGATCTACGTTCCCACGGAAAAAGTTCAACCTGTGGATACGACCGTATGTATCAATATCTCTATCACACTCGAATGGGAACTTTCTGTTGCGTCTAAAAACTACAATGACAAACTTCTAAAATTTTGGTATCGTTTTTTTTAACCCATTTGAAGTTTTTTTCTCGCAGAAGCTCGGCGCATGTTAAATAGTTAGGACAATGATTCGTATTCTCTTGAAAAGCTTCCGTAAGGATGATTCAACCTCTCGGCGATCGCTGACTAACGAATCACGAATTATTGCAAAAAACTGTATGCGCTGCCACATTTTTCTTTTCTACATTCCGAATCTCATGACTTTTCATTGTCATGGTTCGAAGTAATTTCGGAAACGGCTCCTTTAGCGATTTCCAAAACATGTTCATTCGAGTATGCAAGTAAACGGAAGACGTTTCATCGCCGAATAATATTTTATATTTAATTTGTGCGTTATTAAAAATTTTTAATAGTTAGAATATAGTAGTTCGTTAAACCAAGAATTTAAATTGTAGTTCTCTGAGGTGAATGGGAAATCGAGCTATAGGTTGTCTCCATGAAAATAAATTTTCTTGGAGGAAATGTTCTTTGGATATAGCATTTCAAGTGCTGATTGAATGTTTTTTTTTTTCAGGGAGCCGGAGACGCTTTTCTAGGAGCTCTCGCTTACTATGTGGCTTATTATCCTGCATTATCGATGACGGAACGTATAAGGAGAGCTTGTCACGTTGCCACTCAAAGCGTTCTCAAGCCGGGAACACAATCGAGCTTTCCAACTCGGAAAGAGCTTGCCGAAGAACTATTTTTGTCACTGCCTTAAATGAAGATTTAATTCAACGAACAATGAACACGTGTTATTTGCAGACAAGACGAGACCTCGTCGTATTTATTTCTTCTTCAAGATTCTCTCTTTTCTCTTCTTCACGTGTTTCTTCACTTTGTTCTTTCGCTTTTCAGCTTGCTCCTCCTTCACGGCCTTCTTTCGTGCTTTCTTATCCTCGAGTGTCTCTTTACGGGGACGTGCCGAATTAACAAATTTGGTGCTTTCTTCGCTGTCGCTATCATCGTCGTCGGACGAACCGTCGCTCGCGTCGCTTTCCTCGTTACTCGAAGATACTCCGGAACTTGGTTTTGCATCATCCCGAAGAATCTCCGGATCGTTTAAAGGTTTTGATAAATCTGCTCTCAGTCCTACCAACGTTTTGTATATCAAGTCTTCCTTTCCAGCTTTCGCCTGACTGATGTCACGCTCGATATCGATTACCTGCGCGATCATGCGACAATGGGTTAGTCAAATTAAAAAAACCACGAGTGCTGTTTTTTTTACTTTGGCCTCTTTAGATGTGTCGTACCTGAGCCAATCTTTGAGGGATGTAGGCCTGCTTGAAGAATCCTTCTTCGACTTGTTGCTCAGGGTCGATCTCTTTGTTCATATTTTGCAAAACAGTGTCCGAAATCTTGTCCAAATAATCGTCCATGTTGTCCTCGGTGACGGTGGGATCGGTAATGAAATTGAACAAGTCCTTTATACTCATTACACCTACTTGATTCTTCTTGAAGAATTCTGAAAAAGAAAGATAGTCAATCACACTGTAAAATTACGAGAAAAGTCACTTTCGTTATTCTACTTTGTTACGATTATTTTAACCGTTTTGCGTTGTTGTGTCGTTCAAGCGCAAATAAACGAAGCGAATTCTCGAAATGGTATTTGAAATGCGAATGACGATGATTGGTCCAGAGTCAAATATGCTTTGCACATCCTACCAGTTATGTTTGTACAATCCTTCCGTAGGAATTCGAGTGCCATAGGATGATCGTGCTCGACCGACTGCGAAACGTCTATAACGACGATCGAGCCGTCCTGATAGAGTAGATTGTATTCGCTCAGATCGGCATGAACGAGCTTGCACTTGTTGTACAATCGCCACATCATCTCGATGCATTCGCGATAGAGCTTTCGCGGTTTGGCAGTGGCAACGACGATGTCTTTCAATTTTGGCGCCGGCCATCCATCCGACCCAACAAAGTCCATGAGTAGTACGTGACTACGAAGGAGAATTGGCTTAGGCGCGGATACACCAGCTTGATTCAATCGTATCAAGTTTCGCATCTCCTTTTCCGCCCATGTTCGTACCATTTTTCGTGGATTATGGCGGCAGTAACCGTGACGAAAGCGAAATTCACCGCTCACGTATTTGTCCCGATCCTTGAATTGCAATATCGACGTTTTGTAGATCTTTATGGCAAATTCGATGCCGGTTTTCGAGGTAGCGTGATACACATTCGCCTCCTTGCCCGTTGATATGCAACCGTTTATTTCCAATATTATACCCTGATTAAGCATTTTAAATAGGATCATGCGAGTTCGCGGATCCATAACTTGTTCGACGGTGGCGCGATCGTGCTTGTCCTTTGTTCTCATGCGATCTTTGTCGGCCCTCTTGCTCGTCTCTATCAGAACGTTCGCCGCGTTGTGAGGCAAAACGGGCCCCTCGTATCTCTCGATGTTTATCTTGTTGGAGTAACGCCTAAAGAGTTTGTCCGACGGCTGGAAGTTCGTTATCTTGTTGGAGATACTCTGTGTATTGGCGCTGCGACCATTGACGTTTTTCACGTCTCTGAACTTGTGTCCCAAGATGTTCCGGTCGATGTCCCACTCCTCTTCGCTGTCCTCTTCGTAATCATCCTCCTCCTCCTCTTCCTGGATTTCAAGGTCCTTCATCTCATTCGCGATTTCTGACTTATACGCTGGTGTCCCTTTAGAACTAATCATCCTGAAACAACAAAGCGTTCATGTCAATCGTTTTTTTTTTCTTGAAAAAAATTTAAGTGGTTGGAGCTTCTCGTTTCACCAATGGAAAATACTCACAACGTTTCTCCGATACGACAAGTCCTTTTGAAAGACAAAAAAAGAAAAAAACAATGCCAATCATACTGCAAAAATATGGGGCTGAATTTGAAATGTTGGTAATTTATACAGTGCCATTTTTCGAACTTTTGGTGCTATATAAAAAAGAGAAAAGCTGTGAACTTTCATGCATCGGTCCGAGCCGTTACTCCTATGAAAAAGAACAAAGCCAAAGTTGAAGATCTATATTGTATGTACCCAAAAACAGGTATGCTCTATAATTATCCACCCTAAATTATGGTTCTTCAACGACTCTTTCTTTCTCTCTCTCTCGGAATGTCAAGCGATTGCATGGATTTCAGTCATTGTAATATACAAGATACAAAAAATGTATTATACAAGAAATAGCTTGGGTTTGAACATTTATCCACATTGAAAAAAGTCAGAGAAAAATGGCTCCATGGCAATCATCGATTATAATGGGTACATAAGAATATTTGCAGTAGCGAAACTAGAAGAAAGTGCTTTGTGCAGTGGAAATCAACCTTTGCCGTGGCACAGATTGAAATTTAAAAAAAAACTGCCCATAATTTTTCTTTCAACACACAGTGGCGTATGATTCTAGAAGTAGCAACTTTTTCAAACTCCATATTATCCACCACGTTAAAGTTTGCATCATTTGAATGCAACAAAAGTTAATGTTTCTTCTATTGCTCACGTTTTCTTCGCCTATTATGGTTACGAAAATCACTCAAACAGTTTTTCCTTATCCTCTCAAGAGATCCACAGTATTAATCCATTCAAAAAATGAAAGATTGTAATAAAAATGAGGAAAAAGATTCGAAAGAACTTTCGTTGCATTCCAACAATGCAAACTTCAACGCCATCATTTCTCTTCTCCACCTGGTTGCCATAGCTGGCTTTCCCCTCTTGATCGCATTTACCATGACATTTCTGGCGTCGACATAGGGAAACTGCGGACAACCTACACCAATAAGGCCGGTCCCAGGTTCGCTTTGCAGTTTCGGAGCTAGTCACGTTCCGTCGAGAAATAAATCACAGCCTACAGGCAATACCCACGACACGCACACGTGCCGATCTGTGTGCGTGACATCCTGTACAACTGGAGCTAGGTCACACCAATATTAATTTTTCTCCGAGACTACCTGAACGGGGATTGAACTCATGACCTCCCGATATTCCGATTCAGAGGCAAACACGCTAACCACTGGCGCCCAGGGTTAAATAAAAAAATACTTTGCCCATTTTTATCATGGAATGATCTTACTTATTTTTCTGTGACATTAAAAATTGGCAATATTTCAACTACGCTAAATATATGGCGATTCGAAAGTTACTTTTTCTAAAAACGCCGTCGCATCTTGTGACACGAAAAAATAAGAAAAGAAAAATAATTTTCTGATACAGCAATCTGTCACCTCGATTCTCACGAGCAATAAATAAAATGACGCGTATTGCGCGTTTTTACGACATTGTGTCGCGATATCTAACCTACAAATATTCGCTTTCGAATGAGATAAAGTAACTTGCCCCGTTTCGTCCTCTTCGGCGTCACTGAATTGACCCTCCGCATCCCGAATAATCGACATATTTCGATATTCACGATAAAGACCGGATCTTATTCGTGGAATTAGACGTTTAAGGTTTTACATACGCGATGTAATGCAAGTACCTAAAATCTATTGATCACTAAAGACCTTGTGTGAGTTGGTTCGAAAGACCACGTGGTCCGATATATCAAGTTGACGGGTGTCAGTATATACGCGTGCGTCAAATATCTGGGCATGCGTATGCACAATTATATAGATATACATGTATGACGTGCTGTATAACACAATATTATTTGGCAACGTCGCGATGCGTAGAACACGCTCGGCTTGCCAAACGTTCATTGGTCTCGTTTTTTTTAAACGACCAATCCCTCGTTTCCGAACCTTTTGACAGCTTTACTTTTTTTTCTGCAACAATCATCTTTATCGTCGAACAGTGTATTGGAAGCAACTCGTTGTTCGCGTTAGTGTTGCCTTGAACAATGGAAAACAACGAGGTGGCGCAGAGAGCGATGTGCAGAGATACTCGAGCGATAAATTATTTCGGCAATGGATTCGAACGCATTTCGAAGTACAAAATGAAGCAAGTTAATATTTTTTTCGGTACGCGCTCAAAAACTCGTCACGAATGGTTCGATGAACATCGACGACGAAGAATGCAACTAACTAATATATGTCTTTGTCGCAGACACAATTCTTTACAGTTTCAGACTCAGAAGTTAAATCGCGATCCCGTGTTGGCACAAGATACGCAAGCGCGCGTATGTTGCCAAAAATTGCCACAATAACTTTAAATTGAAAACTTTTTAAAACATCGACAAAGTAGGTGATTTTAACAATTTACAAACGATCCTGATCGACGGTAAGATCGGTATCAATATATGCTGGTGACGTAACGGGCTCCCATTATTATCGTGCACACGCGCCAATGCGCGTACGGAGATATGGCAACGCCGCGCGCGGCCCGCGCTGTAGTTGTTGCCCCCGTGGGCTGTGTTGAAGTTACACTCGATGTATCGGCATCGGCCCCGTCGGCGCATTATCCTCTCCAAAGTCTTTACTCAAAAACACAAGTAGTGGGTTTATGTTTGTTGAAACAGAAGCCATGCTCGTCATCGACGCGAACGACATTGGGATCTAAAAAGAGGTAAGTTGTACTTCACGAACGTGCGTAATACATGTGTGCATCTCTCTCTCTCTCCTTCTGTGTGTGTGTGTGTATGCGTGTATACATGTGTGCGTGTGTACAGATACACACATATTAGGAATAAAAAATAGTCAGGTTATGGGAACATGGCCGAGGTCCTACTTGACGAAATGAGAGCCCGCTTTGAATGCTCATGTGTGATTGTCGAAGCTGAGCAACATGTTCGAATTTTTTCGGAACATCGATTTATCGCGTACTCTTTCATAATAAAATCCGCTAGAATGTAATCTGCATTGACACGTATATGCACAAGTACGTGTGCCGCGAAAAGTAACTCGTAAAAAAAATTAGGTTAGGTGAGCATCCCCCCTCCCCCCGCCAATCTTAGGAACCAATTTCTCCCGAGGTATCTCTGTCTCTGGTCGTTGTATATTTTCATCTTCGTCAGCTTTCCTTCGTAACATAACCTGACCCGCGCAGCGGCAAAGTCGTTATTTGTATTTAAAAAAAAATTGCCAATTTCGTCAAAGACGAGGCGCTGTGGAAAAAATGGCCCGATCGGACTGAAAAAATGGATGCCATTTTTTTGGTGCAATCCAAAAACGCTTGTAGAGCCGATTGTATGGTAGTGTACGGAACGATGAAAAGCTCCGCGTCGCGGTGTATAGCTCGACCCGCACACACACACACGCGCGTGTCCATGCGCGCGAGTGTGTGTCGTGTAGACACCATTTTGTCGTTAGGGTAGAAGGCACACGGCATGGATATTGAGATTTTTGGCTTGTGCCGGCGTGAAATCCTCATAAGCCAAACGGATATTCGCCAATCCGTTTTGCCAAATTTAATAGCCTCGCTGCGCGATTCTTATTATTTTGGCATTTTCAACGGCTTTTATTGATCTTTGCGAAAATCGCACGGATGCAAGTCACACGCGCGGTAGCAGCCCGTCAATGGGCCTAACGGATTGACGCGTGGCCACGTGATCATCGCCTCAGGATACACCATATATCGCATACACTAATACAGACGCAGCGGACACTCAAGCATTTTTGCGTCACCGTGTATTTATAAGGCAACTGGGGGCGACGTTATTTGCCGAAAGATGTCCGAAAATTCATATACACGTGTACATGAATGCGAGACGGTTTATTTGAGCAAAATACAAGCCGGAACGGCGATGATAGACAAGAGAAAAAATTGCGTATATATACAAAATCGATTAATCAGTACGTAGTGCAGGAGCCAGTGAGGGAGAGAGTGAGAAAGTTTTTGGCGATGATTACATAATCGCGGTAAAAACTTGCTCTCTGTCTCTCTCGACGTTTATTCGGGCAATCGAATTTGATCGATATTGAATCGGGAAAATAACTCGCCCAAGCGTATTGTTCGGCCACTGAATTTCATCGCTGAATGTTAATTGTCGGTTCATTGTACGAGCGCAAAAAAAGAAACGAATGTGTAAAAGCTGCGCGCGGTGTCGCCATCTGGTGTCGCTTGCGTTAACCGTATGAGGTTGTAACGGTTTCGGGGCCGCTTTGAGCGTGTACAAACGCAGGCATTCGTCCAAGTATACCTGGCTACTACGACGTTAGTCGAGTAAGGGGTTGAACAATGATTGTAGCAATATTTTCGATCGATATTGCCATTGAGGCGCCGATATCCCGAAAAAATAAATCTTCACGCCAGTTTTTCTTATTTGGCTACTGGCAATTTCGAGGTTATGATGTAATTTCACGTGTATCGCGGGTCAGGAACAAGAGCAGCATTTTCAGCTGTTGGCCTCTCCCCTCCAGCCCTCGTGCAGCCCCCGCCAGATGCGGCTCTCGTCCGCACTGAAATACGGCCTCTGCGCAAGCGCGGCGAAAGTTATTCAACCTCCGCTAGAACGTGGCTTGATCGATAAACTTAAATTAAACTTGGCTTTTTTCCTCTCACAATGTTACTGTCCCAGTTGAAAAAGGATCCAGTTGCACTGTTATGGAAATTGGAGAAATGCTTTTGGTAGATATGTAATAGGGCCGAGCTTCTCGAGTTGAGCGACCAATACGCAGCACGCCTCATCGTGCTCTGATTAGGTTAACATGAATTTCGATTGGGTTTGTTTGGGTTACCGTGAACTTTGTCGATCCGATTTCCAATAAATTTCATCGACGTTTTTCCTGGAATAGTAGACTAAGTAGCTATATACCGGCTGAGGCAATAACTATTACCAGTAGAAATATTTTCCAACCTATCAGTGTATCAGAGTGGTGGCTACGAAGTTCATCCAGGTCGATGCGCTTCGCAGATTTCAGTCATCTCCATTTTTTAAAAAGAACCACTATTTTTTTCAACATTTTATCAAGGAACTAAACATAAACGCACACACTCAAATTCACGATGATCGATCAAGATTTAGTATAAAAAATCGTTAAAAAAAAATTCAATGTTTTTAGTCTTGAATTATAATAAAAACGGTGCAAACCCTTACGCTCACGTTCAATGCACGCTTGCAATCTGATTCGCATTAATTGTGTTGTCTTATTAACCACGTCAGTCTGTATTAACGAACAGGCTCTAATTGGGTTTCAATGGTTCCATACTAAGTAAAATCCAGATAATGTTGAAGTTTGCCTTGTTGGAATGCAACGGAAATTAGTTTTTCTTGTATTAATCTCATTTACTTCGCCGATTTAGGGCCGAAACTGACCAGAGCGGTTTTCCTTATCCTCATTAGAGACCCACGACCTGTATCTATAAAAAGAATTATCCTTTTCGTTGCATTCCAACGGTACAAACTTCAAAGCCGTAAATGCAGGCAAGTCGTACGGCTTTGTTTACATTGCTCGCAACTAAGTTCGTACGAGCTAAGGTTCACACCTTTCATAGCAGTAAGTGTTTGCACCGTTTTTTAAACCGATTTTAGGCTAAAAACATTTAAATTAATGTTTTATCGATTTTTTAATCCTTTGAAGCATACATTTTTCTTTACGTGCACGTTTTTTTTGTACTTTCGTTATTGATGACACCCGCTGCGTGAAAACAAACATTTAATAGGTATGTTCTAGTAGTTATTGAAGTCCTAGGAACCTTGAAACGCATTTACGACCGCCATGATCAATTAAAAAAACACTTTTGAATCGTCATAATCTGAATTGAATTAGGTGTAACACCAGTGGTACACTATGCCGCAAAGCGTTAAACGCTTGATCGATCTTGATCGTCTTGATCGATCTTGATCGTCTTGATCGATCTTGATCGTCTTGATCGATCATCTTGATATTTGGGGTGTAAACTAATTTGTAGGTTCGTCATAAAATCCTGAAAAAAATAGTGGGCATCTCAGGACAACCCTGCTTACGCATGTGTAAGCCGCGGAAGAAAAGGCCCTTTCTGATTCTACACTCGTGGATAAATAAGATTACTCTCCGGAAATATTTAACGTAGGTTATAATATTTTGAGGCTGTTAAACGTAGTAAAAAAAAAACAAGTAAAAGCAACTTGAATGGAAATAATAACAATTAGGATGCCTCACATCTGACCCGACGACAAAATATCCGCGACAAAATATCCGAAAGACAAAATATTCTCATGACAAAACATCCGCGAGACAAAATCCTAAATCTCGTCCACCACATCAACGGGGTCGCGCGCAAAACACCTTTGTGGGGTGTGCGAGATAGTGGGGTGGGGGCATAATACGAATTTCTTCATTGCACCCAAACAAACAAACCCAAGCAAACAAACCCAAATAAACAAACCAATACAAACAAACGAAACCAAACAAACCAAACCCAAATAAACAAACGAATACAAACAAGCCAAACCAAACAAACAAACAAACCCAAACATATCCGTCACATATTGATAATTTTCCTCCTTTTTGTGATGGAATACATTTCAACGCCATGACTGTACACTTGACATGGAATAAATTTCAACGGCACGACTGTACGCTTTAAACTGTATATAATATCGGCAGAGATTTTGTCGTGCGGATATTTTGGCATGAGGATAAAACACCTTTGTGGGGTGGGTGAGATAGTGGGGTGGGGGTATAATACGAATTTCTTCATTGAACCCAAACAAACAAACCCAATCAAACAAACCAAAACAAAACAAACAAACCCAAACAAACCCAAACATATCCGTCACATATTAATAATTTTCCTCCTTTTTTTGATGGAATAAATTTCAACAGCATGACTGTACACTTGACATGGAATAAATTTCAACGGCATGACTGTACACTTTAAACTGTATATAATATCGGCAGATATTTTGTCATGAGGATATTTTGTCCTGCGGATATTTTGTCGCGGATATTTTGTCGAGGATATTTTGTCGTCGGGTCAAAACGCATGTCACCACCAATTATAATGATGGTTTAATTTTTCCAACTCTGATATCGAAATATCGGTATTATTCGAATCCGATATCGGACTTTTGGTCTGATATTCCGGGTTTTCGATATCGAAACCCGGTATCCATGCTCTATTCCGACTACTCCCGATGCGTTTTTTTTACTAAAATATTCTTAACATTCAATTATTCGGCCTTACGGTTCGATATTTTTCCTTAAAAATACATGTCTGCGCTTTTTTTCGAAAAAAGCATGTGGTTTTGGAGAGATGTCGAGTTGAGAATAGCTCGGGGAAAATTTGAGGCGGAGAGCACTAAAAAAATTGCTTGGGCGGCGGCACTAAAAGATTAACATATACGCGTGGTCGTATGATTGTATCATGCCATTGTTTCCATTATTTGAATTCCTCATTTAATCGTACAATTTGCTTTTGCACCCAGAAGCCATGTGTACCTGACATAGAACTACGAAAATATCACCGTCCAATAACGTGCGCAGTTTTACAACCAATGATAACCGCGATCAGTTGCGTTTTTCTCACTGTTATTTAACGGTAACTAAAATATGGTCTGTATATCTTCGCCCATGGATGAGGACTGTATGAACAAGTTCCAAAAATAGGTTTCCGTACCTCCTGAATGTTAACGCTTAAGATTATGTGAAAGACGTTTACGGTGAAAGAAGAATACAGCTGTAGGGGCCGCGGGGTGAAGCGAGAGCGATAGGCAATTCCCGCAACACTTGCGGCGTACATCTTAAGGAGGTTCAGTGATTGGAGCGAGTCCGAGATAAAAGCCCGAATTTTTTTATAGCTTTGTCGAGACCTTCCTCCATGCGTATGCGGACTTTCCACGGGATTTACCGTACACTTTCCGAGTTATTAATTGTTAAAGTTGGTGAATTAGTCACATGTAGACGACAAAATGTGCCTGTCCTCTCATATATCGATTTTTTTGTGCTACTCGGAGCCAAGACACGCGTTAAAAAAACTGACGGTTACGTTCGTTGAATCTTTGTGATCAATAAAGCACCTTGAATTAGAAAGCATACCGCAGAAATAAGCAATGAATTGAGAAATAAAATCGCGAAAAACAGAATTATTCGGAGAGCGAGGTCTCTCGTGACGTAACGGCAGCCATCTTGCTCGAGGTGTGGCAACGGCGAATACCCGCGCAAATTTGATTCGTCTATCGGATATTTTCAACGCGAATTAAATATGATTGGGCGAAGCCGTACATTTTTTATGGATTATAAAGGGCCTTTCGTCAATATTTACTTAAAGTTCTTTTATGTATAGCCAAGGCATCTTAATTTTTCTCGCGACATGTATACAACACATCTACATATTAATTCAGCATGGAAGAACCGTCATATAAAATGAACGTTCCTTTTTATATCTGCAAAAATTGTGAAAATCGGGATAGGGAAAAATAACATAACAATCGATGAAATATGTTTTGACTTTGGACAGATTGGACATTGGACATTGAGGTTAACCTCAACGCGACGTTTTTCATTTGCAATCCCAATATCATCTTTTCATTTTCTAATTCTTTTCCAGCAGAATCTACCTTTGTCTCTACACTGGACTTCATGTACAATCCCGTGACTCTCTTGATAAACTTCTACAGTATTTTCATTCTCCGTGTTTACCGGCTACAAAAAATAATAAGCTGGGCGCGTGGGGCCGATGCCAGCCATCGAAAATGCGACGATGCTAAACGTCGATGATATGGCGTACTACTGAAGTCGAGTAGTAGATTATTACGTTTGTTTTCATATTATAAAAATAAGAGGTAGCTCGAAATTCAATACTTAGAAAATATTTCTCGAAAAATAGGCCATATACATATGTCTCAAACGTGGCAGTATTACGGCGCAAAATAGACTCTAAGTTTACTAGCGCGGTCATCACCGTACCTCCTTAAGGCGATGTATCACACGCTCCGTGATCACATCGAAAACGCAACCTCTGTTTTCTCCGAAACGACATAACCGATCAGCGCGAAATTTTACTCATTTAGCACAGTGTCGTGGAAAAAGACAACGCCAATTGTACTGGGTTGACTTTCCATTCTTCATAAAGGCATTCCCGTTTTCGATCAATGACGAACATCTTCATTCCGATCTCTCTCTCTCCCTCTCTCACTCTCGCAGCTCGAATCCCAATTCGTAGTCCCGATATACCGTGTCACATGTGAGAGCAAGGAAGATGGGAAAGGTTCCCGAGCCAATGTTACTCTGGCGATGGGAGGCTTCGTATTTAGAACATGACTAGAGTATTAGGCCCTGCGGAGTTGGGTTACGAAACGCTCGTTGCAGTATGATTCTGTTAAAAAAGTTTGTTCAGAAATTCGTGAGGTTATGTTGACCGCTCGAGCTTTGGGGTCGACACGGTTTAAGTTGCAGGACGGTTGTTTTGTTCTCGGGGTTGAATAAGTGGTCTGGGTGCGACGCGCGAAACCGGCGTAGACCCATCAATCGATTAGTTCTTCAATATTAGACTTGAGGAGGTTGGATCGTTAGTCACAATCCAAGATAAAAACTATATGTTATCGTCTAGACTATACGGAGTCTTCTAAAATTATTAAAAATGTTTTCACTACAAAACACCAGGGGAATAAAATAGTTTAATGTATGTAATTTTACGTGCATTTAGACGGGCAAGACCTTCACGCTAGGGGTGGTCTAATTTTGCTTTGGCTATTTAGCACCAAGATAAACCGTTTTTAACAACGGATTGATGCGAACTAAACCTTTGTAAACATTTAGAGAAAAAACCCCCATCTTGCCCATCGTAAATCATATATTTTCAATAGTGAACCATGCTGCCAACTTCAATGTCCGCGAAGCTGCCGTATGTCGGCAACACTTGATATGAATTAATGCACTGAAAAGAAAATTCGTTCATCCATCCAAAATTCAGTTGGTTTAACAAAATGTATCTTTAAATACGTTCAACTTGATTTTTGATTGGCATAACAAAACAGTATAGTTGGTGGTAAAATAGTATAGTGGTGTGAACTGTAGCTTATTTAGCATGTCTGAGCAACCGTTAAAACAACAAAATTTCGAGACAACAAAATGCATTTTGCACATTAAACGATTCTTTTTTCTCAGTGTGGTATGAACAAATAATCTCGTGACATAAATATAAATAGCCACAATTAGAAATGACTCAAACTTTCATTCTGCGTTGTATAAAACATTCGCTGACGTGATTTTTTCATAACAATCATCGATAACGGGATACTTTTTTGCAGTTGGCCCTAACACAAAAGATTTTCTTATTTACGTAATAAAAGTATAAACATGCATAATTTCGCCTCTTAATTGTACATTTATAAAAAAATTAGCATCTACAGGACAAATGTACACCTCGTATGCATTTTTTTAGGTGCGCTGACAAAAAAATGCATGAACCGTCATTTGACTCAACTGGACGGCTCCAACCTCCTTAAGGTCTCTCCTTCACCAACCCGAATATTTAACAATTAACTGATTTTTGTCTACAATCAAGTAAAAATCCATCCCGGTATGCTGGTAAAATTTAACGCCACGTTACCGAACTTTTAAAGGAAAATCCAACGCTAAAATTCGTCTCATTTATGCGGCGCTTCATGGAGATAACACGCTGGCTACGTTTATATCTAACAATTCATACACTAAATAACTCTAGATGCCTGAAATAAACCACTCATGCATGTAAGAAAATCTGAAGATTCTGGAACGACAATAAAAACAGGGGGTCACCGAATGTTTCAAGAAAATATTAATGATAAAACTCAGAACAATGTGACTAGCGGAAGAATTTTCCTAGCCGCAACTTTTCAGAGAAAATTTAAAAATGTTTAATTCTACTTAATTTGCGCGAATTTTTTCATTCAGTGTGTCATTGGGTATAATAATTGCTTGGGACTTATTTTTATCAAGCGCCACTGTCATTTACCAATGATTCAGAAGGGCCCTTCTTATGCTCCCACAAAATACGGCCCTCTGCGAATAGAATATCTTAAGTTGTTGCCAAATGTATTCTCTTCCGTTGTGGCCTCAGTGCCCATATTTGTTTCGCATCACCTTGAGGACTCACAAGGTCAACATAACGTCGCAATTTTTCTAACAGTTTTCTCATACACGGTTGAGTTTTTTCTGTTTGCGAAAAAACAAAGCATCAGGCTCTACGGAATCCCCGTTCGAAATCTTTAGATATCTCTCGCACTCATATGTCACGTGGTACAGCTTCTACTGCGTCTCAAGTTGGAGATGAGAAAGGGCATCCTCCGTTTGTTTTGCTTGTTCTGCCATAAACGTCACTATCACTACGGGAAGAATAATTCATCCTTATCTTTCATTTTATTCCAAGGGGCATCGATTTTTAACGAGATGATAAGTTTAATTGTACGTAGAATAGACGAGCGTATAATCTAAAATTCGGCCCCTTTTAGCAAAAACTAAGGAGAATAGTCGTTGACGGTGCTCCTTTTCGATTAAGCGTTTTGCGCGTCAACTCGGGAAGTACGCGCAGCTACCAAGCCGCCACAAGTGCAAGGAAGATAGCTGTTTTGAAAATTCAGTTTCTTCTTGACTATAATCGATATTTTGGTAGAAAAAAACACCCCAGTCCGCTTCGTCCGAGCAGAGCGTTGTTTGCTCAAAGTTCATCGAGGAGAAAACTCCGTTGTGGGATTTTCGTCGAACGTATGGGATACACGTCGTTGACGATAATAAACAAGAAATTGATAATCGCACAGGCCTTGGTTAGATCGCAAAAGATTTGTCGTAGACGAAACTCGGATCTTGTTGGGTCGCGCGGGAATATCGATCGAAGTGGATCTCCGTCCAGGATATATATTGAAGTAGTCGGGAGGTGGAGAGAGTAGCGCACCCGGCTTCGTGTTTGTTCGGCTAACTTCGTGCCCGGGGCCTGGGGTTTTTCAGTGTTTCACTGTGCTCGGGTAGAACACCCGTCGATAAATATGCCCTTGCGGAGGGACGTCTTGCTCTCGTAAAATTTATATTGTTCGACGACGCAACGTTTCGCGTCCGATCCGCACTCTCGGGCTTCGCTGTGTCTATTAATTTGTGGGGCTTGTCGGGTTTCGTTGGCTCTCGATTGGCAATCAAAGAAACATTTTTTAAACGTAAGGAAAAATAGAAAGCAAGCGGGAGCAAAAACACCACGATGAGCGAAGAAACAGGCAGTTGCGGCAATACGTCGCGACGGTCGCGCTGAGCGCCCAAGCGCAAAAGCAGTTCAGCACGTAAGTTTTTTTTTTTTTAACTTATGGCCATACATCACGGGGCCAGGGCCGGCGAATAGAAGAAAAAACTTGGGGGCGGGGGGGGGGGGGGGGGGGTGCATCCCGATCGAATTTGAATACCTCAGAATAATGGGCTTCCTAAAAAATCGATAGGTGCGCAATCGTCAACGAGATTGCCTTTCTTCTTCTTCGATAATTCGACGAAAATTCCTGCGGTATTATTCGCCGCCGTGTTTCTCCAGTACGGTGGGGGAAATAGCAGCAAGTGCTGACCTCGCGTGGCAGGATCGATCGGACGAAGCTTCGCCGACGTTTACATCGGGGTGTGCGTCAACGTATATTCCTTACGGTCTGGTATTTATCCCAGAACATTGTGAATTTTTGTTAGTCCGCGATACTCGAACAGCTTTTGGGCACGTTTACGGTTCAGGCCACGTGACAGAACAGGCTTCGTATGGATGCCTTTGTTGCGCATATTTGGTACGAAAATATCGAATCTCGGCCAAGTTTGTTGGTAAAAATGAGCCTCATTGGGACATAGCCGTTTTTTTTCGGTTGGTTTGCTTGGTGAATGTCCAATCGCTATGGGATTGCAAGCTTTTTATCGATCGCACGATAAATTCGGGTCGCGTACTACGTAGCGAAGGAGAAATAGGTATACGGTAGATATTGCGAATGGAACTTTGTTTGCATCGCGACTAATCAGGTGACCAGTCTGCAGCGAGCATCCCACTATTCGTGCTTATTGTGTACCGTTCATCAATACTTTTTACCGCTGGCACGGCTTCATTACTTCTTTCGATTTAAGTTCAAAAACTTTACGGACACAAACGAACTGACAAGAGCACAGCTTCGTGGAGAAACTTGCAACAGTTTTGAGGTTAGCCGAGATTTTAACGATTTTGAGGTTAGCTCTGCTAAGGGGTACAGCAGAGCTCAGGGAGCGGCGAACAACGGCAGCGCCAGAGTAATTTTGTTTTTCCTCTGAATAGCGTCTCACTTGACTGATCCAAGCGCTGTCCTACGGACACGCGAATGTCCGGCGGAAAATAATTTGCATAAAATATCGATTTTAATACCACGAGTAGAATAGGATGGGAATAGGATCTCTATGATACTTTGAATCAAAGGACCTTTGGATAAGAGGTTATATCGAGAGGTGCCAGCGCCGCGAGGACAAGTAACTGAAAAGAAATTTTAAAGCATCAAGACCCTGCCGTGCCCCCTTCTATGCAGTAAAGTAACCTCCTGAGTAGCAATTTTAGACAAGTTGTCGAAAAGTCATCTAAATGAGCACGAAATGGCCGCTACCTTCAAGTTGACAAGTGTCCGGAAAGATAACGTTTGGAAACATGATAACTTTTAGGTAACTTCCAAGCGGACTTTTGGTCTAGGTTATTACTGGTGATTTTCTTCGTCTTCAACGTCATGCGAAAACGCGCCGACCAATCAAGAATCTAATACGATTTTACCGATGTAGTGCTGTTTCGTACTTTTCATTGGTTTTGATTTTATTTTTTGTACAGTTTCAAGATTTCGCGAATAGATATGACGATCGGAATAAGATTTGGAATATTACGCGGTAATCGAAAACAAAGTTACAGGAACTCATGGTGTGTCCATATTTGTTTCTCTGTTCTAGATCTTCTCCGTTCTAGAATCATTCTGAATGGGAAGAAACGAGTGTGGTGTGATTGTTGCGCTTTATGTAGATCATCGCGCGTGTCCCATTCGAGTTTTCAACGTGATACGTAAATAATCAGACGTTGAATAGTCCGATCGTGCAATCGTTCCAATTAATAACAAGGTTCATAAAGTACACCTATGTAACGGGAGCTTCAAATGGTTTCGGCTATTCGGCCGTTTGCAGTGTTTCAATTGTTTGATTCTTATGTTGAACGAATCCGAGCAATCCGAGAGCCCATAAGCATCGGCTGGCTTTGAAATAATGGAGACGGCCGATAATACGGCAATGCATGTTACCGAAACAAAGACTCTTTGCTCTAGTCCAAATTGTCCGAAAACGAAGAACGAGGATATAACGAGAGAAAGGGAGGAAGAACTTTTGTATGGCAGCAATGAAGACGGCGACGATGAGGACGCGCTCTCGGACGATAGTTTTCGCTTGAGAGTCTCGGATGAAGGGGAGGAACAGCAAGCCGCTAATAGGGACCTTACGGAAGAGGTTATGAAGCAAAAGAGTACAGAGATGGGTAAGTCCCGCTGTAGCTTTGATTTGGTTTGTCCATTAAGGCCATGTATCACACGCTGCGAAACTTTGACGCCGTTACGACGGTATTGCAGGATTCGTTGTTTTTGGCTACGAGCCGCGACAAACTACCGCCAGATGTCGCAGCAGCCGTCTGCTACTCACACTGCCCCAAATAGCAGAGACCCAATAGGCGTCGGTTGCTGCAAGGCCCTGTGTAATGCGTGTATATGTGTGCATGTTCATGCGGAATCGCCACCAGCGGGAAAACTGTCATGCACTAGAGTTTCAGGATTGTCAATAATACTTTGAGATTCGTTGGTAAAATTTTGCTAATTGTATATAAAAAAAGAACTCTCAACCCCAATTTCCCCGTCATATTTCCATAACATCAGTTGAAACAAAGCTCGACATGTGTTTTTTGACTGTCGAGAGCCCGATGGTCGTGGAATGTGCATGAATTCGGTGCATCAGTTAGTAGTTCATAATTCATCCTACGGTAACAACCATCTGGATTCTTTTTTCAAAATTTGGAAAAATGTCGACCGTCAGCCTTTTTCTTCGACAATATCGCATTGTACACGGTAAATTTCGCTTGGTTGGAATTAGAATTTAAAATTGCGAAATGTTCGGAGCGAGTGATACATGGCTTTAACGGTTTACTCTCGTGGAGAATCCGATGGTGGCGCCATCTCTATGTTTACCTTCCATTTTATGAGAACAGCCATTTTGTTTCAAGCTGAGAGAACATCGACATAAAGTATGGATTACGCTATCTTTCTGAGGTTGCTTTCGATAAGTGTCCGCAGACAAAGAGGAAACGATGCGACGGCCAATTTCTCTCTTTTTATGATGCTGTTATTGATTATTTTTATCCCCGCTCGTAGCGTGCCACGGAAGTATTAGAAGCCACTAAGGCCTTATTCCTTGTTGCAAATAGAAAGCAAGAAGTCCACACTGTTCAAAAAAGGACTCTCAATACGGGTATATTTAAGGCAAAATATCTAAATATTTCTTGACTCTGTTCTGGAAAAGTGTTTTTTTATCGATTAGATTAAATTCATCGCCATCGCGAGATAAATATTAATCTTAAATTAAATCAAGAGACGCGGCATTGTCTTGGCAATGTACGCGAACGACTTTTGACTCTGTGGGTAGTCTGCAACCCTCAATCACGCTACGTATTACGGAGTTGAGACACTGAATTTGAATTGCTGTGATTCGATTGAAATTACTGTCACCGAGAGATTAATTTATGATGCATTGACTGAAATTAAACTTGAAATTTATATCAGTGAGAGATCAATTTAGAATGCATTAACTGTCCAAAAAATTGATCAGTTTCACAACATAGTTTCGAAGATTTTTTAATTTCAACTTGAACCTTTATGCATAATACACATGACACCGTGTAAACACTAGTTTCAGAGCTGTAGGAACGAAAATAATATCAAGATTGAGGAGTTTCGATATCGTTTCTTTTGCAAGAGTGGGGATTAAAATACTATGAATTTTCGGCAAAGTGCCAACTTCTTGCGAATAAAATTTCATATAAAAATAAATAATTGTTGGCCAATTCCCAACTCATTATATTTTTGAAAAATATTTCTAAGCCGAGAAATGATAATGATAGTTATCATTTCTGCAATTAAGGTATTCCTTTCGCGGAGGGCCGGATTTTGAGGGGCATAGGGCCCTTCTGAATCATTGATAAATTACAGTTGCGCTTAAAAAAATAAGTCACAATCAATCATTATACCCAACGATAAACAGCCATAAAAAATTCGTGCAAATTTAGTATTTTTAGACATTTTTACATTTTCACTGAAAAGTCGCGGCTACGAAAATTATTCCCGAACGACCCCCTGTTTTTATCGTCGTCATGAAATCTTTAGAATTTTTTACACGCGTAAGCAGTTTATATCAGGCATCTAGAGTTGTTTAGTGCATAAAATATTGGACAGAAATGTAGCCGTCGTGACATCCCCATAAAGCGCCGTACAAATGAGACGATTTTTAAAGTCGTAATTTTTCTTTAAAAGTACGGTAACTTGCCTTGGAATTTTATCAGTTTAATCGGGTGTATTTTTACTTGATTATAGACGAAAATCAGTTAATTGTTAAATATTCGGTTCGTGAAAGGAATACCTTAAACGTAAATGCGTTGAAATTTTATTAAGAAAAAATAGCCCATGCACTTGGCAAAACCGGTTGTTTCTGCCATTGGCACGACTGGCTATCGTTAAAGCATCGTCGGCTCCAGGTTATTTACACGGCGAAAAACGTTCAACGTTTTATGTAGAGTTTTTGATTCGACAAAGTCGAGAATGTCGCGCGGACGAATAAATGTATTTCATTATAAAGTTCAAATGTTGTAATACTATGTACGTTTCAAACACCCGTCAATTTTCGAATATTCGCCAGTTAATGCTTGACTGTGCGTGGTTCACTCGACAGAGTCCGTTAACGCGGTGTTGCCACGTTTAATCTACAAGTTCCGTTAATGTCCGAAATTAAACCGTATGAGGTCAAAATTCACATCTTTTCTCGAGTATTACTAATGAACGAAGTAGAGAAACCACTTAAGGCGTTACCCCCACTTGTAGCGCAAAAAAAGGCCTTTTTCAGGAATTTTTAAAAGAAAACTACAAAACTTTTTTAATCGATCAATATACCATCTTAAAGAACACATCTTGAACAACTTTCAGTAATTTTTTTATTTAAAGATATTACATTCTTTAGTGGCAAATGGCCGTCAATGAAATAATGTTTTTATATACACGGTTTGCGGTGACCAACATTGCGGCGAAGTGGATCATCTGAAGAAAAAATGCGGATGGATTTAGTCAAATATAAGTATAAACTAGTCTTTAATAGAAGGATTTTAAAAAATATTCATTTTTCACAAAATGGCGGACAGTCAAAGTTAATGGTTCGATTTTTTCGAAAAAAAATCGAACGATTAAAGACTACATTTTTATGTATTAAATAAGCCTGCAAACTTTCAAGAAGATCGGTTCATTAGTGTTCGAGTAATCTTGGTCACCGACTTCAGAAATGCCATTTTGAGAAAAACGCGTTCAAAGTTTCTCTTTCAACGCTCTTTCAACGCGGATTCTTCTCTTTCAACTCTCATATCTCAGTCAATTTTGTTCGGATCGACTTGAAATTTTCAGGACATATTCTCAGATACTTATACTTCAAAAAAAAGCAATAAAAAAAATCGATTTTTTCAAAATCGCTAGTGGGGATAACCCCTTAATTATTTGACACGATATTCCTAACGCTATATTCATGGTTTGCTCAGTTTTTTTTAACAAAATCTCTGTATTATTTTTGTCCCTACAGCCCATAACTAGTGTTTACGAGGTGTGTATCATCAAATGGATAAAGGATCAACTTGAACATTGAAAATATTCAAAACTATTGTGTAAAAGTAATTGATTTTTGACTGTTATTGATTGTGAAACTCCTTAAAAGAAAAAAAAACTGCAAAATGTGATCATAGTGTTAGAAATATCGTGTTCAATAATAAAGTGGTTTTTTTCTACTTCGTTCACGAAAAAGATGTAAATTTTGAGCTCTAAAGGATTGTTATCTAGCTAGCGGGTATTTCAAAATCCACAATGATAAAGCGTCGTCGGCCGACGACGTTTTAGCGGTAGTCAGTCGTGCCAATGGCAGGACCTGTCGTTCTTGTCAAGTCTATCGGTTATTTTTTCTTGAATAAAATTTCAACATATTGGTATTCAATTGTAAATGTAACGATAACTTTTAATATAATTTCCAGCTTGAAAATATTTTTCAACAATATTATGCGTAGGAACTCGCCTACTAATAATTTATTTGTACATGAAATTTTATTCGCCAAAGGTTGGCATCCTGTTGATATGTCATTGCATTTTCATCCTCACTCTTGCAACCAAGAAACGGTCCCGGAACTCCGTAAAAAGAACCCGGGCCTGGCCACCATCAGTTGCTATGTCTTGTTTTCGGTCCGGCACTTTTTTATGCCCACGCGAGGTCCATACTTTACGTCGATGATGGAGAACACATTGTACATTAGAGTGGTTCAAAAAATAATAATTAATTCTATTTTCACGGTACTCAACGGAAAATGTTACTACGTTATGAAAAAGTAATTCATACAAAATTTGAGAGGTATAAACATTTTTTTAGGCAGTGCTCGAACGACTTTTAATTTTTTTTCTTTCGATTTTTCCTCAAATTTTTTCTCCGCCATTAGACATCATAATAATATAATTTCCTCAAAACTTTTTATGCTCTGTAGCATTTTCTAAGTTAACATAAACAGGTCGTTTTCATTTCGAGTACTTTTAATAAAAACAATTATTCCAAACGATGTTTTAAAAAATATGTATTCTGGATCACGGTATGCGATTGTTGAAAAACTTACGTAATTACTCCGAAGATCGAGCCGAATAATAATTTCCGTTCTCGCAAAAAGGATGGGTTTTTCTGTGCTCGCTTACAACTTGCAACAGATATTGTTTCTGGATTTTGTTTTTCGTAATCAAAGGGTTGAAATCTTTCATCAAAGAAACGGCTCGCTCAGCTATGTCGTTCTCAACTTGCATGTTTTTTTTTAAGTAATCAAGCACGTATTATAATCCTGATTAAAGTCCCAAAGTGACGGGTTCAAGTCCAAAAAACTCCACGGGAGCTCGAATCGTTCGAATAAACTCAATGATTTCGAAGTGATGAAATCACTCAAGTCCTTCGAACATAGCGCCTGTAGGTTGCCTTTGAAGGATAATGTTTTCATTCGAGGACCTGTGCTGATACTTTTTGTTTATGCTTCAAAACAACATGTTACTAAAAAAAACACGCATACTTGTTGGACGTTCAGTGATGTAAACACCGTCTTCTTGTTCGTTAAGTGGTTGATATAATTTTCACAACCGAATTACATATATAGATTCTTGATCTGCAAATACGAATTGTTTATGGTAAAAAAAACATTTAAATAAAAATTGTGTATTGTTACAGAAAAAAATAAATCAAGACTTACATTGGATCACGCGCTAACATTTTCTGCATCGAGTTAAAAACAATTAATACTCCGACAATCATGAAAAAAAAACATGAAAAAGGCGTTTGAGCGCTAACTGAAAAAATGTTTAGAACCTTAAAATTTTGCAAAACTTTCTTTTTCTTAACATACTTCAATTTTCCGTTGAGAAAAAAAATCAATTTTTTTTAACCACCCTATTGTACATACAGCGGTTGCCGTTTTGTTCCAAGCGAATATAGTGCGTTTTTGCGAATGGCGCGGTCCTTTTTGTATCAATCCCAGACCCCACCTTGCAACGCTTATTAGCGCTCTTTTGTGTCGATATGTAGGAATCACAGACGCTCATTTGTTTCGATTGCAAGCGCCATTTTCTCTCAACCGCAGTCACCATTTTGTTGTCATCGCAGGCGCCACACAGTGGATTGAATCGGTGAAAAAAGTGACGTAGGATTTTTTTTAAATTGACATATATTTTTCTTCCGATTGATAGAGGTATATAACCCAGTAAAAAATGTTACATTACATTTTTTTCGCAAAAATAATATTTGCCAACAAAATGGCCAATATACCAAATTTTTGTATGGACCACCACCTATCATGCTTTGTATCTTCGAACTTACGACCAATACACCTTCGGTCCTTTGAAGGTACATTATCTGGCTATTCGTCTGTCATTATATTTTAATCTATATTATTTTTTAAGACGGAAAAAGGACAATGCTTTAGATTGGTAATTTAAGAATTACAAGCTCATAATAATAATTATAATTATTAAGAGATTATTATATAATTGTTATTAATACCTAAGTATTTTGCAACAAATAAATACTGGCTAGGAATAGAATGTCAACTTACAAAGATAAGAAAATACGGTAGTGCTTCTATTGTCTATCACTTCACCTATTCTAAAAACAAACTAACAAAAAGGCATCTACCTCGCCAACCAACCTTTGATTGTAAATAACAATAACTAATGCAACTGTTTACGAAGGCACCTATCGTTATTCTTAGAAATTTCGGCACTCGTAAAGACCGACCGATAATGATACCTCACGAAAAATGACAAATGCGATTAAAAAGGGAAACAAATAAAAATGTATCTATAAAATTAATAACAGAAATACACATGATAAACAAAGAAATATAATCGTCACGTTTATAATTGAATATAACATTGTCCTTCAAAGTTAATAAGAAAAAAACACGAAAACTAAAAAATCATTATATATATATTTTTTTAATGCAAACAATTTAAATCCGGCATTAATAATAACAATGTAATAACCGACACCGATGGATGGGCGGTCGGAGTGCGGCTCGGGCGATCACTACTGATAAGCGGCGCTACGCGGGGCTGACACTGGGAGTGATGACCGCTCAGCCGTGCTCTGGCTGGCGCATCGACCAGTGAGCGGAAGGTCGATTCTTCTGAGGCCGTGGTGTACGGACTTTAGGTTGAAGTCTGTGCACCATGGAATCAGAAGAATACAGGGCCGTCTATACTGGTACGGGTTTTCCATGGTTTCCCCGTGCCCTTGCCGAATGCGGTATAGTGTAGCGTAAGTCGGCTGTGGCCGCACCGAGGGTTAGATTTAACGGGTGGGGTACGGGTAGGGATGATATAAGGCGGTGAGGGAAGAGTATAAGGTGGACAGAGTTGGGGAAAGTAAAAGCGCGACAGCGTATAACACGAGGAAAAAGACTCAATAATAACAATATAATAAGCTCATAACAATAACTATTACGAGCTTGTAATGTTTAAATTACCTATCTAAAATATTGTCATTTTTCCTTCTTAAAAATTAATATATAATAATATATAACAACAATATAAATGGTATGTTTATTATTATTACTATGAGCCTACAATGTCACTTGCGACTGCCAGGAAAAGGCATCCATTCCTTCTTTACACGCCTTTACATAAAATAATGTTTTTAATTCGTATCGTTGTACTACAAAAAGCACCAATTTTCTGACGCATTTATCAGGCAAAGTTGCGGGTGGATGGACCTGTGCATAGTCTCATATGAGAGACAAATAGCCAGATAATGTACCTTTGAAGGACCGAAGGTGTATCGGTCGTAACTTCAAAGATGCAGAGCATGATAGGTGTCGCTCTATACAAAAATTGTCATTTTGTTGCTAAATATTACTTTTGAGAAAAAATGCAATACGAAATTTCTTATTGGGTTATATAGCTCTATCAATGGAAACGAACATATATGTCAATAAAAAAAACAAATCCTATGTCCCTTTTTTCAACGCTTCGATCCACAGTGCGTCATTTTAATCATTATAAAATTTTCTCACTACGTTCAAGTCGAAATTTCCCACATCCGATCATGAAAATTGAACTTCAAACGATAATGTTAATGGTCGGAAAGACATTGCTCAGCGAGGTAGTTGTAGATGTTTGGATTTGTTTGTCCTCGACGTTTATCGTGAATTTAAGGCGGGATATACATTTAGACGGGAAAAAATTAAGCAATTTTGATGAATTTTTTATACGAAGAAATAATTATTCTGCTTCTATCAAACTGTAGGTATACTTTAACAGTATATTTAAGCATGCAGAAAAATTATCAAAAATGCATTTATCATCAAAATGGCCGAGCTGTGGCAGAGCGTTACAGCAAGGTCACCGCGGGAGTTGCGAAACAGCGTGCAGTCTAGCTTCCTGTAGGCTTTGATTTGCAAAAAAAATCCAACACTTTTCCAGTTAGAACATGTATAGTTTCTATTTGACGGTAATTAAAATGAAGAGAATGCAAATTTAAGAAAATGACACGCATTTACAAAAAAAATCAACATTTCACGCAACACTTCTGTAAAATGTGGATTAAAAAGTAGTTTTTTTTTACAATTTTTCAAAAACAATTTTCGTCAAATAGAAGGTACTAATATAATCAATATTTCTACCAAGTTTCGACTCAATCGGCTTACTAGTTTTTGAGTAATCCTGCGCGCCAATTTTGATAATGCAGTTTTGAGAAAAACGCGTTTGAAGTTTACGCTCGCTCCGAATCTGAGCGGTGAGGCACAGCGTTGACGAGCTGTAACGTTTGAAGTTTTCGAATTTCGCTTCAAAACTTTGGGAAAATATTCTACATATATAGTTCTATCGTTTAAAGAAGAAAAAAAAGGGATCGCTTTTTTTGTCGTTGTAAATGTATATCCCGCCTTAAAGAGGCTAGGATCAATTGTCACGTCGTTTTTCCGATTTGGCACAGTCCTGATCTCATATATCATGTGTACATACCGAATTATCTTGAATAGTTCGTCATCCAGGCTGCACCTGACTATCGTAAGGATCCCGTGGTCAATAGCCACTCATTTCATTCCGTCACATCCGTTAAATAGACGCGATGTCATGTGTGGCCGTTGATTTTCATATACACTATTTTGATATCTATTTCCTTACATGAGACGTTTTTATTTAAAAAAAAAGAAAATAGCGTATCCCATCCAGCGTTGTTGGACGGGGCATTTGAATCTTTACTCAACGCTATTAGAGAAAAAAATAATATCCCCAGTCGTCTACGATAAAACTCCACAATTATTAGCCGCAGCCCTCCCCTTTCTTGTACCCCTTAGTTCAAAAGCGTAAAATACTTTATGAAATTATTGTTTAAATGGGCTACATGAAGGAAAGAGAAAAAGCTGTTTTGTAACTGGACATTGTTTTGCTATCTTCTGGAAAATTGTACTTGTGAAATACGGAATCGAATCTCAATCAAATATCACATTTGTGTGTATCTATCAAGCCGCCGAACCCGACTTTAGCGCGTGGTCGGGCCCGCATTTGACCGCATTTTTCTTTTCTTCACTGCAATTCTTTCATTTAAACCTAACACAGCGCATGAATCAATCGATGTTAGCTTACCCAGATCCAGGGGGATAACAACCTGGCGCGACGTCGAATGACTGAATTTTTTTTCAAGACACTTGTGAGCACTGTTTCATAATTGTTAGATTCGAAAGCGCTGAGTCGCATCCAATTGTGACATGAAGAAACAATTATTAAAATTCGTCCAAATAGACGTACGTGCGTAGGACCGTATCATTGCACCGAAATAGACTTTATTCGAAGAATCCTAAGTTCCTATAGTGTTCGTATTGGGACAACCGGTATTTCGAGCCGCGAGTCAGATAATCTATGCAAAGTATCTTCAACGCGGCAAAAAAGTCACATCCCGGACATTTTTGAACCGACGCCGATCTGTATTGAGGAGTTTGGGGACAACTCACGTTATGTTACCATTTGATTCAAAATTATACAGTAAATTCTTTGTCATATACCGAATGCAGCCTCTAAATTTGTAGTCGCTCGTCTACACCGTTTCTGTAAAATTGATAATTGAAGAAACACTTTTCAACATAAGGAGATGCCTAACTGTTATAATGTCAAAGGCGACGAAATGTTCATAATGTACTGAGTGATTTGACAGTTTTTCATAAAATTTTAAACATTTTCTCACACTATTTCGTGCGTAAAACTCCCATTCAGCGATGATCGTAGGCATCGCTCTCTGTTAACAAGTGTTTCTTCAATTGTAAATTTGATAGAAACGGTGTAGACGATCGATTAAAAATTTGACGGGTGCATTCAGTATACGGCAAAGAATTAACTGTATAAATTTGAACCAAATAGTACCATATCGTCAAGTGTCCCGATATTCCTCAATGAGCAATTTTGTATAATATCACAACTGCAGTTTATTGGTTACATCATATTCCGAAAAACTCACTGAATCGTTGTCCCCCGCCCATGGTATTGACCATCTCCGAGAACAATTATCCGAAAACATCAAGTATGTCCCTCACACTTGAACGTCACACTTCACTGTATCCAATTATCCTTTGAGAGCGCACCCTGTGCTCTGAAGTGCTTCAGCGACAACGCGATACGTCCGTGTAAAATATAAATCGTGAAAACAATACGGTAGCTGCTGAATCGAATTTTTTGTTGTAGCCGAGTCGGAAGAAATGAAAAACATTGATTTACTCGTAGTAAGTTCAAGTTGGCTTGTTGTTCGCAGAACTGGGATCAGACGTTCCTCACTCAGATATAACGGAACGAAAGAGCTTGTTGAAGTGTGAAAATCTTACAAACGGAACATGTACGATTGAGAATCATTTGAGTCATCGCGTTGAAGGCGCCAATGAGGGAATGCACGTGGAGGATTCATGCAACGGTGATATCGATAAAAGCGCAACTGCATCGATCGAATCTTCGAAAATTGAAAACTCGTCGACCGACAAGTGGCATTATTCCGGTCGTTTTGGCGAATATTCGAGAAGTGAAAAACGTAATATCGTTCCCAGGCAATCTTACGTCATGAACTCGTGCAGCGAAAAGTATTACAATCAAAACACTCATTATGGCCGTGGAAAGATTTGCGGCAAGGGCTACAGTTTGCATAACACGCAAGGATCTCGAGTGAATATCGAGGCTAGTAGTCCGAACAACGCTAGATCAAACCCTGGGATCTCATCGTCTCCGGAAAGCACGATCGATCGATCGAAAAGTAAACAGGACGCGGATATTATAGCATCGCCGAATATGAATGCTGAATGTTCGAGGGTCGAGGCATCATCGGCTGCCAATACCTGCAGTAGCGAGTTCGCAACAAAATTGGAAGACGTCAGCGTGGCTTGCGACGTCTTGACGAACATTACCCCTGAGCCTACCGATATTTTAACGAAAAATGACAATGCCGAGGCAGCTTACAATTGTACAAATAACTCCGACTCCACTTTTCAAGTTGATCAGGGGGAAAATATTTCTCCAAAAGCCGAAAGATCCAGTCCGATTATGGACCACGAAGCCAGCGAGCTTGACATCGACGATGACAAAGCGGTTGTCCGGGTCATCAATGAGTCCGATTCGGACCCACCGGTCGGAGAATCGGTCAACGCCACTGAAATTCACGCCGGCGAGGAAGCCTCGTTCATTCGCATACCCTTGAACAACGTTGAGGGAGAAGTCGAGCTCCCAAACACTGTGTCTGAGGTCAAAACTGAAGAAAGTGAGACATTTGAAAGAATTAGCGAGAACAAAAAGTTTGAAGACACGGACGACAGTACGAACGATGGAATTGTATCGGAAAACACAAGGGTGCTCGAAAATAATGAAAATCTTGCGGCGGAAGGAAACAACGAAATGGTAGAGAACGAGAAAGTTACGTTGGACGGCGAGAAAGCGAAAAATCATGAAACGGTCGCCACAGGAGTTACGGACTGCGTTAATGACAAAGGAACTGAATCCGTCGAAACTTATGTTACCATTAATGATGATCGAGTTACATCGGAAGCTACCAGCGATTCCGAAAATTATAAAATAACTGCATCGGAAACCCCCAACGGATTCACCCACGACGAGAAAGCCACCGCGGAAAAGGTCGACGAATGCGCGAAACCCGAAGAATCAATGCCCAACTCGATCCTTACCAATCATGAGAAAGAATCTCCGGATAGGGACGAAGCGGAAGTGATCAAAGTGGATGATCGAGAGAACGATATAGTCGAAAGTGTCGATGAAACTTTGGACCAAACTTCCCAAAGTTCGGATCGCCCGACTCAATCGGAGTCGGTGAAAGAGAACCCGGACGGTTGCGTTGAACCATTGGTTGGAACATCGTTGGTATCCCCGGAAATGTTGACGAATATGCGAGCGTTAAAATTGCCGAGCGATTTGTTGATCGTTGCCATAGTCGAGCCTAAAACAAACGAAGACGGAAGCGCACATTTTCCGATCGAGCCGGATAATACGGCAGCCCCGGAAATCCCACTGACAGATAACGAGAAAAAAGATTGCTCTTCCGGTGAGGGTGATGGTGGTGATAAGCCATCGAGTGATCGCGTTGACGACAATGCAACGATGTTCCGTTGTTCGCTGAAACGCGCTTCGACTGATATTTTGCTCGATGAGATGGAACTGTCCAAGAGACTGCAAATTGATCGTGATCGGGGCGACGTTACGAGTGAGTCCGGCAACAAGGCAAGTCATTGCGCGCAAGCCTCGAACGTGACAGTCCAGATAGAGACAACGGGGCGGAAGAATACATCGATACTTGAAAATACAGTAACTAATAGTAACGAAGAGTCTTCAGATTTGGTGCCGGAGGAAAGCATTATAAGTAATAACGTTGTAGAAAAATCGTCGGTTTCGGAGCGTAGCATCGAAGAGAAAAGACTGCCCGCGGTAACGGAAAGTCAGGAGATCGATGATGACGAGAAAGTCGACGACTGCGAAGTGATCGAAATACCGATAAAACGAAAGCAAAAACGTAGTAGACGGTCGTTAAATAACCTGCGTGAAAGCATTGTTAGTCAAGAAGATTCACAAGGTAGGCATATAAACCCGGTTGTTCGATTAGAAGTAGCCTCAATAGGCTTGATGTTTTGGCACGGAAATTTGCTTTGTTGCTTCTTCTCCTACTCTTTCTGCGATTCAACTTTTGTTTTTTTATAGTACCCGCTACATATATCGAAAGAACGGATAATAAAGGCACGATGAAAAATTCCCAAGCAATATCACATTACCTTACTGGCAAATATTGCATTTGGAGGTTGTCGCTTATTTTTGTTGTCAAGCTTTTTCCCCAAGCGTGCTTTGGCCGTGTATTCTCATTAACGGAATATCGACCTTCTTGTAAAAACTATCAGATTGCCGGCCGATATTGAAAAAGGAGTTGAAGAAAAAAAAAGCTACTTTGAAGTTTTTTTCACTTTCATGCTTGAAATGTTCACAAGCATACATTGGCAAATATTGCAGAAAATGTTGTTTCATACAAAGTAGGTTTTGTATCAATCTTCTTTACATCTTTTAAACATTATTTTAACTGGATATTTGTTTTCGTTCGTTCTGAGAAATACGGGCATGGCAATTTTCTTCTTCTCCGGACGATGCCTGTGAAGAACGGAGACAAGAAACTTTCGCTAATATTTTGCACTCTTCACTGGCAGTGGTGTGTTGAATTTTGAATCGAGAGTGCTAATGAATTCGGGTGCAGCCTGGACGTGAAAATGGTTGTAAGCCACACTGCTACGAACTGTCATTTTTTCTTTCACACTTTTAGCCCCGATTTGTAATCACTTACGGAAGTGCCGTTGCGATTGAACTATCTGAAGTATCTTTGGGTTTATAATTGGTGACGGTAGTTGTCAATGTACGGGAAACGGGAATCTGTCATCCCTCTGTTTCTCTCTCTCTCTCTCTCTCTCTCTCGTGTGTGTTATTATTTTTCATAATACGGAATAAAAGTTTTCCGTACGTCAGTTTTTTTGGTTTGGGTTTGTTTGGTATATTGAGGGACTTGGTTAAATCATCGACAAGAAATTGTCCGATTGACGATACGTGCATTTATGTCCTTTCAGAAACGGAGAATATTAGACAAAAGAGGAAAACGGCCCAGAACGCGGAGGAGATAATAAGAAAGGAATGCCTGGCGAATACAGACTCGGAGTCGAACGACAGTTTGAGTAAATTCGTCACCATAAATCACCGGACAAACAATAATTTGCGTCCTACGTCACCACCGACGCTTAAACGCAATTTCGTCGACGATGATGAGGCGAAAGACGTGGGCACGACGACGAAGAAATTGAAAGCAGACGCTACGCTAAATGGTGATATCTCGACGAACAACGAATCGGTCGAGTCGGAAACTAAGCGAACTCTTCAGCACGTACGTAAATTTTTTCGACGTGACGCCAACGGAAGTTTGTGCAAATTGATGCAAGAGGTGAGCGCCCAAAAACTTCTTGTTCTCTGTATAAAAACGTCTCGTTTGCTGTGCATAAAACTAAATGATTCCTCATTGAAACAGGAACTGGAAGAGCTGCTCATACAAAAAGTCGTCGAAACAATAACGATGAAGGGCGAGATCGGCAAGTTGCGAGAACAGGCAAAAGCGGCGGAACGAAATCAGGAAGCGACGCGCATCCGGTGTCAGCAATTAGGCAAACAGATCAAAGATTTAGACATGGTGCTAAATCGTTTCAAATCTGATCTGCGATCGAATCCGGACTCTAAAACTGTCGTGCCCATAAAGATTAATCGATCGGTTGGACTCCAAGTGAACTTCGTCACGGTAACGGCGTTAGCGATTCAATCATCTTGAGCCTAAGATCTACATACCCAATGAATTGTCTATCAATACATAAACTAGTTTCCGAATCAATTCAGCCCATGCAACGACGCATATGTTAAATCAACGCTTATTCGTATAATCATCGTCACGAATGTTCATTCTCAGGACCATGGAATTCAAAACTTGCGCCAACTGCAACAAGTACAAAAAATGACTGGAAGTACAGCGGACGGAACGATCGTTTTGCAGCAACAAATGCAACAGCAAAAGCAGCCGGCACAACAACCTCAACCGCTGAGCGAGCCAACGGCGAGCGGACCACCAGTGAAACGTACGGTGAAAGTTCGTTCGCCGAGACGACCGGAACATCCGTCCACCGCACCAGTTGCGACTGCCGTTTCAACCTCGGTTAACAGTCCTCACGTTTCTTCCGTAACACCCGCGGCACTTGTCGTTTCTAAGCCTGTATCGGACTCGCGGCCCTCCGTCACTCCTGCCAATCAGCAAATCACGGTGATGCATCCACAACTCATATCATCCAACGTGAGTATCGATTTTTTTTTAATTTCCTCGAATGTAGTCCTAAGCATATATATACATATAATTGCTGCAATTCTCAGCTCTTCTTTTTCACAATGGCCCGTATTTTGTAACGAGTATTTCAGAGGTACAAGAAACCGTTACAATGTCGAGTTTTTCACGTTTCAGCAAGCTATTCTCGTTAACGGAAATGTCACGTCTCAGCCGATTCGCCAGGCACCAACGCTGCAGGCATCCAAAGCGAAGAACAGCGACCTCATCGATCTCACACAGGAGGAAGAAAAAACGAAACGTGAGTATTCGGTATTATGTTATTTCGAGGCAGACAAATGAGCTGCCCAAATATGAATCACGTGGCAACAGCGGCAACTTGAGACAGCACAGCATGACGACGAATATGCAGTACTTTAATTCCGACTTAAGCTGCAAATTGATGACACAGCAAATTCAGTGACCCAATTGCTTAAGATCGTTATGGTAAAATGTCAGCGACATTATCAGATGTTGCGTGGCTCGGAGTAACATTACATTGATAGCGTAATTCCGGCACCATGTTGTGGTGCACTAGCGGCTAAAATTCACGTCACGTGGTCATCAGCAAATGGGCGTTGCGAAGTGCGCCCGACGTTCGACAGGTGGCAGTCGACGGAAAACTTCTCGCTATCGTATTGTGCGCGCATAAAATTCCCGTATCATTTAAATCGCTATCGCATTGCTGCAATGGGTCTAATTGACTCGCAGGAACAAAAGAAAATCCACCGGTTTCGCTCTTAATCACACATGGGAAATCACAATAAGCAGTGGTTTTCATCGACACAAGTCATTTTCGACCGATCCTGTCAATCGTCGTGAAGTATTTCCCCTCTTCATTGCCTATTTTTGGTGCCACAGGTAAAATTCCTCCTATAGTCGAACGTCTAGCTTGTTGCGGGAGTTTTATACCATTTTGATTCTCAGATATTCCGGTAATACCTAAGCGTTTCGATGTATTCGCAAATCATGGCTGATAAGTGATTTCCGATGTGTTGTTTCAATTTTAAGCCTGCAGTCCTTATTTCTTTATTAATAATGACCTGTTTTTATTCGTTTCAGCCCCGATGGCAGCTCAAAATACAGTCTTGACTGCCGCGCTCACCGAAACTTCCTCGAGTGTCTCGAACGTTCAAAAACTTGCCCCACGTTACCACAGCGTGATTCAGACGATTCCCAATATGTCGATAACAACCCAATCGGGGATTAGAGTCGTGCAACCGTCGAGTCAGCCAACGCCAACTGCCTTAGTTGTGAGCTATCTTCTCTCTAATTCTATTCCTGACTTTTTTCACCTTTTGTAACTTTTTGTTGTTGTTGTATTGTTTGCAAAATATGGATCGAGTGCCAGAGGTCATTTGGTCCTGGTGCACTAAAAAATCTAATCTTATCGAATCTAATATCTATCATTCCTGTTCTACACAGATAACAATACAGATAAACGTGACATTCTTTCTTTTCTAGAACAACATGAATGCTCCCAGGTTAACGTATGTCACTATGCAAAGTGGCATTGTTCCGAGACAAGTAGTCTTAACGTCAGCTCCAACACCGGTGAGTAATCATTCTTTTTATCACGGGGACAAACATATAGACAAAAAATACGATTCGGCAGTCGTATTTCATCCGATTCAACAGATATTGAAGAAGAAAAAACACGATTTCCATATCTTTGTGAAGTTTTTTTTCCTCAGTTCATGAATTAGTTGACGGGAAAATGGTCGGAATTTGTGTCGGAATGTTTAAATATGGGTAATTCTCCCGAAATGATCATTTTGCATGTTATCTGACTTTTTAATATATGCTATTCGATCACTTCGTAGTTTTTCAAAAATAGAACAGTTTGAAACATTTCGAAATTTTTCTACACACCAGATTTGACAGAAAAATCGTCGTTATCCTTTTTTTCTTTTCTTTTATTTTGACTATTCAAATCATTCATCTGTCGTGTAACTATCCAGACTTCATATACACTAGCAAGCTAAAGAGGTACTAAAAATAGAAAGAAATGAGAGAAAAACATTCCCTGAAACCATTCGACATTTATTCAATTCTTTTCTGAAAAAATAAAAAAATAATAGGCACAGGTATCTCGCAAAAAATCATGGAATTTTTTAACCGTTTTTGTCAATCATTCCTCTGGAGAGCTGTAAATAAGTTAATATATTTTGTACCGGGTGGGCCTAGTCAATCATGACTGCCAGAACATTGTCTTCTAGATCTAATTTTCCGAAGAGACTAATTGTGACGTATCATTTTTGTAGCTTATGCTTTTTCTCCATAGACCTTGTGTATGTAACACACAAGGTAGTAGGACACCACCTCAAGGAGGTGGTGTCAACAGGCGAGGGAGTCATTCCACTGGTCATTCTCCACTGCATCATTGTTCAATGAAATAAGTCACTCTCTACATGTTCAAGTGGAACTTTTAGACACCTCCTACTCACCTCTAGATTTTAAGATTGGAAAAAAGTAGCATGCCGCGCTGTGCATCAAAACCCGTTTGAATCGTCATTCCTCTGGGTTCCTCCTGACATATGAGATCCAGAGGCATGATGGATGCGCCAGAGGAATGACACCATCTTGGTTATGTATGTGTGGATGTGCATGAGGTTACATAAAAATGATACGCTTAGAAAAAAGAAAGGCTCCGTAGAAAAAGAGAAGCCGAAAAAGGGAGATACAAAAGGCTCAAACAGGATCCTCTAGGAAGAGAGAAGTTGAAACGAAAAGAGTGAAATCAATATTCAAAGAAAAATGAAAAAAATATATTAATAAACCAATAAAAACCTTATGGGAAAAAGTTTGCGCCATTCCTCTGGCCTTACTATTTCTTTCGATCGTGATAGTCTTGAAAAAGTGTAAAATCAGTGTAATCTATAGGGAATTATATTTTATCGATTAGAACTGAAGTCAATTCGAATTTTGAAATGAAAAAATTAAATATTTTTGTTTATAAATTTCGTTGTACTGTAAAGTGATCATTTACATACGCGGTGAAATTATTTTAGGATGAGGTATTTAATTTACCTATAACAAATTAGTATGATATAGGTAAATTCCTACGAAAGGCTCGACGTATCTAAAAATTGTATATGAAAAATAAGTTCATCTATTCGGGACATTTTTAGATTCGACCTGCTCCAACGAACAATATAAGAACTACCTTCCCGATCAGCGGTACGATAACCAATAACACCGTTCGCGTCATGCCTGCCACGGGAACAACAACGCTACTTTATAAGGTATGCAAAAGATTATTATTTCGTATTAACTGGCATCGTTATGGTTCCAATGAAACAGGCCAAAATCATTTTACGACGTAACACGATTATTGTGAGAAGATGCGTGGAATTTCAATTACAGCTGAACCATTAGATGGAATCTTTGCGCTATGGAAATAACAATATCGTTATTATTTTACGAAATGTCACAGTTGCTTTTATAGACTGGGAAAAGGATTTTACTCACAATCATGTCTTTAGAAATTTAGATGAAACGTTTCGTGACTCATTACAGAGTATTATAAGGTAGGGCGAAAAGTTGCGAAACATCGAACTATAAGAAGCACGTGCTAGACAGGAAAGACAAACAATGTAAGCCAACTATAGTCGTGACATAAATATATGATAATTGATCACTTGGGATCCTTTCACACATGTTCGGTCAATAGAAGCCACAACAGCAGACTGTATATACACATAACTGAAGAATAAGAAAGAATAAATAATAATCATCAAGCTAGGGCGAGCGATGCTTCGATGAGGGAGGTGACTAACGGCCTAAGACATTTTATTCATTGTCACGTTATTTCCGATGATAGCAATACAGAAATTGATATACGTGTTTTTTTTTGCGAAAATTGGGGATTGTAGATGTGGCGGAAGAAAATCATAAACATAGAATCGTATTATTGCGATACCCGGATTCGTTTAGGGATCTTTCGGTTTGCTCGGGGTTGATCAAGATTATTTCGATTTGTGTGATTTCTTGGTGCATTATGATTCGTTGGCAAAAAATCTATTTGAAAGACACTATTAATTCTTATTAAGCCCCGGAAGTGCCTTACGCGTGCCAGAGCCGGAAACATCTTCATTTCATAAGTTAACTGTTAGTACGTCAAAGTGAATCCAGTTATTTTGGCTCCTAAATGAGTTTGGGTTCGAAAAAAGCTGTAAAATTCGAATCCTAACTAATAAATCTAAACTAACCTCGCTTTCTCGCAACCCCAAAACCATTATCCCATTTCATCAAAGTTGTATGCCCCTTTTCAAGATAAAAATTGCAAACACACAAGCGCGAAACATTTGAATGTTCATTAGTGTATAGGATAGAACAATTGAAAGGTAAGAGAAGTTCTTTCTCGTTCCAGCATCCAGCCGCTCTGCCAGAATCTTTGAATCCTCTTTCGAGTCCCTCGTGGAAACTTCCGCCACCTGCGCCGTCGTTAAAAATATCCAAAGTAGCGAACGGTAAGTTACGAAATAATCACGCCGAGCATTAAGGGGCTACGTGTATCTAGAGGCCCGAAAAAATGGCCAACTTTCGATTTTTTTTCTGGGAAACGGTCGGTCAAAGAGAAACGCTTTGCTTTAACACAAAGATACATATACTGAGAGCCTTTTAAAAAATCGTTAAAGAATACGGAAATAAAAAACAAAAACAGGGCCACCGGCAGATGATGACTTTGTTTTCCGCGATGTTTGGCGGTAGACCCTTCAGCTTAAACGGTCCACCTGAAATCTAAAAACCAAAAGGGTTATTTAAGTTAACAATAAATACGCGTCGTTGACGATCGTCGATTTTTTAAAATAATTTTTCTTAACATCGTGGCGACGAATTGAAACTCGAATAAAAACCTACAAAATCTATGGAAAGAAGTCGGCATTTTTACGTAACTATTGAAAAATGAAGATCGATTTTGAAAAAGTGAGAGCGTCAATGATCTTTAAATATTTCTCATCTCATTCACTGACTTTGATAACAGTGTTCGATAAAAATGCGTTAAACGTTTGAAGTATGGTGCTGCTGCCGCTCGCCCGGCCGACTGTTAAAAGCTGCAGCTCATTCAATTTTAGGATTATTGCAATGAAATTTTCACAGAACATAGCTAAAAAGTGGTACTATCGAATAAGAATATTTTTGGAAGACCCAATTTTTTACTCACCTAGGTAGATGTAGCCCATTAATCGTCGTGGTGCTGCCATTCGCGCCGCTTTATTTCGGAATTGCGTTGACTTTCATTCGGCTTTTTTGCAGGGATCGTCCTGTCCTGGAACATGGCACTGTCGGACAAGTTCGCGGATATAGCGAGCTATCAATTGTACGCTTATCAAGAACTTACTGGGATGGCACCGAGCTCTACGCTATGGAAGAAAGTCGGCGATGTTCGTGCTCTACCACTTCCAATGGCGTGCACCCTCACACAGGTATGTCGTCTCAAGTATGCTGTTCGCTTCGACCGAATGCTTACGATATACCAATTAACGTCACTTAGAATTATCCATTTATGAATGAAGTAAATAAGTGTATATCCCAAACGGTGAAATAGTTTTGCATTCTTAAATGGATTTTCTGTGACGCAACGAGCAAACGAGACACCAAATGCTGGTTCGTTCGTCATTATTTATACAATTCTCGCTCATTGGGAATACCAATGGCTCTTTTTTTATTGATGCCCTCCTTGAAGGACAAGTTCCCAGACGAAGTACGTATCAAACAACAAAAAATCGTTTTTCAGTTTTCCGAAGGCAACAATTACTACTTCGCCGTGAGAGCTGTCGATAAGCATTCCCGACTTGGACAGTACAGTCAACCTGGAAACATTTCGTTGTAACAACCGAATCGATAAACAAAAACATGTCTCTCATGTTCCGAAATCATTCACCCTCGGTTTTTTTATTGTGAACACGCGGCGAGGATTTTTAGACTGATACTTTCATGTGTGTGTGTGTGTGTGTGTGGGTGTGTGTGTGTGTGTACGTGTGTGTGTGTGTGTGTGTGTGTGTGTGTGTGTGTGTGTGTGTGCGCGCGCGCGCGTGTATTTAATTTCTTTTTCGTCGCGTTGAGGATATATGGTATA
Organism: Ophion ellenae; assembly: GCA_963210295.1. Lineage (NCBI taxonomy): Eukaryota > Metazoa > Arthropoda > Insecta > Hymenoptera > Ichneumonidae > Ophion > Ophion ellenae. The sequence goes on from OY723385.1 coordinate 33,803,671, forward strand.
AAAAAGATATTCTCACGCGAGTCGATGTACGCATGTTGAAAAATCCTGGAACAAAGTTCTCGGAGGAATTCGTCAATATCGTCGCCGCGTTTCTTCGTTTCGCGCCACACGCAGTGAAATTCCAAGCAATCGTCAATCGTTTGGAGCATCTTGTAATAGTTATGTCATACGCATCACAAATCTCGCGAGTACCGCCCTAATCCTTCGTTATTACGTGATATGAAAAGATTCGTTTCTTCCTGAAAGATATTAAACATATTAATTTATTCTCGTATCCACCGATACGTCTCGACTCGACGATTACTTATTCTCATTCTTATTCCCTCTTCCTTGCCCTGCTACAAGCTTATAACTGCATGTCCGCGTGTAATTCGTCATGCTATCGCCCGGTGAATTAATTTTTACAATAGCTCCTCCGCGCGTCTTAAAGCATAAAAGTGAAAATTGAACGGTGGAACGAAAAATACCGCATGCTCGCTGTAAAAATCAACTATTGGTTTCCCCAACGAACTTTCAGAGACTCGTTGTTCTTTTTAATCTTCAGTTTTATCCCTAGACCATTAATGAAATTCGAATGCTGGACAATGTCCCGAATGTGTAAGACATCTACGATGGAATTTTTAATGTGAAAACTACAGAAAGGAAATGGGCACATTTCTAGTCTATTCGAAAAAGAAAAGTTAAATATATTGCAGGCGCGTGTGCCGAAAAACGTCGCCATAATACAGAATTTCGTTCGCAGTGGTGTAAATAATTTTATATATATATGTATATATATATATACACACCGGGTGTCCCATTTTTATCTACACCTGATTTATCTAAAAAAATACTGCTCTGATCAAGTACTGATTGTAGTGAACTTTGGGGCCTCAAAGACGAACATTAAGAAAAAAATTGTTCCAAAATTCAAAATGGCCGACATGGTTAAAAAAATGGAAGCATGACTTTTTACACGGACAAATTTGTCATGCCAAAACTAACAACATTTGTAGGAATTTTTTTTTATTAAGGTCATAATGTTTAGGTTAGAAAACCATTTTTAACTATTTTAGCGCTGTCCAGGGTTTGGGTTTGTTCGATAACCCAAAGAAACCCAAACAAGGATTAGGTCTCTGCGGCTCGTCACTTGCGTTATCAAACAAGCGCAAAAAACACACTCACACACACACGCGAACTTATACTAGGGATGTTAAAGCCTACTTTCTCGTGGTACATTCAGGATAGCGGTGAAATAATATAAGATGGTTTTCTAACCCAAAAATTATGAACAAAACAAAAATTATCAACAAAAGAAATTTTTCAAACATGTCGGTCATCTTAACGTCGTCATTTTGAATTTTGGACCAGATTTTTTTAACTCACCCTTTGAACCCTAAAAGTTTGACTAAACTCAATACTTGATCGGAGCAGTATTTTTCGAGATTAATCACGTGTAAGATTAAAATGGGATACCCGATATATATATATATATATATATATAAAATCCTTCGCACTGTTCGTTGTCTCAGTTCTTCCGAACTCTCCATCAGGATTCTGCTGCTGTTTTCGAATAATCTCTAACGGATGAGTCTTCATTCCAATGCGTTAGTACGAATTGCTCAATTTTCATATTATCGTATGGTGGCGATGGCAAAGAAAATCTGTACAGTCTTGATGTCGATTAAAAAACGCGGAGTATTCGTGTTTAAAAAAAATAATAACTGAATTAAAACTCGTACATCGTATAATTTGTTGTAGGTGTACATATATATATATAGTTAGTGTAAACAATATTAATTAAGTACACATTGAACGCATCACAAACTAATCTCGATTGTATTCCAACTTCGTGAGGATTAAAAATAGAAAAGTTTTTTTGTACATGTTTTTGTGTCATTTTTTCTGTCACTCATCGCGTGTACCTCTAGTCCGGGAATTATTCCGGAATTCTATGAATCTACGATGGATTTAACATTCCTACGTCAGTGTGTTATTATGAAATCCGAGCGCCGAATAATCATTATTATACATTTACATTTCTTTCCGCGCGTGTTAAACGGCTTTTTTTTCTCATCGTTATAAACGCAGAGTTTATACGTTTTGGGTGTAACGTGCGCACCCTCCTGGCCAAAGCCTCAACTATTAACGGTTAACGGTTCTCGCCCCGCTCGAGGAGAAAAAACTGTCAATACACTATAGGCGCATTTCAGCCGTTAGTAAATTCGCTGATGCGTCCGGTAAAAGTAATATGGTCGCCAAGGTGTAATGACGCGGGAAAAAAATATTCCCCGTCAAAATTGACATCGCTGGTACAACAATGAACAGAAATATCGACGTACGAAAATATCTGTTAGGGGCTACGTCTATCTAGAGGCCCCAAAAAATTGCCAAATTCCGAAAAAACACCTGGGAAAAAGTTGGTGAAAAAAACGCATGTTTTTTAACGCAAAGGTACGTACATTGAGAACCTTAAAGAAAACATCACCGTATAATACAGGAATACAACTAAAAATGCCACCGGCAGATGACATTTTTTCACGACATTTGGCAGTGGACACTCCAGCCTAAACGGTCCATCTGAAACCTAAAAACCAAACGGGTTATTCAAGTTAACAATAAATACGAGTCGTTGGCGATCGTCGAATTCTGAAATAATTTTTTTTTTTAATACCGTGGCGGCGCATTCTAACTGAAGCGTACAAATTCTATGGGAAAAAGTCATGTTTACGTAACTATTAAAAAATGAAAATGGATTTAAAAAAGTGACATCGTCTGCGACCTTTAAATATTTCTCATCGTATCTCCTGTAAATTTAGAAGAAATCCATCAAGTGGTTCTCGAGAAATCGTGTCCACCGACTTCGAAAACAGTGTTTCGGGAAAAACGCGCTTAAAGTTTGAAGTATGGTGCTGCTACCGTTCGCCCGGCTGCCTGTTAGAAGCTGCAGCTCACTCAATTTTGGGAATATAGCTAAAAGGTGATACTATCGAATGAAAATATTTCTGGAAAATGCAATATGTTGACCGCCCTCCGTAGATGTAGCCCGTTCACGGAACGTTTTGTTTCTTCAACAAATTCTACATTCTCCGCAACACCGTGAAAACCAGTTTTCATAAAAAAAAAAGTCAAGCCTCATGGACACTAATTTCCATCGTCACTCTAGACTGATTATCTCTGCGCAAAAAGATGCGTCACTTTTTACGAAACCGCAGAACTAAAAACTCCAAAGGCCATACGTGTGTGCATTTGCGCGCGCACCCGCGTGCATGTATGTGCGTACGTGATCCAGAGATCGCGTTGCGCATGGCCTGCAACGACCATGCAGCATATTTCGCACGTTCTTCGAGCGACTCTACCGCCACCAAATTGAATAAAGAAAATACGACACTGCGTTGCGTCCAAGCCGAAGACAATGGAGAGTCAATTGCAAATATGAAAAACAGGAATACGGGAATGTGTATATATTAAAAACACACACACACACACACACACACACACACACACACACACACACACACACACACACACACACACACATTTATATGTACACGTCTTCGCTAGCGTAGAAAATTATGTGGCTTCGTACTCATATGCTCCAATTTTTCGGTGATAATAGAACAATATTTAACTTGCAAGTTTTCCTTCTCTCCTTCTCCCTCCTTTCGTACATATCGGATCGTTGCGTTGTATCGGTAAGTATGTGTATACACACATAATATATACAAAAAATATACGTTGCGAAATCGTGTGGAAGCGGTCAACGCGGAGACTCAAGGTAGTCCTTGTACCTTGGCACCTATTGGATAACTTCGTGAATTTAAAGTATTGGAATCATCAATTTTTTTTACACCGCTAAAGTTTCGCCCTGTGCATGCTGCCGCCACTGAAAGTGTAGCTTTGATGACGTCGCCTTTCAGACTGCATACGGATGTGTGTGTGTGTGTGAACAAAACTTATTTTCTCGCAGGCCTATTGTTCGAGAGAATAGCTTCATCAATCGAGAGATGTGGACTAATACCCTGGTCAATTTATTCCCGGAATAATAAACATTTTGCCGATTGCATGGAAAGTCGAAAGAAGTACGTGGGTATTTGCCACAGTAATATCGAATCAATAATCGGTAAACAGTGCGGAAAAAATGATCGATCAGCTGACAGCTGTTTCATGCCACGGGAGTGTTGCAGAATTTTCGAATAACGATTGAACATGTTGGTCGTACACGAGCGTTTACCGCAATATAATCGTATTCCCGACGCATCGATGCAAACCACGTGAGATCTCATGTTTAATTATGCGAGCGTAAAATGTATAGTAAGACTTGGCGAAATTTCGAGGTTACAAAGTCGACGCGCTTCACACGAACGAGCGGAGAAACGCGATACTATTCTCACGCGCAACTGGAGTGGAAATAAACGACGAATCTTCCCAATCATCGTGTATCTACAAGGATTTCTTTTTGTCGTATTTGCGACGCGTGTTATCAAATTTGACAGGTCGCTCGAGGAGCCTCGTAAGATAGTTGGTCGCTTGACTAGTTCACGAGACGGACTACCTCAAACAATCCGAGATGAGGAAATTTTTTTTCATTTTCGTTTTTTACTCTCTAGCACATCTACGCGATCTCACGCGGCTTCGAAAATGGGCGGGGGGTCGTGGGAGGGGGAGCACGACGAAGGAAAATAACCCCACGTATAGTGAAAGTATATATTGAGTATTATAGTTGTACCGAGACTACGGTATTGATATTTAAGTTATGGGTATATATGTCGAGCGACTTTTACCCGAGTGGTTTACCATACCGACACTATTACGAATTCACACACGCGCGAATATATATATATATATATATATAGTACACACATGTATACGTTATGAGACTGGCTCGTGTGAATAACCATCCTGTTCCGCGAAGTTGAAGCAGTTTGTGCCCAGGCGCGCGCACAGTTATGAGTCTGCTGTGCCAACTATGTCAAACATCGAGAACTCTGTTGACGGAGAAAATCCGAAACGTGAACTTTTCAACCCCAAGAATAACCTCGTGCTAGAGATATCCATCGGAAAGGAAAAACAGTGAAGAAGACGTACGATCGTTTCAACGACGATCTGGGAACAATAATAAATACAATATATATTTTGGTGTATACGTATCGTGTATATAGAATTTTTCGTACGCGGCGGAATTTATTATCTATCTCTGTCGTTCATAACACACGATTAATCGTCACGTCTGGCGCTGAAGCCCCTTCGATAGACAGCCGCATTTGCGATATATGCATCCCCGCATTTGCATATATACATATATGCACATTTCTCTTTTGCATACGAGCGTGTGTACGAACAAATACGTACGCGTGTATGTGTCTATTTAGATACACAGGCGAAATACAGTGCCGAATGCGCGAGCGTCATTGTTTTTGCAAAAATTCAAATCAACGTTTGTTGTTTTTATCGCAGCATCCGCGAGTAAAAAGTACGCTGCGGATGTGAACAGCGAGAATTTTCGCTCTGAACTTTGCGAAGCGTTCTTTTTTTTTCTTCGCTCACGTTTGCAGCAGCTTTGGCTTTTTCCGTTTGCCTTTTTTCCGACAAATGGTTCGGTGGAAGAAGTGCGGAAGAAATGCGCCTTCGGAGTGAACTCGAAGGTAGAAAGGAGTAGGTGTTTCGTGCTCAGGTGGATAAGTTCTTCGGCGAGCGATTGCGTTTGGTTGGTGAATGCCGATGAGAGAAAGAGAGAGAGTGAGCGAAAGAGAGATGCTGGGTAAGATAGGGTGGCGAGCGTAGACAGAAAGAAGAAACATCTACTTTCCGGTCATCAGGGGATGCCTAGCCTACATCCGCTCGTCGTACGACGAGCGAACCAGATGGACATGGGCACTGCTACCAGTTCGGTAACCACGGTAAATCCGCCGACCAAGAGTGCCAACATCCAGACAAAGAGTGAAGCTAAGATCAACAAGCTGGCTGGCGTTAAGTTGCCGATTTTGCGAAAGGAGAACAGCGTCATAAGTATATCTCTAGCGGAGAGAAACATTGTGGGGAAAGGAGCGGATGCTCCTCTCCTAAGGCCCGAGAGCAGCGCCAGCTTGGAAGCGAGCAAGGGCAGCTGGCTCAGCCTCGGACCTGGTGCTCTGAGAAAGTGCGAAACTGCCTTGGGTCTCAGCACGCTCGCTTTGGAAAGCAGACCCGTCAATCGCAGCAGAGTATGCTCTCGCTGCTCCAGCCTCTTGTCCCTTGCCTCCAGCTCCAGATACAGCCTTGCCGCTGGTAATTTCGTACCCGCTGCAGCGTCGCAACAGACCAATGCGCAGTTTCCGTGCAAACTCTGTCTTGTGGACGTCTCCCTGGCCAAGGTATTCAGGATCGAGGGATGCGGCTGTTTCTATTGCAAAGACGTAAGTATCGGAGCTTCCCTCCGTCGCAAGGCCTTCCAGCTACTGCTCAGAAGCTTCCTGTCATTTCTCATAGACTTGGAAACAATTTACCTATAAGTTGAACCAGGCATCGGGCGCGAAATGTTCCACCAGTTCGCATGGAAATTCAACGCCGCGAGAAGCCGCGCTGTTTGTTTTCTCGGCAAATTAACAATCGACCATTCGATGAAAATTTATTTGCATATTGTCCGAAATGGTGGCGCACGAGCGTAGATCTCTGGAACTGTGAAAATAAAAAGTTACCACACAGAATAGTAGTTACAAAATATTCGTGACCGATGAGGAAGCGGAAGAGAAATATCGATAGTTTTTTCTGACATATTTGAAGTTTGCATCAGTGGAACGCAAGGATAATTCATTCTTCGCCATTGATCAAACACCTTTCTGGCCGATTTGGACTATGGAAATCATTCGAACGTTTTCACGTATTTTTATTAGGAATTTACGACCGCGAGTTGCAAAAAAAAGGTTTCGAGTAATAATAATAATGATGAAACAATAACAAAAATCGTCGCTTCGAAGGATGAGTGAATTGGGGAATGATATTCAAGGTCACGGTTGAATTCTACTGGGTTCGTTTGAGTACTTTCAAGCAGCCTTCAAAAAAGGAAAACAAATTGTTCAGTAACTTTTGTCCCGGTGAATACAATGGAAGAAAAACATTGACCCGGTCACTAGCATTGTATTTTGAAAACTTGTATCACAATTATGATACAATTGTTATACAAGACTGATAGCGCTTAAAAAATGGTCATAGTAGAATGATGAATACCTATTATGAAAATCATTCTTTTGTTAACGAGATTAACTCAGGCGAATGGTGAATTGATGCAATCAATCCGAAAAATCAAAAAGCTCAAGGAAACAGAAAAATATTGTCAATACCATTTTTTCAGTTACCAAGAATTACAGAGTTACTATTGAATCCGCCAAAAAAAGACACGAAATGTCCATTACTCAATTGAATTACCGAATAACGTGATTTTTCTCCGCGTTTCAGTGTATGAGAGACTACGTAGAATTTGAAATTGACGAGGGTGCTTATGAGATAAGCTGTCCCGATGCCCAGTGCGATTGGGCGAGCGTTCTGTCCTTGAAGGAGATCGCCACTCTCGTCAGTCCCGAGCTGATGGAGAAACATCATAAATTTCGTCTCAACAGAGGTAAATACAGGACGAGATAGAAGCGAAAATAGATTTGAGTAAGAAGAGAGTATTTGTCCAACGAAATCGAAGGATTGACGGAATTTGTATTACTTTGCAGATGTATCTATGGACAAGGAACGAGCATGGTGTCCACGAGCCGGTTGCGAGACCATTTGTTCAGTAACGAGCGGCGGAAGTTCCGGTGTGTCCCCTGGACCGGTTCACTGTCCCAATTGTTCGACGGACTTTTGTTCCGTCTGTCGCGAGCCATGGCACAACGGGACATGCTCAAACCTGCCGCTTGGTATACCATTCGACAACGACCACATAAAATGTTGTCCGATGTGCTCGGTGCCGATCGAGAAGGACGAAGGTTGCGCTCAAATGATGTGTAAACGATGCAAACACGTTTTTTGCTGGTATTGCCTGGCTTCCTTAGACGTGAGTTTTGCCTTATGGTAGTTCTCGCCCGGAGCCCTCTTCCGAGCGAATTAGGAAATATTTCTATTTTAAGGGGGTAGACACCTTTAGGCGAGGAAATAATCGCTGATTTTCATGATTTTTTTTTAAAGGAAAGACTTTATCTCCTTCTTTGAGACTTACGGTATGTTTATTGCTACTTTTTGCTGTGGCATGGTTTGTTAAAATCAGTCGTTAAAAATGACGAAGGTCTTGTAAACGGGGTGCGACAGATATTGCCAGGCGGGGTGACACGCAGCGTCGGCGGGATTAATCTGAAAAAAAAACAACGAAAATGTTTCCTTTATTAACACTCATACGTAGAATATCAACCAAGACAAGTGAGAAATGTTAAAAATCGACGGAATGGTAGGTACGCTATGAAACAAATGGATCGAGTTTACCGAAAAAATGGCTACATTATGCAATATAAAAATGGTATCTTTTTGATTTTCAAAAAGATTTCGGGTCATGTTTTAGACAATCAGGTTAGAAAGATTTCTACCAAATTTCATCGGAATCGGTCGAGTCGTTTTTCAGCTATACGTCACGCCAGTTTTGAAAATGCAGTTTAGAAGATCGTGCCATACGTCCGTCATTTTTAAAGATTGATAGAAAAATACCATGTCACAGTGAAAAGTAATAATAAAACAAACCGTAAGTCGCAAAAATAGTGAAGAAATCTTTCCAATAAAAAAAAATCATAAACATCAACTAATTTCTTGCTCGCCTAGCGGTATCTCCCCCCTTAAAAGTACTGTAATGTTTGCCATCTCGAATTCGAGATATTTTATTTCAAAGTTAGTAACTTTTCACACGTCAACTATGGCAACTATCCAGTATCGGTGCTGACGCTAGTCCTGTTCGTTTGATATTACAAGTGAACGCGTCGATATCCTTTCATAAAAATAAAAAAAAAACGGCCGCAGAAGACCAGTTTACAGAAGAGCTTAAAAAAATTATCGAACGTTCCGAAATGCAATCACGAAGATTAAATTCGAACCAAGGTTGGCCGTGTGAAGTTGTACGATTGTCACCTAGGAGAATACTTTACAGTATACGAGACTTATCGCATATGACTTTATAGTTAATGAGCGTTCAACGTTCACCGTTAAATTGTCCCCATATTTCATCATGTGTTATAGGGAAAACTTTTTCCCACCTACTGTAGCATAAAAAATACGTTAAAAACATCAACCTTTGCTCGGTCAAAATACAAAAGCTTGGAACACGTACGCTACACGTGGAGGCGCTGCCTGGCTGCGAATCAAGTCAATGAGCCGCATAAGTACCGGCAAAATTGTGCCATGTGAATAGAAAATTAGAAAAACTTTCGCATACACATCTTTTCAAGGAGCATTTTTGAAAAAAAAATCTTCAAACAGATACCTTACGAGAATTCTTGTTTTCTCACGATTCATTCGTGAAAAGTTACCAGAAGTATGGTTTTTATTTTTGAGTAAACACTATTTTTTCAGTTCTCGAAGTTTTTGCGAGTTCTCTTTGCCTAAAATTATTTCCGTCACTTTTCAATGTTTCTAAAGATATGGTATCTTTTTTCGTACGATTCGTTCATTATAGTTTTTTAATTTAATTTTCTATCGTTCTCAATTAAACGATTTTCGGACGAAAGTTGTTGATTTTTTAATATACCGAATTGTATGGTACTGGATATTATCTCTCAAAAAAGTGCATTTTAAGTTTGAGGAGGAAAAAGTACACTGTCGAAATGGCATTGAAGCGTTCAACTTGAAACTTTCACGATTTTCAATTGCTAAAGTATGCCTGTCCCGACAGACATGGAAAATTTGCACAAATTTGCGCATCATTCGTTCTGTACTCGTTAGTTCTACATCTGCGCCGTCCGTTGTTTTACAGGATGACTTTTTGCTGCGGCACTACGACAAGGGTCCGTGCAAAAACAAATTGGGTCATTCGAGAGCCTCGGTGATATGGCACAGAACTCAAGTTATTGGAATATTCGCCGGCTTCGGGCTACTGTTGTTGGTCGCCTCGCCTCTCTTGTTGCTCGCCGCTCCGTGTATCGTGTGTTGCAAATGTCGCGTCTGCGGTTCCTCGCGGCTCGAACAAGACGGAGCTACCCACGACGATGCAACGACATAAGTTTCGTATTTAAAGCCTTCCTTTTTCTTCTACAGAGAAGAGAAAGAACACGAATAACAAACGTTAAAAGCAACAACAATAGACGATAATATATTTGTACCTAAATAGGAAGTAAAGTACCTAGAATGCTAAAGGTAATGATGGACTTTGAGTTCATATATATATGCAGACAAGGGGACTTCCGTAGTGCGGTGTGGATCGTGCCGAGAAAAAAATGTATCTATGTATATTATTCGGAACATTCTTGTCCATAATCCAATCGAAATTAAATTACGACTGATACACACACATATACACCCACCCACCCACCCACACACACCCACACACACACACACACACACACACACACACACACACACACACACACACACACACACACACACACACACACACACACACACACACACACACACACACACACACACACACACACACACACACACACACACACACACATACACGCGCGCGCGTCAGCGTTCGCTGAGCGCGAAAATCCGTTCGGTTATCTGGATAGACTATCACACTTTCCGAAGAACAGCGCTTCGTTTTTTCGGAAACAGAAATCAAATAAGAGAGTGAGAAATAAAAATAAATGAATAGTCGATTTTATGAAGCCAATAAGAGAATCGACTCGATAACAATCGTGGAGATTTGATACACTATCGTAACGAAGCAACATGCTTTTTTTTTAAGGGCAAGATCGGAGCTCACATTTTTTTATGCTATTAAAATAATGAAAAAAATTAACTCGTTTTGTTTCGCTGTGATTTTTTTTCTCAGGTTGCAGTTTCCAGAGATTTTTTTTCTCTTTTCTCTATCCGAAAAAGTCTGCAAACGCCCTAACTCGTAAATGGTAAAAATGCTCAGAGTTTGAACTTTTCAACGAACACGTAGATAGTTTCTAAACGATTTTCGAAAATACTGAGATTTCGCTGAGACCTTTGATTTTGCGAAATGTATAACTGTGAACAATGCAATAGAGCGACAACTGGGGGTCCATACTCGCGTACCAATAATATACACGACGTTAGATAATCGAATCGAATCTCAGGAGCTTCGACGAAAAGATTTTGAATTCGGTATAATGTTGATTTTTTTCGTCGTAAAGAAGATATAAATATATTTCTAAGTTTAAGGTTCGGAAGGAATAAGGGGAAGTGTCGATACGAAATTGTAACACTCAAGTGTCAATTTTCATACTTCTTAAGAGTCAACTCGATCTTTTTTTTTTCATTGCCATATTATACACAACGCTGTTGTAATAATTGTGAGAAATGAGACGATTTCAGATTGTTGGATGCATTTTTATTCCTCGATTAGAAAAAGTTGCGTCGAGATATACTTTTCTCTCTAGTAGTATTTACATATTGCCAAAATATTGATAAACACAATTCTAGCATAGGCGTTAATCCGTTGGGCGCATCTCTTTCGTTCGGAATGTGAAAAATCATTGCCGATTTGTTCGCAAACCTAAACGACTCATAAGGCTCATTGTTTAAACGATCTCGATGGTATGTCAAATCTCCCCGATCGTTTCTACAAGTATCGCAAGTATGCAAATAAATGAAGAAAAAACGTCAAAAACGCGAGACTAAAATTGATATTGGGAGACAAAGAGAGAGAAAAACATGTAGGTGGGACGGAGTGGTCATTTTTCTCGTTCACTTAAATAAATTAAAGAAAGATTAATGAGAACAGTGCTTAGCGTTACATTTTTTACAAAATAATAATGAGTAACAACAACAAGAAAATGAAAATCGAAACTGTAATATTTTCTAGTTTAAGCGAACCTTTGTTGAAGACCGATATATGCCCGAGAAGAGCGAACGAAAGAAAAAGAGTAATTGCGTTCCAGCGTGTGTAATGTCGAGTGTATAAAGCGAAAGGATGAACAAAACGACAAAGAGAGAGAAAGAGAAAGGGAGAGAAAGAGGTCGCATTATCGGGTTGATAATCGAAAACAAATATTTTACGAATTATTGATATTGTTGAATAATAATAGTGTCGACGTAGTTATTTTTTTAACGTACGAGAAATATTTATTTTCACGACCCATCCGCTGAACGATTTTAAAGCGATGTTGTTAATATATACGGTTAAATATATTACTTTCGACCATTGTAAACGATGTAATGGAATATATGTGTATATCGAATCAATGTGCGATCCGCGAGAAATAGTTTCGCTGTGAATTTCCAATGACTACGTCCCCCTCTCTACTATCCACCTTTTCTTTTCTAATTACTATTTCGTTTCAAAGTTTATATAATCGAGAACCTCTTGTCGCAAATTTAATGTGCATATGAAATGGAAAAAAAATGGCATTTACAAAAGATTATACACTGTTGGGATACAATGTTATATATTTTTTGTTTAAAAATACGTTACGAGCAAAGGTTGTTTCGCCAACAGTCCAATCGTCCGGTGATAATATGTACAAGGCGAATCGTGTACCCTGATAATCCTTAAGCTAAGAGTTTAAATGACTCGTTCCGAGAGAACGAACAAAAAACAACGCATGGAAGGCAGTAAAATAGAAATAATTAAATTGGATGAAAACACCAAAAAAATTTACTTGATCTCCGGACTCGCGAACGGCACTAGCACAGTCTTTTTTCATCGTTCCTCGTATAACGTCATGTATTGTTTTGATTCTCGCTAAAATGATAAAATATAATTTGGATAAAAAAATTAATCGCCGAAACGATTTTTTCAACTCTTGAATATGCCGAGATGCTTCTTAGAAGAAGAAGTAGAAAATGAAGACGAAAAAATTCAAGAAAAATTGTATAATCTGTATTCAATTAGATACAGATTATAATTTTCATAGATGGTAGATGCCATATGACGTAAAAGCAGATCAAGTTACCACCTGCCAACTGTGAATAACGATAAAGCTATGTACATTGTCTGGGGAATGTGTTTTGTTGGTTCGATGGTTTGTATAAAAAGTTGTGAACGGATGATGGTAATCAACTATGCCAATGCAATATCATTTTTTCTTTTTCTCCACTTTCATTGATATAACGATACAGTTTGCTAGCTGAAATGAATGATCATGGAGCATAATGCATTAATTAGAAAATGAACATCATCTTGGGATGAAAAATTATTCGAGACACATTTTTCAACGAAGCGACCATGATTATACCGATGATACCTTGACATCAATGTGATCAACGCCGAACTTTTGATTCACGAAAATATATCTAGTTTAATTAGTTCCATCAGTTAATTAGTATGAACCTCCCTTGGCATTGGTCCCAAATGAGAAATGAAATTGATGACGGAGGAAGGTCGCATTGAGGCTGAAGCAACAAATTAAGTTACGACTGCAACGCTTTATCGACGAGACACCCAACGTCGAAGAAAAAGTCCAATTGAAATGCGTCGCGAATTTACGTGCCTCGTCGACCCGCTACTTTTTATTTCTCTTCTTAATGACGCGCTCGAAATTATTGTCAGTTATTACAAAAGAGGTCCACTTTTTCCAGACCTATTGGAATTGACAAAATGATGGTTCATTCCAAGAATGTCAATTTTTCGTAATTTATAAGTAAAATTGATGCTTTTGAAAATGTAGACACCACATGTGGATTGTTCTAATACGAGAAAACTTGATTATCGTAATATGACAAAAAAATCGTCTCACAATAATCACAAGGGAGCTATGTTTGATTTTCGAGATGGTTTTTTTAAATTCAGTGATGGAATTTTTAATTCACGTGTAATCAGTGTCGAAGATTTTCTTTTCTATCTTCATCAAAATGATCAATCTACATCCATACACTGGTAATTGGCGATACTTTGCTGTCACTTTGTCATCGTTAAATGGCATACCAGAGACGTTGTCCAAGTAGAAACGAAACACGTTTTTCATAAAAAGGATCTATGAGTCGTATATGTACGAAGAACTCGGTGAATATATATATATATATATATATATATATATATATATATATATATATATATATATATATATATATATAAATAAAACTCTCCCCGTGTTACCTCGGATAGCGAGGTTCTACTGTATATATAGTGGCTGCAATTTGGGTCAAATTTGAATATTCAAAATCCCCTTGTAAAAACATAATCAAGATATATAAAAAAAATTATGTGCAACGTTTTAAGGCGCTCGGAAAATGTTTAATGGTGCCTGTGAGGGTTTAAATCTTCACTACTAAATACATGTGTTTTGCCAAGTTATTACTTAATTATTTCTCATGCTTAGGATATTGGTGGAAAAAAACTGAAACTTTGCACACATATTGTGCACATTATGACGTATACGACCAAATTTTTACAGCACTTATTGACATTATTACTAGGTTTGCAATGACAAGGTCGTTATCATTTTCTGAGTTTCTTTCATCCAAGACTATTTATTGATGTTCTAATGCAATTGTCGACGCGACTATAGACTGTATGCATAACGAAAAAGTTTCATTCGTGGAAAAAGATTTTATAGAAACGTTTTGATTTACGTTAAGGCATGGTCAGTGGCGTACTACGGCTCGTGGGTGCCCCAAGCGGAATAAGAAATGTCGTGCCCTTAAAATTAAGAAAGTAACAAAAACGATATTTAATTCCAATTTTTTTTAAATTAATACTTCATAAATCATACATAACACGACCATGCAATTTTCATGAATCATGCATAACACAACGTTTCCAACGAGATATTGGCAATACATTTATAAACGTGTTAAGGGAGGACGCCAATGTAAAATTTTCGAAAAATCGTTTGTTTCGAAACATTAAAAAAATCCGATGAACCTTCAAAACTATTATGTATATTCGATTATAGCTGAAAAAAAAAAACAGTTTTTAAGTGGCTTTCGAGCTATTTTTGAGTCTCCGAGCGCTGAATAGCGCCTTCGGCGATGCCACACCGGTATGCGCAGTTCTCGACTCTCGTAAGTCTATTATCTTTGGGGAAACGTTACCGACTAGAAATAGTTTTATTTTATACAAATGAATGGCATTAGATTACGGGAAAAAAAAATTCATCAGCTGTACCGTCTATAAAACCGTTTACTTCAAACACGTTTCTCTCAAAGCCATGTTCTTGAAGTCGGTACGCAGTAGAACTCGAACAATTTTCGTCTCATCGACTTGAAATTTAACTGTAGCTTCTTAGATTGATTCGAAAATTGTAAAAAATATATTACTTTTTATATAAAAATGATGTTTGAAAAAACGTACTCTTTTCAAACTCGTCTGTATTCTTTCATTATCCCCCCATACTTGACTGCTAAAACTAATATAATTAACGAAAATATTTTCCGGCACCAGGATTAAATTTACAACAGTTCTACTGCGGGGCGCGGAGAGGATTGGCTAAAAACTCGTAGTGCTATAGCGACTTGTGCATCGCCATTCTGTATTCTTTTAACAAACATTTTTTTTCGCATACTTCAATATATACATAAACACTTATTTAGGCCTTTGACAAAAAAAGTTCAGTAATTTATTCTTTTAATGTTACAAAAATACTCTATAAAGAAATACCGGTGCGATGGTCTAGTGGTTAGCGTGCTCGCCACTAAACCAGCGGACCGGGAGGTCCCGGGTTCGAATCCCAGTCGCGTACATTTCGTCGTGAAATGTTTTTCTTCGGCATTTCGCGGCAAAAATAAGACTAGTTCCACGACTGGGGGGCGAACTCGATGACCGGCTGTATTGGTGTAGGTTTTCCGCAGTTTCCCTATACCCATGACAGAAATGTCATGATGAATATAATACAGAGGAGGAAGTCGGCTGCGGCCGCAAGAGGGGGCATAGGGAGAAAGATGGAGAAAAAAGGAGTAAACAGTAGAGGAAAGAAACGGGCACAATGAGGGGAAAGAATAGGTAACAAACGCGAAAGCGTGTATCTAAGGAAAAAAAAAGAAAAAATAAATACTCTATAAAGAAATAAGTAAAACAAAAATGTATTTGAAAATACCGCTCAACCACCGCATAATAGCGATTTACTTGCTGGGCATATTGTAAATCTCATTGTTTTGGTGCAAAAATGATATTTTACTGCTCTCCTGAACCGTGCGACCGTGGAGTAAGGTCGGCAAAGCTTTTGTTTGAAATGTTTTTGAAACTCGCCGACGCAAATCCAAATGTTGTCTAGATGGTAAAAAAACTGAAATATAAACATAAGTACCTAATATTGTTGTATTTAACAAGGTGCAAATGGCGAAAAAAATATTAAGTTTATTACTTTTTCTTGCGTGCGTATGTAAAAAACTCTGAAAAAGAAGCTATCTTGTTTTTTTTTTAATTTTTGTTTGGTAGAAATTGATGAAGACGCCTTTTAATATGAAAACACGTTTTCTATGGTCTTTCGTTCAAAATTTCGTGATCTCGCTATATCCATCCATGATTTTGATAAAAATGCCAACAAATCGGTTCATTATTGGACAATTTTCGTGCCCCCTTCCCCTTGGTGCCCCCGGCGCCACCGTATACTCCGTACGCCACTGGGCATGGTCCGCAGCCCCATTCGCAAATGCTGCTCCCGATCATGATTTGAATTTTTTGAACAAATATATGATGACCGTAAAATAACATCCCTTGGGAGCAAAGTTGCTCTAAAAAAAAGTTGAATCATCTTTGGTATCTGAACGCTGAGAGTGCTGCGATGGCATTTTTTTATGAAGGCATTTCCACTATTTTTTTTTAATGGTAAAAATAATTACGACCGAGCTGCCTGAACATGAACATCAAACCGAAATTCCTAAACGATATGAAAATTCTCGATCAGACGTTGCTTATTTGATGGGTGAAAACATTGATTTTTTCATAAGCCCCCAATCGATATCGTTTTTCAGAATATTCCAGATCGATTGTAGTTTCCTAAATAACGACGTGTCCGAGTGGCATAGGGACAAAAATTATCAGTTGGGTTCGCAAATTCAAAAATTTAAGGGTCGTTAATGACGTCGCGGAAAGAGGAATCAAGCTCATTACTGAATATATAATAATACATTGACATACGACGAGGAACAGAAACAATTCATTGTTCAAGTTGTTCGTAAATACCAGAAAATGTCTCCAAATGTAAACAGAAGGACTCTAAGCCGACCGCTGCACTAATACATTTTTACTTTGGCACGTTTTTGTATGAGTTTTAATTTGCAAATAATGTTTATTCGATAATTATAGTATTCATTGCGATAATTTATTTCAGTGCAACGAAGTTGTGGCTCAGGTTTGATTCAAAGTTGAATTTAAATTCTAAGGAGCTCAGATACTTCTGATAGAAATAAAACTTTTCTATTGTGTTTAAGTTCTTGTCAGGTTAAAACTTGCATTAAAACATCAATAAATATTCTTTGATGAATGAAACTCAAAAAAATGAAAACAAGGGTGTTAGTGCAAAGCTAGTAATAAATACAATTATTCCTGGAAAAAACTGTAAAAAATTAGTCGTATACCTCTTAATGTGCACAATATGTGTGGCAAGTTTCACATTTTTCCCACCAATATCCTAAGCATGAGATATAACTAACTAATAATTTGACAAAATACATGTATTTTTGTATTGAAAATTCAAACCCCCACAGGCACCATAAAAATGTTTCCAAGCGCCTTAAAACTGTGATTAAATTTTTTTTATAAATCTTGATTATGTTTTTAAGAGGAGACTGAAAATTAAAATTTTACCCAAATTGCAGCGCCCTTAATATATCCATTGGGGTGGCACAAATTTGAGATCTATTTTTTTCCTTTTTTCTCACCATGCAATTATCTTTTTTGAAGAAAAAAAAATTGTCGCCAAAGCTGCGAGCGGTCGAAAGTATTTAGAGGTCGCTCAAGTCTCCCAAAAATTCAAAATTTTTATTAAAAACCGATTTTTTTTCGTCCACTTCTCGCCCATGGATTTTAGGCTTTGTCATTTTTAAATTAACCTCGCGAAAGCTCTAGCCGGCTAATGAATATTTAGTGATCGGTCAAGGTTTGCTAAATTTGCAATTTGCGCTAAAAAATAAATCTCGCATGCATTACAATTCCTTGTAGCACAAAAACAAAATAAACCGCGAAGTGTTACATTTTCTGAATAATTTATTATAATAATTTGTAACAAACACCAATTAGACGATATGTGTTATTATGTATTATTGTATTATGGCGTCGCTCGTCACAGAGTACACTACGATTGGTCCGTAGTTTGACTAACGAGACCAACTGTAAGATGCATTACGATGAGCGGAAAACAGCTGCCATTTCAGTTTTACGAATAAAACGACCTATAACTTTGTTTACGAACAAGAGCTTCAAATAATTATTTTATGTGAACAAAGATTAAAATTCTTGGGTTAGAAGTGTGACGTAAATTTGAAAAATCTGTTTCTTAGGTAAAAGGGATTAATTGTTTTTAAAATATACAAAGTTTTAAATTTATGAGTGAGAAAAGTAAAAAAAAAATTGGCGAAAATTGGACATTTCGAAGCTTTTGAGCGATCACTAAGTATTCTTTGACCGGCTTGAGCTTTCGCGACAATTTTTTTTCTTTAAAAAAGATAATTGGGTGGTGAGAAAAAGGAAACAAATACAGCTTAAATTTGTGCCGCCCTAACACACACACACACACACACGCACACACACACACACACACACACACACACACACACACACACACACACACACACGCACACACACACACACACCCACACACACAAAACTGCGTTCAGCGGGAAAACGACACAGCACCACGCACTTGTTAGCGGCCTGTGGGTTGGTTGGGGATAGTGAGCCTTGCTGCTCAGTACCATACTGGGTCCTGCATAACGTGGCAACGTGTAGAAGGTAAATGGTAGGTGGGATCTGACCCCACTGGACAACTTGAGGTTCGTAAGCGTGGTGTTCTCTCGTTGAACGCAATAGAGTGTGTGTGTGTGTGCATGTGTGTACACGCGTGCACACACACACACACACGCACCCGCGCACACATTTTCACATACATGAGGGACTGGACAGGTAAATTCCTTATTTACTCCAAAATCCTCCGATCGCTATACTATCATCTTCTTGTAACATAAAACGCGAAGTACGGCCAACTAAAAAAAGTGCAAGTCGAACGTCCTGTTGTACATAATAAATCTTTATTTAGGATAAAAAATATGCGGTTTCTCATTTATTTAACATAATTGCGTAATAAATCTCATTAGCAAGTATACTTTATTGAGATAGCAGCGCAACTCGACGGGTAATCGCGGTTAAAGAGCAATATTTAATTACACCGCTCGAATAACGACGGTCAGAAAGAATTTTTTAGTTAATAAAGTGAGCGATACTTGTTTTATAAGAATCCGAAGCGCGACACTTCGATCCAACATTTGATTTTTTCGTTTTAACGATTTATCGTTTACCTTGACATCGGGCTACTCGGTAAAAACGATCGCGAACGTCATTTACATGCAGATTTACTTTACGGAACATCGGTTGCGACGGAGACGCAACATTGTCAACACTCCGCGAATTTCGCGAATCCGTAATTCCCGCCGGGCGGCAGCACCGATCGCGGACTTTTTTGTTGTGCGGTTACCGCGCACGCGTCGCTCGCTAGCTTTCTCTCTTTCACGTGTGTCTAGCTTGTCATCGCGATTTGCAAATGGCGCATCGCTGTTGGAGCTAAAGATGTTTTTCTAAACGCCGCAATTACGTTACACAAGCACGAGTAGCCCGCGAATTGATCATTTCGCAAAATTATCTCGTTTTTTATTTTCTTTTATATCGGATAACGTTGAACGTTTACACAGGGTGCCCGTGTATATATACACTTGTATACATACACATACGTGTGCACCCGCACATTGTATATAAAAACCGTTTGACATCTCCGTTTTTCCCGTGATCGAAGAAAAAAAAACGTCCTCAGAGAGACGCGATTTTACGACCGATGCGCGCGATGTACAGGAGAGCTTTCCGCGCGGGCGAACGGTAAGTCGCCATTTTTTTTCGTTTTTTTTTGTTCACTGGCGCGGTTGTGTCGGACCGCCGCCGCCGCTGCCGCCACCACCTCACTCGATATGATCTCGTAATTGAACTCGAATCGTTGAAAATTTTGTGTCGCGTTAACGACGACGCGAGTACGTATTTTAGAGCTGCCATTATTACAGTGATTTGTGCGATCTTATGCAAATCTGCCTAAACGTGTATACGTATGTGCGTGCGTTGTGCGTGTACGTAGATGGATGACTACGTGCAGGATTAGATACGTGCAGATATAACGCCGCGCTCGAGTATTCGTTTTTCGAGCATGGAAAACATTATCTTTATTGCGTACATTTTATTGCACATATGGGCGTTCCATTGGGAACGATAAGAGCCTCATCCTCAAGCTTATACGGGGCGCTACGAGCGCTGGCTGCAGTAACACGCCTTTCTCGCTCTCGATCATTTACGAGCTACAATGAAGATGAGAATATGCCAATTGGCGTATTATTATTATTATTATTATTATTATTATTTGTGTATACGCACAAATTATCATCGCCCCGCGACACAGATAATTTCATGGCCTGACATCATTCCAATTGTATTTTCTACGCCAAAGGGATTTTTTTCGCAACGGAATACCTTTGTTAGTCGATTCAAATAATTAAAAAACCGGTCGATTTTCGATAACTTTTTTCTGATGAGATTTTCAGGATGACGCCGTCCGGATTTCACACACAATTGACGCATGGTCTTGTCAAGTTGGAGATTTCTTTTTATTGAAGAATATTGGGAAACAATAACGGATATTATTATTTGAACAAAGCGCTTGCATGGCCAATCGAACAGAAGTTCCGCCGTTACACAGACTTTCGTCATTCGACGATATTCGGCATCTCATGTGTTTGATACTCGAGGAGTCGCGATAATCGCATCATATGACGGCTACACATAGGGTAGAACTTGCCTAAATCGGAGCCACTAAGGACTTTAGGGTCCTTAATAGATTTTGGCTGTTATTTCCTACAGCGTTAATTGTAAACAAAAACGATTAGTGTCAAAAGTATATTTATTTTTTATATTTTAATTTTTAATAAAATTTTATATTTTTGTATTTTTATTTTTTATTTTTTAATTCTATATAAAAATTTTAAATAAGTCTTTTTATATTTTTTAAACATATTCATTTTTCCTGTGCACCACGAACTCTAAATAAAGACATTATTGATAAATGCATAGTGTATGCACATTTAAGGGGTTAGGCCACAGTAATGGGTATAAAATCATGTGCGAATTTAACAATCTTTTTTGTATGCAAAAGTGATCCACTCATAAAATTAATTACACATCTATTTAGTATGAATATTAAGCTGTTAGTTTTTTTTTCGATTTACAAAATGGCCGACAACTCGAAACTTCTCGAAACAGTTTTTTTCCAATTGGCGTGACAAATAACTTCAACAATTCTTACTCGATTTACTTCAAATTTAAAAGTTATGTTCCTATTGCATTTCGCAGAGAAGTACGTACGGAATTTGTGATTAATCGAAAACTTTTCATTTTATGAGCAGTTGGAACAAAATTTTTCACTGAAAATTCATTTCTTAAGTTCAAATACCTACAACTTTTGAATAGAACAATATTTTTTTAATTCCTTACGCACTTCTCTAGGCATTCTAATGTAGATTGACGAGAATTTTTGTTTTTTGTTCTAGGTAAAAAATGTGGATGCTAAATGTCACGCCGCGGAGCGCCTAAAGAAAAAGATAACAAAAGAAAATATTAGAGGTCGGCTATTTTGGACAGCGAAAAAAAAATTCGAACATCTTGATATTCATACTAAATAGATGTGCAATTAATTTTATGAGCAAATCACTTTTTCATACGAAAAAAATGGTTAAATTCGCAAATGATTTCATACCCGTTACTGTGGCCTAACCCCTTAAGGAGGTTGGAGCAGTCCAGTTAAGTCGAATGACAGCTTATCTTTTTTTCAATGAACCTCATAAAAATGCATACGAGGCATTTATTCTGTAGAAGCTAATTTGGATGAAATATGTAATTAAAGGGCGAGATTAAGCATTTTTATATTTTTATTCCGCAAATAAGAGAAACGTTTGTGTTACTACCGACTTGAAAAAGCATAACATTATCGATGATTATTATGGAAAAAACTGCATCAGCGAATGTTTTATACAACTCAGAATGAAATTTCGAGTAATTTATAATTATGCCTATTTATATTTATGTCACGAGATTGTTTATTATTACCATTAATTAACATTAAGTGTATGTCGAAATACAAAAACTTCGCGAATATTGAGGTTGGCAACAATGCTCTTCATTCGGCAGCCAAGATTCGTCATCTTTCATCAAACCTTGATGGTTCAATATTGAATATATGGTTTACGATGGTCAACATAGGCTTTTTTCCTAAATATTTACAAAGCTTTATATCGCGTTAATCGGTTGTTGAAAATGGTTTACCTTGGTTCTAAATAGCCGAAAAATTACATTACCCGTAGCGTGAACGTCTTGCCTATCTAACCGCACGTAAAATGATATACATCAAACTATTTTTTTTATCATTGGCGTTTTATGGTGAAATTACATGTAAAAAAACTTTTTTTTAAACAAAACATTTAATGTACTAAAAAGTAAAAAATAATTTGTTTTAACAATTCACCTATATCCTGACTGGAAATGTTGTTACGGGGCAGACTAGGGCTGGATCCGGCATACCGTATTCCGTACCACGGCACGGTACAGGCCGCCGGATCAGGGCTTTACCAGGCGTGAAGCGCTTTTTTGCATCCGGCTATGATGCGGATGCCGGTAACGTAACAGATCAGTATACCTTGTCGGGCCCTGATCCGGTTGCCGTATCTATGCCTGAAATGAGAAAAAAATTTTAAAAATCACGAGTAAACAAATTCTGGTAGTATTTTTGTTCTCAAATGCTTTATTTGTAATCCCGCCTATATGATAACTGGAATAAAAATTATCCCGCCTCGTCAAAGTTTTAACCGACCCTTGGGATTGAACCTACGTCTTCTAATTCTAGAGCTGAGCGCACTACCTATTGAGCCAATCTGACACTTGTGTTAACTTTTTTTTTCTTTGCATATTTTTATCATTCTAATTCTATTCTAAATAACGTCAATAATTATAAAAAATGTTAAAAATTTTATTCATGACGTTGAAGTTTGCGAAGTTGCAATGCAACGATATTTTTTTTAACCGGATTTTTGCTTATTTAGGCTGTGAAAATAACTCACACGTTTTTCCATATTCTAATTAGAGAGTTACGACCGCAATTTAGAAAAAACATTTCTGAAGACGATTTTGTAAGAAACATTTTTAAAGTTGTGCCAATAAAACTAAATTTTATTGATTGGATTGATAGCCTTTTCATGATGATAAAAATAAACGAATGAAAAGTGAAGAAAAAAAGCGTTACATTCCCACGATGCAAACGTCAAATTTATTTTCATTCGTTCTCTGTATCTTGATTTGTGGATGACGACGTCCACAGGGAAACCATATTACTTTAATTAGAATCTTGCCGAAATGATGCACGCAGAGACTCAGTTGTTTATTTTGATGGCTTCGAATAAGGCTATAGATGTACACGCGCATATCTGTGCTTGGGGGTTGGTTGATCCGGTAGACATCCGGCGCAGATCAAGCATACCCTTTGAAGTGCATGGCCGATCTGCGCCTGATGTCTGCCGGATTAGCCAACCCCGGAGCACGAATGGGAGAAGGAAAATCGATCAGGTCTTTGACAGGTAACCTAAACAGAGCCATGTGAGGGTCGCGCTACGGTCGCCTGATGAGGGCCTGATTAATTCTACCTTCTCATATCGGTATCTAGGAACTACTGATCCAGCAGACATACGGCACCGATCACGCACGGACTTCGGCGCCGTAACAAGGCCCTAGCAAGATTGCCTGATTCAGAACTGATCAGTTTGTCTTTATTACACCCGTTCTCCGCATTCACCGATCCAGTGGATATCCGGCGCAGATCAGGCGAGCGCTATTACGGTATTCCCGACCGTGTCTTGAAACCTGCCTGATCAGTGATCTGGCTGCCGGAAGAATATTTCCAGTCGAGATGTGTCTATAAATAAAAGCTTGTGGCTCTCAACTTTTTAAATGTTTAATAAATCTGATCAATTCAGTTTCGTTAGCCGTATTTCATTTGGCACAATAGTAGTTAGAAAAATTATTATCACACGTTTATACTCAGTTGCAGGGTTTTCATTTAAGAAATCGAAGGTTGTTTGACAGTAAATTACATACAGTTGATATGTTAATGATTTATGTAAATTAAGGATTACATGTCTAAATTTTGAACGCCCAAGCTTTTATTTACAGTAACATATAGGTGACTCGGTAAAAAAAAATATTTTCTATTTTTTAATACATTTAATAAAAGCTTTTTAAAAAAAAAGTTTATATATAAATTATTTTCAACTTTTTAGTCTTCAATTGATTGTACTAGAGCTCTGAAAGTTTTGCAATAAAGGATCAACCATTCCAAACGAGCCGGTGTTATTATTGGTTGGTTGTCGGGAGAAATCCTGGAGAACTGTGATAGGTGACATCTGTCATAGATGTTGATTCACTCCCTATTGGACCTTACCATTGAATCTATTTCACCTATTGGACCGTTTTAACGATTGTATGATCCGAGAGCAATTAGAGCCAATTCATATGTTCTCATGCACTTTCCATGTATTGTTACCTCTTAGATGCATGTTTGCAAAATTTCAGAGCTCTAAGTAGCCGGGAAGTGGGTGAAATATCGATTTTTCGTTTTGCAACTCACACCAAGTCAAGTTAAATAAAAGCTTGTATAAATGTCGAAAAATTCGTCAAGACTCCGCATAGTCTAGACAATAACATGTATGCATACATACATACATCTGTGTGCGGGTGTGTGTGTGTGTGTGTGTGTGTGTGTGTGCCTGATCCGGCTAGTTTCAGGCGATAGTCAGGCAAACGGATTTTCGGCTTGCATAAATTCGTCTGATCCGCTTCTACCTCCAGGCGATGGTCACGCAACTGGACTTACTGCTTACTTCAATTTGCCTGATTCGGTTAGCTTCAAACAATCATCAAGTAACTGGACCTATATACCGTTTGGCGCGTTTTACACGCCTAACCTCTCGTTGAATACCAGATGAAACTAGCCGGATCGGCAACCGGAGGTAATCGTAAATTCGGTTGCCTGACTAGCGCCTGAAACCAGTCGGATCCGGCAAATCAAGGCATACCGTAAGAAGGCCTCCGTACTATAGCGTGATCAGCCGCGGATCAAATGTCAGGACAGTCTGACAATATTTCTACTCGGGTAATTTTCATAATGTAAAGTAAGACAAAATTGTCATAATGTACTGAGTGATTTAACAGTTTTTCGATCGGTACATTATGACAATTTCGTTATCATGTACTGACTGATTTGACAGTTTTTCATAACATTTTATACATTTTTTGCACATTAGTTCGTGCGTAAAACTGCCATTCAGTGATGAGCGTAGGTATTTAAAATTTGGACAGTGCATTCAGTATATGACGAAGAATTTACTGTATAAATTTGAATCAAATAGTAACAAATTGTCAATTGTCCTGAAGCTCCTTAACTCCCAATAACGATGGCACAATATTCGTCACACAATCGTCATTTATGACTCACTTTTCTCTTCGGAAGGATCATTAAGAGAAATTGAAATAAAAACAGAAAAAGGAATAAAAAAAGGACAATCTTCGTGTCTAGCGTTATTTTTCCGAAGACCGGACGCCGAGGGACATAATAAATTCTGGAAACCCGCACCACCCTCGGGTCGTCCGGCATTTTATCTCCCCCTCTCCCTCTCTCTTTTCTCTCTTTCGGTCTTGAAACAGGGCAATGCTCACCTCCCGCGCGCATAGCATCCCTTTACCACCCACTCATTCCACTCTTTCACGCACGGGGTAAAAAAAGTTAAGAAAAACAATAATTTCTCGGTCCATGCACCTTCTCCTCCTGGGCCAAAATTTTTTTCCTAGCGCTGGCTGCACGAAACACGTATGTACAATGAGCGAATTATATCCAGCGGGGTGTGCGCGTTAGTATTTTTCGGGCTCCCAGTACTACACCGTATGCAGGGACTCAATGTGCCTGCGGGCAACCGTATCAGTCTTCGTTCCTCTGAACGTACACTTACGCGCGCGCTCGCACCCGCACACACACACACACACACACACACACACACACACACACACACACACACACACACACACACACACACACACACACACACACACACACACACACACACACACACACACACACACACACACACACACACACACACACACACACACACACCGGACGCATGCACGCACGCACGCACACACACACAGCTGTACAGTGCTTGCCGAAATAATACAGAAATAACGTACGCTGTCGTATAAGGACAGATTACCGTAGCTATTGTGTATATATATATGGGTTTTTCTCTACTAATTGGAAAGTGGCCGACACAACGCTGTTCTATGCACGTTTTTTCTTAAAAATAAAAAACAGTATGTACAAGAGCAGGCAGTAATAAATTAAACATATATCTTCAAAAAGCGTACCCATTTTCTCCTTATTTTGAAACTTATGGATGATTTTGTGAAAATTCGTGACAGGGGACTGTAATATCTTCCAGGGGACTGTTTAAGTTTAAAAAATATATTTTTGAATAATCGCAATTAACCAATCAAATGTCTTCATTTTTTGTCAAAACTTTATCACAGCTTATAACGTATAATCGATGATACATCAAATGGAATGCAATAGTTGATACATCACAGCTTATGACGAATAATCAATGATACATCAAATACAAAACAAATGCTGAATTATTAATTTTTTTATCGGTCCCAGATATTTTCACCGACTCTTCTTAAGTGCTTACAGCACAGCTGGAATTATACTTATTCAATTCAACGTTTTACTTAAAAAACGTGTCCATTATTAAACCTAGGACCCTACACATGGTTACCCCAAACCCCACAACATTTTTGCAGCCCTGGCGTTCCGGAAGTTTGGGTAGTCACGTGAAAATATCGATCGCATTAGGAGGGGGGACTGTCTAGAGCAGGTTCGTGCAGGAATAACCGTCAGTTATAGTTTGGACGTGACGTAGTGAACATTCTTCGAGAGCTTGGGGTTAGCGTAACCCCACACTTTTTGTGATGTTTTGCTCTGTGTAAGTATATAATTTTTTCCATTGTTTTTGTTTTGTTATTTATCCTTATAACATCAGTATGTTATCAACAGAAAGTACATTATGAACGTTTTTATACTATTCTGATTTATTAATTACAATAAAGCCATGGGGACGAGGTCGCGAGTACGAAGGGCGGAGGAGGTCCGAAGGATGCTGCAAGCGCACAACAATGATGACATGATCGCACGAGAAGCGGAGAGAATAAAAATGTCGTACATCCCAATCTGCTGTCGGCGGTACTCGGCGTAAATTTTTTTACGGGAAAAACCGATACAAATGGTCACTCGACCTTCCAGCTCCTCGCTCTCGCATTACATCTGCTCATAAGATGAATAGGCCGTGTGGCGTCAGGGCTGGCGCCAGTGTAAGGAGCGAAGTTGTAGCATGGTATCTTTTGTCACCTGAAAAAACCTTGAATGACGATTTCCTCGTTGCCAAGATCATCGCTCGATGCAGTGCTCTCGATGCGCACCAAACTGAATTTACAACGAAAAAATCTACATTTCTGCATGTATTCCTACAGTATACCTTTCTTTTGTTTTTGTTTCTAATATCTCATGTCAAACTCCTGTAGCGATTTTTTCAGTATTATGATGTAAACCCTTCTGTTCTGTATCCTGTTCTGTATCCTGTACCTTGAGCTAAATGTACGTGTATCATTTTAAGACTAATTTCATGTAGAATCAGCTCAATATTCTTTAATATTTTTTTTTCAAACTAGAAAACACTATGTTTGGACGTAAAATCTTTTGTGAACATTTATACACACTTTTTCTCTTAAGAAACAACGCCGAAACATATTCAAATTTTTCAAAAAAGTGCCATCTTTACCCTTTGTGAAATTCTTCAAGAACTTTGAATTTTTTCTTTATATTTTTTTAAGCTTGGTCCATGCGGTGTTTTTCAAGAATCAACGAAAAAAATTTCCAATATACGCGTACAAAAAGTGTGATGATTTAGAAAATTATTTTTAGTGAGATATACTAAAATATTTTTCTCGTTTTGTTCAATCCCATTTTTCATAACGAAAAATTCATGTTAGGTTTTTCTCGCACAGCCTATTTCGGTTGTCAGTTTCCGAGCGTTGATTAAAAAAAAATCTCTACGACAAACAGTTGTTATCAGTGTTGATTTAAAGTGCTGGTGTGTGCGTAAGGGTTCTAGGGTAAGGGTCTTATGGTAAGGGCGTAAGGGTCCTAGGGTTAAACCTCTCACTCTAAAAAGTGACAAGGCAAAAACTGCTCCAGATAAAGTAGACATTATCTTACACTATTAAATATCACAATCAACATCTTGTTACTCATACTTTTAGTAGTAAGTAATTAAATAATTGTCACTATAGCTTGCAACGAAATCAGTCGTATGGTTGTTTTTTCTTCTTTTTTTAGAAACAATTATACTTTTATAATTTATTTCTCATAGACAGGTACAGCCGACTTGCAGTAATAAAATATTATTTACCCTTTTAGGGTGAGAAATGGGTAATTTTTTCAACATTTAGTCGAAAGCTACATCAGAAACATCAGTATCATCAACTCTGCGCGACTGGAAATGTTACGGGGCATACTAGGGCTGGATCCGGCATACCGTATTGCGTACCACGGCACGGTACAGACCGCCGGATTAGGGGTTTACCGGGCGTAAAGCGCATATGCTTTATTTATGATCCCGCCTATATGATAATCGGAATAAGACGCACCCCGCCTCGTTAAAGTTTTTACCTACCCTTGGGATTGAATCTACATTTTCTAATTCTAGAGCTGACCGCGCTACCTATTTAGCCATTCTAACACTTGTGTAAACTTTCTTTCTTTTTCTTTGCATATTTTTATGATTCTAATTCTATTGTAAAGAATGTAAAAAATGTTATTCATGACGTTGAAGTTTGCATCGTTGCAATGCAACAATATTTTTTTTTGCCTATTTAGGCTGTGAAAATAACTCACATGTTTTTACATATTCTCATTACAGTGTTAGGACCGCAATTTGCAAAAAAAGATTTCTGATAATTTTGTAAAAAAATGTTTAAGTTGTGTCACTAAAACTTAATTTTATTGATTTAATTGATTACCTTTTAATGATTCTAAAAATAAACGAATGGAAAGTGAAGAAAAAAAGCGTTGCATTCCTACGACGCAAACTTAAAATTTATTTTCATTCGTTCTTTGTATCTTGATTAGATGATGACGGCGTCCGCATGGATACCATTTTACTTTTATTAGAGTCTTGCCGAAACTATGCACGAAGCAACTCAGTTATTTACTTTGATGGCCGAGAAATAAGGTTATAGGCCTATAAGACTCCAGCGCAGGTCAATTATACACTTCAAAGTGCATGGCGGATCTGCGCCGGATGTCTACCGGATTAACCAACCCCGGAGCATGGATTAGAGAAGGAAATTCGATCAGGCCTTTGACAGGTAACCTTAACAGAGCCACGTGAGGGTCGCGTTACGGCCACCTGATGTGAGCCTGATTAATTCTGCCTTCTCACATCGGTTCTGGGAACTACTGATCCGGCAGACATACGGCGTCGATCAGGCACGGACTTCAGCGCCTTAACAAGGCCCTCGCAAGATTGCCTGATTCAGAACTGATCAGTTTGTCTTTATTACACCCGTTCTCCGGATTTATCGAACCAGTGGATATCCGGTATATATGAGGCGGGCGCTTCTACGGCATTCCGGACCGTATCTTGAAACCTGCCTGATCAGTGATCCGGCTGCCGGAAGAATATTTCCAGTCGGGTGAACGTGTGATTCTTATTGTCACTAATTTTTACAGGGAACTTAACTAACACGTAGTCTCCAATGTTATATTGGCTGATTGAAATTGAACTTGGCCCAGAAACATTCTCAAATTCGGTATAGGACGGAATATCATACGAAACTTCCGTCTCTATAGTCTCTACTCTAGAGCTACAAATATTGCATTATCCTGCGTGTTGAAATTGGGCCTGGATTCGTTTTCACATTCGGGATCGGTGTAAATATAATCGAAGTTAAGCTTTGCTTTTCCTTCGTACTCCACTGCTTCGAAATTGAAATGCTGGCATTCGTCATGACAAAAGTCATCCTTATCTTTAAAAAATTACATACTGTCAGTCCCAGAAGTCAGAAGATAACTGATATCTGACAATGATAGAAAATAAAACAGTTCCCCGTAGCATAAAACAGTCCCCTGTGTCAAAAAATGACAGGGGACTGTGCCCAGGGGACTGTTATTTTTTCAAAAAAAAGTGATCTAGTGCTAAATCATTAGAAATCTTTCTACAATTAAGCGTCATACGTGCTAACTTATTAACTGAATAAATTATGTATGAAATGATTTTAATTTAATCACATAAAATTATAGAAAAACTTCCCACCAGAGGAAGTTAAACCAAGGGGCTATTTTGTAATTTTTAGGACAACATTTGAGTGATAGTTTTTCATATTGAAAAAGCATTAAAAATTATGGTTGTATTTTATAAATACATATCCTCTATTCTAGTTAAACCTATAAATGTTAGAATTAAGCAATGTTAATAATAATAATAATAAATATTGGCCGTGAACCTTGTCATTCTGGAAATGGGACACGACAGGGGACTGTTTTGGACAGTGTTTTAGACAGTGTTTTAGGATGTTTAAAAGACACTTAAATGAATATTAAGATATTACGTCGTTATGCGCGTTATGGCCAACCAAAAATAGGTAACGGATTATCGTTTTAGACGGATACAACTCAGTAATAATAATTTTAACCTTAGAACTACAAACCCATTTTTTCTACCTTTAAACTACAAACCTGGATAAATATTTACTCCACCCGTTTCTTGTTTGTAAAATCGTTCTGAAAGCAGTAATCTGACTCGTAAGTACATGAATCTCTTCGTTTTTCATGCAAGAGAATGGTGAAAAGCAAATTTAATTTCATTAGAGTTTAGTCAGTGAAAAATCGATTTAAATACATGAAAGTGCTAAAAACGGCCAAAACGTTATTTTGCAAACAAAAACCTGGAGTATAGGTATATCTACCCCGGTTTGTAGTTCTAGGGTTGAATACATAAAATTTGCTTGGAACATAAATTTTCCATTTAGTAGAGAAACACCCATGTGTTCTTCTTTTTAGTTCTAGCATATTTTTAGTACATTTATTTACTCGTATATGTCTAGAAAAATTGGGCCTGACACCAATCCAAAATGGTTGACAATTTCCTAAATTTTGTCACATATTTGATAATTTGAGGCCTGCGAATTATAAGTTTCCATTGAAAATTACGATTTCAATTTAAAAAACGACATAATCTACTTCAAGGGATTAGCATAAGCTTGAGGCCCAGAAAACCGGTCGACAGTTGACGAGGTCGAGCTTTTGCACACAATTAATACATACTCCTGCCAAGTTTGGGTATTTTATATTGAAAAAATTGATTAACAATTAAGGTGTTATTAGTTAGGGGGCATCCATTAATTACGTGAGGTGATTTTGGCGATTTTTCGACCCCCCCCCCCCCCCTCTCCCCCTGGTGGGATGTCGTGAGATTTAGCTCGACCCCCTCCCCCCTCCCATAATCTCTCGTAAGATTTTTCAAAATGCATACGTTCACGGGAAATAAATTGTAGTAGAAGCAGCTGCGGTTGTAGTACCATTTACTCCACCATGTATAGTAGTAGGGAGACTCTCCCTACGTGATAAAAATTACGTGATTACTAAAATTACTAAAATTACGTGATATTTGCCGAAGCCCCCCTCTCCCCCACGTGAGATTGGGTGAGATTTCGCTCGATCCCCTCCCCCCCTAAACGCCTCACGTAATTAATGGACGCCCCCTTAAGGCCTTGGGCCACAGTAACGGGTATAAATAATGTGCGAATTTAACAATTTTTTTTTCGTATGAAAAAGTGATTGACTCATAAAATTAATTATACATCTATTTAGTATGAATATCAAGCTGTTAGCATTTTTTTTCGATGTACAAAATAGCCGACTACTCGAAACTTCTCGAAACAGCTCTGTTCCAATTGGCGTGACAAATAACTTCAACAATTTTCACTCGATTCACTTCAAATTTAAAAGTTATGTTTCTAATTGCATTTCGTAGAAAAGCACGTACGGAATTTCTGATTGATCGGAAACTTTCAATGAAAACTTGAAATTTCTTCAATCGAAAACTTGAACTTTGAAAATGAGCAGTTTATGAGCAGTTATAACGAAATTTTTCACTGTAAATTCATTACTGAAGTTCAAATACCTACAACTTTTGAATAGAACAATATTTTTTAAATTCCGTACGTACTTTTCTGTGTATTCTAATGCAGATTAACGAGAACTTTTGTTTTTGTTCTAGGTAAAAAATTGTGGATGCTAAATGTCACGCCGCGGAGCGCCTAAAAAAACATAACAAAAGAAACTATTAGTAGTCGGCCATTTTGTACATCGAAAAAAAATATATATATATTTTCTAACAGCTTGATATTCATACTAAATAGATGTGTAATCAATTTGATGAGTGAATCACTTTTTCATGCGAAAAAATGGTTAAATTCGCCCATGATTTTATACCCGTTACTGTGGCCTAAGGCCTTAAAGAAAATGTTTCCATGCGCCGTTAGTGCATGAAAAATCGGTGTAGATTGTTCTAACAACTAATGTGACCAGAAATAAAAAACAAAAAGTGTACTTTTAGTAGAATAAAACTTTCACATGATCGGTTATATTTTTTGAATTTTGTCAATATCGAAAATAGAAAGCTGTCGAAAAAGGATTCGATTTTCGAGGAGAAAAAAAAATCGAACCCTTTTTCGACAGCTTTCCATTGTAGTAATTTTTAGAATTAAAAACAAAAATTGCCGTTCATATGAAAGTTTTATTCTACTAAAAGTACAATTTATCATTTGCTCTGTCCGATTTCGAAGTGAATGGGCCAAATAGATTTCGCAATGCAACTACATTGTTTTACAGAACACAGTTTTGGGAAAAGTGCCAATGAAAGAAGAGTCAATTGCGACGAGACGTTTTGTTGTAGACGATCTGACCCTTCGCAAAAATCGTCGTAACTCGCTCAATTTTTCGAATTTTTGCAAAATCTTTGTTTGGGTTAAAGGCTATTAAACTACTTACCAACAAAAAATCGTATGTCATTAAATTGCAGGCTTATGCAGACGCGTGAACAATCAGCTTCTAAAATATTGAAAAACGATATCCTCGAGCGACAGCACAATAAAATTGATCGATCCATTACGATGGGCCATGATATTTCGCCCGAAACCGCACGAAATTAAGCCTAAAGATATTTCGCCGGTAATTATTCTCACGGGAAGAGTAAACGATGGCGAGTATGCTTATTTTTTATTTGTCGGATACTTAGCCGCTAACTTTTATCAACACGCCGCCATCGTGGTCCGGGCGCGAGGTGTGTTTCACAGTGTGCCCTTGCACCCTTGCACGCATTCGTATATACATTACACGTATATACAATCGAGGGAAGCTCCACGACTTTGGCGAAAAAAGTGTAGGATGTATATAAAGGAGAGCACGGAGTGTGTGTATGTGTATGTGTGTGTGACGCGAGGGGGGTGGTTTTACCGAGGGGCCGTTCAGAGGGTTTGAACCTGTGCGCCCGCGGTACCCACCTCCGCGTGCTTTCCGTGTCGGCTTTCCTCCTTCCTTGTTCACCTCGCGCCCCCCTGCACTCCGATCTTCCCCGATCCTCTTTCTTTCGCTTTTTTCGCGACTCATACCTCCTCCTCGCCCCTGTCCTATGCCACTCACCCTCTCGCCACTTTTTTTTTGTTCGTACACGCGAGAGGTATAGTCTGCCTCATCTACACCAGCAAAGGGAAAGAGTGGAGGGGCGACAGAGAGAGAGAGAGAGAGAGAGAGAGAGAGAGAGAGAGAGAGAGAGAGAGAGAGAGAGAGAGAGGGAGAGAGAGAGAGAATGACCAAGGATAAAAAAGAGTGGGGTTAGGGGTGAGTGTCGGTGTGTGCAGTTGTATAATAGTCGGCGTTCGCGTCGTGTTGGGTACCACGTGAAAAAGGATCCGGAGAAAGAGAGGGAACCGTGTGTCCATGTATATGTACCCTATACATACATACATAGCACAGGCATATATGTATATGTATATGTGTGTGGGTGTATGTGTAGACTAAAAAATATAGTAGTAACACACGCCGGAAGGAGAGGGAGAGTATGGTTAGGAAAGCAAGTAGAAGGCGGTGGGTGCGCGGTCCGGTCGATATATCAGGGCTCCAGTGCAGCTGTCTGTCAGGCACGCGGACTCTACACGCCAGACGACGTCGTGCTCCCGTAGAGGACTCTCGTTGCTGCCCTCATCCACCCCCTCCCCCCTCCGGGCCCCCTTTTTCTCTACATCCTCCGCCTCCCGTGAAAATCCCCGACTATAGAAAGAGGAAAGTCAGACGTAGAGAGATACAGAGAGAGAGAGAGAGAGAGAGAGAGGGGGGCAGACGAAAAAAACGGCTCTGCGCTCTACTGCCGTTGCTCCCGTTGCTTCTGGGCAATTTTTCATCGTCGTAGCGCCGCGAGAGGGCTTGGGAGTAGGCGGAGGCGAGGGAGAGAAAGAGAGGCCGCGACAGAAGCGCTCCCCGACGTGCTGGTGCACCATACTTGTCCGCGCGCGAGTATGTACGCGCATATGCATGTGCACCCATATACGGTGCAGCTATGTAGCGTTGGAATTCCCTCTGCGGCGAAGAGGGAAATTCTGCTACGTCACTTCTTTGGAAACGAAGAGATGCGATTAACGTTGGAATGATCGCGGGGCTACTCTTGGACGATGATTCTCGCGAAATACGACGACACATTCTTGTACTTGATGGAGGCGGGAGAAAATTTTTGGCTATCGAATTTGCCTGCTTCGATGTAAACCTCTCGGGATGAGAGTGATTCAATGCGAAGTCACAGTAGTGCAATAACTTTGAGGCAGTATTGTAGTCTTGAAGCGTTTCAGACTATAAGTCTTTCTGGCGTTTTTTCGGGCTTAATAAAAAAAACAAAGAAAATTTTCATTATTCATGTTTTAAAAGTATTTTTATTGATGTTTCAAGAACTTACGAAAAACTGTATATGCAAAAAAATAAATAAAAGCTATTTGTTTTAAGTAAACCAAATGAAACCAATTTTCTTGACCAATAAGTATGTCAGTGTAACAGGTACCAAAGAGAATTTTTTTGTTAAATGGCACCTGTTTGATAGACAAGTTAATTATTTGCCCAATTTTTTTCGAAGTTTAAAATATAAAAAAAATATTATTAATGATCATTCCGCAATGGCCGAGGTAGGGACGATAGAGGAATATATACTGAAGGTCCATACCAAATTTTAGGGTAATCAGTTCAGTAGAACTCGCGGTTATATGTCAACCAGGTTGAAAAAAGAGCTTCGAGAAAAACGCGTTTAAAGTTTTAAGTACAATTTCAGACAACCGCAACTATCTATGTGCTATATAATGGCGTGTTATACTTACGTTGCAATAATTGACCATTACTGCCTCGATAAGTGTGCCTTCTTCGACTTCTAAGCTTCCTTACATACTACTGAGGTCCGTAGCCGCGACCGGTCCCGTTTGTTGGCGTAAATAATGGAATTTCGAAATTTCCTCTTGAGAACATATTCTCAAGAGTCTTTGAGAAAAAAAAACAAAAAAATCTATCTTCTCGAATTTCCAGACTAAAATATCACCTTAAGGCGAAATAAAACAAGATTCCGCTGGTGAATAAATATATCAAGGATTACGGTGTTGAAGTTTACATAGTTGGAAAGCATCCAAAATTCTTTTTATTTGTCAAATTTCTTTATTTCCTTTATGGTCCAAAATCTTATCCTGCAAATTTGAGCTATCGATTTCTGGTAAGGATTCTAAGAATCATTGGAGTAGTTTTTGTAGCCCAAATTTGTCAACTTAAAGTCCGGTCTACTAAACTTTCGTTGCGTTCCAACGATGCAAACTTCAATATCATAAAAAGTTTTCGGAATCCGAAGCGTGTATAAATGGAAAGACATGTTGAAGTTTGCATCGTTCGAGTGCAACGAAAATTCTTCTCGATGTTTAATTCCTTTATTTTTATCACTATCTGATATTTTTTGTAGGTTTGGGTTCTCGGATCGCTAATAAGGATCTTTAACCCTTCGCGGATCATATGTTTTTTACTGGCGCTCCGGATCGTATGGGTCATTTTTGTTCTGCACCTTATATCTAACGTACTTAGAGAGAAAAAAATGATGGCATATTCTTTATTGGTTCTACTTTAAGTTCTAACGGTTTTTATAGCCGTACCATGTTTAATTTTAAAATAAATTGTTTAAATGAAGCATACCTTAGGAAAAAAGTAGTTTTCTGAAACAACGTCATTTTTTTCTATTTAACATAAAGCAAATATCTCTGCGCGGATTTGTAGCTGAAATTAGTAGCTCTTTTAGTAAAAAATGTTCCAAGTCTGCCCTCTTGAAAAAGTATATGTATTTTGACATCTGAAAGTAAGGTATTTTTCGGGTATCAAAACTACTATAAAATAACGTATTTACCATCATAAAATGTATTATAGAATTTTATTACTAAAGAATTGTACAGAACACGTGAGAAAGTAACAAGGTGGTACTTGAAAAGAGGAATTACAAATTTTAATTATGCATTTGTGCTCTATCCCGCAAGCGGTAGCGAGGCTCAGCGGTGGATGAGGCGGCCATAACTTAAAAACATGTGTTTTTCGATTTATGCGTTACAATAACGAAAACCACCGAATAATATTAACAAACATTGAAAAGAAACGCTAAAAATTCAAAACACGCAACTTCACTCACATTGACAAATTACTGGCACCCTGGATCAAATGGGTCCTCTTTGACCCACACGAAATTTCAACACACTGGTGTCCGGACAGGAACTGCTGGATGGAGGCGCTGCTTGGGCACCAACGCAAATGGAAAACGTAACTTATCACCGTTTAGCTACAAGCTAGTAAAGTTAGTTTCGAATCGCCATTAGCTAGCCGTTGTAACTATTGACTACCCAGCCTTGTACCGCTTTGGTCGTCTAGTGGCTGAATACAAAAAAAATAGATGGTGACTAGATAGAAAGAAATATCTCACGGCTGTACGATATTTCTGACCTAGCCATGACCTAATTTTTGCAGCTAGTGACTGGGAATAAAAAATTAGGTGACGACTAGATAAAAAAAATCTTGCGGCTACATATATACACTACACCAAAAAATTAAACGAGCAGAGAATTTCTTTATTTTTCTAGTGCTTTTTAAAGCACTTTATCTATGCGAAAGTGGTCGTATCGAGATGAAAAAAAAGCATTTTGAAGCTTCAAGATTCTCGTTTCGAGATCCTTGGCAAACACTTTTTGTGAGCTACGGTTATCGCGAAATCATAAGAAAGAGCGGGAGAATTTTGTTTCCAAATTTTTTTGTTTTTTTTTTCAAGGGTCCACGGGATTTTTTCCCTCCTTAACATTAATTTGAAAAAAGCACAAAAAAATGATTTTTCATGGTTTTTTTAGTAAATTTACCATTATTTTACAAATATTGGTGGAAAGACTAATGTTGCCAGGTTTTTTTCAGCTTAATGTCCCCCCAATAGCTCTGTACATTTTTTTAATTGATCCATCGAACCATTGTTCCGGACCGATTGATCAACGTTTTGCAGAAAAATTAATAGAACAAGTGTATTGTTCCTGAATACCGTGTAATCATTATCAAAATGAAAAGACCATTTTTTTCGACTTCTTTCACAACTTTACACTAGTTGCTTGTTAAATTTAAGAAAAAATATTGATTTTTTTTTAAATTTGTAAAACATTTCAGGAAACAATACTGACTTATTTTTGACATGATTCGGCCTTTGCGCACCATCATTTCACTCATCTTCAAAAGCATTAATTAGAAGTTGATACCCCTAATCTGTGTTCACTAGTCGATCTGAGAACGTTTATGCGATTAATTCTCGATATTTTCTGCGAAGGTTATTAGGGTTACAAAAAACATTTTTTTTTAACACTAACCATGATCAAAAATTGGAAAAAAGTTAAAGTTTACAAAAACTTTTGATTAATATTTTTACCAAAACTTTTTAAAAATGTATAAAAAAGAATATTAGTTTTGATGGACACTGTTAATTGGTTTTTTCTTTAAAAAAATATCAGTTTTGAGACAAACTGTTTTTTGTAAACCTAATAACCTTCGCAGAAAATATGGAGAATTAATCGCATACAAGTTTCCAGATCGACTGCTTAGGGGTATCAACTTTTAATTAATGCAATTAAAGATAAGTGAAATTATGGTGCGCAAAGGCCGAATTGAGTAAAAAATGAGTCAGTATTGTTTCCTAAAATGTTTTAGAACATGAAAACAAAACGTTAATTTTCTTTGCCATTTTTAAATGTTTTTTTTTCTTACATTTAACAAGCAACTACTGCAAAGTTATGAAAAAGGTCGAAGAAAATTGGTCTTTTCAGTTCGATGATGATTACAGATAAAAATTTACAGGGCTATTGGGGATACATTAAGCTGAAAAAAAACCTGGCAACATTAGTCTTTCCATCAATATTTGTAAAGTAGTGGTAGATTTACTGAAAAACGATAAAAAGTCATTTTTGGTACTTCTTTCAAATTAATGTTAAGGGCAAAAAAAAATCTCAAAAATCAATGAAAGGGTCTTGTAGGAAATTTATTCAAGTTTTCAAAGCTGCCCTTTAATTCTCGGTGCGATTATTGGTTGCTGAGATATCGATGATCAAAGACAAAAGGATCTTTCTTTATTCAAAGTCGGATATCTTAACAAAAAATTGATGTAGAGAGATAAATATACCAAATTGAAGCTGAACAAACAAGCTAACTAGCCTATACATTGTTTAACTGAAAAAAAATCCCGAGACCATGGACCTTGAAAAAAAAAAATGACGAATTGTTTTCTCTCGCTATTTCTTGTGATTGCGCGATTACCGTAGCTGACAATTTTTTTTTGCCAAAAGATCTCGAAACTATAAACTTGAAGCTTTAAAAAGTCTTTTACGTTCATCTCGATGCGACCATCTTTTACATGGATAAAGCGCTTCAAAAAACACTAAAAAAATTGAAGACATTTTCTGTTCCTTTAATTTTTTTGAGTAGTGTCTTTTTTCGTGAATTTTTTTGCGCATTATTCACATCATTGCACCCTTAAACGATATTCTTCGTTATTGATTAATTGCCATGATATTTGCGCTGTAAATATATTAATGATTGAATTTTGAATGATATCAGACAAACTCTTACGCGTAACGTGTTTTCGATCCCAGGACCTCTGGGTGATAACTTGTGACGTTGTCCACTGAGCCAGTTCTAATTGTTGAATTACTGATTTTCCGAATCGCCTACATTCGTTACCATACACAAAGGTGGATTATTGAAAAATAGGTGGATTAACAAATGTAAATAACATTATCGTATCAAAGACTTAATTTTGTTTGCATTGAGAGCGATAATCGCGTCGATCACAATGCGATTGAGAGCGTGTAGTGTATGTAACTTAAATGGCATT
Source organism: Ophion ellenae (assembly GCA_963210295.1). Taxonomy (NCBI): domain Eukaryota; kingdom Metazoa; phylum Arthropoda; class Insecta; order Hymenoptera; family Ichneumonidae; genus Ophion; species Ophion ellenae. Next base: position 33,843,544 of record OY723385.1, read on the forward strand.
TGTCCGATTATTTATACTGGGTAGTGCGGCCGCAGTTGGCTAGTGTTGGCTAGGAGATACCGAGTGACGGTTTTTTTTGTTCGCAACACCATCGGTAACTCAAGTCGCTTAGTCAGTCATGAGCCTATTGCTCGACGGAACTATACGTAGTCACATAACCTCACTTTGTAGTTTGCGACCAAGATCGGCTGGACAATGACCAGCCAAGGTGTGCATAGCTGCAGTGTTGGCTAGGTCGTAGCGAGATACCTACTGAAGATTTTTTTTTCATTCGCAATGCCATTTGTACCTCAAGTTGCTTGGCCAGCCATGGGCCAGTCACTCGATGGAACTACGCGTAGTCACATAACCTCACTTTGTTATTTGTGACCAAGATCGGCTGGGCAGTGACTAGCGTGTAGTGTATGTAACTAAAATGGTATTTGTCCATTTATGCTGGCTAGTGCGGCTGCAGTTGACTAGTGTTGGCTAGGAGATACCGACAGACGATTTTTCGTCAAGGGGGAGTCCAGGGGTGCAGCAGGGGTCCCGCAGTTAGTTAGTATTGGCTAGGTCATGGCGCGATCCGTTCTTGAGATTTTTTTCTCGCAACGCCATCTGTACCCCAAATTGCTTAGCCAACCATGAGTCATTCACTAGATGATAATACGTGTAAATCACATAACCTCACTTTGTCGTTCGTAACCGTAGTTGACTAATCCAGTACGGCCTAATTACTAGTTACCCCTCACTACTAGGTGTTTCAGGGTGGGGAGCAAAGCCTCGTGCTTGAAGGATCCGGGAGATATTTAAGTGGGAATATTCGCCTGGATAAAAAATGACCCATATGGTCCGCGCAGGGGTAAAAACGTTTCAGTGATTTTCGTAGCCCAAATGAGCAAAAACAATTGGGTAGTAGGAAACAAAAAATGTATTTTCATTGACATTCATGATGCATTCTTATTCTCTGACTACACGCTTCACTTTCCGTATCACTCTTCGGTGATTTTACCTTTCCCTTGTCTACCTCGGAGATCGCTTTCGTCCAAATGAAGCGTTTTCACTCCGAGAACCTCCCCTTAAGGCATCTTTGCATATATCTCGATGCGCCACCCCCCAATTCGACCTCACAACCATATGTATGTGTGGGAGACCGAGGGAGGGAAGTATACGCTCTCGAGAGACATCTGCCCAAAATTCCGTCGATCCACACAGTTTCGTCATACGACGATCCTTGGCAACTAGTGTGTTTAGGGATCGAGGAAGTGCGATAATCGCATCGCATTACGGCTACAACACATAGGCTAGACTCGCCTTAAGGTAGTATGTACACGAGCCTCCTCATTAGAAAAAAAAAATTGATTTTTTTATATGCTGTAGTATAGGCATACAGAATGACGTCCGCGAAAACCCCGCATGCCTTACTGGCTAAATACAATATTAACCCTTGTGTTGCCACCCAAAAAAACACAGCATCTGCCACCCGGGTACCCGGGTACCTCGCCTACAGAATTCTTGGTAAAAGTCCATTGTAACTAAAAATAATTATATGCATTCGATCAATATTTAATTATTTATATTCTAGGAAGGCATTCCTACTTGAATATAACAATTAAATTATGTACAGCGACCTTGGGAGTCCTAAAGCAGGTATAAAACGTGCGCCGCTGCACCATAAATTTCTCGTTTTTGGGGCGGCCAGGTATGTTGAACATGAAAGGGAAGCAGAAGGGTCGATATTTTTCTTCTTTTATACCTGAAGAATATTCGAGAACATTTTCGAAACACATAGACACAAACATGCCTATATATTTGGACCAGTAAAGCCGTATAGCTCAGTTTGTATCGTTCGCTCGAAGAATCAAGAATTATTTAGTAAAGTGTGCATAGAACTTGTGCATTATATTTGTGGAAAACAGAAGCAGAAAGCAAAAAGATGGAGGAATTGTCGAGAGCTGAGTTTCTGAGGTAACGTAAATATAATAAATACAATGTTGGTATTATATATTTGATATTATTATAAGGGTAATGTTATTGTGAAACAGAAGTTTATTTATTATTTTTTAGATTGTGTTACGCTGAAAAAGATGAGTACTTGAAGAAATTACTCGGTGAAGAAGATGGCAAAAGTGATGACCCTTCGGACAATGACGACGAGGATTGGTTTCCCAAGATAACGCTCCGAATTTTGCCAATGCTGAAGCATCGGATAATGAAGGTTGCGTTGATGACGAATTTGATGGCGAAACTCAAGAAGAAGAAGAAGACGATGACGATGGAAGAGACGCTGAGGAGGAGAGTGACAACGAAGTCGCTTCAGATGTTTCAGCCAGCGCTGGTACAACTTTTGTGGCAAAAGACAAATCGGTTTTGAATAAAACGACGCCTCGAAACCATCAAACTCCGGTTAGAGATATTGTTAGGCAGAGAGCTGGACCGCATAAAAGTACGGAAATGTTATCGATCTCTGGCACATTAAAAAAATTCATCACGTTGGAATTGGTTGACATTATCGTTCGGTGCACAAATAAAAAAGCGGAGGCCGAGTATCAAGATTACAATAGCAAGCATCCACAGAACGAGCCGCGTGTGTGGAAGAAAGTTACGGAAACTGAAATGTACCCTTTTTTCTGGAATCTTGATAGCTGCTGGTGAAAATAACTCAAATACAAACCACATAGAGGAAATGTGGAAGAAAAACTATATCGTACAATGATGGGACGAAGGCGATTCCAGTCGCTTTTACGTTTTATACGTTTTGACGATTACACTACACGCCAGGAACGAGCAGTCAATGATAAGGCTGCACCTATTTCTAATATTTGGAACATGCTGAATGCAAACCTAGCGGCGGTGTATAGACCAACCGAGCACTTGACTATCGACGAACAGCTCTTTCCTTTTCGAGGAAGAACGAAGTTTACCCAGTACATGCCATCGAAGCCTGCTAAATACGGTCTAAATGTATTTTGGTTGTGCGACGCAAGTAATGCTTATCGACTCAATGGGATTTTCTATACAGGTAAACAAGATAATACTCGAGAAGTTAATCAAGGAGAACGAGTTGTGAAATAACTGGTCGCCGCTTACGAAAGGATCTGGCCGGAACATGAGCATGGACAGATTTTTCACGACCTTACCGTTGGCAGAGAGTCTTTTGTCATGGAAACTCACTATCGTCGGTACTTTGAAAAAAAATAGAACATGCATTCCTCAAGAAATGAAACCGTCGAACTCTAGACCGTTATTGTCAAGGCTTTTTGGATTTCACGAGAAGGTTACCATCTGTTCGTATGTTCCGAAGAAAAACAAACCGGTAATTCTTCTCAGTACGATGCACAATGATGCTACCATCTCTGATGCATCTCACCAGAAACCAGAAATGATTTTGTTTTATAACAAAACCAAAGCTGGTGTTGATACTATGGATCAAATGTGCATGAGATATTCCACCCAACGGCAAACGTGCAGATGGCCGTTAGCTTTTTTTTTACAATATTTTGGATATCGCCGGTGTTGCTGCGTACGTTACTTACTATGAAAATAATGATATGCTTGCAAAAAAAACTAACAGACGCAGACTTGTTCTACGCCAGCTTTCAGAAGAACTAGGCATGCGAATGATAGAAGAGCAATTTTCTAACCAGCAAGTCATGCAAAATCGTGCAACGCAAATCGCAATCGAAAGTTACTATGAAAGGCCAGTAACAGAAGTAGTAACTGATAACAACAATCAACGAGACGCTAGTGGTAGAAAAGTTGTAGTTGGATCATGCTATATTTGCAACGAGCAGCCTATTCGAAAGAGAAGACAGACAGGGAAATCTTGCGTTGACTGTTATAAGCCCGTTTGTGATCAGCACACAGCAAAAATCACAAAATGTTTGAATTGTAATAATTGATTTCTAATATATCTGTGTAAAAGATTGGAATTTAATTCTTTTTTTGTAATTTTTCATACAGTACTTGTATATTACTGTGCAAAAAACGAAAACTCCACGATTTTTGTCCAACAATAACATTGCAAAATGTGATAGTCATTATTATTATACACAGTACATTCAATAAATATATATTGTTATTATTTATATATTAATCCATATTTACTTATTATATTTTTCAACAACCTTTTTTTAAATGATATACTATCCAAAAATCATGCTTTTCCTATCGGGGTATCCAGGTACCCGGGTGGCTCACACGTGTTTTTTTTTCAAGTGCAAAATTTTTCAAGTAAATTTTTTTTTTAATATGTAGAATGCAAATTTCGATAGAGAATCGATCAAATCATGGGGATTCGCGAAGGTTTTGGCCAATCTTTTTTGGAAAAAAAAATTATTCAAAAAATTATTCAACGCCGATGGGTACCTGGGTACCCGGGTACCCGGGTGCCCGGGTGGCAACACAAGGGTTAATTAATTCACTAAATCAATGCATTTAACCCACTCCATATAGGCATTCCGTGCGGATCGAACTTTGAGACGGAAATAATAATAGTTCGCGACTACATACGGAGCTATGCAAAAGCGATAAATAGCAACAAAAAAAGCGGTCGCGGTCACATATGTTCCATGAAAAATATAGATTATAGGACATTTCGAGCAACTATTATCCATTGAAATGACTAATTTTCGTGGTCGCTAGCCGCGTCTGCCATGACGGGAGAGATTGCGTAGATTTTGCAACGCCGCATGCTGTCAGCTGTGCTCTTATCCGGGAGGCCGAATCGAGCTGGTCAATTTGAATTGCAACGACAAAAATTTTAGGTTCTTAACGCAATTTTATTACGTCCGAGATTCGAATGAATGCTATGTCGATCTATATGTGTTGTTACAATTTATGTCAAACCGAAGTTACAATATGCACATTACACACACTACACACACTGAAATAAACACACGGTTGACATTTATCGGAAGTGCCTGAGTACAGCGTCGCCACGGATATTGCCAACATTATGAAATGGCGACCGGTGAGACAACTTCATTCAAATCTGATTGCTATTTTAATACTTTACTTTTCACAATATAATACACACAGTTATCACATACACTTCTCTAATAATTCCTTTCTGTATTACAGTTATTATCATACCTAAATGTATTATATTTTCCTTTTTCCAGATTCGAAAATTTGCAGATTTTCTGTTGACTAGTCAATCCGCTAGCACTACCTTAATCGTAGCCTCTAAGAACCCTAGGGCCCTTAATCGATTTGAGTTATTTTCTGCAGCGTTAATTGTAATAAAAAACAATAAGTATTATAAGTTAATGTATATATTTTTCCTGTGCGCTACGAACTTCAAATGAAGACATTATTGGGATATGCAAAGTTGATGCACATTAAAATTTGATGGCGACTTCACGATAGTGATATCCAGGACAAAGAACATCGATCTAAAATAGAGTGACGACTACTTGAAATAACCATTGGGATTTTACACACATTTAATACATAGTCTTGCCAAAGTTAGTATTTTTTATAGTCGGTTCTCATAACTAGGGTGATCCAAAATAAAAAAAATGAAAAAATGTACTTTTAGAATAATAATAAAAAATTTGGCGAAAATGGCAAGCTGTGGAAAAAAGTTTGATTTCTGACAAAAACAAACAACATTAATCGTTTGTCGTTAACAAATCGATAAACATATTAAAAAATCACTTGGTTATGCGATAAGAAATGTTATAGACCATGCTCTGTCCGAATTCAAAGTGAATCAAGCGAATAGATTTCGAGAGACGGCTGACGCCATTTCGTAAAATATATTTTCGAGAAAAACGAAAAAGAGAAGAGGGTAAATCGCAGCGGCGTAGTTCACCGTAGCGCAGTGGTTGATCTGACCATTCACAAAGAGGTTATACATCGCTCAATTTTTTTAATTTTCACAAAATCTTTGTTGCAACATGAAGTTGAGAACCTACGCTATAGAACTTTGCAATGAAAAAGTCGTTTTTTTTCTCAATTTCAAGCTTATGCAAACTCCAAAACGCTGCTAGACTAGTTCACTATTATCTTGTTTTACACATAATTTTTTAAGCATTTTATGAATTATGAAACGTTAACGTACTCATACAAAACTAGACTTACGATGGGAATAACCGTACGATTCGAATCTTCGTCTTCGGATCACCGGTACGATTGGAGGCAATCGTATCGTTACGAATCAGGTGCATCACCAAGACGTGAAGCCCGTGGTTGTCATTACCGGTGGTGTAATACTTGAGGCGTTACAACTGAGCAGAAAAAAATGTTGACCTCTTTTATTGGCTTAAATGATGTTTAAAGATCACAAGAATTGTATACATTAGTACATTGTGTACCAAGGAGACAAAGTGAGACTATTGCGCCGAGGGCGATGTTCATTTCAGTACGAGTCGTAGACGAGCGCGCGAGGCGAAGACGAGTACTGAAAACATCGCACGAGGCGTAAAAGCCCCTGTCTCCACGGTGCACACGATTATTTATATAACAAAACCATGTTTTCCGAACTTTTGTATTGTTAAATACATATGGCTGCAAGCACGTACAGAAGGTGAATTGCATATGGAAGCTGCATTACGCGACCCGCGCGGGGGTGGAGCCCCCTCCCGTTGTCACTAAACGTAATTTTGAAATGTATTAGCATATGTTAATATACTATCTGATTAAGAGGCTATACCAGTGTGACACTTAAAAAAAATCGATCATTTTGCCTTTTTCGACAGTTTATACTTTCAAGAATATCCTGTAAAATTTTCAAAGCCGCATCTTTATCATGTTATCTTGTAAAAATCGATAGTTAAATCTTTAAACGCGTTTTTCTTGAAATGAGATTTTAAAAATTTGCTGACATTGTAACTCAAAGAGCAATTATCCGATTGACTTGAAATTCGAACTGAGTACTCTTGAATATATTTACTCTCCAATGATGTAGGATATTTTTGATAGGATGAAAATTGACGATTTGGCATTGAAAGAAACGACCATTTTATAGGCGAGAAAACAGACTTTTTTTTCATAACTACGCCATTTTGTTAGATTTTTATATTTTTCGAAAATTATACGTCATTGTACAGGAAATACCTTCCAGTTTAACGACATTTTTTCATTTTTCGGTTTCAGCTACTCAATCGGCCGGAATCATGTCAGCAGTGGAGGAAGTTTTTTTTGGCGCCTCCGAAGGCACCGCATAAGTCGCTTGGATCTCAATATTTTTGTATGAAAAAATTATGTAATATAGGTCAAATATAGCCTAATATATTCTTAATTTTCCGACACACTTAATTAAGTACTTTACTTCCAAAAAATTCTCGAAAACCACCCAAATTTTCTGTGTTCATACTGGTATAGCCCCTTAATAGTTTATAACAAGGCGTTCACCGTTCACACGCATGAAAAAGCGAGGAAAACATCATTGCGTTATATCAGAGTACTTTTTAAATGCATCATTAAATTTGAATGTACTATTTGTAAAAATAATTTCGGGATGAATAAATATATGTTATTTATCTCAATACAAGTTTGTCGCGGTGTCAGGTGAAAGTGACAGCTGTTTCACAGCGGCGTTCAATGCCCGTGAGCGTGACAAATGCAAACGCGCAAATTTTTAAGGCCTTGGCCCCAAAATACTTTTTTTAGGTCCTTTACATGCATGAAAAAGCGAGGAAAACATGGCGGTGGTATATAAAAGAAGTTATGCGCTATAAAATAAAAAAATGGAAAATAGACCCCTTTTCCTACAGCGCGTTCGAAATGCACGAAACAGCCTAGACGATAAAAGTAGCAACTTGTTGTCGCTTACTCCAGTCGTACAAAAAATATAAAACGACCTACAATCAAATCTAGACCTACTATCAAAATGCCTCCGTAGGCACACGCAGAATTCAAATGAGAGATTCAATTCCGTCGTGTCGGCGATAGCTCATAAATCAGTGATAAAACTTTAAACGCGTTTTTCTCAAAATCACGTTTTTTTAAATCGGCGGGGCACATAATTCAGGTACTTTTCATCCGAATGACTTGAAATCTTAATTATAGCTTCTTAGATAGCTTTCTACCCGAATGGAAACCGCAACTCACCACCGCCTACCCACAAGCTAGCAAAGTTATGTTTCGAATCGCCATTAGTTATCCGTTTTAGCTACTGACTACCCAGTCTTGTAACGCTTTAGTCCTCTAGTGATTGAATACAAAAAAATAGATGGTGTCTAGATAGAAAGAAGTATCTCACGGCCGTATAATATTTTTCTGACCTAGCCATGCTCTAGTTTTTTTTTCAGATAGTACTGAGAAAAAAAAATCGGTGATGACTGGATAAAAAAAATTGCGGCTAGATATACATTTTTTCGTGAATTTTTTTTGCACATTATTTACATCATTGCACCCTTTTGCGACATTCTTCATTGTTAATTAATTACGATTATGATATTTGCGCCGTAAATATATTAATGGTTCAACTTCAATCTATATCAGACAAACGCTTATGCCGTAATGTGGTCTCGATCCCGGGATCTCTGGGCGATGAGTTGTGATGGTGTCCACTGAGCCAGTTCTACTTGTTTAATTTACGAATTTCCGTATCGCCTACATATGTTATAATATACAATGTTAGATGATTGAAAAATGGGTGGATTAACAAATGTAAATAACATTATCGGATCAATGACTTAATTGCGCTTGCATTGAGAGCGCTAATCGCTTAGAATTACATAACCTTAAATTGTGTTTGTCCGATAATTTATTCCGGCTAGTGCGGCCGCAGTTGGCTAGTGTTGGCTAGGTCATCGCGAGATACCGACTTGAGGATTTTTTTCTTTCGCCACATCATTTGTAACTCAAGTTGCTTAGCCAACCATGAGCCAATCGCTCGTCGGAACTACACGTAGTCACATAACCACACTTTGTCATTTGTGACAAAGATCTGCTAAGCAGTGACTAGACAAGGGCTGGATAACAAAACATTCAGAATATTACTAGCTCATAGCGAGCTAACCATTGGTCAGTTCGTATGAGCCCAATTGGGCGAGCCAGGTACTAGGTCGTAACTTAGACAGGTTAGCACAATTTCTACTCCGGTAAAGAGGAAACTTAAAAAAGTAAAAAAAAGGCGAAGTAATAAAAAAGTCCTTAAAAAAATCATCGGTTGTTTCACCATCTGCAAAATTCTAATCAACCTCGAAATATTTGGTTTTTTTTTCAAACGATAGTTTTGTTTAAATTACTACTTTTTCAATTCGAACGTTCTAAAGAAGGGAAATAACTTTTCATGAAAAAGGCAAGCACATTTGCTAGAAACGTACACTAAATTGTCAAACCCTAGAAATAATATTTTTCTCAATATTTTATTTAAAGAAACCATTTTACTATTATAATAAAAAGTTCGAATCACAATTGTATAAAAGTGCAACGTTTGCATCGCACAAGTACTGTTTGTATGTATTTACTAGAAACGAACACAAAATTGTCAAACCCTAGAAATACTATTTTTCTGAATATTTTATTTGTAGAAACTATATTACTATTATAATAAAATATTCGAAAAACGATTATATAAAAGTACAACGTATGCATCACACAAGTACTGTAAGCATGGATCACTGGGAATGCGATGCAACAACTTGGCGTGCATGGGTAAGAAAAAAGCTCGGCGAAGGATGACGTTTCCTCCACAACTTGACTATCAGGTTAAGAAAGATATAAATTGACGCAATTTATTATGTAACTGCAAACCAATTTTCTGATTCTGCAAAGTATAAATGAAAAGACCACCAATGTACCGCTATACCACACGGCTCTTGAAATCTCATTTTATTTGCATAATTTAAAAAGTTACGTGGAAGTATTCACTTTCTACTCTATTGCAGAACCACCATACATCTCATGGAATCTATTGCGTCGTATAAATGTGTAATGGACACATTTTTGGCAGGCTGAAGGTTTTAATTACGGTGCGCCCCGCTTGCCGGTGGAAAAGGAATATCGATATTACTCTCGACACCTATCGCTCTATTTCCGATATTCTGTCCAAGTAAAGTCGAACATCTCATGTCTAATAATCCTGTACACATGATGCGGCAACTGATGCGATGTTACAATTTGAAATAATGTAAGTAGATAAATTGTTGCAAAAGTTACCTATGCAAGCAGTAGGAACGTTTCTGTAAGAAAATGGTGTATCTTCCCAAGCTTTTTTTCTTAACCATGCACGCCAAGTTGTTGCACAGCATTTCTAGTGATACATACATACAGTACTTGTGGGATGCATACGTTGTACTTTTATATAACCGTGATTCGAACTTCTTATTATCATAGTAATATGGTTTCTTTAAATAAAAGATTGAGAAAAATAGTATTTCTAGGGTTTGGGAATTTTGTGTATACATACATACAGTACTTGTGTAATGCATACGTTGTACTTTAATATAATCGTGATTCGAACTTTTTATTGTAATAGCAATATTTTTTTAAAATAAAATATTGAGAAAAGTAGTGTTTCTAGGGTTTGACAATTTTGTGTACGCGTGTAGCAAATTTGCTTGGCTTTTACATAAAAAGTTATTTCACTTCTTTTGTACGTTCGAATTGAAAAAGTAATAATGTAAATAAAACGATTATTTGAAAAAATACCCAAATATTTCGAGGTTAGTTCGAATTTTGTCGATAGAGAAACAACCGATAATTTTTTCAAGGGCCTTTTTATTACTTGGCGTTTTTTTACTTTTCAAAGATTTTTTAGGGAGATATATCTTTTTGAAACGGAAATCTTAATTACCCTGACACTTACAGGGGGGACCTTACAGGCTGTCACTCACGGATTTTGATAAGTCTCAGATATGTTGTAGAGGGACCTACCCTGAGTGCCTGAGTAACGGGATTTTATACAACGCTCTTTAGTTTTCGAGAAAAAATGTTCGAAAGTTTAGCTGGTAGCTACTAGTAGCTACTATACCGGTACGGTTGCACCTTTGTCGAACCAGCGGGCGTGGCCCAGTGGGCAAGGTTCCCGGCTCTGACGCTCGAGGTCCAGGGTTCGAGTCCCGTGATGGCGTTTTTTTTTTCGCAAAATATAAATAAATTCGATGGATGATGCAAAACCGTCTAATTATTTATTATTATTATTATTAAAAAAATTTTTTATTCATTTTTAAAAATTTTTACTTTCCATTTTTTTTAATAGTTATTTATTATTATTTTATTTTTGACGCAGAAAAAAAAGAGAGAAAGAAATTAAAACATCTTTCACAAGAAACTGCAGTTCATTGTTTTTCATTACAATATACAGGTTTTTCTTACTCGCTATTACTGTGGTCGCTTGTTACAGCAGATCAATATTGCGGGTGGTATTTGTCGTAAAAGCAAGCAAAACACAAGACCAAAGAGCAACGCGCACATTGTATAAAAGCTATGGCCTTGCAGGCGCACGAGTTTTGAGCAGCGTTATTGGAAAGCATACTTGATTGACATTTAAAAACAGCGGTCTTTCCTCAATTAACTTCGATGCAAACCACGCATATTTAATCCTCGGCGCGAAAGCAGGTACTTAGAGCTCGGAAATTTTGCAAACATGCATCTAAGAGGTGACAATTCATGATTCATAAAATATCCAAAAAATGTTCAACTTTTCATATATTATAAAAATTAGCGATATCTAATCATCCACATAAAATCTTGCCAACACATTCAAACAAATTCATAGCCGACTATATTTCTATGTGAAAAGTTTATATGCAACAATTAGTTGTAAGTTCAAAATCCCAATTACAGTCTTTGTTATTTTTTACAAGCATTTCATGTTCCTCACGTACAAACTCGTAAACTAGTAAACTACTAGTAACAAGAAACTAGTAAAATCAATTAAAGATGAAAAAGTAGAAAATAATTATGTAAAAAAAATATGTCAAAAACAAACTTTTATTTATTGTACTAAAAAGTAGAAAAAACACACACACACACACACACACACACACACACACACACACGCACACGCACACGCACACGCACACGCACACGCACACGCACAAGCACACGCACACGCACACGCACACGCACACGCACACACACACACACACACACACACACACACACACACACACACACTGATATCAACTGTATTTAATTTACTGTAAAACAACCGTAGATTTGTCAAATGAATATCCTGAATCTGAGGATAGACGTGTGATGATAAATCCACTAATTACTATTTTGCCAAACTAAATGTGGTTAATGAAACTGACTGAATTGATCAAATTTAATATATATATATATATATATATATATATATATATATATATATATATATATATATATATATATATATATATATATATATATATATATTAAATTTGATCAATTCAGTCACACACACACACACACATTTTTATTCCTCAGAGGTACGGGGTCCTTCCCCTTTTACCATCTCCTCCTTCATTCCTTTCGACATTCACAATCCTTCCAAAGTTTCCCCCCAGCGTGTTGACCGCAGCCATTCTTTCCTAATGCACTACTGTATCGCATTTGCCCGAGGGCCCAGGGAAACTGCGGAAAACCTGGGCCGATACAGGCGGCTATATTTGTCTGAGTTTCAGTTGTATTGCCATCAGAAAGTCAGACAAACTGCCTCCCACTCAGAGGTTGACTCGCAAACCAGTGCCCGGGCAAGCGGTCACCGCTCCAAGTATTGGCAGTCTCCAATGCTGCTTAACTTCAGTGACCGCCGAGCCCGCACACCGACCGCGCACCATTCTCTGTCGGTTATCAAATTTAATAAACACTTATAAAGTTGAGCGCCACAAGCTTTTATTTATAGTGACATATAGGTGATTGGCAAAAAAAAATATTTTCTACTTTTTAGTACATTGAAAATTCAGGCCGACCATCTAATAGGGCGCAAGTTTCAAGCCGGCCGAAATTTCCGAGGGCTAATGGCTGATCATCGTGGCACCGGTGGCCACGGCTTTTTGCATGTTCGCTGTGAGTTTCAGGCACTTCTCCAATGCCCCCCCCCCCCAATCTTCCAAAAAATTGTGTCGGTCCATGCGCCAAACACCTATAGATCTTGGTGCGTAAAAAAAGTCGACCAACGATTGAAAACGTGCAGCTAACAAGTGTCGTCTCACGAACCTGTCGTAAACTACTTGCTTGTAATGAACCTCGTCCGAGTCAACATCCACCTCCTCGTCTCTATTGGTCCTTCTTCGCTTCTTGTTGCTCGTTCACGTGAATGCTTTGAGCATCCGTTCTCTGTTGTTCCTCAACGTCTCTTCCATTTCTCCGTATTCAAATTGGCATTTCTCTGAAATTCAGAAGAGAGAGAAAGAGAGAGAGGCGCGTTTCGGGAGAAAAATTAGAAACAAACAAGAACAGCTATCTGTTCGGTACTATTAAAAAACTGATCTATGTTTCAATTTTTTGGTCTCCACTTACTACGGTGTCGATGTCAGGAAATTGAGTAGCCAGGTCCTTCAGTTTCTTTTCTCGTTCTTTGGTCTCGTCGCCTTTCGAGTCGGCATCTCTCGGCCTCTGGAAGTTCTCGATCTCGCTGTCACTGTCATTGATACGATCGACGATCTTACGTTGCGTTTGAACTCTGGAAACGGTCAAATTACTATCGTCGTCCGCTAAAAGAAGACAACACCAGACGTTCGTACTTTTTTTTCTCAATGTCGATGATGATTGCGAAGGAAGGAATTTAAAAAAATAATCCGGGCGGTAGGAATTGCAAAAGATGAACAATTTACTCACATATGATTTGTTATCGGCTTTCTTTGGAGACGAAATTTGCTAACATTTTTTAGGAGTCTTGAGCTACCTGTGTCCGTTTCAATTGCAGACAGCGTCAAGCGACATTACGAAGACCTTCGTCGCGAAGCATCGCGTAACAATATTACTTCGACCGTTTTTTCCTATTTCTTCGTATACTCGACGGTCCCCGACAAATGTATGACAAAAAATGTTCTTCTGTGTACGCGCTGGGATCCGCGGTGAGAATCTGCGAGTATACTATCAAATTACTATCAAATTTTCGTTTCAATATTACGACGTATACGGGGGTCGTTTGGACATAAATTAATTTTGTAACCGTAAATAGGGCGGTTTTTTTATGCACTTTCACTGCCTGTCGGCTGTCACGCTCTAACCCCACTCAGAGGTTAGAGACGGTAGAAACCATACATTCGAAGAATCCGGCTGTTGATGTTTCTAGTGTGCTATCGTTTGTTTGGAGCAGCGTTGCCCGGGTGACGCGAGGAATCGCAGAGCGAGTCGACAAACGGTGCACTTCAGGCTGAAACGCGGCGTTTCAGCGTGAAATGAGTCTGGAACGATTGTGAGGTGTTTGTTTGGTTTTTTTTTGTGGTAAAAAATGTGTACCATGGTCAAAAATTTACCATTTGGTGGTAAAAAATTCGCTCGGAAATTCGGCCGAATATTACGAGATCTCAAGATTGAGTAGACCGATCGAAAAATGACCCAAACAAAATCGATAGGAAAAAATAACATTTCATTGGTAAAATGTCATTAAATTCTCGATTCATGGCCGCGTCTTCGTGTAGTGTCGAATCTAAGGTAAAAAGTCGTCTGTTAAAGGCCACCTTACTGTATAAAGAGTCATGGCGTGTTCGTCGTCCGTGATAGCTCATATTTCTTATGGCTGTGGTGCTCACATTTTCTTTTTGTTACGTGGCGCCAAGACGCTGCCGCGGTTTTTGATTTGTCCGATTCACCAACAATTCTCGTTTTTATAACCAATTTAGGGCCGACTTTTGAGCGACAACATTTTTTTTACATTTCGCGAAAAAACGATATTTTTTAGTAAGGTAGATGGCCCAGTAATCGTCACGTTAAGCAGATTGCTTGACTTTGCAAATTTATATAGCTGAACTAAGAAAGTGGGTAAAAGTTATTTTAAGTCGTTTTTAATCAGTTTTTTTTCATTACGAAGAAGAAGGTCGTTGTGAAATTCCCGTGCCTGGTATAGTTTTCGAGAAAATATTTCGTAAAGGTTATAAGATGCTATTGTACGAGTCATCGTCATGCTGCCATGACAGTTGGTCTGGTAATCGCCATGGGAACGTCCCACTAATCGTCACATGCGTTCAAACTGCTTTGAAGCCTTCCCAGATAGCAATTTTCAAAAAGTTGTCCAAAAGTCGGCTAAAAGGGTACCAAATGTCCGCCCGGAAGTTATCTTAAAGTCAACAACCATCCAAAAAGATAACTGTTGGGCACATGATAACTTAAAGGTAACTTCCAAGCGGATATTTGGTACCCATTTGGACATCTAATAGACAACTATTTTGAAATTGTGACCTGGGTTATATACCTTTGAAAAAAAAATTGTTTTTTTTTTATTGACTTAAATTATGTGTAAACATGTCGAAAATAATATGCAAAAGTTATTTTAGGTGGACATTTTTTTTAAACGTAGGAAAATGGTTTTAAAACTTTAAACGCGTTTTTCATGAAGAAATGTTTTCAAAATCGGACGGACTCGCATGTCCTGCATTTTTTGACCGGTTGACTTCAAATTTCAACTATAACTTCTTAGATACATTTTATAGCGATGTACACACGATTTTTACAATCGTTTAACAAATGCGATTTTTGGAAACGAACAAAGGCCGTTGTTTCAGTCGAAAATGCGATTTTCTTAGAAATCGGGCTAAATGTACAAAAATCAAAATTTTATAATAATCGTAGTAGTAAAATTCATGTAGATTACGGGGAAAAGAAAATTCTTCTGGGTGCACATGTGCGACTCCAACGAGTCCGCTCGTTGGAGGTACCTACAGATATGTGAAATAAACCCTCTAAACCTCGTTTTGCTTGCATTTTTAGTATTTTTTTTAAATCCCAAAAAGCCTTGTATTCCGACCATCCAAAGGTAAATAAGGCCTTAACTAATTATGCAATGGTTCGTAGGACTTTGATGGCTCGATTATGGCTGCATATAGAACGGCAGAATAATTTTTACGCACTCTGTCACAAATTTCATGATTTTTATTAAAACATTTGATAAAGAGTTTGAAACATCAATTTCTCTTCCATGGAACTTTATTAACTTCAAAAATAAATCTAATTATTGCCTATTACGTCAGAATTATAATTTTTATTTATTTGTAGTTATTATAAATGACTATTTTTTCATAAAATAATTTTTAATATTATTTCCATCGAGTGCTGTTCACCTGTGTTCAAGACATACCCAGTTATCGACATGGCCACAACCCAGTAATCGACAACATTTATTTATATGTATATCTTTTCACTATCGCGAATATGTGTATGACGATTACTGGTCCGTGGATCCTTCAGACAATGCTAATTACGGACCCAATATTTCTTTTCTGATTTTCTATAAACTAATATTCGATTCGTAAGACTCATTTTTTGCTAACATTGTCCCAGTTATCGACAGCCATGGCGATTAATCGGCAAGGTGTTTATGTTGCTGAACCGGTAATCGTCATATATGACAATTCGTTGAAATTAACATAAAACTATATTTTTTTATGCTGAACGCAAAACTAAAATCCTTGTTAATCACGTGAAGGAAAACTTGCTTCACGCAAGTCCACAGGCATTGTCAAATCACCCGAGATGTGACATGGTTCACGGTATCCTCGGAATGAAGGATTCCGCCGAAATGACAGCTAGACGTCGTAGCGGAATATATTTAATTTGATTATTCTTTTATACGTATACTTACGGGTGTGAAAATGTAATACAATATAGTAAATACCTCCTGGAAGCTAATATACCACAGATCTGCACGAAGGACTGATTTTCTTCTTAAAATACCTATTTAATGCGTAAACATGACGATCTCTAGGATCCTGATGGCCACTGGGCCGACTACCTTAGTGGTGTCTACTTCTCTAGCGAAACTAATGGAAATGACGATTCTTTTCCTTCTAGGCACTAATCCATAAAAGGTCTGCGTCCTCCCACAGAGAACCTAAAAAACGCTTTTAGTGTAGCTACAATTGAGTCGGCATTTTGTATTTCTTTCATAATTTTTTTTTCATACACCTGTAGAATTAACCCTCCAAACCTCATTTTGATTATTTTTTTAGTATCGTCAACAAACAAATTCCCAAAGGACTCTAATTTTTCGATGAGCCACATCTCGTGCAAACATGTGCCCAGGCATTCCCTACTTTATGTCGGGCCCTGACCAGATTTGCTTTGTCTGATTTACCTGACGGGGCCCTCTCATGGAACAGATTGAGAAGATCACAAAATCGTTTTTTACGGTTACCCTCGATGTGGTACAGCATTAGGTGGTATACTGATACGTATACCTTTGCACTTGAGATGTGACTCGCTCACCACTCGAGTAATGCAAGCAAAAAGGGTTATTTCACAAGTATCGCAGAATCATAAGTGTAAGTTTATGATTTAGTTTATGATTTATGAGAAGTGCACGCTGTAAGCATAGCACTACTGTACGTATCTGTACTGTATCTTGCTTACGCGAAGCGCTTCGCTCGTAGCCACCTGGCGGATTGTTGGTGAAAGACATTCAAGTAATGCCTTCCCGGCCAGATCATTGATATTTCCCAACATGGCGATAAGGCGTTCAAAAACCACGAATGACCGGCTTTACTTTTTCGCCTCATTAAATAATTTAACTAAGCGTTATGCTCAAATCATTAGTTATGGTAATCCCAGTATTTATGATAAGCATTTTTATAGTCTGAGTATGGTTCTAACAGTGTTCCGTTGATCGCCCAGAACGTTGTAATTATGGTATAAGACGTGCAAATAAAATGCTTTATATTAAAGACTGGACATCTGCCTTCAAATCAAAATCACATTAGGTGCCCATCTCCTAAAGCATATGAAATAAAGTTCGTTTTGTAAAACATGTGCCACTGTTCCAACTGTACCCATACCAGCGGCGGCTGTAACAGGGCTGGTGGTCAGTTGTAACACATCCAAATAACACACAGTGCTGGCATTGTGATTATTTTTCAAATTAAAAACACGTATTGAGGTACTTTCAAATTACTTTACTCCAGTATATCACTGTTTATTGTTGTTTAGGTAAAATTTTTGTAGTCCCATATAATCAGTCTACAACATTAATGAAAACAACGTTGACATATTTATTATTTCTATCCTAAACTAGCGTTAAATTGGAAGAACCCTTTCAATTAATGAAGATAATTGTTTAACGTATCAACGAAACGCTTCTTGAACAATTTAAGTGATCGTCGCAGTGTAAGGGGTTGAGACATTTGTAAACGTTTAATTCATTGTTTTACATTTGTCTAACGGTTGAAAATGTCTTGGAAAAAACTACTATCTGAACACTTTTGGGTCAATATAGTGTGCTATATTGATAGTATTGCTAAGAAACTTTCATTATTTTCAGAGGTCCAACAATTTGTCATAACGCAAACCGTAAGAGCCTTTGAAATTTCAGTTTTCACCTGTTGCTTCAGCTGCAAATATTTTCAAATATTTACAAAGCTGCACAGTTTACTATGTTCAGTGGATGAAACTTTTTAGCTATCATCATAATTAATGGCTGGTCTATTTGAGTTTTTTTTATTCGGTGGTGAGGATCTTTGGGTGAACGCGTCCATTTTGGGCTGTACAGATGATTTTTGTACTGCACGAACTGACGACGACGATACTGTATTTGAATCAACTGAAATTAATCGCTGTCCTTGATGTTGTTCATGTTTAAGTTCGGTGCAAGGATAGACAGATTCAGCTCTATTATCATCAACAGGTACTTGACGTTCCACTGGTGCTGTAGAAATGGTGAGGGGGTTTCGTTTGAAATGCTTAGTCAAATTACCTAAGCTGCCGGACGTAAATAAAATCATTTCGAAACAATACCTAATTGCATTTTCCTTTCTTTGAGTCTTCTTCCTTAAAATGGTTCCAAAGTGCGCTGGTTTTTCTTCGTGAAGCTATTTTTCCAGCTATTTGTGTATACACTATTACTGTGTCCAGAATTCGTTCACTAACAATAAGTGAACCAATTTCGGACCGACAATGAGCCGCCGCGGGGCTTTCCGAACGTCGTGAAGAGTCGGGAACCTTCGGGAAGAGTCGGACCACGTCAGTCCAGAAAAAGTCGGACCGACTCTTCCTGAGCGTTCCCGACTCTTTACGACATTTGGGAAGAGTCGGACTGTTCGGTCCGAAATTCGTTTACTTAGCTTATTACTAACATCATAAACTTTTCTTAGCTCATTACTAACATCATAAATACCGGGCTTAATAATAACTAATTATTTGTGCATAAGGAACAACCAAATTATTTAATGAGGCAAAAAAGTAAAGCAGGCCATTCGTGGTTTTTGAACGCCTTGTCGCCTTGTCAGGAAATATCAATGTTGTAGCCGGGAAGACATTACCTGAATGTATTTCGCCAACAATGCGCCAGATGGATTCAAGCGAAGCGCTCCGCGTAAGCAAGATCCCATCGAACGAAGATAAAAGTTCGACCTGTGGTTGTACCACATACAGAAGTGCGATGTCGCGCGCACTTACGCTTATGATTTTGGGATACTTGTGAAATAACCCTTTGCACTCGAGACCTTTTTCGCCCGGACAGTAAGTGGTGAGCGAGAGTCACCTCATCGAGTGCAAAGGAATAATAAGTATGAGTAACACCTAATACTATCTATTTGACTCGGGTAAATTGCCAAAAGACCTTCCACTACTTGATCGTTTCCCTGTTCACTTCCTAATCAGTTCCCGAAAAAGGAACTGACTTTATATAGGGAAGGCAGATAAGGGGCAGTACCTTAATCCCGACTCAAATTTCTACATGGGATCCGACTGAAAATTACTAGAAAACCACAAAACTAGACGGTCCGAATATTTTACTCGTCTCAGCGACAAATGTTTTGTAATTCTCGTTACCAAACACGCGCCGTTCACGAGGAAGTTTCATTTCCATCCATCAGCGGTGCTGCGTGACGCGCGATATGCGAAATATGATCCCGGTTCGATTCAGGCACAGGTACGATTTCGACAAGTCTACGATACATACATAGCGATGGATCTCGAATTGAACAGGGTGGGCGCTGGGAATCGTGAAATACATGCGAAATGGGTACCAGGTGGTGGAGCAGGAACCTGCGGGTATAAGAGACTCAGTAGTAGCATCCCGTATGAGGCAGACGCCGTTGTACATGGCCGAGAGGGGGAGAAAGACCGCGTTGGAAGGTTAGCGTCCTTTTTTTCGTTCTCCCTCCGATCTCTCCTTCCGAGCGGATCACGCTAGAGGAGGTCTCGTCGCCGTATACTCGCAAATCCTGCAGGTATATAAAGTGCGAGCTTCTCTGTGCCTTAGCACCTTTTTTACAGAATTTTTTTTATCCTGTCCACTCGCATACTCTCGCGGCGGCTCCCAACTATTTTTCCTCTTTTTCTCATAGTTATATAAATATATTGGCCGTGCGCGCGAATGCTCGATTCTTTTTCTCGCTGGCGTCTCCTCCCTCTCGCGCGAGCGGCAACCCTCTCACCTCAGCTCCCTCCCGTCGCGTTCCCTCCGGCCAAAACCCTCTCGCGCGCTAGAGCCGTAGAAAGAGTTTTGTCAAAGAGTGGGGAGGATCGATTTTTACTGGGGCAACTGCTTCCTCCTTTCTCCCTGCCCCTGAGCTTCTCCGCCTCTTCCTCTTTCTCCGAGCGCCGTGCACCCTCCTGCATCGCCCCACTCCACTTTCGCCCCCGTACACCACGACATCAACCACCTTCTTTTCCTCTTTTGATATAGGAGTTTACGTACACACACATACGCGCTCACATGTGTTTCTGTTTGTGCGCGAGAGCCAATGCGTGGGTGGAGGACACGACGGGAGTATACGTGCCCATTTTCGCTCACTCCCCAACTGTTCTACGATATAACTATAGAAGGTAAGCTCTTTCTTTCTTCCGGTCGTTCTTTCTTTCGCGTTTCATGTCCCACGATTTCCAACTATCGTCCTCGCTCCTACGCCTCCTCCTCCTTCTCCTCCTTCCCCGCTTTCTACTTCTTCCCTTCTGCCCTGTTAGGGTACCTTCACCGGTGCGAGCAGCAGCCATGTCGTGCCATGCCGTCCCGCTCTCGTAATGCACCCCCGTCGCGCTCTCGCCTCTCCTCGGTGCGCTTTCTCTTTTCCAATCCCCTCTCTCTCTTTCTCCCTTCGCATCCCTCCCTCTTTCCTTTCCCGTATATTCCAGCACTCGCAAAAAGAGACACGATCCACGAAAAAATCCGGCTCCCGATCCTTCTTGCTTTCCCTTCCCTCCCCGCTGTGCCACAGGCGCCGCCGACTCTTTTTCCAGGCTCGAGCACTACCCCTCAAACTCTCGCGCGCTTTTGCCCATCGCTTGCCGCCAACACACACACACGCGCGCGCGCACACACCACACGTACACACAGCCTACGTACGTCTATGCACGCGATCTGCAACACTCCCTTCCTCGCCCCGTATCCCGGTTCGCGCGACCGCTCTTGGGAATTCCACGATTTTTCTTCGTAATCCCGGGCTCGTTTGGTTTCGCGGTATTATATACGTGGAGCGCGGGAGATTTGCCTGCGCGAGGAGAGCTTCCAAGGTTTTTTCTTGCTGCGGAGCCGAAAGCTTTTACGCCCTGGACTCTCTCGTGATCTGGGAAGAATTTCGGGCGCGGGCAGCACTTTTTTTTAGCCAACGTTCAGCAATACAAGTGCGCTCTTCAATTTTCCCGTCGTTTCGTATATACCCTTTTGGCGGTTTTCCTCCAAGTGTGCAAGTCTGAATGCTTCACTGAAACTGCCGCGTGAGCGGAGTTGGCACGCATCATGACGACGTTGGCCTCAACGCTCGCTCGCGCGATCAATTACTCGATCATTCGTTGATCGATGATGGCGTATCTTGTTCTCGAGTATAGACGAGTTCGAACAGTCACGGATAATCTCTTTCGTCAATCCTAATATTACTTCTTGCGAGGTAATGTACATTTCCAGCGTGACAATGGCCACGTGTTATTTTTAAGGCTTTCGCCTGGAGATTCGGCGACCGAGAAAAATGATTTTTAATGATTTTCGCAAGTCCTCAACGAAAAAAAATATTTCGTACTTTCGTGATGGGCAGAATTGGCCAAAAAATCGGCATTGTGCAATGAGAAAACAGTTTATTTATAGTAAAGAAATACATTTAGTTAGCCCTTTTATTAAAATATTCATTAACTGTTACAAAATTTGTAAGTCGTTAAGAAATATGCGTGTTCTCATGGGAAAATGTTATAGCCATAGTATTTCTTTGAAAATAATAATTTATTTGATTACTTTTATTTCTCTAAACTCAGTAGATGTTTATGGTCATCGAATAACGAGTTGAAATTGTGATATGATAATACAGTTTCAAGGAGTAGAGATTTATTCACAATTCATATATTTAGATTCGGGGCCGTTAGCTTATAGTTGCCGCGACTATCCTGTGTTCAATGCAAATGAACATGTCACAACAATTAACTGATATTCAAACAACTTCTCTATGTAATGCAAATAAGGATTTATGAACTATTAATGAATCTGTTTTTAAGATGTGGGTCCCGTAGTTCTTTGAGATAACAGTCGTACAGTTATTACAAAATGAATAATGGCAATAATTAAAAAATCTTCAGTTTAATCAAATATAGCCGTGTTAATCGTTAGCAAATTACTGTTTAAAAAATCTACGAGTCGTCTCAAATAATGATTTATTACTAGTTAACAAATCTGTACTTGAGATAACTGTCGTACATTTGGCAAGACCGTTAACTTTGTACGCTACCATGGCCCTTTGTCGCAGAAGCTCGTTCGTGCTCAGACGCGACGTAGATACGATCGAGGTATACTGCAGACTGTGCGTATGGCTCTGCCTATTTTCTATGAGAGTTGTTCCTAGCTCTACGCCGTATTGATGCTACTATCTTTGTTGTCCTCCGATTAACGGACTTGCCACTTGGAGAAGATAAATCGTTGTCCAACGATTTGTCCTCTACAAGTAGCAAGGAACAACTCTCATAGAAAATGAGTGTTGTTCCTTGTACACTTGCCCACTAGCACTATATTGTTACATTGATTTAACTGCACATTCATCTGCCGACAGTCAATGAATGACATTGTCCAAATATCCATTTGGTAACTATACACGAATCTTCATTTGTGCGAATATAGAATATCGTTCACTCAACTATCCTTTACATCTGGGACAACTTTTCCACTGATCTCATTGAATAAACGCCTCAGTTATAGGAAAAAAGTATTTAGAGTATATTAATACGAAGCATTGGGTTAGACCAACTGTATATCTATTGGCTGTTAAGAAAGGTTCTGTTCCATTAAAGTACCTATTTCTTCACTATTACCAAATTTTTGTGATAATTTAGAGGCTCAAATGAATGATTCATCAACTGTAAAAAGATATTCATTTCACCATATCCAACTTTACCATTTGTTGATAGTTAACAAATCCTGGTAAATAAAAATAGATTGTTTTCTCAGTGTGCTGAAAAATAAATATTCCATTTTGAGGATAGCAGAATGAAGATAATTTATTTCAAACACAAGCCAATCCGGCAAGAACTGTCTTGTGTTTCTCGTCAACGAGAAAAAAATTATCAAAGATGCATTTCAAAGTGAATAAATAAAATTTAATTCCATTTAAAAAAAGGTTTTTTTAGGAGTGTTGCGCATGCGGCGTTTAATTATCTTCAATTTGTCGAACTTAAAATAGAGTTTGGATTTTTCTCCAGAATGCTCAATTTTTTCTGGTACATACTACTCGTCACAAAAATACGCTATTAGTTTTTTGGAGATTCGAAAAACGATTAAAAATATTTTTTTTGCCTCCACATCTCTGCGCTTAAAAAATGGCTCTCTTAAAAAAACACAAGGCCACCTTATAATTGTTACTTTGTATATATAGACTACACACATCTCCATAATATATAGGGTGAGTTTGCAACTTGTGATACCTTCTTATATTGGGCAATTCCTACGCCCGTGCGGCCGTCCGCTCGGCGTGTCGACCAGTGAAGTAACTCTGAATAAATAAGTATCCACAGGTGAATGGTGGAAGGCTTTGCCGACTGAGTTTGAGGAGGCACGCGGAAAATATATACATAGTAGGGACAAAAGACAAGGGCGTCGAGATAAATGCGGGGGAGTTTAACGGCAGGTAGTTACTGAAGGGAAAGGGAGACAAGAAGGTGTGTGTATGTGCAAGAGCGAGGCAGAGGGGGATGAAAAGTGGAGTCAGAGGTCACGAGCACGGATCAAGTCGAGCGGGACGTATATGAGAGAGAAGAAACTGGAGAGAAGAAGGAAGGCTGCGGAAAACACGAGAAACGTAGCTTGCAGCCCTATCCTGGTAGTAGTGGAGCAATGTGTACGGCTCTGGCGCGAGTAAAATACAGAGGAGGGAGGGGGGAGGAGTGCATCTTGCTCCTCAACGAACAATGCGCGGAAAAGTGCAACGGAGCAAAGAAACACAACAAAAAGAAGAGAACATAGTAGACGAAGAAGAACCCGAAGTAAAAAAAAGCAATACGACAACCAAGGTGGAGAGAGAATATATAGAGCGAGTCGAAAAGAAGAAAAAGATAGACTGCGCCGTTATGGAATTCAGGGCCGCCCGAGGAGTCGTTTTGCTTGTTTTGCTTCTTATTCTTCTTCGGTCTCGTTGCCGTCGTCGACCACGACGATGTGGAGGTAAAAGAGCACAAGGATAAGAAGAATCGCAGATGCAAGGCCAGCGAGGATGAGAGGGGCAGAGCTAGGGGGTGAAGAAAAGAGAAAAAACCGAAGAAATGAATGGACCAACGGTAGTTGTGCTCGTCCCACTAGTGCCCTACTCTTCTTCCCTTAGATCCTCACTGTTCTCTTTGCAGTCCTCTCCTGTATACTTATTGCTTTATTCCACGTCTTCGTCTCCATCGTCTTCTTCTTTTGCACCTTATCCAACGCATCCTTCGTTCACTTTTCCTCCCTGTGCACCAACGATCTCGTATTTTTATTCTTTTTCTCTCGAGTGACCTGGACCCAAACAAATACTCGAGAAACTCAACATATTACGGCCATATGGCAAAATTTTATGTTATGCTTTTCCTTTTGAAAAATTATTCATTTGACACCACTGCCTTACGAGAAAACATCCTAAATTCCCGAAACGACACTTCCAGCTTTTTCCCCCTCGCACGATCACGAAAAATGTGAATATTTTCTTTTTGGTGATTTGTTTTGTAACTATTTTAAAAAACTGGAGGATCTTTCGATAAAGTCGAACCTAATATATTGGAAGTGAGCCGAGGCAGTTTGGAACATTTTTTTCAGTTTTTACCATGTAGGTATCTTTTATGGACGAAACGTGCTAGCGTGTTGATGATGAGAAAGAGAGAAAGATATTACTATGTTCTTCCATTGCAACTTATGAGTATAGATATATGACTAGCCACACTCATCTATACCACACATATACATAGACTCATAATTATATCGACTTATATAAATACAAATAATTGCTAGATATTGTGTCCTAGTTGATCATTTGTATACATCGGTATAGATGGCCAAATAGATATCATGTCTTAGTTAAAATATGAGGCACCTATCAAGAATCCAAATAGATCGTGAAGCAGCATATCGAGAGTGGGAGACATTTTACGCGGTTAAAATCGCGTACGATATTGAATAAAATAAAGAAATCGCATCTAAAATTAGACGAAATAAGACTCACCTGGACGGAATGATACAACGTAATAAAAGGCACTACAAATACAAAGTCTTGGAGTAAGAGTAGAGGTAGCTGAAATAATACAAAATCATAAACTATACTGAAGTAAACCATGCTCTTATCAGTATATTGCAAGCGTTGGTACCTCAAAGCTTTAATACACTAAGAGGAAAGTTCATAGTATTTACAAAGAAGAACGCTTATGGTAAAATAGGGGATAGTGAAATTCCTTATAGTTTATTGATACCGCAATCATAATATGGTTAACACAGCTATAAGCGGGAATCATATCTGAACATTCGATTTCGGTGGCGAGTTTGACTATCTATGAGGTTGAAGTTTGCATCGTTAGAAAGCAATAAAAATTAATATTTCTTAATTATTTTAATTTATTTTAGCATATTTGATGCACAAAAATTCCGCGATATTTTTAAAAGATATTCATTTAGTGATCTACTATATAGATCTACAAACAATATGTACTTGTATTTGTAATATAATAAAAATAAGAAAGTTCGAACTTCAAAAAGAACTTTCGTTGCATTCCAACGATGCAAACTTCAACACCATGACTATCTACCCGTGCACAAATGTGTCCGGGCATTCCCTACTTTGTGTCCGGCCCTGACCAGACTTACCTTGTCTGATTTACCTAACCGGGCCCTCCGATGGAACAAACCGGGAAGATCGCAAAATCGTTTTTTACGACTTACCCTCTATGTTTGGAAATTATAATCTTCTGGCCGGGATACATTGCGAGCAAATACATCTTCACGTAATGTCTACCCGCCCAGAACATTAACTCCTGAAATGTGAAGCCTTTCTTTAAGAACTAAAAAAAAGCTACTTTCCTTTGCAATTCTATTCATCATTAAAAGCATTCATTTCATAAATTATAATCGACGAAGATAACAATGCTTATCATAAATACTGGGATTACGATAACTAACGATTTAAGCACAAAGAATAGTCAAATTATTTCACGCGGCAAAAAAGTAAAGCAGGTCATTCGTGGTTTTTAAAGGCCTTGTCGCCATGTTGGGAAATATCAATGTTCTGGGTGGAAAGACATTACCTGAATGTATTTCGTCAACAATCCGCCAGGAGGCCACAAGTGAAGCGCTTCATGTAAGCAAGGTACCATCCTACGAGGATAAAAGTTCGTCCTGTGAGTTGTAGCACGTACAGAAGTGCTATGCTTACAGCGTGCACTTACGCTTATGATTTTGCGATACTTGCGAAATTAACCATTTGCACTCTAGGCCTATTTCGCTCGGATCTGTGTGATCTGTGTACGTTTTTCTGGCTCTGCCTATCAGGAAATGCAAGCAAGCATATGTACACACTCATATACCACTAGCGAGTAGATAACCAACAAACAATATGTTGTCGAAATACTAAATTGAATAAACTCTCGATTTTACCTCCTCAAGGATTCCAAAAACGCTGAAACGTCATTTTCAATTTCCTCGTTTGTTCCTGGTTATTTCCCGATCTATTCCCTACAAGTTTTCTGGTAATTTACCCCTATTCTCCGGCTCATTCCTGATCAGTTTCACATAAAGGACACGGCGGATCGGGACCTAGCCTTAGACCCGTTACATTGCGAACCTATTTCAGGGTGGAAGGCCCGACCAGAGCCTGATATCTAGGGAAGGCACATTAGAGGCAGTACTTTTTCCCGACTCAAATTTCTACACGGGTATTATTTCCGAAACAATGATTAACTATTAGAAAAGGCTTGCCAATATAGATATGGTTAATTCAGTGCTATCACAACATCCTGTGATATCACAACATCTTGTGATAGCACTGAATTAATATTAACTGATTAATTAACTTTATAAATAAAGTTTAATTATAAATAAAATTTAATTAATAAATATTAATATAATTAACTTGTGATAGCACTAATTAAGTGCTATCACAACATCTTGTGATAGCACTGAATTAACCATATCTATATTGGCAAGCCTTTTCTAATTTTCTAAAAAACTATTCCGATGCGCCAAACATCTATTTAAGCAGTGACTTATATAATCGAAAAAGCTGTGCAAAGTTTCACCTGAATCTGAGGCAAAGCTATTCGGCAGTTTAGCCGGAAATATTTCTCTCTGTTATGCCATATCTAGGATCAAGATGTCACGAGCACTCGATAGCGTAGTGGCAGCGTGCGTAGTACAGGCAGAAGATAGGCAGGTAGATTGTAGGTTCGATTCCATGTATAGAGAAATATTTTCTTCGAAATAAATCATTACAGGAGGTCAGGGAATGACGACTCTTAATAAAAAATAATTGAGGTAGAACTCAGTTGAGTATTTTATTCCGGATTTATTAAAAATTCTCTGCATTTAGTAGACGGACATTGCTGCCTTGAACCAACACGCATGCAGTGTATAAGAAACAATCGAATAACACATCGAATACGCATATAGCAGGTCGTATCTTATAATAGGGTACGACTCACTATGAACATTATCGCAAATCACAAGCAACATTTTTAATCAATGTATGTACATTTCAGTCCCGTTCAGTGTAGGATGTTGGGGGAGTAGATTTTTGAGTGTCAGGGAATATCCATTTCATGAAAGTCTACTATATTATATAGCGCATTGAATAATCAACGTATGCTTGTAAGATTAGTGATTGCGGACGACATATGTGACATATGTGACGACATATTTATGCAACTGTTAAAATATCAATAAACCGTACTATACTTTTGGCAGTAACAATGGCTATAAAATATTATTTTCCCCTCAGAAAGATAGAAAATATAGTTAAAATGTGGTTGAAAACACCATATATCTCTCTCAGTGTACATCATAAAGTTATTATCAAGAATTCTATTGAATGGAACTAGTAACTAGAATAACGATTAAACAACGAATAATGAATTAGAGAATTTTTAGGAAGGTAAACAAGTAGAGAAAGGCATCCATCAAGGTTACACACGTTTTTTAAATATCACACACATATAAAAAATTGGCTCGTCCATCTAATATACGTGAACACTTTGTCTAACGAGTTAAACGGGAGGAGTTCCATCATTGCATCCCACAGTGGAGCACTTTTGTAGTACGCCCGAGAAGTTCATAAGCTCGTCGAGGGAGTAATTCCGCTTGTTGTTTCATATTTTTTTCTTCTTTCCGTCCCCTCTTTTTTTCTTCATCTTTCGTGAGTTTTTTTTTACTGCCTATGGATGCGGTGTTGCTCTGGTGATAAGTGATTAAGCGATTAGCGAATGCCGCCACAGCGATATATATATATATATATGCGGGTTTAGAAATGCTTCGCGAGACGTGACGTTGCAAAAGCGATTATTAAAATAGTCTCGGCTCACTGGGCTCCATAGTTTTTTTTCACCGAAGTCGTATTACATACATTCATCCCTCTCTCTCTTTTTCTTTCTCGCTCTCTCCCGTGGTCCCTTTATTCTTATTAATTATAGAATAATGAGCCAAGTATGCCGCTATTGAATCATCTTTTTTTTTCCTTTTCTCCCGCTGCTTCACTATGTATCTCACGTGCAGTTGCAACAAAAGAGAATCTGTCGCATAATCAATCGACTGGTAATAGCAATTATTCAGGCCCCGGTGAAGCCAATTCTCACGAAGCTCTGCGTTCTGTGTCGTTTGGCAAAAAAAGATTTCGTAAAAGGTTTGTCGCGGTGGATAAGGCTATGAAAGAGTGACCGATCATAGCTGGAAGAATAGCCCGGAGGGGGCTGCAAATGCACTACCGTTATTGAGGATGGAATAGCCTTTGAACTATACGAATCTTCTGTCCGAATTTTTCACATATGTTTATTGATCCTTAAAGATGTGCACAAATATAAATAAAAATTATTCATTGTCACGAAACCTACTTTTATACGTTTGGTCACAACGGTGCAGGTTAAACGCCCCCAATCGGTCATCAGTGTTGTGGGCGTTGTATGGATCCGAAAAAAAATCGTGTTGTGATGTTTGGTAGCAGATTCTGTAAAAAAATATTCCAATCTGGCGGCCAGCTAATCTTCTTCCTGAAATGTTTTACATATGTTTATTGATCCCTCAAGAATTTGTGCAAATTGAAGAAAAATAATGGACATTGTATGAATTTGAAAAAAAAACCCAACATAATCTTAATCTCTGTGAGTGTTGTGAAGTTTGGTAGCAGATTCAGCAAAAAAATGTTACAATTTGCCGTCATGCTTATCTTTAATTATCAATTTTTTCAATTTTTCCGACCATTCTACGAGTTAGACAATAAAAAATTATTTCGCCTCAATTCTTCTACCAACGTTGAAAAATAGTCTACTGAGGGTGTATGCCAAATCTGAACCCAATCGTAGCTCCTTACAATTTCTGTGACAGCTAATTTTATCAGTGTCATTAAACGGGTTTCACAAACATATTCATGATGGTCTGCAGAATTAAAAAAAAAAACGATTTTTTAAATTCTTAGCCAACAATTATCAGACTGCCTTAACGGGACTGCTAAGGTTGGGGCTCATTGGGATTAGTGTTTATTGGTAGGGGAGACCGAGGAGAGTTGTGACAGAGGAGAGTTGTGACAGGGAGTATTTCTCAAGCGGTTGCGTCAGTACGACGTCTGCATGAAAAAAAAACCGAAAAGTCAATTTTTTACCAAAATTTTGATTGTATTTATATTGTTATATATTACAGTCATGCGAACATGCTATTTTTTCTTTTATTGTGTGGTTTTTGAAGTTTCAAAGCATAAAATTGTCTTGCTGTGTTTGCATCTTGTTTCGAGATTACGAATTATTATTCTGACCAGGTCGCGATTTTTGGCACCAAGGAGAGTTGTGACACGCTGTCACAACTCTCCTATTTAAGTTTATTTTCTGGTTAGCTTATTTTACATGCTTTTTACAATGTTTTTTTTTGCGTTTATATGTAATGTTCGTTTATTTTAGTCAATTCTCATAACCTACGTTTGACATAAAAAGTATTCGGCAATTAAAGTCTGCCTTCAAAATGACATTTTTGTCAGGAACCTATTTATGCATGTGGTTTGGTGTTGTATGCTGAATTGCTATTGTTTTGTTCCAGAATGCCTAATAATTATACACGAAAGTCTGTCATAACTGTTTATCAGATTAAATTAAGATTTTTGACTTATTTTAAAACGACTGATCTCGTACTGATGCCTTAATTACTTATAAAAGATTTAATAATTGTTGTGTTAATGTTCCATATTATTGTAGTTGCTACAATTATTAAGATTTTGAACTGATGTTAAAACGACTGGTCCCGTTACTATGCCACAATTACTTATTAATACTCGTTATGTTTATAATTCGTGTTATTGTTGCACAATTCTGTCTGGTGACAATTAAAGTACTTTTATGCAAAAATGAAAGTGAGTTTTGCTTGTAATTCAGATAAAAGTATTTTCATCTATCAAATATAGTCTAGATACACAGCTGTCACAACTTACCTCGGTACCTGTCACAACTTACCTCGGTGATAGGAGAGTTGTGACAAAGGGAATAGTTTCAGTTTTCGCGGATTTTCTGAGAAACCTTATAACTTTAATTAACTTTGATGACTGTTTTTAATAGAGGAAGGACTGAGATATATTGAGGCATAGTTCAGCATCGTGGTATGTTTCGTTATTGAGATATGTTCTTTTAAGTAAAAATTGTCACAACCCTCCTCGGTCTCCCCTACTTTGCACGAACAAAAAAACAAATTGAGAAGCAAAAGAAACAACTAAATCACATTTGGGAGTAAAAACACTTTTCTCGTCCCAAAGTTTGCGTTGATGTTTATAAAATTGTTTCGAAAAACAAAACAAAAATATGACTCAACAGACTATGGAGAACCTATTTCCAAAGATAAAGAAATATTTAAAATTGTTCAAGTCATCGCGCTGTCCGCCTCAGCATGATGACTTTTTCTTGAAAGACTCGAACATTGTTGATTATAATAAACAATTCAAAATTGATTCCCTGAAAATGTTGGACGTATGTAACCTGTAAAACAGCGAGCTGAATTGCAATATGTAGCCTGCGAATTATAAGTTTCCGTTGAATGTTAGGATTCTAATTTAAAAAATGACAGAATCAGCACAAATGACGATCAGCACAAGGTTGGGGCCCAGAAAACCGTTGGATTTTCAATATATTTTTCTGATAAAACTATTGGGATCAGGAGGTCGGAATTTTACGAATGATTAATATATAATCTTGCCAAGTGTGTGTGTGTGTTTTTTTTTTAATATTGATAAACAATAAAGTTCGTATTAAAGGGTGTCTCAAAATGATCTGGCATTTTAAATTGCGCGCCATTTTTTTGTGGCGAACATAGAGTACTGATCTTTGACAACTGGCATAATAAAGTATTGAGGTTTATAATAAAACTTACGTATGATCGAATATTTTTTTGAAATTTTGCAAATCACCCAAATCGCAAGCTGTAGAGAAAATGTTACGATTTTCGACCAAAGAAAACTGTTCATTGTTTATGAACAAATGGGAAAACATTTGAAAAATCATCATACAATAGAAAATGTACAAAAAAGGTCTGAATTTGGAGTGAATCAGACGAATAGATTGTGAGATACGATTTACATCGTTGAATAAAACATCGTTTCGAGGAAAACGTAAAAGAAAAAAAGGATAGAGCGCAGCGGGGCGGTTTGCCGTGCGCAGTGGGCGATCTGACCCTTAACAAAAATCTTTCTAGCTCGGTCAATATTCCGAATTTTTGCAAAATCTTTGGTGCAAATGAAAGTTAAGATCCTAGGCGATAAAAAAACGCCACAAATTTGTATTTGTTGAAATTTGCAGCCTGTGCCGATTCTTACAATAAAATTACTTACAAGGAACATCCCTCAGGTGTCCGCCTCCGATTTTCTTGAAAGTCATATATGTGATAAAGCATCGAAAACTTTGAGACACGTATTTTTTTTATCTGCGGAAAAAGGAATTTAAGAGGGGAAACCGCCCCTCAAAGAAAGGCGTGTCGAGGGGTGATTTTGCAGTTTCACCCAGAAGCAATCCACCGGTCGGAATGAAACAAAAACGAAAATTCTTCTAATGAAAAGCGATGAAAAATCCACTATGAAAATGTTAAAAAAAATTAAATTAGGGGGTAAACCACCCCTCAATTTGCCTTTTTTTCACCCCACACTTAAGAGCGTTGTATGCAAGTTAATAAAACAGGTATCATTTTGAAGGGAAATTAAAATTAAAGTTGACGGGTTTTTGCGTTTTGGCAGCATAGCAAATTTAAGGGGGTAAACCACCCCTAACATAAATTTATTCATCATGGTCGTTTTTTCTTTGTTTAAAGTGTATCCGCTGATTTTAAATATTTCTATAAGCTACAATTTAATGTTTTATCATATTTCAAAATTATTACATTCGTTTTAAGGGGTCCTCTGACGAGAAGCATCATTGAAGTATCCGCTTTCGATTTCGTTGAAACTCATATATGTGGTAAAGCATTGCAAACTATTAAACATGTTTTTTTTGTATCGGCAGAAAAACGGTATTAGGGGATGGAACCACCCCTCAAAGTTTCTCCCACAAGCAGTCCACCGATCTGAATGAAACAAAATCGAAAATTCCTCTAATATTAAGCGATGAAAAATCCACTACAAGAGTGTTGATTAGAAATATAATTAAGGGGTAAACCACCCCTCCATTTGCCGTTTTTCACCCCACGCTTAAGAGGGTTGTATGAAAATTAATAAACAGGTATCATTTTGAAGGGGAATCAAAATTCAAGTTGACGCGTGTTTGCGTTTCAGCGGGACAGCAAATTTAAGGAGATAAACCACCCTTAACATAAATTTGTTCATCACCGTCGTGTTTTCGCAAATAAACATCGGTCTGTTCGTTGATTGTTTAACGTCATACACAGAGATAAAAGATTTCCGAACGGGAGCTTTCTGGATAGACGCATTTAAGAATCGAAGCGTAAACATTTATCTGCATATGATTTTTTTTACGCGGTATAAAATAAACGAACAAACCAAATATATTTATATACTACTGTGTCCAAAAAATAAGGTGACATTGTATTTATTTCGAAAATTCTTTATTTATTTTTCCAAATCAATTTCATCCCCTTCAAAGTAATCCCCTCCCGATGCAATGCACTTATGCCAACGGATTTTCCAATCTTCGAAACGCTGATTGTAGTCACTTTCCGGGATGGCCTTCAGTTCCGTCTTCGCTGCGGCTTGAATCTCCTCTATCGTATCAAAACGGTGTCCCCGGAGCGATCTTTTGAGCTTGCTTAACAGCCAGAAGTCGCACGGCGCCAGATCAGGTGAATACGGTGGTTGTGGAACGATATGGGTTGAGTTTTTGGCGAAATGATCACGAATTACGAGTGCAGTATGGGATGGTGCATTATCGTGGCAACGAAAAACTCACTTTTAGCAGCTCACAAAACGACGCGTATCTCAAACACTAATGAATATTTTGACATGTAAATTTGACATAGATGTCACTGACAGTATTACCAACCTAAAAAAAAAATTCTCCAAATCCTTCGACGCGCGCAGTTTAAATTCAAATGTCACCTTATTTTTTGGACACAGTAGTATACCATTTGAATTTTATTAATAGTATCGTTAATATATTTTTGTTACTGCATTGAATCTTTGCATGGGAGATGCTTTCATAAAAACTTTTGAATTAGAGGAAGAAACATTTCGGTACGAAAATATAATTATGACAAGATGAAAATACGAGTCTTATGAGTAAGGGGTAGCCCCACGTCCCCACTCCCAAAGTACCGCTCCTAAAGCTCAAAACGAATATGCCTGCACACACAAACATAAAATTGATATTACCAATTAAATGAAAGCAGTTTTAACGAAATTCGTGAAACCTTTTGCGAAACTTCAAACGAAAAGCAATTAGAGGGGGGTAGTTTACCCTTAAAATGTAAAAATTTAAAAACGTAATAAATTAAAAACGTGGGCGAATATTTTGACTCCGCGGATACATGTTAAACACAGAAAACACGACGGTGATGAACAAATGTATTCTAGGGGTGGTTTACCCCCTTAAATTTGCTGTTCCGCTGAAACACAAAAACACCTTCAAAATGATACCTGTTTTATTAATTTGCATATAACCCTTTTAAGTGTGGGTGAAAAAAGGCAAATTAGGGGTGGTTTACCCCCTAATTTAATTTTTTCTTAACATTTTCACAGTGGATTTTTCATCGCTTTTCATCAGAAGAATTTTCGTTTTTGTTTCATTCAGATCGGTGGATTGTTTCTGGGTGAAACTGCAAAATCACCCCGCGACACGCCTTTCTTTGAAGGCCGGTTTCCCCCCTCAAATCCGTTTTTCCGCAGATAAAAAAAAATACGTGTCTCAAAGTTTTCGATGCTCTATCACATATATGAGTTTCAACAAAATCGGAGGCGGACACCTGAGGGATGTTCCTTGTTAGTGAACGAGTTTTGCAACAAAAAGTTTTAAAAAGTTGTGCAAATAAAAATCGATTTGGTTGATACCTAGAAAATGATTGTGAAGTTTCCCAAAAGTTTCTTTCTCAACTAAATGATCCACACAAAAATCTGGAAAATTCTTTACGAGATGTTCTTTTTCATCATATCTGAAAGTAAAAGAACGTTTCACGCGATCGTATTCAAAACTACTTCAAATTACAAGTATCGTAATTTTTCAACGGGCCCGTTAATCGATCCTACATTTTGTATACAGGCTAGGAACAAATGAAGTGAAGAGGGATTCAATTTCCATCGCCATGCTAGAATTTCGATAAGACATAAATATTCAAAGCATACGATTGGAACTATAAGATAAAAACGGACGAGGGTAATGGCCCAGCACTTGGTGAAAAACGCGTCCACGAACTTGTAACCGCGCGAGAGAAGCAGCGGGAGATGCTCGACGTGCGTGTCGTCGTAATAATAGTCCCGAGGTCGACGCATCTTCGCGCGTCTTTCTCTGTCTCTCGTTCTCTATCCCCTCTGCCGCCCACTTTTCTCTCTCTCTCCCCCTCCCCCCTCGCTCCCTCCCTGATTTTATGTCTATATCGTTAAATGACGAAAATAGTAACGCCGTTAGCAAGTACGATCATTGTTGGCGAATGAGCCACACGAGCGCATTAAAGGAAGAATCGTGTAAACCTTCGACTCAATTCGATGATCATTAGTCATTTATTCTATTCTCAGTACTTCTCAGTAGCAAACGGATTGAGCGTGTAAATTATTTATTTGCGGCTCCCTCGTATATTAATAACAATGAACAATACGTCATATAGATACACATAGGATTTCCCATTTTATAGCAAACAAACCGCGAAGATGTTTTGTCCACAAACTGATGCTTTCGCATCGTTTGAACGCAACGAAAGGTCAGTAGTATGGGCCCAACTTTTTTTTGGCAAAGTTGGGCTACGCAATTCATCCAAACGTTTTTTCGGTTCCTTATCTGAAATATGCTGCCCACATTTGCAGGATAAGATTTTGGATGATAAATAAAATGAACAAATAAAAAAATAACAAGGTTGTTTCGTTGCAATCCAACGATGTAAACTTCAACTTCAATATGTATATAACAAGCGGCCGGCTTCGATGCTTGACGCTTCCTTTTAATTTGCGTTTAAGCTTTGTGTCGAGACTCTGCTGCGTCTCTTGAAAAAATAACTATTCGAATATCGAAATCCCGAAAGATTGATGATCAAGTAATTCATGTTTTTAGTGTTCAATGTTAAGTAATTAATGATTTTCAAAACACCGCTATAAAAACTTTGTTTATTCAAATGATAATAACAATGATAGCGTTCGATAGCGGCAGAGACGTAAGAAAAAGTGCCTAGATCCTTATTTTATACACTTTCGGACTGATTCAACGAAAAATCGCGAAAGCGAAGTAACGAGGGGGTAAAAGGTTAAAGACCTTGGAGTCGAGGGTCACGAAGCGTCGTTTTTGGCGCTTGCCACAACACTTGAATGTGTGACGGCCTCCTTCCTCTCCTTTCGCCGCTCTCTAGTTCTCTTTTCTTTACACGCGATCCAAGAGTTCTTACCTGGCGTCGCAAGACGTCTCGTTGACGACGCAAAAAAATCGTCGACGTCTTCTCGGTGCCCCCCTGAACCGAGCTTAACAACCATGTTCTTTCGCTTCTCTTATCCCTTCGCATTGTGCGTATTATACGTGCAACGCCTATATACTTCTGCGTGCTTTCTTGTTGCGATGCGGTGCTTAAGTTCACGATTCACGAGTCGTCTGGCCCGAAATATTCGCATAGACGAGCCTCCGAGCCAGAAAGCACAACGTCGCTAACTCTTCCTAGGGTCGCTCCCTTTTTCTCGTTCCTCGACTCTTTATTACGTTTTTGTCTATGATTTATTGCCACACTCTCTTTTTTAGCATCCTTGAGACATTTCTTCAGTAATTGCTCAACGATCGTCAATTGCAGTCACGATTCTTGCATGGTCTTCTGGCTAACGATTTTTAGAATCGTTGAATAACAATACCCATTGTTTATACGATTTTTACCATTGTCAGTAACAATAGTTTTACTATTTTTATTCCCGGATTTTGCCCTATTGTTATCTTTTCCTGCTTTTTCTCCTTCATGATGTCCTTGAGGCGGCTGTGACTTTGCACTCCAAGAGCTTTTTTGTCTGTCCTTCTACCGCTGTAACATCACCCAATATCTAGTTTAATCCATTTCTATTGTCGACGCGATAAAAGAAAATGTCATGCGCATAAATTAAGACGATAATTAACGGAAATCCCTGGCCTCTAGAAATCGTGTGCTCTGTATATTATTTATAAATGATTTCATTTGTAAATCCACGGTTTCGGAACCAATAGTAATGAGAGTTGCGTTCGTATTTGTGTTAGCAATCTTATATACCTTAAAGTTAAACTTTGAATAATTTTTCGTTTTACAAGAAGGTGCTTCCGGAAAAAGTTTATTACTCTTTTAGGAGTTTCGGGACAATTGACGAAATGTTACCATTTGATTCCAATTTATACAGTAAATTCATTGTCAGATATTGAATGCACCCTCTAAACTTTAAATCAATCGTCTACACCGTTTCTATAAAATGTACAACAGAAAAAACACTTTTTAACATAGGGAATGCCTACGCTTATCGCTGAATGGCAGCTTTACTTACGAAATAATGTGAAAAAATGTTTGAAGTGTTATGAAAAACTGTCACATCACTCGATACATTATGACACTGATCACGAAATTGTCACAATGTACTGAGTGAAAAACTGCCAAATCCCTTAGGACATAATGACAATTTTGTTTCCCTTTACCTTATGACAATTAGGCATCTTCCTACGTTGAAAAGTGTTTTTTCAATTGTAAATTTTATAGAAACGGTGTAGACGATCGATTTAAAACTTAGAGGGTGCATTCAGTATATGGCAAAGATTTTACTGTATAAATTTGAATCAAATGGTTACAATTTGTCAATTGTCCCGAAGCTCCTTAATTAGATTACTTTCGATGGCTTTTGCATTTGTTACAATACAGTAGAACCCCGATTATCCGAACGAATCGGGATCGAGCACCGTTCGGATGATAAAACATTTGGATAATCGAGAATACATCTCGGATTTCCGGGAACATCAACTCAAATACTATAAATAGTAAGTTGCGTTGGAGATTCGGCTTCAGTCCGAATACGGACTGAAGCCGAATCTCCACCGCAACTTGTCATCTACACGGCCGCACACATCCTTGATTCACTATAAATAGTATCGAAAATTCTCTTTATTAATCCATCGACCCTAAATTATTTATTTGATAACAATTAACAATGAATAAAGTTTCCATTTTATACCACCACTTATGGAGTTAAATCACAATTGCGGCATAAAATAATGATCAATTTTTGGCCGTCTCATAGTAGTTACGCGTTTAGAATTCGTTTCAAGATCTGCAGCTATGTGGAACTATTTTCTGGTTGGGTTTCAAACCATCCCAGAACGGTTTCTGTTATATACAGTTTTGTTACATATTTAGTAATCTTCCGTCGCACAATTCTATGTTGGTTTTTGAATGTCCTTAGCCAAGAAGCGGATGCTTGGGAATTTACGGCTGTCATTTCTATAATTTCTCGTGCACGTAAGGCTCATCGTCACAGGTCTATATCATGGGCAGGCAGCCTTTTGTCCAAAGCATCATTAAAACTGTTCAACCAGTAGTGAGCTCTTTGTTAACTTTTCTTTGTAGGTGCCACCCTTATTTGTACTATGGGCCCACCGGCGTAACTGCGTCTCTGATTCCACCTTTTTGAATTTCGTTTGAACAGATGATAACTTTCTATTTTCATTTGCTCCGGATCTCCAGTAATCTACAGCTCTTGTCTTGTATTCGTAACTAAATTCTTCGATATCTTGGGTACATACATTTTCATCAATTTTTGGATCTAGGTATCGTTGCCCGTGCCAGTCTCCTTCACTGTCATCTTCTATTGCGGCTGCTTCATGAATTTCATTTGGTGAAAGAAAATCCAAACCAGTTTCAACTTCCATTTTCATAGGTCGATTCATCGCTTCAATCATCATGTTTTCTAGATCCGTACTCAACTGTTTTTCCTGTTCGGTTATTGGAGTGCAGAGCAAATTCATAGCACTTATCGCTATGGATAGAAGTTGAATAACATTCACCGGATTAACGTACATTTTTATTCGTATTTGGAACTCAAAATGTATGGCTGGCTTCTCCGTCGTAACTGCAGCAATAATGATCGTTGGTGAATTTATATGATTTGAAACCCAATTGATAAGTACACACGAAAAAAATAA
Source organism: Ophion ellenae (assembly GCA_963210295.1). NCBI lineage: Eukaryota > Metazoa > Arthropoda > Insecta > Hymenoptera > Ichneumonidae > Ophion > Ophion ellenae. The sequence goes on from OY723385.1 coordinate 33,882,991, forward strand.
CGGCGACAAACGCTATTGCCAAAACTGCTATTAATCTTTAATAAGGCGATTTCGAGTTTATCAAGGGGTAGCCGGTCTTTGCACTGTAGTCGCTTTTTGCGAAGATTTATTTCTTTCGTTCATTGGTTCTGCTGTTTGTGAAATTAAAGTTGAAGATAAAGATTAAATTATGCTGCGTTATAAGCTGATAAAAATGTTTGCATCATTCTGTTCATGAGTTGCAGCAGCAACCCAAAAACGCTGCAACCTCTGCAGATAATGTCTTCGATACGGTGAGCGGAGTGGCATTTCTTCGTAAATAGACAATTGTAATCCAGTTGCTTCCCGAAGCACGAAGTCAGTCCGTGATTGCGAGCCTTGCCTGTGCCCATACTCGTGGAAAACTGAAGAGTGATTTTTCACAAGTAATTCACGAATTATTACAATAAACAACACGCCATTTGTTGCTGTACTCATCATTATCATCATGAACGTCTAGTAGTCGAAGAATACAACATTTTTCCCTTCGAACTTTATTTTTATTTCGACCCGTTCACGAGCTATAGAAAGAACAAAGTTTTTAAGGGTGCGTTGACCCCTTAAGAGTGTCGTTCCGCGAAAACGAAAAAATGTGTATCGACTATTTTGACTGATTGTACTTTCTTTGTAAGCATTTTTATTTCTATACATTTTCGTCCATGCCGCACGGTAAGAACTTTGAACGTTTGCTTTTCGAGAGGGGAACCGTTTGGGGGAGGGGCTGGAATGTTACAAATATGCAATTGTGTCATAACACGAATATGTCTTGACGTGAATTTAGACCAAAATGCCAAAAGGTTAGCTGATTATACGATGTTCTTGGATAAAAAATCGACTGGCAGTTTCAACCCCTTAATTGTGAAATATAGGAACAAGAAAAAAATCCGTATCGGCACTTTTCCATTCTCTATATGTATGCAAATATACATCCCAATCGATTAAAAATTCTCGGAGATACGGTTAAAAAAATGCTTTTTTGCAATGAACAATATGAAATTTGTTGCTATCTGCATCGTTCTCATAACCAATGTATAGTATGTATACACGAAAACATAAACATTGTTGCAATTTGAAGATTTTTCATATCTCGTACCGTTAAAACGTTATCGACGAAAAACGAAAAACACCCCAATCTTCGGGGGTGCGTTTCAACCCTTAAAAATCGGGTTCCGCCGATATAAAAAAATACGTGTCGCCTATTATCACCCATTCTACGAGCGTGCCAAAATTCATCGAAATCGGAGCCATCGAAGTCGCAACGTTTCCGTAAGAGAGGCCATAGCGACCGAAATTATTCAAATTTCGCCCCAAAAATTGAACAGCATGCTTATAACCGTCTATACTATCGGATCATGCAAAAAATGGATCTTTTGAAAAATGTACACTGTGATGATCCCTTAATACTGCAAACGAATGATTTATGATATATATACGAAGCCCACATTCGTCAAGTTCTAAAAACCTATTGAGAATTACGAAGCCCGCAACAATTATAAACTCAAACGATTTTCGTGTAACGCGCGAACACTCATGAATTGCACGTAAAAAAAAATACATCTATGTGCACAATTCATATATATTATTTACGAGAGGGCTTAGTTTGAGTGGGGAAAGAGGGTCTGTTCGTAGGAATGCGTTCCTGTTTTTCATCGTCCCTTCGATCATATTTCTCCGGTGATCCCGAAGAGTTCGTATGCCTGTCCCTTTACATATACGTGTGTGTGTATATATACATCTCACTCTGCTCTTTCAAACGCCTCAAGATTGCCATCCAATTGTATATATATTAGTTTTCGTGAGTGGCGAGAATCGCCCCCCCCCCTTTCTGTCACTGTCTGCCTCCCCTCTCTCTTTCTCTCTCCCTGTCTTTCTCTCTCTTTGTGAGGGATTCCCGGGATCACGAGTGAACAGTCTTTCTCCAAACGCCGTTTGGTGCATCGCTGCACTTGCATATACCGTGGTGAGGGCGCGATGCTCAAGGAACTGTGGATACAGCAAGTGCGACTATATATTTTACGAAGATGCAGATGCGTTGTATGCAGCCCTGTAGACATGCTGGCTTCATTATACGACGCACACACACACACACACACATACACATACACACACCCATAGACATGACATTTTACGCTAGGATATGTGCGTATAGTTTCAGGGCCGAAAATACCTCAGAAGAAGCTCGAGGCCAAAAAGCTAACGCTGGATCGTCGTGTGCTGCGTCAACGCGGGACTGTCTATTCTCTGTTTCTCCCTTTTTCTCGTCTTCTCAAAAGATATATTCACACATTTAAAGTTAGCCGAGGGATTTAAACGTGTCATATTATACGCTCGTATCAGCCATTGGGATTGTTTTTTCTGATTGTAAATTCAGGTAACACAAATTCCATGTCAATGATGGTATAATAGGAATTTTATCTTACGCCAAACAGCTCCATCGCTGGAGATCACATTCAACAACGGTTGTGTAGTTACAGATTTGATAAGTGCTATTTGAAGGAAGTTCGGAGATGCGTAAGTCTTGCAGATGAAAATGCAATTGTAGTATGGGCTCAGACATGTCGTCGCGGTACGATTTGGGCTAGCCTGGAATCCGGCGGTGGCCCGAAATTGCGCTCGGGAAATTTCAAGGCCAGGCAGTTCATTGTTTTCACAGATGCATGTATATTTTTTTACAGAATGCCCGGGAGTATTTCGTCCGGCTAATTCGTTCTTCGGATACAACACAAAAAAATAGATTTGGACTAATTAAGTTTGTCCTCACCGTTGAAGTTTGCATCGTTGAAATGCAAGGTGAATTCTTATTTGTATTCTTATTTCCTTATTTTCTTCGTTATACCCAATAGTTTTAGCAGATTTTGGTCGCCCATCTCCAAATGAGCATCTTCAAAAAGGATTAAGTGATTTTATCGGAGCTAAAATCCGATAAAAGAACTGTGGGAAAGTGAAAACAATGAATTCTTAATCGATACAAAAAGAGTTCAATCGATACAAAATTAGATCGATACAAAGAATTGTTCATTCCATCGAATCAACGAATACATGGGGGAATCAAATATCTATAATATTTCATATCAGTATTTTGGTGGCCCGCCGTAACGAACGTCGATCGAAGTTATTTTTTCTCTGTACGTTGCTTGATCGACTATTTTTTCTTTCGTCCGTAATCGACCGAGACCACTGACTAGCGAAGTCAAATGTTGTCAACCCGCACACTTTCGGAGAAGAAAGTCATAGATCGCTGAACATAGCCAAAGCTGAAATGGTAAAAAACGAATGATAAACAAAAAAAATTGGCACTGTTACCAGTGATTATCTATGAAAAGGCTGCTCTCAAACTGTCAATTTTAAATGAGATCATCTAGGCTGCAGGTCCTTTTATACGTTACAATCAATAAACGGTGGTTCCGAAAATGCAACGCGGATCGTAATGCCTTCTCAAACGATTTTCGCGACGCCCCTTTTTGAAGATTCATTTTCCGGAGTCACCAATTGCCAATTACGGGGGGAGATACCTTTAGGCGGGAGAGATACCTTTAGGTGAAAAAGTGATACATTTTGCAATCGAAAAATCTTTTTCTTTATTTTCGAAAACATTTAGGGTCATGTTTCATACAACAAGGTTAGAAAGATTTATACCAAATTTTATCGAAATCGGTTGATTAGTTTTTTAGCCACACGTTACGCCAGTTTTGAAAATGTAGTCTTAAAGACCGTGCCATACCTCCGCCATTTTGAAAGATTAATACAAAAATATCATGTAACAGCCAAATAATAGTAATAGCTATACCCTGAGTCTCAAAAATGGTGAAGAAATCTATTCTTAAAAGAAATCACGAAATCAGCAAATTTTTCCACACGTAAAGGTACCTCCTTTCTTAATAGGCTCGCGAAAACGTCGTATCCTAAAAGTTGGCCTACCTCTTGTAGGATCGTACAGCGCGCTGCCTAAGCCGCGGCAGATTACTAAAATGACCGAAATGGATTGGTGAAGCGAGGCTTTCGATGCAATATCGCGAGTACGAAGGGTGGGAGGGGAGAGAGAGAGAGAGAGAGAGAGAGAGAGAGAGAGAGAGAGAGAGAGAGAGAGAACGCGTACAATTCTCACACCCGAGATAAAAGAAGCCAGAGAAGCAAAAGCAGAAGGGATCGTGGAGATCGTTGACTCTTCTCGATATGTATTCGCCACGTAAAGAGAGCACATTATATTCGTGATTCGCGGATAGGCGCTCTCTCTCTCTCTCTCTCCCTCTCTCTCTCTCTCTCTCTCTCTCTCTCTCTCTCTCTCCCCCTTCTCACCATCTGTCTTTTACAAGCACAGGGCAAAGCATACATTCAAGTATATACCGGGACCGAAGACTTTACTCTCGATGATTCTCTCGTTATTTCGAGCATTCGAGTATATCCGGTCGTGTGCGCCAATGAGTGCAGTCTTGCTCTAAATATACGTACATATATGTATGTATGTACACATGCATACACATGTCTGCCTTGTGTGCATGCGTGTGTGCGAGTGTTGATGTGTGATAGATGCATCGATCATTTCCCAAGCCCCAAAGTCATTGCCCTCTCCAAATAAATGTAATTCATTGTCCTGAAATTGTTAACACGGACACTAACCTAGTCCTTCAACGATCGATGGTAAGGCGAACGTTCCACTGTGCTATTTGAGCTTCAAGCAGCTTCACGCAGCGTACAACGGAGTAAAAGGCACACGCAATTTTGATGTATCGGTTTCGTTTCGAAGACATCAATTTGGTAATTGTGACGACGCGTATCGGTTTTTACGGTGGCGATCACTTTGACTTTTCATTCAAAAATCGATATAACGATTTCTCCTTTTTAATCGATACGAATATACCAATTTAAAAAAAAAGCAATCGAGTATAGTTCTTTATTTACAAGTATGCATGTCCTTGCGGGTTTTTACACAGTTCCCCTCTCGGTACATTGATATCTTTTTACACGTTTCCTTCTTTCTTTCTTCTACATTTGTTTTTCGTCCTTTTTCTCCCTTATGCTTCCTTTCTTATCATGCATTCGAAGGCTCTCACATACTCGCACAATTGTTTGATCGGTTTTCCTTTCATTTCTTTATCAATTTTTCCTTTTAGTGCCTTCCCCTTGTAGCCTCTTCGCGATTTGCCCAAACAATCTACTAATTCCCTATTCTTTTTTCAATTTTATTTTGCCGGCATTCCAGTATGTGTTCCAAACTTTCTTCTTCCTTTCTACAACACTAGCATAGGGTATCTACGTATCCCTTTTTACCTCCGTTTCCTATATTGCCGCATCTTAACCTGGCCCACGTTTCTTTAATCTTTCCCTCTATGCCCTTCTCTTTCCAGTACTCTTCCATTTCTATATGTTGTTTTCGATTTTTGTACCCTCTACAATACGTCAAATTTTTAATTTTGTTCCAGTCTTGTTATATTTCCTGGTCGGTTTTTATTCGTATAGCTTTTCCGATTAATTTTCTTACTCCCTTCATATCTTTGTCTCCTATCCTTTGCCATATTGCTCCCACGCCTATCTCCTCCCTTCATTTCCAGTTCCCATTTGGATGGGTTTGCATTTACTATTGAACTGTCAATTTAGCTCCTTTCAAATACTTTTTCGGCCTGCCGCAAGATGCATTTTCATTATCTCACATACGTAGTTTGCTGAAAAAGCAAACAACAAAAGTATTTATTTTCTCTTCAGGTTGAAAGGTGCGTAGTAGTCTACTTTTTCCGTATTTTTCATCTCATCTACCTCAGAAGCCGCCTGTTCTTTTGTTTCAAACGAAGACACCTGTTCTTATTCTAGCCCAGTTTGCCTTTACATATGTAAAGCTTTGGACATCGCTACGCGGTGCTCGAAAACCTGTGGCGATAAAACGTCGTATCATCCTCGAAGGTAATAGAAGGCAAAGCGAAAAAAAGTGCCACCGGTACACACTTTTTGCACGCCACTCCGATTGGAGGAGCATTCACATCCTTCGCGATGGTGGGAAAGATACGAAAAGGGTAGCCGAGTAGGGTAGAACTTGCATACATCGTGCGCTATAAGCACTTTTTTGTTATTTGCCCATTATACCCTTAATGATAAACGAAAACGATTAGTGTTATCGGTTGATGTATCCATTTTTCTTTTATAACACGAGCTCAACTTATTGACACACTCATATCGTAAGCACATTTTTTTTTAACAAACAAAGAAGGTACGATTTGTGAAGATTGTTCGGTAATTGTATTGGGCTTATCCTAAATAGTACTTGTAACTAACAAAGTCGACGGAGTATTCACGATCGTGCAGTTTTGTGACGTACGTATTTCATAGCCTACTTGTTAACTCAGACGCAAAGAGCGAGAACTCAAAATAAAATTGACTATACTTAGAGAGGCCGTACAATTATTCTTAACTGCTATGCATGAGCGTAGGGCCTTAAAAACTGGTTGATTTATAATATTTTTTTCTAAGTGGTATTGGGATAACGAGTACGAGATTTTACATGCAATTAATACACAGTATTGACAAGTTTGAGTTTTTATATTGAAATATATTAATAGAAAATGAGTATTATTTTTTAAACGAAGTGATGTAGGTGGTTCTGGCAAGTTGGGTGATCTGAGAATAAAATTAAAACAGTACTTTCAGTATATTAATAAAACTTTCGTATGACTGGATAGTTCTTTGAAATGTTGAAAATTACCAAACTGGCACGTTGTCGAAAAAGGAATTCGATTTTTAACCAAGGAAAACAATTTTAATTATTGGTACTCAACAAACGGATATACATATAAAAAAATCATCTGATCGTACGATAGATAGAAACTATTAGGTGTAGGGCAGAGCGCGGTCACTTGATCATGATTTTGTTCTAAGCAGTATAGCTCGGAATTAATGAAGAGATAAGTAATGATATCTTCGAAAATAGATAGGATGTTTATTTGGCTATGTAACACCATAAAAAACTGTAGTAAAACGTTGCTTACTAGACCAAACTTACATGAATATTACTCAGTTGACGCCACCTAGTGGAATTGAGCCCACTGGGCTAGTTGAGCCAGTGAAATGGTAACGGTTATTTTCACAAGATAAACATAAAGAAGAAGAAGAAACCGTAGTTCTATCTAATTTGTTATCTTGTGCCGCTATTCGGATACTTTGCCGTTGATAACTTCTTCTGCGGCACGTTTCATCAGATCTTTGGAGACTATAGGTCGTTCAGTTTTTCTCTTGTACTTGCGCATCCTGAAAAAAGAAATAGCTTTTGTAGAAACAGTCGTAGGTACTTGGGGTGGAGTTTAAAAACCTTATTGTTAATGCAAATCTAATGAGCCATGTTTAAGAGACTCCGCTTGTATTGGCTCAAATTGCTCCTTTCCCATTTTTCACTAATTGGACCGAGCCACCCTAAGGCTATCAATATGAGATTATTTTGTATTCTTTCATCGTATAAATACACTATTATGAAATAAAAAAAACACTTATTTGATTGCCGTAACATCACAAGCATGGGCTGGAGACCAAGAGATACGATGAATTGTTTTTTTTTTAATTTTGGCACGAAAATATTACCAACGCACGTGACGCTCAAACCGAACACCGGCCGGCGACGATGCAATAGCGACCGAGCCACGTATCCCTCCCGCTTTTTCTGACATCCCGCACTTGTATCTAGCATGTACTGTCTGCGTGCTAGTATGGGTGGCTCAGGAGACCCCGCGGCTCATGCCGCTCTGCCCTACAAATAAGTTCTCGGCTTTTTAACATGAAAATAATGATTTATTTACTCAAAATCAAGATACATTTTGATCGGGACAAATCTCTGTTTGCTTCCATACATTTTTCCCACCTGTCAAGCAAATTGCGAATACCTTAGTGGTTAAAAGATGTTGGTTTTGGGGCGATAAAGTCGACAATGGCATTTTTGCTTCGTCGAACGTTTTGAAGTGGCTATTAGCCGAATGATCCTGAAGCGATCGGAACAAGTGAAAAACCGATGGAGCCAAGTCTGGTAAATCCGCTGAGTATTGCAAAACTTCCCAGCCCAACGAATCTAAAGCGTCTCTGGTCATTGTCATGCAGGAATATGACCGGACTAGGTCCTTTGCCTGTGTAAGCCGCTTGCGCTCATATTCGTCACTTAAGGAGAGGCGCATTCGACCCTTTCGCGGAGGGTCGTATTTGGCGGGGACATAATGAGGGCCCTTCTGATGCATTGGTAAATTACAGTGAGCGCTTAATAAAAATAAGTCGCAAGCAATTATTATACCCAACAATAAACTGGTATAAAAAATTTCGCACAAATTTAGTAGCTTCAGACATTTTCTCTGAAAAGTCGCGGCTACGAAAATTTTTCTGCTGGTCACATTTTTCTGAGTTTTATCATTAATATTTTCTTTAAACATTCAGTGAACCCCTGTTTTTATTGTCGTTACGGAACCTTCCGATTTTTTTTACACGCGTGAGCAGTTTAGATGAGTCATCTAGAGTTATTCAATGTATTCATTATTAGGAGTACAAATAAGTCTCCGTCGTTTGACAAAAGATGGCCCCACCAGGAGGTTATGGTTGAAATTGTCAGATTTAAAACGTCATATCGTAAGGTTAGACATCTGGCAAGACCATAACCTTGAAATATTAGCGATTTTATATCGGCATCACATAATTTTTATCGTGCAAAAACGTCAAGTTTTGAGCCGAATAAGCGTCATTTGCGGGAACTTTATAATTCTTCTTTGCTTCTTTAATTTGAAGAAATTTGCAGCTAAGGCGCATCGATTGCATGAAGCATATGGTGAGGCTGCTTCAAGTGAGAGAAATTGTCGTGAGTGGTTTCAAAAATTTAAAAACAGTGAGTTTGACATCGATGACAAAGAACGTAGCGGAATGCCGAAACAAAGACGCGGAATTGAAAGCATTATTGGAGGGACATTCGTGCCAAACGCTAGAGTTCCCGCGAATGACGCTTATTCGGCTCAAAACTCAACATTTTCGCACGAAAAACATGTGATGCTGATACAAAATCGCTAATGTTTTAGGGTTATGGCCGTACGATATGACGTTTTATGTCTGACAATTTCAACCATAACCTCCTGGTGGGGCCATCTTTTGTCACACGGCGGAGACTTATCTGTACTCTCAATTTAGATAGAAATGTGGCCAGCGTGTCATCTCCCTAAAACGCCGTATAAATGAGACAATTTTTAGAGTCGTAATTTTTTGTTAAAAGTTCGGTATACTACCTATACTGAGTTGCATTTTTACTTGATCACAGACGAAAATCAGTCAGTTGTTAAATGTTCTAGTTCGTGAAAGCAATACCGTAAACACTGCAGGTGGTGTTTATGGCGCTCAGCCGTGATGGCCTCACCAGGTTCGAGCAGCTTCAAGTGCAGGACACCCTTGAAATCTCACCATATGCAAAGAAAGAGTTTCTTACCGTGAATATTTGGTTTAGCGGTCGATTTGGATGGTTCACCGGGGTTAACCCACGATTTATGTTTTTTTTGGATGGTCATACAACAACCACTTCTCATCATCATTCACTATTTTGTGCGAATAAATATTTCTTCGAAAAGCGAGACAACAAAGACAAAGCTGTTTTGCATCGTCTCGGAACCTATAGCGACCCGGCTTTTGAATCTTGCCGAGCTGTTTTGAAACGACTGGAAATGTCCTGTTGGGTAGGTTAATACTAATGTAGTAGTAAGCTCCGATTGCGTTTGGTAAGGATCTTCGTACAGCAACGGGTTCACATCTTCGTCTTCAAATTTTTTGGTCGTCCCGCTCTCACGCCATCCTCAAGGTCGAAATTTTCACTCCGGAACCATTGAAACCACTTCTTTACGGTACCGATAGATACGGTATCTTACTCCAATGCTTGACAAATCATTTCCTTAGCCTCGGAAGTATTTTTTTCAATTAGAATGCGAAAAGCGGAAAGCGCCCAATATGCGCCCAGAATGCGAAAGCGGAAGTGCCCAGTATGCGCGTTATTGCAACTCTTTTTGCCCACTGTGCTCACGATGTATACTTTGAGGTTATGTTAAGCTGTTGGTCCGGAAAAATAGAATCTGAAGGAATCGAACATATAGATTTTAAGATTAGAGTTACACCGTTTCATAAAACATAGTTTCGGGATAAAGTGCAAAGAAAAATTTTTCCGAAAAAAATGTTTTTCAAAAACAAGCCTTTATTTAATGTACTAAAAAGTAGAAAATATTTTTTTTCTACCAAATCACCTATTTGCGACTGTAAATAAAAGCTTGGGGCGTTCAACTTTTTGGATGTTTAATAATTTAGGCCAGTTCAGTTTCATTAACCGTATTTAATTTGGCACAATAATAAATAGAGAAATTATTACCACACGTTTATAATCAGTTTCAGAATTTTTATTTAACGCAAATTATCACTACACCAAACAAAAACGCCATTCTCGTGGTCATGAAAATGTATGCCAACCTTCAAAATAAAGAACTGACTTTTTGTATGCACCACTCTGGAATACAATGACGTAACAATAAATATAAACTAGCCTTACGAAAGTGTTCCAAGTATTAATAAAAAAATGACAATTTAGGAGGCCATGGCCGTGCGTTTTCATAATTCTTGCTACTGAACGTGGCTGATCGGTAGTTTCATTGAAACCGATCATTGGGTCCGTGCGATATGCAAAACACGATCGTAGTATCGTCGGCGCAGCTACGCAGACAAGTCTACCCCATGAAGATAAACTCTTCGTTTCGTTCCTTCTTCATCATCTCTCGTTTCCTCTATTTCTTGCGTGCTCCGCGCGCGTTGGCCCGTCGAAACTTCTAGCAAAAATTTACGCTGTGCCACTGCTCGTATCTTCGTGTTTTTCGGTGTGTCATCCCTACCTCGAGTGGGCTATATATATTCTCGCTTTGCAAAACTCTCGCCAGATTGGCACGGTTTTCTCCACATGTACGTCTCAGTATGCCTCCATTTACACGCGCATGCAGGCTCGTTCCGCCTTTGGCTGAACATCCCGATCTCCCGATTCTCCCGAGGGAAGTGCATCGCGAGAAGAATTGTCGAAAGTATCACAGGAGCGAGAACAGAAGCAGGTCCGAAGATTGCACCACAGACGCACATATACACACGTCTGTGAGTCGGCAATGCGTGTGAAGAAGAGCCGTTTGCCGAGAGATGCACATCGTCGCGGTGTGGCGCGGGCGGGCGCTCGCGCCGTAAACAAAAACTCTGCAACGTTGTCGGATCTTCCCGCTCTTGGGTACCTCCTCCTCTGGATGGTACAAACCGCCATCTCCCATTGGCTACCGAATTTTTTCTCTTCTATTTTTCCCATTCTCGCTCGCGCTTCCCAACCTTCTCCTCCTTCTCCTCCGCGGGGCATCACTGACATGCGAAGTGAGCGCCTCTCGCGCCCTTATTCCTTCGTGAACACCAGCAGCACGGGTGCAGTTACTACATCGAGGTTTGCCACCACTCCCTCTCTTTTTTCTTGCCCCTTTCTTTCCTCCTCGCGTCATCGAACACACACACATACGCCGTCTATCTACCTCTATAGCTTTCTCTCTTTTTTTCTCGACTCCCCTCCTCACTCCTTCTTTGTCGCTCCACCTGCTCATCTGCAGACTACTGAACACCGAGACTCCTCGTCGCTACGACGAGCGTCGGTGGTGATGCGAGACGTTCAGGGGCTCGGGGCGCAGAGACGAAAACATCGCAGGGAGCAAGTAGAAGAGTGCGGAGGGAAAGAAGAGATCTCTGGTGCATAGGAATTCCCTCACCTCTGCTGCTTTTATATCCCAGTCTCGTGGAGGTCTTCCTCTGTCGCTCCTTCTCCGTCTGCCTTTCGCACTCGGGCTCGAGACTTCTCTGGTGAGTCCCCTCCCTGAACTTTGGACCGACAGCGTCGGCAGCAACGTGGGCTAGAGCGTCAACAGCGCATTGACGCCGCTACGTGTACTCTCCTCTCTCTCCGCAGCGCAATGCTCTACGGTTTTACTGCCGTCCCACTCGATATAGTTTTACTCCTCCTCTACTTTCGCGTCCAGTTCGTCATTCTAGCCCATTCCACCCTTGGAATATCTCCCACCGTTCCGTCGCTTACCCCTCCCGCTCCCTGCTCTTCCTTCTCCTCCTTCGCCGCCTCCACACTTCATTTTGTCACTCCCTCCATTCCTTATTTTTTTCCCTCGCTTCTCGCTCTCCACTTTTTTCCGCTCTCCATATACCGGTATATCTTTATCATCCCACCCTTGAATTACTCCCTTCTGGACACCTCCTCTTCGCTCCCTCTTTACAGTCCGCCTATTCCTACCTCGTCTGAACCTGATTTTTTTTCTCTCACTTCTTCTCGTATCTGGCACTCTCTCTCTCTCGACCATTGGGTGTTCGCATGTCCATATATACATGCGTTTTCGTCTCACGTTAGGGCTTGGGACACCGCGACGACGAGGGAGGGCAAGTAAAAACGAAGAGAGAGAGAGAGAGAGAGAGAGAGAGAGAGAGAGAGAGAGACAGAGAGAGAGAGAGAGAGAGAGAGAGAGAGAGAGACAGAGAGAGAGAGACACAGAGAGAGAGAGAGAGAGAGAGAGAGAGAGAGACAGAGAGAGAGAGAGAAGAGAGAGAGAGAGAGAGAGAGAGAGAGAGAGAGAGAGAGAGAGAGAGAGAGAGAGAGAGAGAGAGAGAGAGAGAGAGAGAGAGAGAGAGAGAGAGAGAGCGGCAGGATAGCCGTAGCGGCAGGATAGCCTATGCAACGAAAATACGAATCGGCGCAGACAAGTCTAAGTGGAATCGCCAGTGATGTAGTGTACTAATATGCATGTACGCGCACACACACGTACTCATACACACATCTTCAATTTCATAGTAGGTAAATTATAATTCGAGTGCCCTGCGTACGTCTTTACAACAACAGAACAATTTTTTGCTTCTTCGCGGCGAGTTGTTTTTTCTCTCCATTTATTTCTTACAGAAGGTCTCGGCCGTTTGTAATTTACAACAATTGTCCCTCTCCTGTAATCTCAAAGCGGACAAATTTACAAATAATATGCCACAATCTGTTCCAATTTCTCTTGTTTACTCAAATTGTCGCAATTTCTACTGTGTTATGATCCGTTCTCATCAAAACTTTTTCATTTTTACAGTCGTGAACCCATTATGGAAACACTGAAGTTGATGGTAATACGCGGAAAGAAATAGAAAAACTTCTTTCACGTCGGTATCTCCATCAGCTTTTTCTGTCAATGTGTGCATGCTTTGCGGCGTCGCGGAGAATCTGCAAACAAGATAATTAACGGCTTTCGTCATTCTCGGTAGGACTTGAAAAAAGAACTGTGTACGGGGCCCGAAATGTATAAACCGCAAGCGTTTAAAATAATTCTTAGCAACAAAATTGACAGTAATTCTTTAAGAACTATTGGAAGATAATGCGGTACTATTTTTTTTGCATTTATCATTCGCGTACAGTAGAACCTCGATTATCCGAACCCTCAATTATCCGAACGACGACTTAGTTTATCCGAACGCTCAATTATCCGAACGTTGGCGCGAAAGATACATTGTTGCTCGCTGCCACCGCCAGTGAGCAACAATGAGCAAACCAACGCAACACCTCCTTCTCGAACGGCTGCGAGACTTAGCCGATCAAAAACGCGTTACAGCCGTTCGTCAATTAAACATGGACGAATTTATAAAAAAAAATATAAAAAAGGCATTAGACTTTTTTTTAGGTCTTTAAACTATGTTAATATGTATGTTAAATATTAATTTAACTGAATTTAATTAAGTTAAATTAAATAACTTAATAACTTAAATAACTTAATTAATTTAATATGTCAAATTTTAATATATATGTATGTACTGTTTTTATATAAAAAGGTGTTTATGATCTCGTTCCGAACAACCCACGTTTCGATTATCTGAACTTTTGATTATCCGAACACTAGTCTCGGTCCCAATTGGTTTGGATAATCGAGGTCCTACTGTATTTGAAATTTTCTTCGGGGGGGGGGGGGGCTATGTGATTTATATGTACATATCTCATCTACATGGATGTGGAAACAAGGATTTTTATATCAATAAAGCCTTCGACTCGAATTGTTTAGAAATATAGAATATTTATGAAAAAAATTCTCAGAACAAACTCAACACCAAAGCCTTCTGCCATTTCTGAATTTGTATTTTAATAAAAACGGAATGTAGCGGGTATAATATATTGCGTGAGTAATTTATTAATACAGATTTTGCATCGTAATTTTATGTTACATTGTCTTGTGCACCATTCTGTCTATGGATATGTGAGGTTGATAACAAAAAATAATTAAACTAGAATCTAAATCAACCTTAATTATCGGTCTTTCTCTGCAAAGACGTTTAGGACCTGTTGGGCAGACATTTTCTCCTTGATCACCTAATTTTCAATATTCAGCAGAGCCATATTCGCAAATCGTTCTTGCAACATCGTTGCTCTCAACCAAATTTTCACTCGTCGCGTCACATTGTCGAAAAACTCCTCTCACAACCAGCTGAGCTCACTGGAAGACCCATGGCAACTTGGAGCAAACTGTAACGATTTGGTGTGAAGTCTTGTTTGATTTCTGTTTTCAGCGTTGCCAATGTGATATCTGTGTTGTTCTTTTGCAAAATATTTTTCATCACTAAAGTTTCAGCTTCAAGTCCAGAAATATCGATGTTGAAAACGTCTTTATAATTTTCTATGAAAGTCAGGTCCAACCTCACAAAGGAGTCGATCGACTTCGCCAGCGGTAGATTTTCGAACCTGCGTTTGATGTTACTGACAATATTGTTAATAATTTGATAATTCACATTTATCTTCCAATATTCGTTGTTTTTTTGGTGCTTTCGTTTTTTCGAGACTCACATAGGTTCAAGCGGTATTTCATTTCTATCAGCGAAGTCCTTTATTTCGTGCCAAAGGTTATCAAAGTCGTCCCTGCTTTGCTCAAATGTAGCGATGACACTATTAATTATTTCGCTTGCGCGACCCAGTGTTGTATCTTTGCATTGAAATTACTTACGCAGAACGTTCACAATAGTTAACACTTTGTGAAATACGAACAAGCTAACGATAAAATCTGGTTTTCGCATTGATACGAGTATTCCAAGGGCGTCCACTGCGTTTTTATCTCGAGCATGGCTAACTTCTTCCTCTAAAACTTCTGTAATCACATTATAATTGGAAATAACTGCTTCGCAGTTTTTTAAACGGCCGCTCCATTTTGTGGTACTCAAACATCCCATTTCACGGCCATGGTGATGCCGAGATTGTCATGAACTTTCATAAGACGAGAATGGTTACTTGGCTGCGAGAAATGAATATATAGGGCTCCACGTATATTAAAAAATGATGCTGCTGATGAAGCCGTTGCGCACGTATCGACGACTACCAAGTTGAGTCTATGCGCTAAGCAGTGGATGTAGATGGCTTGTGGATGGACTTCTTTTATTTTAGCTTAAAGACCTTGATTTTTTCCTCACATGACACTGGCTTCTTCGTATGACCGGCCAATGATTGGTATCGTCTCCAAATTGCACTTTTTGAAAAAGTCTCAAATTAATGTTTCCAATCCCTTAGCATCTCTGGCCGTAGAGAAATTCAGGACACCGATGAATTGTTCTTCAACGTCTAAGTCCTTGACGTACCTGATGGTCACCGATAATTGTTCTTCTTTCTCGTCAACCATCAACGAAAAAAAAAGCACACGCGCGCAGTTCTCCCAGTATATCTTGGAGAGTAAGTTGAGCTATAATGTCGATGATTTCGTTTTGAATCGTAGGGCTGCAGTAACTCGTATGATTACCCAGATGGTTGGAAAAGTTTGTATCGCACTTGGCAAACAATTTTTTTTCGTAGTTGGATTTTCGCGGTTCCCCTCAAAGGTAGGCCCTGTCGCACCAGGCACAGTATAATGTCAATCAGCTTCATCAAATAGTCTCTATTTTACGGGGCGACTGGGGGCGTACGCAAATTACGTAATGCAATGGGGGGGGGGGGGGGGGTCGGCCAAGCGTTACGATCTAAGTACGCGGGAGAGGGAGGGCGGGTCAAGCTTTGCGTTACGTAACGGTTTTAGAACTGCCAGAAATAGTCAAATTTCTGCATGTTCAATTTTGAGTTTAAAACTCGCGCGCAATTTTACCGCGGAAAGTTGACAGCTTTCCATACGAAATGTCAGTTAAGGGGGGAAGTCACTGCAAGAACTTGAACAGTAGCTTTTCCACTTTCCCATGCAAAATTCGAAAAAAAAACATTTTTTGTTTTTCATAATTCTTGGCAGTACATATATTCGAAAATATGTTGGCAACATTTTTATTCAAAACGCCGAAAATTGACGGAGTTACAGTCACTTTAGTGAGAACAGGTAACGCGACCGTTTAGTGCCCTCAGTCCCTACCGGTGTGGCATCATTCACAATAGATAAAGTGCAGGCTCTCATTATTTTGGGAAATATAATAAATATGAAGAACCGTCATATTGCCCACGACTAGATACTGTAAGTAAGTATCAATATTCGAGAAAAAACATAACTTTATATTAAGAAAAACGGAACGAAAACTTTGAACGCGTTTTTCTTGAAACTACTTTGTTCGACATTGTCCCAGCGAATACTCAAAAACTTATCAAACGATTTTCAATTTTTTCGTTTGACATTTTTGTAATCGCAGTGACTAACAAGGGGACCTTACAGGCTGTCACTCACGGATTTTGATAAGTCTCAGATATGTTTTAGAGGGACCTACCCTGAGTAAAGAGATTTTATACAACCCTCTTTAGTTTTCGAGAAAAAACGTTCGAAAGTTTAGCTCGTAGCTACTAGTAGCTACTATACCGATTCGGTTCCACCTTTGTCGAACCAGCAAGCGTGGCCCAGTGGGCAAGGTTCCCGGCTCTGACGCTCGAGGTCCAGGCTTCGAGTCCCGTGATGCCGTTTTTTTTTTCACAAAATATGAATAAATTAGATGGATGATGCAAAGCCGTCTAATTATTTATTATTATTTTATTTATTTATTAATTAAATAATTTCTTTTATTCATTATTTAAATTTTTTACTTTCCATTTGTTTTTAAAATGATTTATCATTATTTTATTTTTCACGCAGAAAAAAAGAAAGGAAGAAATTATCACATCTTTCACGAGAAACTGCAGTTTATTATTTTTCATTACAATATACAGATTTTTTTTCCTCGCTATCACTGTGGTCGATTGTTACATCAGAACAATATTGCGGGTGATATTTGTTGTAAAAGCAAGCAAAACACAAGACTAAAAAGCAACGCGCACATTGTATAAAAGCTATGGCCTTGCAGGCGCACGGAATTTTGTGAAGCGTTATTGGAAAGCATACTTGATTGATATTTAAAAACAGCGGTCTTTCCTCAATTAACTTCGATGCAAACCACGCATATTTAATCATCGGCGCGAAAGCAGGTGCGCTTATTTGATGAAGAATCAAAGAATGAATTTGTATGGAATCTTCCCTTGACGCAATTTCTCTGTTATTTTTCAACAAATCGGAAGCATTTTGTATTTATTTTGTGAAAATTCTCACTTGCCGGTAAAAATATACATCGCACGGTTGGCAAATCGGCGTGCACTTGGGCGGTATAACTTTAATACTGCATGTACATGCCTTCTTCTCGTCTACAAAGACGTGATCGAAAAGCGTTTGATCAGCGCCGATGATTAAATATGCGTGGTTTGCATCGAAGTTAATTGAGGAAAGACCGCTGTTTTTAAATGTCAATCAAGTATGCTTTCCAATAACGCTGCTCAAAACTCCGTGCGCCTGCAAGGCCATAGCTTTTATACGATGTGCGCGATGCTCTTTGGTCTTGTATTTTGCTTGCTTTTACGACAAATACTTTTAATGTAACAAGCGACCACAGTGATAGCGAGTAATAAAAACCTGTATATTGTAATGAAAAATAATAAACTGCATTTTCTTGTGAAAGATGTTATAATTTCTTTCTCTCTTTTTTTTCTGCGTGAAAAACAAAATAATTTTTAAAAGAATTGAAAGTAAAAAATTAAAACAAAATTTTAAACTAAAAAAAATAATAATAAATAACTAGACGGTTTTGCATCATCCATCGAATTTATTTATATTTTGTGAAAAAAACGCCATCACGGGACTCGAACCCTGAACCTCGAGCGTCGGAGCCGGGAGCCTTGCCCACTGGGCCACGCCTGATTGTTCGACAAAGGTGCAACCGTATCGGTATAGTAGCTACTAGTAGCTACGAGCTAAACTTTCGAACGTTTTTTCTCGAAAACTGAAGAGCGTTGTATAAAATCCCTTTACGCAGGTACTCAGGGTAGGTCCCTCTACAACATATCTGAGACTTATAAAAATCCGTGAGTGACAGCCTGTAAAGTCCCCTTGTGAGGTTGTACGTAGCCGACTTTAAAAATTTTGATAATTACTATTTTTAAAGACAGTTTGAATACAAAAAGGCTTTGAAAATAGAAAAACATTCCCAAACTGTCGGCATTTTGTAAAAAAAAACAGAGTAAAAAAACGACTTCGCATAACTATAGCTACATTTGTATAGATATCAATAAATCGTTGACTTTTTATTTACAGATAACCTTTTATAAAGATATCGATGGAACTATAAAGAGATTTTTTTTTTCGACATCAAATCAAGGCATATATCTCGGGTCATGTTAAATATTTTTTCGTAAAAATTTGTAAAGAACTAAAGGAATATATACTTCATAAAATCAGTCTAAACCCGATCCTTTAATACTTAGTTATGTTCATGAAAAAAATCGCAATTATTGACATTAAATCACCCGTTACGTAACGGAATGCAGAGGGGGGGGGGTGTTCCGGCCAGGCGTTACGGTCCTGTTACGTGGAGGGGGGGGGGGGGATTGGGAAATGTTGCGTTACGTAATTTGTGTACGCCCCCAATAGAGTGCTTGTAGGAAATGAACATCGTAGCGCATTGTTTATGCGAAGTTGATATTTCATATTTTTCTGCAGCCTATTTAATTCTTTTTCAACTGTCAATTCCACTGATAGTGAATTTCTCATTCTCATCACGTACGTTTCCCTGCAAGAACTGTCTGCAAACGAAGCAAAATACTTTTTCTCGATTTAAGCTATATTCAAGCCAGCTGTATGTGTCGTAATGTTTGGTTCAAAACAATCGCTGCCTATTGTTGAATTGACTTTTTGGAAAATTGTCTTGCGGTCATGATGGACCAGTCTCCAAATTGCCCAAGTTTACGTGAATTTTGTTCTCAGCAATTTGGGTTTCAACTGCTTTATTTCAGCCAGTCGCCTCTGCCACTGATGTTGGTGATGCTGAAAGAACACTACATCATTTCGGATTTGCTGTTGAATGGCATTTTGTAGTTTTAGTCCTCGTCTTGGTTGTAATCTCAACACCATCGTCTGTGGTCTTTTCGAGAGTAGAAGTCGTATTTAAAAAAAATATTTCATATCCGTGAATTTCTGCATTTGTTAATCTACAAATGATAAAAACATACTAATATGTGAGAAAATTCTTCTTAATACCGACAAAGTATTAAAACTAAAGTAAGGTTGAAAATCTAAAAACTGTTTTTCATTTAAATTATACAATTTATGATACAAAACCCAATTACAGAGAGAGAAGCGGTCAGTAGACTAGTCTTTTTCGATGTTAACATTAAGGTTACAGTCATAGTACAAAGCGAGCGAAATAAGTATTAAATTTAATTTATGACATCTCTGCATGTTCATTTTGTTTAGACACATTTACTCACAAGCAGCCAATAAATCTAGTAATAAGAGTTCGGATGGAACAAGCAACACAAACAAGTACATGGAAGCTTTGTTAGCGCGTCAGAGAACATTTTTCGGAGAATAAATATTCACCAACTTTTTTTTCGTTGATATGTTAGGGCCAGTCGAACGTAAAAATGATAACAACCAACGTAAGAATTCTTAATTATCCGTACCAACGAGGCTGAGATGTGCACACACAAACAGAATAGCAGTGTTATCGCGTATCGGGAGTTTAGGACACTTCTATACCAGTCACGTCTTATTGCGTCGTTGAAATTAGGTTAGTATGGCGGTTAACTAACAATAAGAGCGATTTCTTATTACCGTACGGATAGCGGCCTAAGCGGCCTATACAAGAACTACCACTGCAAGCGGCCTATGCAGAAACTCAGTAGTTCCTGCATAGGCCGCTTAATTCGGTCGGTATATACATGAGAGATCGTTCAGAATGCGAACCGCCAGTGGTTGTGTGAAAGATAATGTGATCGCAGCGACCCATGTGTCCATTGATGACCACCTAAATCACATACAATAAGAGCTTTACTCTTGCTATCGAAAAAGTAACAGTGTAACCAGATCGATACGTATGGCCGTGAATAAAACAGACATTGAGAAACTCCTTGGGGGGGGGGGGGGGGGGGGGGGGGGGCACATACAACATTTGGCCCCTACCTAGTTACGCCAATGGCACGTATATGTTTATGTTCTCTTACATTATGTTCATCTCCTATTGCCCATGTGTAATTTATATAGCAAAATATGGCTCTGGAGATCGGAAGCCATCGACATTTTTCGTTGTTGATGCAGCGTGACGTGCATGCATATCACCTCCCTTCCTCGATTGTCATGTCGGAGAAGAAAAGTGACGTTATTTCGTGTTCGTGTCTCTCTCTCGAACCGAGAAAGAGGGAAAGACTTGACGACGCACATCAAATAATAAAGTATAGCAAATCTTACAAAGCATATAAAAAAATAAGGTAAACATAAAAAATGATAAAAATAAATAGAAAATATTAAATAAATACTAAATAAAATTACAAAAGACTAAATAAATACTAAATCAAATACTAAAAGACTAAATGAAGCACTGATGATTGTAGCCCGTAAAAAAATCGAATAACAAAAAGAAAAGTGTGACAGAGGAAGCGGAAAGACGGAGTTTTCGAAAAATTGAGATCCTCGACGCGCCTCGGCTGGTCTAGTAGTGAGTACATGGGGAGAGAGTGGAGGCTGCATGAAAGTCTATCGAACTGTGCGGATATGAAGAGGCCACGTGAAGTGAAGCGTAACGTGAGACAACCTGCTTTAGAGGGAAAGGAGTAAAGAGAAGTTGCTCGATCTTTTACAGTGTCTGTATCTATCTATCTACTCGCGTACACACACACACACACACGTGCGCGCACGCACACGCACGCACGCACGCACACCCACACACACGCACACACACACACACACACACACGCACACACACACACACACACACACACACACACACACGCGCGCGCGCGCGCACACACACGCACACACACACAGATATATATATACATACATCGCGGAAGAGAGAGGAAAAAAGAGGGAGAGAGAGAGAGCGAGAGAGAGAGAGAGACAGAGAGACAGAGAGAGAGAGACAGAGAGAGAGAGAGAGAGAGACCGTGTATTATGTGCTACACTGAGAAAACAGTTAATTTATTGTAAAGAAATACATTTAGTTGGTACTTTTTTTAAATACTCATTAACTGTTATAACATTTGTTAGTCGTTAAGAAATATTCGTGTTCTCATAACAACATTTTATAGCCATAGTATTTCTTTGAAAATAATGATTTATTTGATCAATTTTATTTCTCTTAACTCAGTAGATGTTTATGGTCATCGATAAAAGAGTTGAAATTGTGATATGATAATATAGTTTAAAAAAGTCGAGATTTGTTCACAATTAATATATTTAGATTTGGGGCCGTTAACGCATAGTTGCCGCGAATTTCCTGTGTTCAATGCAAATCAACATGTCACAACAATTAGCTGACCTTCATTCAAAACGACTATCTCGGCCGCATTTGAGTCAAGAGTCACACAGTTGACGCGACAACTTCTCTATTTAACGCAAATAAGGATTTATTAACAATTAATGAATCTATATTTAAGATGTTGGCACAGTAGTTCTTTGAGATAACAGTCGTACGCTTATTACAAAATGAATATTTGGTAATAATTTTTAAAAATCTTCAGTTGAGTCTAATATAGCCCGCTTAAAAGTTAGCAAATAACTGGTAAAAAATCGACGACTCGGCGCAATTAATGATTTGTTAATAGTTAAGAAATCTGTACTTGGCATTGCTTGTTTTGTGGGACCTGCCAAATCTTTAGGAAACTTTCAAAAGTATATATAGAGAATATTAAATTATGTATTAGAGCAAGGGTGGCCAAGACCTCGACCGAGGGGCCGGTTGACCGCCTATTTTCTTTGAGAGTCGTTCGTTGCTCTATACTACGATGTATTGATTCTACAATCTTTGTTGTCCTAGGATTAACGGGCTTAAGATTGGAGGAGAAATCGTTGTCCAACGATTTGTCCTCTACAAGTAGCAAGGAACAACTCTCAACTATCCTTTATATTTGGGATAACTTTTCCACTGAGCTCATTGAATGAGCGCCTCAATTATAGAAAACAAGTATTTATAGTATATTGCCGACTAGGAATGTTGTTTCGGCAGCCGGATCACTGATCAGACAGGGTTCAAGATACTTTCCGGAATACCGCAAATATGTCCGCCTGATGTGCGCCGTATGTCTACCGGATCAGTCATTCCCAGATACCGAGAATCTGTATCTGGGCCTGATCAATACCGCCTTCTCACATCAATCGATACGAGAAGTAACGCGATCCTTACACGGCTCTGGTAAGTTTACCGGACCAAGACATGCTCGATTTGCCTTCTCCCAACCGTGCCCCGAGCTTGGCTAATCCGGATCAGCTAAACCCCGAGCAAGATATGCGTGTACACCTAACCTTATTCGGGCCATCAAAGTATACAATTGACAATAATTTCGGCAATATTGTAATAAAAAACGGAGTAGAATGAACGAAAAAGAGTCCCGCAAAAAGTACTTGAGACGCCTTCGCGTACGAAAATTTCGTGCTGTGGCCGAGGAAAAAGGGAAACAGCTGAAAGAAGCAATTACTTCAGTTCTACCAGGTAGGTGCATGCTCTTCTATTGTTGCAGTTCAAATATTCATAAAACAAACTATGTTCGAAGTAAATAATGTCTATTTTCATTTCTCTTATTATATTTCGTATGACCAAGTGGACAATTGCATACAAATACTATCGATGACAACTTGTATGTTGACGGAAAGAATCACGAGACTGATACTTCCAGAAAATTAGAATGCACTTCGGCGACTTTTCCGGCGACAGTGCCGGATTCCGTAAACTCATTAGGACGCATTGATGGGAATACTTCGTAAGAATTTGTTACCGGAATTACCTCTAATATCTCTTCGAAAATTTTCCTGAAAACACGGAATCTGCAGTGTGTCACAGAAATGCGAAACAGTGTTAGTGGTTTTGAAGGAACCTTCCTGTACTTTGGGATCAAACCAAATCTAGTGCGATTGATAAACCCATCGCTGCACGAGGACAACTGTATATCGCTATTATTTAATATTGATGGTTTACCATTATTTAAATCTATCCGGTGCCAGTTTTAGCCGATATTATGCCGAATTTTCTATTATCCCAGTGTATATCCAGTATTTCCCGTAGCTATATACGAAAATTATTCAAAGCCTTCGAATGTTAGCGAGTATTTTGCAAAGTTTGTTGCAGAAGTAATTGAGTTAATTAATGATGGCGTGACAGTAAATACTTCAGTATTCAAAGTCTATATACAGAGCTTTGTGTGCGACAGACCAGCTCGTTCTTTCATCCAATGCATTAAAGGCCATGGGGGTTTTTATGCCTATGAACGATGTACCGTTCCCGGCGAGCGTAATAATCGGCCAACAGTTTGAATTGAGCAAGACTTTCCAGTTAAAGATAATACAAATTTTCGTTTGCAGCAGCAGCCTGAGCACGATACGGGTACATCTCAATTAATTCGCATGCCCAAATTAGATATGATCCGTCATTTTCCATTAGATTTCAAGCGCTTGTGTTGTTTAGGTGTTATGAAAAAACTTTTCAATTACTACTGGATAGATGGATTGCGGCCAGTAAAGATGAGCCATAGTCAAAAGGATAGGATTTCCAGATTGTTGCAACAACTGCAGTCCCAGATACCAGCAGAGTTCCAGCGTACCACGAGAACATTAGATAATGTCTCCAAATGGAAAGCCACGGAATATAGATTTTTCCTATTGTACGCTTTACCAGTTCTCCTCAAAGATGTGCTCTCTGAAAAACTATACAACAATTTCCAACGGTTCTATGTTGGCTGTCGCATATTATGTCCCGACGTTTTTTATTTACACTATGTACTGGGGACTGTGCTGGGGAATACTTACGAATATTTGTTTCATCAGGAAAACAATTGTATGGCACGGAAAATCACATCTTGAATGTGCACAGTCAAATTCATTTAGCAGACGATGTCAAAGCAATGGCGTGTTCCCTAAGTCTGGGGAAAATGAAAAAATGCTGCGATCTCGAAAAAAACCAGTGGCCCAAATTACAAGGCGATATAGTGAAATGCACTTATCAACTTAGAAGAGAGTAACAATGCCACGGATTGTTACCGTTTTGAAAGAAAAACGAAACAAGAACAGTAAAATTCGAATTATAGAAAAACTAAAATATAAGCAAACAATGCTATCATGTGTCAAGCCGAATAATACCATTTTGTTAAAAGATAAAACAATACTCAGAATTGATAAAATGTTCATACTTTCGGGTCTTAGCAATAATATAAAAATTTGTGGAACACTACTTACTCTTGAAAAGTCCATATACGCGTATCCTTGCAAGTCAGAAAGTTTTCAGACTTGCAAAATTAAAGGATACGGAGATGAAAGGACAATCGGCCTATATATGATTGAGTTTAAATGATTCACATTGAATTGAAAGAAAACGGAACAAGGACGATATACACTAGGCAAAAGAATTAAAGGATATCGAAAAAGTCTGCCAATTTTAGGGTCATTTTCAAATAGCTGTAACTCCTCGAAAAATGGTCGTACAGCAAAAAAAAAGCGAATTGAAGGTGTGAATCTCTAGTTTTGGGATCTTGAGCTCAAACATTTTTCGCATCAGCCAATTTTTGGTAGCCATCGAAAAGCCAAAGTAAAAAAATTTTTTTTAATTTTTGCTCATCTTTCACAGTCTGCACGGACCTTAAGAAATTGTTTTGAATGATCGGGTTGAAAGGATCGTCTAGCTGGATTCTTCCCCTTTCATTTGAACGGTGAGAGAGCTCTGTACGATTTTTTCTCGCTGAGTTATTGATGTTCAAAGCAAAAATGACACTTTTGACTTTGATGACTAATGACTCGGAGACTAATGGTCGCACAGAAAAAAACGAGACGGTTTTGGAAACTTTGAAGTATCCTCTATAATATGCTTTTATCATTTTTTTATCAAGATTTTTTTTATGCGGGAAAATGGATTTGAAAAAACGTGAAAAATGGCATATTTACGAATATTCTTTTAACTAAGGATTATTTTGCCAATATCGGATAGATAAAAAAAAATCAGTTTTTTTATGACCTTAAAGTATCCTAAAAAAGCTCTTAACAGTTTAAAAACCTGCGATTTTTTTTCATTGTGTTCCGAATGATCGAAATTGTGGTTTTTGCCAAAAATCGATTAAAGGCTAAATCTACCACCTTTTATTCGTCTTTTGAGAATCACAATTTTTTTTTGGCACTGATCCGAATTTCCGGTGCTAAAAAATGTTGATTGTTGAACAACGGGAACAAATTTTTGTTTAATGAAAAAAAAAAATTAATGAAAAAAAGTTTTTTTCTGATAAAAAAAATTGATTAAAAAAATCGAAAAAAAAATGGTTAGATTTTTTTTTATAGCGCTGAATGTTTTTCATGATACGACGAGCGATTTGAGTTGTTGGAATTCACAGTTCTTTGAATGTGTGCGTGAGGAACACACACACAAAGAAGCGTAAATCCAACCGAGCAACCTCTACGTGGTACGCTTTAGGTTACGCTAATGTTGGTGGTGAATAAAATGTTTATAAAAAAAATCTTGATCTAATGATCGTGGGACGTGTGCGTAGGGTGTCGTATCGTATCGTAGGGATGTAAATTGTACACACGCACACATTCTAAGAACTGTGAATTCCAACAACTCCAATCGCTCGTCGTATCATGAAAAACGTTCAGGGCTATAAAAAAAATCTAACGATTTTTTTAAATTATTTTTTTTTGTAAAAAAAAACTTTTTAAATTAATTTTTTTTGTCAAAAAAAACTTTTTTAATTAATTTTTTTTCATTAAACAAAAATTTGTTTCCGTTGTTCAACAATCAACATTTTTGAGGACCGGAAATTTGGATCAGTGCTAAAAAAATTGTGGTTCTCAAAAGATAAATAAAAGGTGGTAGATTTAGCCTTTAATCGATTTTCGGCAAAAACCACAATTTCGTTCATTCGGAACACAATGAAAAAAAAATCGCAGGGTTTTAAACTTTTGAGGGCTTTTTAGGATACTTTGAGGTCATGAAAAAACCGAATTTTTTTTTATCTATTCGATATTCGCAAAATAATCCTTAGTTAATAGAATATTCGTAAATATGCCATTTTTCACGTTTTTTAAATCCATTTTCCCGCATAAAAAAATATATTGAAAAAAAAAATAATAAAAGGATCTTATAGAGAATACTTCAAAGTTTCCAAAACCCTCTGGTTTTTTTCTGTGCGACCATTAGTCTCCGAGTAATCAGTCATCAAAGTCAAAAGTGTCATTCTTGCTTTGAACACCGATAACTCAGCGAGAAAAAATCGTACGGAGCTCTCCTACCGCTCAAATTAAAGAGGAAGAATCCAGCTAGACGGTCCTTTTAATCCGATCATTCAAAAAAAATTATTAAAGTCCGTGCAGACTGAAAGATAAGCAAACATTTTGAAATTTTTTTGACTTCGGTTTTTTGATGCCTCCTAAAAATTGGCTGATGCGAAAAATGTTTGAGCTCAAGATCTCAAAACTAGAGATTCACACCTTCAACTTTTTTTTTTATATTTCTGTACGACCATTTTTCGAGGAGGTACAGCTATTTAAAAATGACCCTAAAATTGGCGGACTTTTTCAATATCCTTTAATTCTATTGCCTAGTGTATGTCATCCCTATACTTCATAATTATCCGCCATGGTTCTGAAATAGTAAGCAATAAAAGATAAAGTCCGTGTATGTGTAGTGCGTATTTGATATAGATTTATTTACCTATCCTTTTCTCTCTCTCTCTCTCTCTCTCTCTCTCTCACACACACACACACACACACACGCACGCACGCACGCACACACACACACATACACACACACACACGCGCGCGCGCACACACACACACACACACATCTATTATATGATATATAAGATTTATAAAAGACTTTACTGTATCGACGTATTGATATTATAGTTGCAGACTTAGGTACGTACTTTCACGTTTCGCCAATTTTCGTTCGTTTTCGTGCTCGTCGAGTGCCGTTCCAGTCCTTCGCTGCGTTGAAAACTTTTCCCAGCGACTTCTCGATGTCTTTGCAGGATATCAGTTTGTCACTCTGAAGATATTTTTCTATGAGGATTGAGTTAAATGTAAGGAAAATGGTTCATAAATAATAATCAACGACGCAGCAGTTGCCACGGGCATATTATTAATATAAATCAACAATGAATACTCTACAATTCGGCAAAAATTCGTTTTTGCGAAAACTGTCTTCAACTTCGTGTCTTTCACCGCCAGGTATGTCTTCCTACGGTCAGGAGTCAGAAATACCTTCAGAACTCGCCTTATGAAATCGATGGGCGTGTCTATATCAACCATTTCTGGAAAAAAATAATTAAGCGTTATCATAAAAAATATATCGGCCAGTCCAAGTTCTTATAATGTTATTCTTGCGGTCTAGGGATGGGCGATGTTCGAAATATAATTGATTATTAAGAAATCGATTTTTTTTCAAAGTATCGTCACGGAAAATCGATTTTTCCTCTAAACAATCGACGATTCGATTAATCGAGTATAAAAAAATGTTGGTGAAGCATGAACGGGGTTCTTTTATTCTTGAAACTCTGCGTCGTAGAAACACGCTTTTTAAAATCATTTACTATCCAGTTCTATCCATAGATGCCATATTTGGAAAAGGATTGCCATTATTAATACATACATTTCATAACTACAATCAGATAAACTTCCGAAAAGCGGAAATCGACTTTCGATCTGAAATTTGGCATACACCTTTCTTCTAATATTTTAAGAGATCCATGGGTCGTTCGCAACCTCGGCAGTTCATCAATGGGGTATCCTGTGAAGGTCCGTTTACCCGTGGCGTTCATATTGTTATGTAAAAAAAGTTTGGGGTAGCGTTAGTTTACTGCTCCAGGGCCGCCAGAATCGGTTAATTCAGCTCCAACTGGCAAGCCGTAAAAATCTGTCGAGGGCGCAAACGACCCATGTGTTCTCGAAACGTAAGTAAAATTCGACTTCACGAAAACATGTTGTCTCTCTATAATTCTGTTCTTTTACTCAAAATATAAATTTTCATGAAGGTGTTGAATAAATAAAGGCGACAATGGATGTGAGAACCAGCTATCCGGTTAGGGCGTCACTTCGTCCTCGCAATTCGAATCCTGAACTCGATATTTCTAAAAAATGTAGACAGAGGTTTCGGCACTTATTACGGTTCACGTATTTTTGAGCTCTCTTATATTTCTTCCCAGTGGTGAATATGTTACGCGGGTGACGGTTGACGCTGTATTGACGATAAGCGATACCCAATGAAAGTTCTGCTTCCGTATAGACTCTTCGGTATATACCTCATGTCTCATTCGATCTCGCGCATCACTCACCCGGTATCGCGTATAGTATGCCAAGTCCAACAATCAGAATTCACCTTTACGTTTGTGTTGAAAGAGATGCGAGGACAAGATGGTTTCTGATTGCCTGTGATATACCAATCCAGGCGTCACGTCCTGCGAGAAGGCATTACATACATGTATGTCGATGTTATTTTATCAAAATCGAGAATTGATTAATCGATCACCAAAAAAATCGGCGGGTGCAGTTCCGAAAACCCCCCACCTCCGATTGAGCTGAAATTTTGTGAAGACCTTCATTTTAGTGTTATAAAAGAACCCGTAAAGGGATTTTTGGCGCATCGAAGTGGTTTTCGAATTATCGATTTTTGAAATTGTGAAAAAAAAATTTCTTTCGCTGAAAACTCAGTAAATATGCAGCTTTTGAAGAAAATAGTAGGAGACACTTTTTGTAGGAAATTAAATTTGATACAAAAAAGGTCCTATACAAAGTTTTCAAAAAATGCATATTTTTGCTTGAAAATTTAAAAAATGCGTTTAATTGACAATGGGCGAGTTTTTGGCTAATTTTAAGGGTGTGCTGGCTACTGGAGTGAGTGGCAACTGGAATGAGTTGCTACCGGACCACGGGGGGGGGGGGGGTTTGCGGGGCCCAATGACACTAAAACTACTTTTTATATGATTAAAAAGTGATTCAAAATAAAAAAATTAATGAACGTTCGGTTCACCGTGGTCAGCTGACTGAAAACTTGCTCATTGTCGATAAAATATTTTTTTTTAATTTTCAGGCTAAAATATGCAGTTTTTGGAAATTTTGTATAGAACCTTTTTTGTAGCAAATTTAATTTCCTAAAAAAAGTATCTCTTATCATTTTTTCGAAAACTGCATATTTACCACTATTTTTTGAGATATCAGCGAAAGAAAATATTTTTTTACAATTTTAAAAATCGATATCTCGAAAACTACTTCAATGCGCCAAAAATCCCTTTAGGGGTTCTTTTATAACACTGAAATGAAGGTCTTCACAAAAATTCAGCGCAATCGGAGGTGGGGGTTTTCGGAACTTTATCCAAATTGACAAAATATAATCGATTATTTCACTGAAAACATCGACACTTTCAATTAATAGAAAAACATCGCCCATCCCTATTGCGGTCCTCAACGCTGTGTATCGCAAGTTTGAACTCTTCGAATTCGTCCTGCCCTTTAAAAGGCAAATCGACACCATGGTCTTGCCGGCTTAGAAAACCAGGTCGCTGCATGTTGTTTAATTTTGCGGAATCATTTTCGGCTCTCAAACTGCAAACCTCCCTTGTCAACTCTTTGAAGTGTTTCTTTAATACTTTTTTTTAAGTTTTCCGTAAAATCTGAAGTATAAAGATAATTAGTATAAAAAATATTCCACAAAGCACAAAAAACTCTTGTTTTGTATCAAGCATCTTAGCATTGATTGTTGGATAAGCCGAGACAATGACATTATCGAATCATCCATCATTGGTTCATCCCTGACCGTGTCATCGCTTGCTATTTCCTGTGTCGAAGATAGCGCTGCGTTGAAAAGAAATATGCGATAATAAGAAAACTATGAAATCATTAACGCGCTATTGATACTCTATAACGTTAAAACATGTAGTTCAGTGTTTTTATCTATAAAGACTCAACAAAATATTCTATCTTCTTTTTTCAATATTGCAGAAAAATCGACTGCTAGCTATACAAAAAAAAATCATTTAAAGAAGAGCATCTCATGTGCGTAATTTTTTTATACAGCCTGATGATGTAGCTTTCACATAAAAACGTTGTCTTCACAATTGTCAAGATCAGTTCTTGGAATAAAATGAATTTGTAATGAGTTTTTATATCATAATTGTTTCTCTTGGTTTTCATCATATATCTCAAAAGAAAAATGTTCTACCAAACCGTGCGGGACCAACTACAGAGGCACGATTCGATAGAATATTTTTCTTTCTACATCAATAATGCAAATCTGGAGAAAATAATTACAATTGAAAAAAATATTGCAAATTTATTTAATCCTAAGAACTTATAGTGATAATTATAAAGGCTGAATTTTCCTGTGAAAGCAACATCACGAGGCTACATCTTTTTTCAAAAAACCTGCATATGGTTAGCCGTTTTTTTTAATTATTTTTTTCTATACCTCTGGGAACCGATTTCTTAAGAACACTGACGAAAAATGACAGTTTTGGAATCGTTGAAAAAAGGACCGACCTGTACCTTGTCTTTTTGACTGACAATAATCTTGACTACCTCCTTATTACGGTTAATCTACGACTTTTGGACCACCATGTAAAAAAAATGTTTGGATCTATTAATACATAATTGTTTCATAATATGAAATAACGAAAAAAAACAGGCAAACATGTCTTTTTTGTTATTTATATTGAGAAATTCATAGCGCATATTGTTCGGTTCACGGTCTCAGTGCGACTCGACTTATTGATAGCAAGTCAACCAGGGTCGTAATCCTGATACTGAACACGTGTGATTCGACACTGTAATCTCGCGATGAACTTCCGCACCTCAAACTAATTCGGTGAAGGTGGTTAGTTGAAAACAATTGGAGATAAACTAAAAAACAATTTAATTTATTCGAAATTATTTACATCGATCAATTAAGAGGACTGATCATATTGATGCACGTTGATTCCGCGTAGTAATGGCGACGGTGTTGGTACAATTATTTCATGGAGATGTTTGAGTAATTTATTCGCGAGAGGCAAGAGCTCCGCGCTGATTGGAATCTTGATGTTTCCTCTTCGAATGTTTGATGATTACTAACTAAAGAAAAGTTCGAGTCTTACATCCGTGGTTGGTGATGAGAGCTGCTTCACAAGCGGGGGATGCGATCCCACCTCTTGGAAGAACAGCAGCTAATTTGATTGGTACAAACAGTAAAAAAAAGAGTGGGTGAATTTTAGCTGTCACCAATCACGGATGAGAAGTGTGGAAATAGAAAATACTGGGCAGCCCTGTCGCGCACGTGTCTTGACCAGCGGGAAATTCCAGTAATGAACTCTTTACGGTAATGAAAAACTTCCGCGCTCGACTCGACCATCGCGTGGACGCTTGGTAAATTCTTTATTAGGGGTACATGGATGCGCCGATAAACGTAGGCACGTATAGAGGCTTAAAAAATATAAAAGGTAACATTCGCGAACCAAATGTTGAATTGCCTTGCACGTGGTCAACCAAACAAACCCGAGCATGAGCTTATTGACCATTTTTTATGGACCTCAGGTGAGAGAGAAATACTCTTGCCTGTCTGGCCTTGGGGTAATGTGGATGTTTATAATTATATAGAAAATGTTAAAACTAGCTAAATTCTCATTTGGAATAAAAATAATAAATAACTGCTCGCTCGTTCCGCCTGCAACGGAACAGACTCCCCCCTTGAGAGGGTACCGATCAAGTGCGATCACCACGGTTACATTACAGTTAAAGGTTATACTTGAATATAGTCTGCAGATGACTTTGTAATCGTGTTCATTGTCTCTAAGTTTATTATTTGTGATTGTCAATATCACTGTCACTATCAGTTAGCCATGACAGTGGTGCGAGCTTGCGAATATTCCTGTCGAAAATTCCGTGGACATTTTGGTCTTGTCTACTCTTGCGATGCCATCTTAACCGGGTCGAGTCTCGATAACTCTTCTCATGAGCCATCGCAGAGGAGGTAGATGGTCCTCCTTTAGAAGTACGAGAGAGCCTTCTCAGATGCTGTCGGAGCCTCGTATTTGTTTGTGCCGAATATTTAATTCGTTTGAAAAGTCCTTGTACCACCTGGTCCAAATATCCTGCTTCATCTTTTGTATTTGCTGTCATAATAATAGCCGATTCGATGGAGTGTTGACGAAATTTGTTTCAGGTGCGCTCGTTAATGTGTTGCCAAAGAGAAAGTGACCAGGTGAGAGTGCAAGAGGATCGTTGAGATCTGACGAGATAGGAGTTAACGGGCGCGAAGTAAGGATTGCTTCTACTTCTGTGACAAACGTATAAAGCTGCTCAAACGCGAGCAGTTGTTCGCTGACAACTCGTCTCAGATAATATTTGAAAGACTTGACTGCAGCCTCCCATATTCCGCCAAAGTTTGGTGATTATGGTGACATCAAATGCCACTTGATTCCGTGATCACTGCGGAAGGTGTGTGTCTTCTCATTGTTTTTTTTTTAATGCAAATATTGCACGATCTCCCTCATTTCGTTGTTCGCGCTGATGAAGTTTGTACCGTTATCAGAGTAGATATTTTGACATCCTCCTCTCCTCGAGATAAATCGTTTCAAAACGGCGAGAAAGGTTTCGGTAGTCATGTCACTGACCAGCTCGAGATGCACGGCCTTGGCTACGAGGCAGATGAAGACTGCGACGCACCTTGATTCTTCCTCAGTTGCGATTCTTCTTCTCCTTGATGAAGAATGGAACACAGTAGTCCACTCCGACGTTTAAAACTGGCCGAGCTTCGGTAGTGCGAACTCCAGGTAGATTTCCCATGACGTAGCATGTGGATGTAGGATTTGCCCGCGTGCAAGTCATGCAGCCGCGGATCGCTTTGCGAGCTTAGTTTTTCCGTCGATTCTCCAGTATCGTTTTCTTAGAGAGTAGAGCGTAGTCTGTACGCCGCGCCGGAATGATATATGGAAATACCCTCATACTGGATAATCATAGTGGTCACGTGATGTGATCGTGGCAGAATGACGGGATGCTTCTCTGTATACGCCAAGTTTCCGTAGTTCGTGAGTCGACCGCCGATACCCAATTTATCCAAGAATGGGGTTAGTGAGATGAACTTGCTCTTTGGGTCCATAGTCCCTTTTTCCTTCAAGTCTCTGAGCTCCTTGAGAAAGTTTTATGATGGTGATGTTTGCTGCTTCTAGTTCTTCGCACGTCAGGTGACCTTGATTTGTCTGCGGCGCTTTGAACCTCTAGGCATATGCAACAAATCGCTGGAGCTTCACGATTGATGAATGGTAATGATATCAGTATGAATTGGTGTTGCAAGGCATTTGACCTTGCGTAGTCCGGGGAACCGGTCCACTGTTGGTACTCCGAGTTGTGGCCATTTAGATTTGTCTTGAGCAAGCCATTGCGGTCCATTGTTTACTTGAAGCTTGAGACAAACGCCGACGGTTGTTGACGTCACGAAATGAGATCTGCTTGATTGTCGAGTGACCGGATGTGACGCCAATTACCGGCGTGTGTTTTTTCATGGATGATGGATACCGGGTTAGCTACGAACGTTAAAAGTTGGCATGGCGGTGTATTAATCCAGGTGAGGACCGCCGTGTTATCACACCAAAAAACTGTTTTGTGGGTTTTAATATTCAATACCTGATGAACAGTGTCATAAAGTTTGGCCAGAAGCACAGCTCCGCATAGCTTTAGCTTTGGGATTGTCATGGGTGGAATGTGCTTGATTGCTAAGACTCTTTTTGGTGAACAGGCTCCCTTGCTCGGCCCATCTTGCCTCTTTTTGACCGGTGCGACACGAGATTTGGCGCAGGGGAGCGTCGATGAAATATTTCCACTGCTGTTTATGTCTCTGATATAAATGCAGGCTCCGTAAGCCTTTCCGCTAGCACCGCAGAATCCGTACAGTTGAATTTCTTCGCGTTGAGTAGTAATTCTTCTGCTGAACTCCAAGTCGTTAAGGGCACTCAATTATGATGCGTAGTTGTTCCATTTGGTTTGTATTTCTGCCGGAATGGATTCGTCCTAATCGAGTTTTGCCCTCCACAGTTGTTGCATGATGAGTTTCGCTTGCGTCACCACTGGACCAAGCAGACCCAGCGGGTCGAATATTCTGGCGATATGCGACAGAATGGTCCTTTTTGTAACGCGATAATGTCACGAGGCAGGGCTGACTGTGTAGATGATCTAGTCCTGTTCGGAGTTCCAATGCACGCCAAGAGTTTTGGTGGTTTGGTCTTGTCGAGATGGTAGCTTGAGATTGACGCTACCGGATGGGAGACCTTGAAGACGGCGTGGCTCGTTGGAAGCCCATTGTCGAAGGTTGAGACAGCCTCGTTGCAATAATGCATTAATTTAGTTTCGAAGTTGCAGAGCGTCGTTGAATGTTGCCGCTCCGGTATTGAGATCGTCGACGCACAGATCGCGTTTAATGATTTTAGCAGCCCTTGGAAAGGTGGTTGTTTTATCGTCAGCCAACTGTTATAGGCAACGGGTAGCCGATAAGGGCGCTGGAGCCAGTCCGAAGGTCATGGTGTTCAACTCGTATGTGGCTATTGAGCCACTGGCGTCGCGCCACAGAATCCTTTAGTATTTCCGATCTTTCTCCTGAACCTTAAATTGTCGTTACATCTTCTCGATGTCTCCTGTGAGCGCGTACTGATGTCCGTGAAACCGCAGCAGGAGTGAGAAGATGTCGTCCTGAATGGTGGGCCCAACCATGAGAGTGTCGTTCAAGGATATCCCAGTGCTCGACTTTGCTGATCCGTCAAGGACAACTCTGGTCTTGGTGGTGAGGCTACTGTTTTTGATAACCGCGTAGTGAGGAAGATAGAAGACTCCCCTCGTCGCGGTGTCGTTCTGAACCCTTGGCATGTGTTCTAATGTGACGTTCTGGGTCAATTTCCTCGATTTCCCAGAAGCGTTTCATGATGCCGTCCATCGTGGTAGCATGACATTGTCGGTTGTACAGCGACAAGTCATTTGTCGGAATAGCACCGCCGATGATCCAGCCCAAGCGCGTTTTTTGTAAGTAGACATCCGGACCACCGGGTGCTGAGCGATTTATTTGTCGTACGCAGAAGGTGGACAATGTCGTTCCGGAGCCGATTAGCATGTCGACTGGCGCTGGATGGTCGAACTCCGGATCCGCGAGCTGAATATTGCGCGGCAGCGATAATGACTGTCGGAAGATCCTTTCATCTGGCACAAGTCCTGCGACTTCGTCAATCGTCATGAAGCTCACAGTCCTTTTGAAGTTGTGTAGATCCTCGACCTTAGTCGTGCGGTCACGAGATTGTTTGTGACCGTTCGAGTTTCATTTATGCCTCCGATTGGCACTGTAAATCTCTTCTTTGGTAGATTGAGAAGTCTTGCAAACCGTTCGGTTATGAAGTTGCTATCAGCGCAAGTGTCGAGCAAGACTCGGCATAGTCTGAGTTCTCCTGATGAGCTGTATACGTTGATCTTTGCTGTCACTAGGAGATCACGCGACGGGATACTGGCCACTAAGCTAATAATCCCGGTTTAATCTGCCAAGATTTGCGGTGTTGCTAGTCATGCTTGCGTTACTTCGCTCGCCATAGACGATGGTTGCGAAGATTCTGCGAAAACGCAACCAAGTGTTGTGCTTCTTGTGGCACGTATTGCACGTGAAGTTCGGCGTACACTGTCTGACGCTGTGATCTGAACGCAAGCAATCGATGCACGCAGATATTCGAGTTGCTGCGTTGAACCTTTCCTTTGGCGTGAGCTTCTCGAATTCCTGGCATTGGAATAGTTGATGACTGCCCTTGCACATTGGGCATTCGTGCAACGTGGTGGTCACGAAGCTTCGACTCTGCTTCGGAGTCTTTCCCCTCTGGCCATTCTGGAAGCCATTGCGTACCTTACCTTCACCGTTTGAGCCGCCGTCCTTGAAAACATTGAGAGGCTCGTCGGATGAGATGACCATTTTCCAAAGGAATGCGACCGGTTGGTCGTATGTTGGCAGAACATCTTCCTTGAGAGACATCCTCGACGGTTTGCGTGTGGATTTGTCGATTTTTGCGAGTGCGATGCACAGCATCATCGTCCAGAGCAATGCAGCTCGAGTGTGTTTATCACTTCGCTGATATTCTGTGCTGACTCTCTTTGCATTATAGGGATGTTAAAAATCTCCGTTACGTAGTGTCCGCGAATTCTGTTCCGTCCTCCGTCCGAATTGTCGTACAAGACGCGCAGGTTTCCCGTTGAGACATGTCCGCAGATACTTTAATCTTTGGATGTCGTTGAGACCCGGTCGTCGCCCGATAGTCGACTGGAAGTCATCTTGAAAACTCAGCCAGTCTTCATATTTTCCTGTGAACTTCGGAAGACTCTGTTCTGGAAGACGCGCTAGTGCGGATATCGGTGCGAATGAATTCGGTGACGCGCGAATGCTGGAAGACGAACTTGCCGCTGCTATTGCTGCTGCTTGGTTGACCCTGTCCTGAAGTCTATAGCATTTTGCTAGGTCCATCGCGTAGTTCATTTCCACCGTTGATTGTTTTGCGTAATGGTCGACTCCTGGTTCAAGCTCTTGCAGTTTGCATGTGTAATCTTCCAACTTCGCGAAAGAAATTTCTAGCCGACCGATGTGCGCCTTTAATATGTAGATGTCAGGATCGATTTCTTGATCATTCAGTACACTCTTGAAGCTTGTGAGTTTACCCTTTATGGACCCGCGTTTTCTAGCAAGCTAATCAATAAGCCTTGCGTCTACTGGGCTTAGAGCCATTTTTCGCGATTTTGAAACGTAGCAAGTGTATGTGAAAGGCACAGGGAAGTGATTGGCAATTAATACCTTTAACGAGCTGACCCTTGTAGCGTGAAATCTCTGGCGCTAGTGACGTTGTGATCCGCTGGTGGAGGATGAGATGCTCTTCCGTCATTGAACGTCGTAGTTTTGACTGCCTAGCTTTGTGTTCGACTGCTCCGATTTCACACTTCCATTTCACTGACAAAATAGGTGAGACTGGAATCTTATATCCGGCTCCAAGGGCCAAAAAATAATGTTCCGTTCACGGTCACAGTGCGACTTACTCGACTTATTGATAGTAAGCCAATCAGGATCGTAAATTCTGATACCGAACGCGTGTGATTCGGCACTGCAATCTCGCGACCAACTCCAGCACCTCAAACTAATGTGATGAAGGTGGTTAGTTGAAAACAATTGGAAATAGACTAAAAAACCATTTCATTTATTCACGATTATTTACATCGATCAATCAAGGGTACTGATCATTGATTCGCGTTGTTTCCGCGTAGTAATGACGACGGTGGTAGTAGAATTATCTCGTGGAGATGTTTGCGTAATTTATTCGCAAGAGGCAAGAGTTCCGCGCTCATTGGACTCTTGATGATTCCGCTTCGAATGTTTGATGATTAGTAACTAAAGAAAAATCCGTGGTTAGTGATGAGAGCTGCTTTGCAAACGGGGGATGTGATCCCATCCCTTGGATAGACAACAACTAATTTCATTGGTATAAACTGTAGAAAAAGGAGTGGGAGAACTTTAGCTGTCACCAATCACGGATGAGAAGTGCCAAAATAGAAAATAGAAAGTTAAATGAAAGTGATGCACTCTTTACCGTAATGGAAAATTTTCGCGCTCGACTTGACCATTGCGTGGACGCTTGGTAAACCCCTTTATTCGAGGTACATGGATGCGCCGATATGCGGTGCTTAAACGTACGCACGTATAGAGGCTTCAAAATATAAAAAGTAACATTTGTGAACCAAATGTTGAATTGCCCTGCACGTGGTCCACCGAGCGAGCGAGTCGTCGAGCAAACCCGAGGGTGGGCTTAATGACCCTTTTTTTTTAAAGGACTTCAGGTAAGAGAGAAATACTCTTGTCTGTCGTGCCTTGCGGCGGTGTGGATGTTTATAATTATATAGAAAATGTTAACGCTAGCTAAATTCTCATTTAGAATAAAATTAATAATTAATTGCGGGCTCGTTCCGTATGCGACGGAACACATATCATTGTTTTACCTGGACTGTCGCTGCGTTGCGATAGTGTATTCTCGCCAGATACTTATTGGTGTTCAAATGCAGCGGAAACATGCAACAGCAATGAATATTTGTACGCAGTAAAGTAGACGAATTTGATGGATTTTTAAATGTAATGGCTTAGCAACATGAACTGCTGGAACGCTCCAATCTTCAGAACGGGTCTTCGCAGATCTCGTCGCCGTCACATATTTTTGTTGTCGCTTCATCAGCCCTTTGTTTTAGGTGATCAGTCATGTCCTCGTCGTTTGTAAATACTATGTCTTCGTGGTTCAAGCACTTCAATTTTTGTCGGGCTTCCGTGTAATTTCCTTTGTAGAAGACCAAATATGTTAGTAAAGAATAATAAAATTTACACAACATTCATTCGAGATTATGCACCAGTTTTTGAAAACTTACTTGTTTGTCCCAGTCATTCGATAGGAAATGTAGGCCAATTTTCCGACGGTGGCATGTAATACTGAACAAACGAATGGAGTTTCCCGATGGTGTCTTTTCTACGGCGGCGGAATGAATTTTGTCACCAAAATATTCCACTCTATATCGTAGTCGATCCAATCGGTCGGTACAATGTCGACCACTTTTTGCGTTCCAGACCTCTCTACGATGAATTCGACTATTCGATATTTTGGATCAGCCATCTATGATGTGTGCATAATACGAACACATGAACAAAACATTGATTATAGTATTGCATATGTTGGATTCTTTAAATAAGTGACAAACATGATCCGTACATTGTTGCTGACTTATCGTAGTTTCTTTTTGTACGTCGCAAACACTTTTTACCGTTTATCTAAATTGATCATTCAAGATGTAAATAAAGACGGGTCGATGAACGTATCTATCGTAATAATTAACCTCAAAGATTTCATCTACGAGTGTCAACACCGTGACACTAGCTAGACAAGAAGGATCGGTAAGTAAATTGATATGTATGAGACACCAGGTTAAAAATAATTTGTATAATAATAAGAAATTAGCTATTTTTTATGAACGCACGTACATTAACCCCTCTCGATATGTGCGGACACGGACCATGCACCTCACAATATTTTTGCTACGCAAAATAGAAGCATTTTAGTGCAGTACTCTGCTGCGCGCAGCATGCGTATCTTATTTCATAGACGCGAGGCGTGCAAGTGATAATGGCATATGTGTAAAGTTAGTTTAAAACCGAACCCAATTGTCAGGATAGCCAAATAGTTAGCTTTAGAATGATAGTGCGCAGGTTCGATACCATGTTCTTAGACGAAAATTTCAGTTAGGCACGATACGAGTCAATTGAATTCTCATCTTTTCCAGGAACCCAGTGAAGCAAAAAGGCCACACTGAGAAAACAGTTTATTTATAGTGAAGAAATACACTAAGCGCAACAATTAAGGGATCACTATTTTTTCGACGAAAAATAGCCCTTTTTCAAACCGCTGTAACTCGATGAAACTCGATCCAAGCTTTCCAACGATGCCGGTTTGGATGCTGTGCGATGATTTGGACCAGAGTTATGACCGGTCAAAGTTGAAAAATGCATTTTTTCGAAAAGCTGCGATAACTTGGCTAAAAAAAATCGCACAGAAACTGAAAAAAAAACCAAATTGTTGGGAAAGATACAAGCTTTCGAATGGTCCAAACAGATTTTCGAAAAAAAAAATTCTGTTCCCCGTGTATCTTGTCAAACTCGAGCAAATTTTTTGATTTTATGTTTTGTTTTGTTTAACAACGAATTTCTTTATTTAAACGAAACGAAAAAAAATATTTATAATCAGATTATTAAAGTCGAAGGTTTACACTACAAAATGCTTTTTTTCATTTTTTCTTCGACCATTTTTCACCGAGTTACAGCGGTTTGAAAAAAGGCTATTTTTCGTCGAAAAAATAGTGATCCGTTAATTGTTGCGCTTAGTGTACATTTAGTTAGCACTTTTATTCATATATTCATTAACTGTTACAAAATTTGTTAGTCGTTAAGAAATATTCGTGTTCTCATGACAAAATTTTATAGCTATAGTATTAATTTGAAAATAACAATTTATTTGATTACTTTTATTTCTCTAAACTCAGTAGATGTTTATGGTCATCGAATAACGAGTTGAAATTGTGATATGATAATACAGTTCGAAGGAGTAGAACTTTATTCACAATTAATATATTTAGATTTCGGGCCGTTAACTTATAGTTGCCGCGACTATCCTGTGTTCAATTCAAATACACAATGCAATTAACGATTTGCTTATTTTGTGGGACCTGCCAAATCTTTAGGAAACTTTCGAAAGTATGTACGTGTATATAGAGAATATTAAATTATGCATCAGAGCAGGGGTGGCTAAGACGTTGACCGCGGGACCGGTCGACTGCCTATTTTCTATGAGAGTTGTTCCTTGCTCTACGACGTATTGATGCTACCATCTTTGTTGTCCTCCGATTAACGGACTTGCTACTTGCAGAAGACAAGTCGTTGTCCAACGATTTTTCCCCTACAAGTAGCTCTGCAAGTAGATTTTTCCTCTACAAGTAGCATTTTCGATGAGAGTTGTTCCTTGTAAACTTGCCCACTAGCACTATAGTGTTACATTGATTTAACTGCACATTCATCTGCCGACAATCAATGAATGACTCTGTCCAAATATCCATTTGTTAAGTATACACGAATCTTGATTTGTGCGAATATAAAATATCGTTCACTCAACTATCCTTTACACCTGGGACAACTTTTCCACTGATCTCATTAAACAAACGCCTTAGTTATAGGAAAAAAGTATTTATAGTATATTAATACGAAGCATTGGGTTCGACCAACTGTATATCTATTGGCTGTTAAGAACGGGTATGTTACATTAAAGTACCCATTTCTTAACTATTACCAAATCTTTGTTTGTGACAATTCAGAGGCTCAAATGAATGAATTATTAACTGTAAGAAGATATTTATGCCGCCATATCCAACTTTACCATTTGTTAATAGTTAACAAATACTGGTATATAGAAATATGTTTTCTCAGTGTACATAGGATTAGACAAGCCCGGGCCGAGGTCGCATCTATGCATGCTGTTGGCAATGAGATGGACGTAATTCCAGAAATGGAAGACGAAGACAATCGAGGATTATGCCTTTCCACTACCTGGTACATACGCGTATGCATAGAAAAGTGTACGTACATATCGTTGCATCGATGCACAAGTGATATGGGCACGCCTCTGCCTCCACTCTCGACACCAAACAAGCGATATACGCACGCATACGCATGTACGGGCATATAGAGAAGCGTAAAAACGATCGAAGAGGTACTCAATAAAAATTGGCGATCTCAGCCCGTACACATATACGCATATGTAGTTAGGACTTATAGAGCAAAAAATGATTGGCACTTTAATTCCGTTAACGAATTCACGTGTCAAGTCCAATTCTCTACCGGTGGCTTATAATATCTCGTAAAAAAATTGATTGTACTTTGAGCTCGAAATTATTTCATCGCGAACGGACATTCTTTATCTTGTCATCAAAATACTTCAGTTTTAATGCTTGGTTCTTATTTTTTAATAGAATAGGCTGATACAGAGACAATAACGCACATTAGGTTTAATCTTCCGTTGACACACTGAGTCATTATGACGCGGATGAATTTTAAATTCTCGCTTTCCCAAAATTGACAATTTTCTATATTTTTACAATCATTTAACTGTACATACTTCGAATTTAAATTATGCAGACGTTTTGAGAAGTGTTAAAATTTAATTCCTGATTTTTTTAAATAAAAACCGCCCAAAGGATTGTTAATGGCCGGTGGATGAAGTTACCATCAGTCAGATTGACCCAGTGTGTCAAAATCGTGGCCAGAGATAAGAGTGTGAACGGAAAGTTAAAAACTCAGCCAATGCTTTGTAATGGTTTTTGGAATCGTTATTCTTCGTGTATCTCTTGAATTGATGATTTGGGGCCACGGAAATGTCGTATTTTCAACTCAAATTTTGTTGATGTATATCATGAATAGAAAACGATACACACAGTTGTGTTATCGAGTTTAGTGGTTTTTGAATGTGATCGTAAGGATGGGGAGGGGGGGGGGGGCAAAATAACGCTTCTCGCGCGCGCGCATGTGTGTGTACTTGAAGGGGGTCCTTCAGACGCGGGAAAAATTGCTGATTATCATGATTTCGTCCCCATTTTTTAGATAACGGGTATGTTTTATTACTACTTCTGGCTGTTACATGGTATTTTTTTAATTAATTTTCAAGAACGGCGGAGGTATGGCACGTTTTTTTAAGGGGTGGCGGCGGATGTTTTCAGACGGCGTGAACGATCTGAAAAAAAAAAATTAATGAAGGTTTTCTTTCTTTAACACTCATATGTAGAATATGAACCAAGAAAAAGTGAATGTTGATAATCGATGAAATGGTACGCTCTGAAACAAAGAGATTGAATTGTAAAGATGGCTACATTTTGCAATACCCCGGGAAAAAAAAGTTCATGCTGAGTGGATATGTTCATATATGTTTCAGATATTGTCATATACGTATCAGATATATTTATATCTGACATTTTACAGTATCATATATGATTAGGTCTGATCATATTCCACATCACATATGCATATAGAAGATCATATCTGATCAAATACAGTATCTGGCCTGACCATATATGAACTCATATCTGTTTATATCTGGCTAAGTACCAAGGCGAGTTGGTATCGTAAATTCGTATCTGAACATACATGATGTCATATATGAACGTATCTATTCGTATAAGATC
The DNA here is from genome assembly GCA_963210295.1 of Ophion ellenae. Lineage (NCBI taxonomy): Eukaryota > Metazoa > Arthropoda > Insecta > Hymenoptera > Ichneumonidae > Ophion > Ophion ellenae. Next base: position 33,926,256 of record OY723385.1, read on the forward strand.
ATATCCGATCAAATACGATACCAGACTCCGCTATATAGATCTCATATATGTTTTTATCTGGTCAGGTACCAAGGCGAGTTGGCAGCGTGAAACCATATCTGAACATATATGATGTGATATATGAGTAGGCACCTTCATATAAAATTTTATCCCATCAGATACGATACCAAACCTGGAAAATATACGAAGTCTTATACACTCATGCCTTATCGTATATGCAGTTCAGTTGTTCACACATGAAAACATCTGAATATATGGAACGATATATGAGGATATGAGACTATATCAGATATGGCACCTCACCTGACTGTATTATATGTGATCATGTGAGTTACTATAATATTATTAGTTATTAATACGTCAAGTGATGACGTTAATAACCCCGCTCTATATATGTAAACATTTTAATATCTTCATAACTGCACTAACAAGATTTGATCTGTCTCAACATGGTAAGGTTTGCTCTGATATAGTCGGAGTCATACCTGGTCTGATAGTTCAGATAAACTATGATTCTATCGTATGGGCAGGTCTATTGTTCATAGATGTCCAGGTCAACGGGGATCCACGGTATTTCATTCTTATACGGACAGACAGATCTGGTCCAATACGATTAGATTTGTCTGACATGATCAGATCTGGCGCAATAAAATCAGATCTACCTGACATGATCAGATCTGGCCCAATAAAATCAGATATGGTCCAACAAGATGAGATCTTGCCTGGGGATTGGATCTGGTCAGACCTGTTGCGATATAGAGGGGTCTGCTCTCATAATTATCAAAATGGCTCTGATATAATCATACATGCTCAGATATAAGCATACATGACCTGTCATGACACTACATGAACAGATATGTCCATTTTTCTTGTCTGATCATATCTGATTCTAGAGATATGATTCAGATATATTTAGAAATGAACTTTTTTCCCGGGTTAAGAAATAATTTTTCGATCTATATCGAAACTAATCGATCGAAGAATCGGTCGATTAGTTTTTTAGCTATACCTCACGCCAGTTGTGCAAATGCAGTCTAAAAGACCGTGCCGTACCACCGCTATTTTTAAAGATTATTTTTAATAATACCATGTAACCATGAAAAGTAGTGATAAAACATACCCTAGGTCTCAAAAAACGGTGAAGAGATCTTTCCTTCGAAAAAAATCACGAAAATCAGAAAAGTTTTGCCTCGCCGAAAGGTATCGCCACCCTTAAATCCATGGTATCTTCAATTTTATAGAAACGTTGGTTGCGTACTGTGTGCGGTCAAGGTCCAATAGATACAAAAAATCGTCCGAGATGCACTTGAGCAAGGAGCAATGAGAGCTCTCCGCCTACCTACTACACACATATGTATGTTAAGCCTCCATAAAATGGATGAGCAAAAACGCTGCCTCGTTGCAACAAAGCACATGCCTTTGAAAAAGGAAAAAAAAATCGTCATCGAGAACTTTTCCATGCTGCGCAAAGGTCGTGAAAATTTCGACAAATGGTATGAGTGTAAAACCGAAATTAAGGTACTTGCGAAAGGCTAAATGTACGTTACGCGCGCAAACTCCGCGAGTTTATGAAGCACCGCACGGTAAATTGAAATATTTCGAATAGCACAAGAACAAAAATGGCCGAAGCAGCGATAAAAGTTTCGTAATAATTACATTGTATAGTTTTGTTTCAATAATGATACGTCCCCATGTGTCTAAGTTTGAAATGTATTTGTCCTCGCGATCGTTGCCGCGCGCGAGGATTATTACATGCCCCGCGAGCGCAAGGAGATACGAGGTAGACGGGAATTTTGGGCAGGCCGAGTTCTCTGTTCGGCGGTCTGGTCTGGTTCCTTCTCGCCACGGTTTTAGCTCTTTTTCGGCCGGTCCAACTGGTCCATCGGATCGAGAGATGTGCGTCATAAGACCGCGTGGAGGGGCCGGGGAGGGAAGCTCGAAGATCGGGTTAGGAGTGGCAAAAACGGCGAGAGCCTCGAATGAAATGAGATAGGAGCTTATAAGGGGATTCACGAGTCAATGCGAATATTCATCCGACTGAACGAATAGTATCTTTTTCTTTTTCAAGTGGTCAATAAGAATCGTTGAGGAGCATCGGGACAATGACGAAATGTTACCACTTAGCTCAAATGTATACAGTAAATTCTTTGTCATATACTGAATGCACCCGTGTAACTTTAAATCGATCGTCTATACCGTTTCCATAAAACTTACAATTAAAAAAACACTTTTTACCATAGGGCATTTAACCCTTCGACTGCACACTAGGTAGTCTTGGACCCAATTTTTCTTTCAACTAACTATCGCAAAACGCGGTAATCTATTCAGCTGCAGAGCGGCGCTCGAATGTTCCCCCACTCCTACTCTATAGGTCGACATTCGGCCCCCATCCTACATCCTGCCCGTGTACTGAGGACAACTGTCGAAAGAGGACCTGGGGTCGAGTCGACCCCGTTTAATCAGTAGTGCGGTTAAAGTGAAATTTTTTTTTGGTGACATTTGGTGTTTTATTTCTTACTATTTTTTATTTTGCGCTACTATACTGAATTATGTATTTAGAATGCTGGTCATAAAACTAAAACGAAGTGTCCGTTATGCAGGAGGACTATGTGCAACGAGCACCGAATGTATTTCTGCGTCGATTGCTGTAAATGTCAATAAAAATAAGTCATTGAGGTAAAAAAAAATGCGAAAAATATACGTTTCCAACATTAATCTGCCGAAGGACTCCATTTTATCCATTTTTGACTGTCCCGAAAATGCTCAAATTCGAACCTCCGAATAAATATACTTTTTGGAAAGACTTTCCACACTGTCTTTTTTCGTATCTACAAACTTTTCTCTTTAAAAACCTCAAACGATTTTTCTTTACAGCTGGAAAAAAAAATCTTTTTCATGCAAGTACGTATTTTTCAACGCATCTCCTACTTTGAACGAATGTTTGGGCACTTCATTTTTGTTTTTCTTAAAAAATACATTTTGGGCCGTAAAATAGAGAACAATGACTACAAAAAACGTGTCTACGAAAAAAACGCATATTTACCGAAATACAACGATCTGAAATATGTCTGGGGCCCGATGAGCCCCATATGCAGTCAGAGGTTCGTGGCGGAAGTGTGCAGTCGAAGACGAATGACACTGATGACGAAGTCGTCATAATTTAAACATTTTTTCACACTAGTTCGGGCGTAAAACTGCAATTCAGCGATGAGCGCAGGCATCTCTCTATGTTAAAAACAGTTTTTTTCAATTGTACATTTTATAAGAACGATATAGACAATCAATTTAAAATGTGGAGGGTGCATTTAGTATATAACAAAGAATTTACTGTATAAATTTGAATAAAACAGTAACCCTACCTCGATTGTCCCGAACCTCCTTAAGTAAAAAAAGTTGAGAAAAACAATAAGGAATACTGAAATTCCTTTTTTGCGCCTGTCTTTCTCAGGTAGCTTGTTTCTATGACACTTTTTTCGGATTTCCATTGAAATGTTGAGAGAGTTCCGAACGTAGAAGTAAATGATGTTAGGCAATATGTCTGAACGAATGTGTGGATGCACGTACGGATTGTTTGTTAGTGCTCTATTTTCCGCAATTTTTGCAGTACTAAACTTCATTTGGTATCGTCGACGTGGTAGCCGTGAAGAACAATTGCGATTGACTTTGTGTAAAATTGCCCAAGTGGTTGTGATTTCAACGGATATTTTTTATTCTGCAAAAGAAACAATGTTCTCTCTACATCGCCAATGGAATTCAATTGGAGTATAATACTCGGTATCGAATCCATCGGAAATATGTGAACAAGTGCAGATTTTATAACTATTGGAAGTTTTCGAAAAAATTATCTGAATAGAGTTTCGAAAAGAACGCGCGAATTCGAACTCAGCACATTGTGTCGTGTTCGTTTTATATTGCGCAAACGATTGCGAAGGGAATGCGCGCAGAGCGGAGTTTCAAATCGAAACGGAAGAGAAAGAGCTGCTCTTGAGTAGAGCCTTTTTTTTACCAAGATGCTAGAAAAATGTGAACATTTTGCAAACGAACCCTCAACTTCTGTTGAAAATTGTCGAGTGTACGGAAAAACGTTTTTCGCGCTTAGGTGGCGTACTTTCTAGATTTCAGCAAAATTCCATGATATTTGTATTCGGCAAAAAAAATCGATCGGATAGACCCTCGAAATAGTATAAAATAAGAAGAAAAAAATCCGACCATTTAGGCCACTTTTTCCAAATTGCTAACTTCTGAAATTTCAAACAACTGGCGGCGGTTTTGTTTGAGCGCCGCAGACTTATTGGACGGTGTCCGAAAAGGATGTTGGTGGACTAAGAGACTACAGCTTGATTCATTCAGATGCAATTAGAGTGCAATTGAAAAATAGCCGAAAAAGCGGCAAGGGGGGGTGTGTACAAAAAAATTCGCGGAAACCGATGGCCCGACTTTGAAATTTTGCCAAAGATAAAAAATTATCGTACCTCGATGAATCAAGCAGCATTTTTTCGAGCAAACGATTGCGAAAAGATCGCGCCCAGAAAGGAATTTCAAATCGAAACGTAAAACAAATGAGCGGCGTTTAAGTGAGAATAGTGCAAATTATTATCTTTTTTGTTTTTATTGGATTGCTTGTATTTTCAATTACGATGGAATTAACATTAAGCTATAGGTATCGGGCGGGAAGATTTTTTTAAATACATTATTTGCATTTAATTTCCAATTTAGTAGTGTAGTTGACGTTTAACATATAGCATATTGCCAGAATGCCATTCACCGGGAATCCAATCGATCCATATGATTTATTTATGAATGGCACAATCGCGTTGGTACAACCTGATGAGCTCTGTGCTGACATTTCGAAGGTCCCGTGTTCGAGATCCGCTGGAAATTAATGGATTTAAAAAAATGCTCTTCTTGTGATAGCTTGATAACTTGGAAGCCGTCTTCAAAATGGTAGGTGCTTCTCAAATACACCGGTTCGCTGTTTAAGAGGTTTTGATAACCACAGTAACTACGGGCTTTCTAAATGGACGCGTAAACTATTATCTGAAATAAAAAAACATACTTAAAGTAAGAGGGATTATGAAAGTTTATAACTTAGATTTCATTTTTCAATATGATTCTTTTATTCTCAACCCTTCGACTGCACACTTCCGCCACGAACCTCTAAGTGCGGGTGGGGTCAATCTGACATCAGACGTTTTTCAAATCGTTGTATTTCGGTAAATATGCGTTTTTTTCGTAGACACGTTTTTTGTAGTCATTGTTCTCTATTTTACGGCCCAAAATGTATTTTTTAAGAAAAACAAAAATGAAGTGCCCAAATATTTGTTCAAAGTGAGAAATGCGGTGAAAAATACAAAAAAGATCATACATTTTTTCTTCAAAATATAAAAAAAGTCCTTTGAAGTTTGTAGAGAGGAAGGTTCGACAAAATCGAGTCCTTCAGCAGATTAATTGTTGAAAACGTATATTTTCCGCATTTTTTCACTTCAATGACTTATTATTATTCACATTTATCGCAATCGACAAATAAATCCATTCGGTGCTCGTTGCACATAAGCCTCTTACATAGCTGACACTTGCTTTTAGTTTTATCATTGGCATTCTAAATACATAATTTTACTATAGTAGCGCAAAATAAAAAAATATCTGTGAGCATTTTCTATCCTAACTCACTTACATGTAGTGAAGAAACACCAAATTTCACAATAAAAATGTTTTCACTTTCTTCGCACTACTGCATAATCGGGGTCGATGCGACCCCAGGTCCATTTTCGACAGCTGTCCCCAGCACATGGCAGGCCGTAGGATGGGGCCCGAGTGTCCATCTATAGAGTAGGAGTGGGGGAACATTCGAGCGTCGCTCTGCGGCCGAATAGATTACTCCTTTTTGCTATACAGGCAGTTGAAAAAAAATGGAGTCAAAATGACTCAGTGTGCGGTCAAAGGGTTAATATTATACAATCCGTATATCGCATGTTTCCTTATTTCATCGTTTCTTTTTAGACGTGTTGCGTTTTTGAGCTGTTGATTGGCGCATACGAAGCCGCAAATAGTAATGGATTGCTCGCAATAATAGTCACTTCTTTATTTTTTATTCGTAAATGAATACAAACTTTAAATAAATTATTTTCGAAATAAAATTAACGAAACGAGTTTATGTAAATTATACGATGCTGTAATTATACTCGGGTGATGCAACTACGCCACAACTTCGCGCATGCCATAAGCATGCACGATATAAGCAGACAGACATTTCCGTCAATAGCGGCGTGGCGCAATTTGGAAATATCGGCCTCACTAAGAGGCACAGGTTTTTGCAGGGAGTGCCAAGACCTGTGTATACCACCACGTTGAGCCTCACGCTAGGGTCTGGCGCTGCTTCCACCATGCGCTACACCGATGAATATAAGGGACATAATGGGGGGCTACTGCATCTGTGAGGGTTCGGATAATAGAGGACGCAGTGGTAATGCTAAGGGAGTTAGACGGTCCAGTCAAAAAAGTTGTCGCCTCAAGATGGCCGCTTACTGGCGCCCAATTTGTACCAGTTTACGGCGATGCAGCATGACGGACGTACTGAAAGTACTTTATGGATTCTGGCTGCTTTTGTCGTTCGCAAGTCTGACACGTTTTGTATCATGGATAAGTTTATTGGAGCTTCACTTCAATTGTTTTTTGTGACGCGTCAGACCCCAACATATCTGCAGACAGCAATAAGTTGCTTCCTGCAGATATGTTGTCATCTACAGACGGCTGCAGACAGCGCTTATTACCGAAAAAACGCCGCCTCAAGATGCTTGACATGTGACGCACTTCCGCCGCAGTTTCAACTAGTCCCTACTCTTGATACATTCCCTCCTGTCTCTCCCAGCTCTTTAACTACAACACTACTACTGTCCTTTTCTTATCATTCTAATCACGGCTGCCTGTATTCACAATTTTTGTGAGATAATCTACAATCGTCGTTTTCAACAGCGTATAGCGTGAGATTAATCAATTTCCAAGGGGGTGTGTTAATACTGCCGGTTTTTATTTCTTGCAGGTGATAAAGTTGTAGTTGAATCTATAAAGATGTGTAATTTCGTGAATGTCCGTTTTTTCCGGCGTATGTTGACTGGTCATTGGTCAAACCCAAACTGTAATTTTTTTCAGATCATCATAACTTATCAACTTTTAGGTACTAGCTCAAGTGATATGCAATCTAAGTGTTTGGGTTGGCCTAACCTCTTCAATCTCGAATTTTAGGTGAGCGAAAGTACTCTGCTCTGCGGACGTTATGGTGGAATATGTTTGTTTTTATTGCTGGTATTTTGCATGTTGTACTTAGTCATTTCCCGTATTATATATACAATTTTTAGCTTCTAATTTTCGTATTTTTTAAAATAAAATATCGATTAGTACACTTTGACGCCTACGTTCCAATTTCTTGCGTCGTCAAATAACGATCGCGGTAAGTTTCAGCAACGCGAGAAGCGCGATATTGGCACGAAACGTACAACGGAAACAATTGAACGAGAGCGTGACTATCGTCGCTTCGTAGCTAATATAGTACCTGCCGTACGTTCGTGTGTACAGGAGGAAACTATGGGGGAAAAGGCGAGCGATAAATAGGGTACTCGTAGTACCCGTCTTCATTTATTTATAGAGGTCCGTCCTGGTAACACATGAACCTTCGTATGAATTCTATGGATACCCTATTTGTCGAGAGTCTGTGGGTAGTATAGATTGAAAGCTTTGTTCTTGATATAAGGGAAATTGTATTAATTTAAAACAGTGTAGCCCTTTTCATTGATCTCTTCTGGATTGCGCGCTTTAATTTGAATTGTTCTGGTAGACTTTATAAGACTAATCAATAAACACGCAATTTTGGTTCGACTTTTATGCGGATTCTTCTTAGATTGTTTCTTCACTTCGAAACTCATCCCCCCTCCCCCCATACGTGCATCTACAAACTAACCACATGTGCTCGATCAATAATGCTTTTTAAAGAGACCGCAATGGTAATGTTTCTTTCCAATAAGCCATTTTTCCTAACCGTGAAAAAATTGCCGACGCTTACAATAAAACCAACGCTCGGGATGGCAAACGGGGCCCAACCGATGGTACCCAACCATAAGACCACCGTTCGGCCGGTTTTGTTGACCGATAATTAACCCATGGTTAAAGTGAACATTGGCGCATTACCGACAACCAACCTTGGGCCAACATTGGCCTTAAAGTGCACCGAACCTTTGGTACGCCAGCCTTGGCACCGACACTGGGCTAATGCTGGTCCAGCATCAGCACCAACGTTAGGCTGACGCTGTTTGCCAACTGTAGAACCCATGTAACATCTCGGATTTTCTCCAACCGTCGCCCGGTACTGGTAATGATCGTTGGCCAGGCGTTGAGTATAGTTGGTATTGTACTGGCCGAGTGCTGGGCTTTTTGTAATTTTTTTCACGGGTACTCTTCAACCTGTTTTGACTTTCAAAGATTGGTCGATAAGAAAAAGAAAGATATATTATTTTGGTTCGAAAACGTCATTTTTGCTTCGTGACGTTTTTGTTCCGTGTTTTACACTTTTCTACCAATTTTAGTTTTTGAATATCAACCACGACACACATTTGAATACACCATTTTCTTCCTTATTGAATAAAAAGGTTAATTTAAAAATCCTATTAGCCTTTTGAAAAAGCGTTTTACGCTGAGGAGACGTGGGGGACTATTCCTACGTAGAGTGCCGAAAATGTGATTATTATAATATCACATTTTCGTTATTTTTAATGTTCTACAGATGGCAGAGAGTTTTTCCCTCTACTGTCCGATTTTGCCCAGGATCGTGAAAAGCGCGCAGAAATTTCGACAAACTTTCATGTCCCCGAATTCTGTGGTCCGCAAAACGAGTACAACGACATCGTCCGTGTCAATAATAATGAGGATCCACGATATTCGATTGAATTGCAATCGTATTTAATTTGCTAAAAGATGCATTTTCTACGTGAACTATAATCGGGGCTTTTAGTGGGAGGCTCTGGACGCGATTCAAACGAGGTAAATCGAGACGAGCTCCAAACTGATTGTGATTTTAAAAGCAGACCAGAAATTGTATCCGCTTATCATGGAGTAGTCCATAGGTTTGCACACGTAAACGCAGCACTGTGTGAAAGGTAGTAGAAGCTCGACTGGAAATATTCTTCCGGCAGCCAGATCACTGATCAGGTAGGTTTCAAGATATGGTCCGGAATACCGTAGAAGCGCCCGCCTGATCTGTGCCGGATATCCACAGGATTGGTGAATCCGGAGAGCGGGTGTAATAAAGACAAACTGAATCAGGCAATCTTGCAAGGGCCTATCAGGGCGCCGAAGTCCGTGCGTGATCGGTGCCGTATGTCTGCCGGATCAGTAGTTCCCGGTATGAGAAGGCAGAATTGATCAGGCCCACGTCAGGCGACGGTGACGCGACCCTCACATGGTTCTGTTATGGTTACCTGTCAAAGACCTGATCGATTTTCCTTCTCCTATCCGTGCTCCATGCGGTTGGCTAATGCGGTAGACATCCGGCGCAAATCCGCCAGGCACTTCAAAGTGTATGCTTCATCTGCGCCGGATGTCTACCGGATGAACCAACCCCCGAGCACAGATACGCGCGTGTACACCTATAACCTTATTCGGGGCCATCAAAGTAAACAACCGAGTTGCTGCGTGCATAATTTCGGCAAGATTCTAATAAAAGTAATATCGCGTCCATGTGGACGTCGTCTTCATCAAATCAAGATAAAAAGAACGAATGAAAATAAATTTGAAGTTTGCATCGTGGGAATTCAACGCTTTTTTTCTTCACGTTTCATTTGTATATTTTTATCATTATCCCAAGGCAATCAATCAAATCAATAAAATTAAGTTTTAGTGGCACAACTTAGACATTTCTTTTTACAAAATCCTCAGAATTTTTTTTTCTACATTGCGGTCGTAACACTATTGAGAATATGTAAAAACGTGTGAGTTATTTTCACAGCCTAAATAGGCAAGAAAGATTCGGTAAAAAAATAATTATCGTTGCATTGCAACGATGCAAACTTCAACGTCATGAATTAAATTTCCAACATTCTTTAGAATTATTGACATTCTTTAGAATATAATTAGAATCATAGAAATATGCGAAGAAAAAAAAACAAGTTTACACAAGTGTCAGATTGGCTAAATAAGTAGCGCGCTCAGCTCTAGAATTAGAAGACGTAGGTTCAATCCCGATTGTAGTTTAAAACTTTAACCACTCGAGATACGTTTTATTCCAATTATCGTATAGGCGGGATAATAAATAAAGGATATGGGAACAAAAAATACTAGCAGAATTTGTTTTTTCGTGATTTTTGTTGTTTTTCAATTTTTTCATCTGTAGCATCAGCTGATCAGTTACGTTACCGGCATCCGCGTCATGGCCGGATCCAAAAATGCGTTTCACGCCCGATAGAGCCCTGGTTCGGCGGCCTGTAGCCTGCCGTGGGACGGAAAACGGTATGCCGGATCCAACCCTAGTTTGCCTCGTAACAACATTTTTAGTCGGGGGTACGTACTCGTACATAAGGCAACTTTTTTCATCCTTCTCTCCCATTCCCTCTTCCTTAACGCTAACTTTGAAATAGGTTTACACCTCTTGTTTTACCCATTCTGTTTGAAAAGGTGTGACCCGAAATTCCCTTCACCGGCTCTCTCTCCCTCGCTCTGTCTCTTCATCGTTCATACCATAAACCCATCCCTTTCTCCCTTTTTCGTTCACTGTCTCTCTTCACATGACTCCTCGTATAAAGTACCAACAGTTTAGCCCTCTCTCTCCCTCTCCCTGCCTCTCTCTCTCTCCCCTCTCTCTCTGTCTTTCTCTCTCTTCTCTCTCTCTCTCACGAGGTAACTATTGCCTCGTCGACCTGTTGCGCTTTATTCATTTAAGTACACTGATTCACTACCTGACCCGCGCGTCCCTTCAATGACGCGCCCCCGTTTCCTGCAGTACATTCTTGTAGAGAACGTGCACGTGTACACGCAGACGCACATGCGCGCCCTTATTCACTCGCCCTTCTCTACTTTGTCCTTTCACGTTTATCGTTTCCGGGTTGGTCCATTCCACGCGCATACCGAATAACACCGGCCCTTTCTATACATGGAAGCCAATAGTGGTCGCGTTCGTGGCGAAATGCAATAATTTTCGTACGACCGAGTCAATGAAACCGCAAAGTTCCCTTGAAGAGCCCGCTACGAGGCTCCACGCTTCTACGTAACAAGTATACTATTTGTATGAAGTTCAGCACGAAGATATGTACGCGTATCGACATGCACCTGTACGTGTGTATATATGTAGATACAAAGGTGTTACGATCACTGCATTCGCATTGTACGACGTACACCCTTCGAGATTCCGCACGTTAATGCGAGAGAGAGAAACGAAGGGTGTTTAACGAGGGTTGAAAATGCTATTGTAATCTTCCCGAGGGTATGAATGCGCAAGAATGGAAATGATGAAATCGTTAAGTATATTTTTTTAAATGTCTGATACGGCGAACGCTTTGCTTATTGTAACTTCCATGAACGGGGTATTTCCCCTTATTACATTTCCTACCATTTTCTCCAGCCTCGGAGTTAGTCGCGTTTCGTCGAGAAATAGCTCACAGGCTACAGCCATACACACACGACACACACACGTACCGGTCCGTGTGCGCGACATCCGTGTAGAATTGGAGCTACGTCACGCCGTGTTTTTATTTTTCTCCGAAACTATGAGACGGCGATTCGAACCCGCGACCTCCAGATTTGCTGATTCCAGAGCCAAGCACGCTAACCACTAGATCAGCACATCGGTTTAAATCATTAAGTAATTGCAGTGGTGAGCAAAGAAGCGAGACACTCTGCTTTATCATTCCATATTATCTCATTTCTTTCGGCGCTACCTTTCGATAGATAGATAATGAGCCAAAGGCATGCGTGTACAAACGAGGAGACCGTAGATCCGCGTTGTCGCGACGAACTCATTTACACCCGTGTAGAAATTTGAATCGGGAAACAGTCCTGCCCCTCATCTGCCTTCCCTAAATAATATCAGGCCATGGCCAGGCCGTCCAGCGTGGATCAGGTTCGCCATGTAACAGGTCTTACAAGGGGACCTTACAGGCTGTCACTCACGGATTTTGATAAGTCTCAGATATGTTGTAGAGGTACCTACCCTGAGTACCTGAGTAAAGGGATTTTATATAATGCTCGTTAGTTTTCGAGAAAAGACGTTCGAAAGTTTAGCTCGTAGTTACTATACCGGTACGGTTGCACCTTTGTCGAACCAGCGGGCGTGGCCCAGTGGGCAAGGTTCCCGGCTCTGACGCTCGAGGTCCAGGGTTCGAGTCCCGTGATGGCTTTTTTTTCACAAAATATAAATAAATTCGATGGATGATGCAAAACCTTCTAATTATTTATTAATATTTTATTTAGTTATTTAAAAAAAAAATTTTGGTCATTTTAAAAAATGTTTACTTTCCATTTTTTGCAAATTATTTATTATTATTTTATTTTTCACGCAGAAAAAAAAGAGAGAAAGAAATTATAACATCTTTCACAAGAAACTGCAGTTTATTATTTTTCATTACAATATACAGGTTTTTCTTACTCGCTATCACTGTGGTCGCTCGTTACATCAGAACAATATTGCGGGTGGTATTTGTCGTAAAAGCAAGCAAAACACAAGACCAAAAAGCAACGCGCTCATTGTATAAAAGCTATGGCCTTGCAGGCGCACGGAGTTTTGAGCAGCGTTATGGGAAAGCATACTTGATTGACATTTAAAAACAGCGGTCTTTCCTCAATTAACTTCGATGCAAACCACGCATATTTAATCATCGGCGCGAAAGCAGGTGCGCTTAATTGATGAAGAATCAAAGAATGAATTTGTATGGAATCTTCCTTTGACGCAACTTCTCTGTTATTTTTTTAACAAATCGGAAGCATTTTGTAGTTTTTTTTGTGAAAATGTTCACTTTCCGGTAAAAATGCACATCGCACGGTTGGCAAATCGGCGTGCACTTGGGCGGTATAACTTTAATACTGCATGTACATGCCTTCTTCTCGTCTACAAAGATGTGATCGTAAAGCGTTTGATCAGTTTGCCCTCCCCACGAATCGATAATGAATAGATTTTTTTTTGTTTCACGTAGGGAAGAATGAAAGATTTCAAGAACTCTTCATACAATTGTTTTGTAAACTTTCCTGATTTTGTGCAGGTCACAATAACATTTTTGAATTTATCAGTCAACGCGTCGACCTTTTTTTCACAATCGGACGAAATCTTCCTGATGGCTCCTGCATGCATAAAAATACGAAAGGAAGTATCTTTCCTGACGCAGTTAATGCGTACTGTGCCGTGAAAGAATGACTAATTTTGTTTAAATCTTTTTTCTTAACAAGAACGGTTTTTGCTCCTTGTTCCGCAAGCGACCTGTTGTAAGTTGACTGATATTGGCAGTCGGTTTGATCGGTATTAATGACATAATCAAGGTCAAAGTCAGGGATTGCTATTCTTGTCTGGATTTGAAATTCTGCGGCAGCAGCCAACACTTCCTCCATCGTGGATAAAAAAGGAATAGCAGCATTCATCGCCCACTGCTGCAGCGCTCTCGTCGTAACCTGAACAGGGACAAAGTTGATCATTTGTTATATATTCGTCTCATTCAATTTTGTGTTCTTCAATTCTATAATATATTTTATATTTATGTTGAAATTTTTAAGAGGGGATTATTTTTTTATCGCTAAATTTATTGCTTTTTTCTAATTTTCTGGCGAAGAAACTATAGAACGCAACAATGCAAAATTTGACATGTGGATTTATTTATTTCGTATTTATTAACAAAAAAATTCAAAACGATTTTCATTTTTTTGTGAATAGATAAGAGATAAATTGATATATATTTTGATATGTTTTACCTGCTCCAAATTCTGCCGAGCTTCCAAGAATTGTTAATGTGTTTCATGGTTGATTGCGTACCATTTGTCGAACATATTTCCGCTTTCTTTGACGTCTTGTCTCCACCGATAGAGATTTCGTTTGTTTTTCAACCGAGAGAGTCCGCGCGCTTGTAAAGTCTTCAAACTCTATTTCGGATGAGCTGCTCCTATAGCGACTGCTTTTTGTTTGTATGATAATGGCACATAATCCGCAGGTGCAGGTTTGAATTCCTTGGCCACAAAGTCCTCATCATCTTCTGGTACAGCTTCATACTACATAGAAGATCATTATTAACCTTTCTCCACGTTATACAGGAAACCAAAATAATTCCCCGAACAGAAATAAAACTTACCATTACATATCTCTACAGTTCAGCCACCTCGTCGGCGCCGATAAACTCATCCACATGAATCATATGCCTATCTGCGAGCATTTCAAGTATTTCGCTTGCAAAAACCTCTCCCATCGCCATAGATTCCTCGGAAATTGCACTCGAAGGTGCGTCTGTGAGCAGATTCAAATCCCGAAGCAAGCTTCGAGTATATGTAATGGCGTTTTTGAGAACAGCCTTCGTTTGCTCATCGTCCTCTTCTCTTTCCGATAGATTTTCTTCTGATCCATCATTTGTTTCTGCCATTTTATAATCCTTTTCCGACTGACTTTCTGCCGTAGCAGCACTTATTTCTTCCATTTTACGGTTTTTCACTTTCGATAAACCTTATTTCGGAGCGACGTTATACCCAACGTATGTATCTGCACAACTGACGCCTGCGAAACACTGCGAAAGACTGGCGTCGTCTAGTCAGACGACGCCAGTTCTCCAACGTCACCTCAACGTCCGAAAAACCGTTAGGCTTTGTATAACAAAGGGATAGGGTACAAGTGGGGATAAGGAACGCAGGTAGCGAACCCGGCTGGAGTGTTTGAAATAACGGCCCGACCATTTTAAAATTCATATTGTAATGAAAAATAATAAACTGCAGTTTCTTGTGAAAGATGTTATAATTTCTGCCTCTCTTTTTTTTCTGCGTAAAAAATAAAATAATAATAAATAACTAAAAAAAAATGGAAAGTAAAATTTTTTTAAAATGATTTTAAAAAAACTTAAAAAATAAATAAAATAATAATAAATAATTTAAAAAACATGGAAAGTAAATTTTTTTAAAAATGAATTTAAAAAAACTAAAAAAATAAATAAAATAATAATAAATAATTAGACGGTTTTGCATCATCCATCGAATTTATTTATATTTTGTGAAAAAAACGCCATCACGGGACTCGAACCCTGGACCTCAAGCGTCAGAGACGGGAACCTTGCCCACTGGGCCACGCCTGCTGGTTCGACAAAGGTGCAACCGTACCGATATAATAGCTACGAGCTAAACTTTCGAACGTTTTTTTCTCGAAAACTGAAAAGCGTTATATAAAATCCCTTTACTCAGGTACTCAGGGTAGGTCCCTCTACAACATATCTGAGACTTACCAAAATCCGTGAGTGACAGCCTGTAAGGTCCCTTTGTTAGGCTGGCCCCGAACCGCCGTTCCCTTTTTCGGGAATTGATTAGGAACTGGTCAGGAATAAGATCAAGTACTGGAAGAGCTTTTCGCGATCTACCCGAGTAAAATAGATAGTATTAGGTGGTATACTGGTACTTATTATCCCTTTGCACTCGAGAGGTGACTCTCGCTCACAACTTACTTTCCGGGCGAAAAAGGCCTCGAGCGCAAAGGGTTATTTCACAGACCATTTTCTTGACAGCTTTGCCATTTGCAAGGTTTGACACACGGCACTACTTTAGAAAGTTTACGGGTACCATAGACACCTAGTCTTGCCAATTAAATGTAATGCAATGTTCATTAAAGTTTTGTAAATGTCGTGTATCAAGTCTCCCATAAGGATCAAGTGTCCTCATCCTCCTCTACATCAATTTGCGTCTCGTATAAATATGCGAGTAATATGCCGTACGCGCGGGCCACGCATGCACGTACCGGACCAGGTCCGCAGTAATGGGATACAGAAAACGGCAAACAAGAGTTGGCCCGAGTACGTATAATGAATTTCGTGAACGATCGCAATCTGTTTTGTTGACGGACGTAGGTCCGTCGAAATCGATTCGTGGGCCCAAGTTCTAGAGAATCGTCGTCTCCGTTACAGGATGGAGTAAGAGATCACCGATAGAGAGATTCTCTGGTTATACGTGAAAGAACTCCTTCGGTGACGAGACCCGAGTCGAAATTTTCGAGTCGCGTTCAACCCACAAAATGAAGGCGAGAAGAAATCGGCGTGAGCGGATTATTGGGTATCTAAAGGAGGGTACAATGTTTGAAAGTACCATGCGTTAGAGCCTCCGATGAACCTCCGGCATGGCAGAAAGTAGACTTTTTGACTCAAAGGAGGTCAGTGAGGCTCACAATTGAACCTACGGAACCTCAGGTCGGCCTACTTCGAGCGCTCCCGCAGAACCTACTGCCCCCCCTTTCGGCCTACTGTACACTGCTAAACAAAAAAAATAATTTATATAGAATCTATTTAAATAAAATAGGTTTTTTCCTTGTCTCACAGCCTACTACGATCGTATTTCTTTCGAAGATATTTATATATATTAATAAAGATGAGATTCAAATTAATCTTTATTTGCTTACAATGTACACTGTAAAGCTAAGTGTACTATATGCATAAAATATTTCATAAATCGAAAATAAAATGTACTCCTTAATTGAGAGCTTTACCACAAGGATTTTTATCGTAGTTCGTCATTCCCTGGCCTATAGACATGATTTTTTTCGAAGAAAATATTTGCCCTATATGCGACTTGAACCTAGCCTACCTACTCCTAGCTACGCTCCGCTGCCCCTATGCTACCGAGTGCTTATAACATTTTGGTCGCTGATATGGCATAAGAGGCCAAATGAATACCTCTAACTATTTGTTGTATCACATAAGCTATATCAATTAGTTAATATGATTGTGATAATTAGAGAGTTTCATCGAATAACATGCTATAGATTTTTCAAACACACACACACACACACACACACACACACACACACACACACACACACACACACACACACACACACATATATATATATATATATATATATATATATATATATATATATATATATATATATATATATATATATATAAAAATCCTCTCTCTCCACCTTCTCTACCCCCCGCCCCTTTGATATGAGTGTTGCAATAAAGATGGACCGTTAGTTCAATCAAATAAAAGAATGGTTAACTCTACGAAAATTCTATTTAAGGTAAATTTTTAAAAAATAACTAGATCCATTCAGTGAACTTAACTAAATTGTTTTTTTGAACAGATGAAAATGTTGAACTGATGAAACCGAATCACAGATTTATTAGGATCAAATAAAATATGTAGTTATTGGACGATATTAAATAGATTGATTTTCTATAAATAAACATTTTTGAAATCAATAATTTTAATAATGGAATGCAATAGGAAACATTTGGTTCTATGAAAAATCTAGTTAATTCAAATAAAAAAGAATCAAATAGACGCGGTTAGTTAATATCATATTTAGCGGCAAGAAATAAAAATATGCTTCATACATACACGTGGAAATATTTTTTTAATTTTCGACGTGCTAAAAATGAAAACAAAGAAAAATCAAACATTTCATTTAAAATCGACGGTAATCGGCCGTCGCCATTTATCAACTCATTATTGACTTAACAAAAAAAAACAAAACGAACAAAAACAAAAAGAAAAAATAAAGAAAAAAATCGAATGATGTTGAATTCTAAACCGACAATTTCAATCCTTTGGAACATGAAATAGACTATAATTAACACCCTAACGTTCCATATAGATATCAACATTATATGTAATTTAGATCTACACTGCCAGCCAAAAGTTTTCTGACACTCCACATGATCGCAAAACTTTTGAGCGCTGGATAATTGCCAAATAATGTTAGAGTAATATAATTCATTTCATTTATTATTTCACGAAGATACTATAAAGATCTATATAATTAAGTAATTATACAGAGCTTTATAGTATCTTCGTAAAATAATTATTATTCTACCATAAGTTTGCAATGATCCAAAGTGATATTAAGTTTTGCAGTTATCTGAAGTGTCCGAATACTTTTGACTGGTAGTGTATATTTGAAGATATTAATGCAACTACATATTTCGAATATAATATATATATATATACATATAGTATTATATAATATATACCGTCGCTTAAAAGTTTGGATACACCAATCGATATTTCTTGTTGCACTAAAAGTTACACAGCTTCGTAAAAAAAAAGATAACCAAATTTACCGAACGGCGTTTTGACGGGAATAAATTCAGCTTTATATTGCGTTTCTGAAATATTTTTTTATAATTTTCTTTTCGACCCGGTATGCACTTTTATCTGTGACTGATTTTCGGCTTTGTTCGACCGTCGAGAATTGAGCGCATGACTTATGAAAAAAAAGTTTGTTACGTTTATCCATGATAAACTTGAACGGAGTAGCAGGAACTCCATTTGCGTTTTTTATAAAGTTTTGTACGATTTTTTTCGCAATGTTATTTCATTTTTTGCTAAAAAAGACTAATTCTAGATAATGCAATGTAACTCAAGAACTAGAGGGCTTAAGAAGAAATGTCAAGGACGAAAAACGTCGCGTAAGCTTATACTGGATAGACTGGCATTTTTTAAGAATTTTCCTGTGAGATTTTTTCTCACAGGAAAACGCCCATTAATGCGATAGAATTGGAGTAAGACTGTATATACAAGCATTCTTTTACGAATTGCCTATAAAATAATAATAAATCGATATTGAGCAAATTTGATTGTTTTCGCATATTAATATTGCACTAATAATTTGATAAGGGGACGATGTATTTTTATTAATTTCGTCTTATTTTCGTCATCGAACGGGTTACTGATCAGGCCACAATGGAATGATGATGGGCGAGATATCGAATTTGGGCCGAAAGCAGGTTAGGTGGGGTCGAGGCAAGAGTTTGAGATTGAAAGCAGGTTAAGGAGGCCTGTGCTGTGCCCGTTTCACTAAAACTGGGGGTCGAGAGAAGGTTTGGGAGGTCTAGCCGAGGCTACCCTGGACCAAGAGGAGGTCTCTTCATGGCGCTGAACTCGACAAATGAGGTTTCGTCGGTTCAACGGAGGCTGGCGGCTTATGTATTATAAAAGAAATGGGTCCTGCGAGGGTTCAGAGGAGGCTAAAAATTTCGACTCGGGGACCTATCGCCGAAAAGCCACTTCCCGCCAAAGTTCACTCTGATCACGGGTCAGTGGAGAACGTTTTAAATGAATTAAACTTGACAAGTCAATCACCGGCAAGAAATTTCGATGGAAAGATTCTTGAGGTTTTCGCACAGCGAGTCACAGACGAAAGACCCCTTGGAGAACCATTGGCGGACACGATTGTTTTGAGATGGATTGATCTCTTTAGAGCCGGACTTCCAAAGGACGAAATATGCTCGTTACTAAAGAAGTACACCATTCATTCAGTGTACAGCAGAGTACAGCAGAGATTCTCGCTTGGTTCGCAAATAAAAAAAGTCGCAATTAGCCTCGCGATTTTGGATGCAACCCTATTGGAGGTAGTTAAAGAACAGAAGGTCGACAATTTGATATTCATAGAAAGATTGAGTGACATGGGCAGGTTGCTGCGAGATCTGCAACGAGAGGAAACTCTTACGAAAAAAGTCTCGATCCTTCCGAATCTCAACTTTTCAGTTCAGGACACCGTCAATCCCGCGGTCGTCGACAAATGGCTATTCGGAAATCATCTAGAAGAAAACCTAAAGACGTCCAAAAGCTTAGAGCGTTCATCGAAAGACTTAAGGGGCTATACCAGGGTGACACTTTCAAAAAATCGATTTTTTTGCCTTTTTCGACAGTTATACTTTCAAGAATGTCCTGTAAAAATTTCAAGGCCGTACCGCTAATCATTTTATCTTTCAAAAATCGATAGTTAAATCTTTAAACGCGTTTTTTGCGAAAGGAGATTTTTCAAATTTGCTGACATTGTAACTCAAAGAGCAATTATCCGATTTACTTGAAATTTAGACTGAGTACTCTTGAATATATTTACCCTACAATGACGCAGGATATTTTTGATTGGATAAAAATGGACGATTTGGCATTGAGAAAAACGACCATTTTATAGGAAAGAAAACAGACTTTTTTCATAACTACACTATTTTGTTAGATTTTGACATTTTTCGAAAATCCTACGTTATTGTACAAGAAATACTTTCCAGTGTAACGGCATTTTTTCCTTTTTCGGTTTCAGCTACTCAATCGGCCGGAATCATGTCAGCAGTGGAGGACCTTTTTTTTGCCGCCTCCGTAGGCAGCGCATAAGTCGCTTGGATCCCAATATTTTTCTATGAAAAAATTATGTAATATAGGTCAAATATAGCCAAATATATTCTTAATTTTCCGAAACACTTAATTGAGTATTTTCTTCCGAAAAATTCCCGAAAATCACCCAAATTTTCAGCGTTCACACTGGTATAGCCCCTTAAGCAAGGCGCCATCGAAGCCGATGTCCAACAGATCGGTAAAAATCTGAAGGGTCCGTACCGTCACCAGGCATACAACACCCGGCCAACAACGACAGGGGGACCGAAAAGGACTTCGAATCAGCGAAATTTGGGCTTTCGAAAGCCGAAACCCAAACGCGACTATCATCCCCGAAAGAAACGATACTAAATCCTGTAAGTACCTTGGCCGGTCGCCTTAAATGCTTCCAAGAGAAATAAACAAAAATTGCTTCAGACCTGGTGATCTTGAACTGGATATCTGGTGTAGAATTATCCTTCAAACAAGTTTCTCACCGAAGATCGGTTCCCCGAAATCCCTATTTTTCAGATATAGAAGGAATACAGATCTCAGAACATATCAATAAATGATGCCAACCATGTCACGGACAATTCATGTCACGATTTTTTCTCATTTCAAAGACGAACGGCTCTAGTCGCTTAATATTAAACCTAAAGGAACTAAATAAGTCAATTCAGACGAAGCATTTTAAATCGGAAGATACCCGAATTCCCCAAAACCTAATGTATTGTGATTCCTTTATCGTCACCCTTGATCTAAATTACGTCCTTCCCATCAAGAGATCACATAGAAAATTATTGCGCTTTTACTTTAGGGATCAGTTTTTTGAGTTCTCTTGCTTAACCTTCGGTTCGAATGTAGCACTCTATATATTCACCATCTACTTTTGATCGAAAATTCGTACCAAGATTGCCCGAAAAATTTGAATGCGATTCGTCCGCTATTAAAAAGGTTAGGCTTCATTATTCAGGGGCTATACCCATGTGAACGCTGAAAATTTGGGTGATTTTCTAGAATTTTTTGGAAAAAAAGGTACTCAAATAAATGTTTTGGAATATTAAGAATATATTTGGCTATATTTGACCTATATTACACATTTTTTTCATAGAAAAATATTGATTTCCAAGCGACTTATGCGCTGCCTTCGGAGGAGCAAAAAAAAAGTTTTTCCATTGCTGACATGATTTCGGTCGATTAAGTAGCTGAAACCGAAAAAGGAAAAAATGTCGTTAAACTGGAGGGCATTTCCTGTACAATGACGTAGGATTTTCGAAAAATATCAAAATCTAACAAAATGGCGTAGTTATGAAAAAAAGTCTGCTTTCTTGCCTATAAAATGGTCATTTTTGTCAATGCCAAATCGTCAATTTTCATCGAATCAAAAATATCCTACGCCATTGTAGAGTAAATATATTCAAGAGTACTCAGTTCAAATTTCAAGTCAGTCGGATAACTGCTCTTTGAGTTACAATGTCAGCAAATTTGAAAAATCTCATTTCGAGGAAAAAGCGTTTAAAGATTTAACTATCGATCTTTGCAAGATATAATGATATAAATGATAATGATATTCTTGAAAGTATAAACTGTCGAAAAAGGCAAAAAAATCGATTTTTTTAAAGTGTCACACTGGTATAGCCCCTTAATCAGGTAAAAAGTCAATTTGAACTTTCGAAGACAAGAAAATAGTTAGGCTTCCAGCTAGATTCCAAACAAATTTTAATAGAACTTCCGAATATCAAACGGCTTCGGGTGCTAGTCGAAATTAACAAGTTTTAAAAGATCGCTAGAGACTCGCTCTATACACTAACGGTAAAATAACGCGATTAAATTTTTTTTAACAATTAGGGTTGAGCAGTATTTATATTTTCGATGCCGTTTATCTTTGATGAATTCGATATCGGCCAAATTCTCGAGCGAACGGAATCGCTGGAGACTGACTCGCGAAAAAAGTGGTGCAATTTATTGTTTAAACAATTAACAACTCAGCATTTTCTCTCTCCGTCGACTTTTGTTTTCGGGAGGATCTACGAGAATCGAATCCTCTAGCAATGGAAATCGCTAGAAACTCGCTCTATAGAAGAGCGGTAACGGAATGGGATTAAAATTTTTTTAACAAATAGGTTTCGCTAAAAGAATGGTGAACCTTGGTGTTTAAACAATTAACAATTCAGCATTTCATCTCTCCGTCGATTTTTGCCTTCGGGAGGTTCTGCGAGGATCGAATCCTCTAGCAATGAAAATCTGTAAAGATTCGTTCCATAGAAAATCGGTAAAATAATGCGATTTAAAATTGTTTATACAAATAGGCTTGACTAGTATGTATATTTTCGATGCCGTTTATCTTCTATGAGTTCGATATCGGTCAAATTCTCGAGCGAACCAGATCGCTGGAGACTCACTCGCTAAAAGAGTGGTAAAATTGTTCAAACAATAAACAGTTCGGCATTCCTCCTCTCTGTCGCGTCGACTTTTGTCTCTGGAAGGTTCTACGAGGGCCGAATTCTCTAGCAATGAGGATCGCTATAGAAACTCGTTCTACATATGAACCGTGGAATGTTGCGATTGTAGACTGTTTGGGCAATATGCTCGAATACTTTTTTCGAAGACGGGGCCCTTCAGCCCGGTGAGTCGGCGACCCCCTTCAGAAAAAAAAGATCCGAAAGAGTTGAATTCAAATAATCGAATACATTTTATTCAAGTTCCACCGAAGCAAGCATAAATAAATAATTTGATAAAACGAACTGTTTTCTTTGTCGTAATTTGTGTAAAAAGTAGCTACGGACATTACAGAGATTTTTATATTTTGCAATTGAGTGAATATAAACATTTGCTATGTATAAATACCTAGTCGATGATTATATCATTGTAAATCTAAAACGCCGACTGGAGAATCTCCCGTTAGCTCATGCCGTTGATGCGTTTTTGTAATTGAATATAAAGAACGAAGGGGGTTTCTTCAATAATTATACACAAATCTTGATCATTCATAAATAAGCCTTAGACGCTGGAGCGATGGTCATGAAAAAAATATTGACAAAATACTGCAATTAAGGCGAGATATACATTTAGACGGGGAAAATTAAACAATTTTGAGGGATTTTTTAAACTAAGAAATAATTATTCTAGATTTATCAAATTGTAGGTATACTTTAATTGTATATTTGAGTATTCGAAATGATTTTCTAAAATTCATTTATCATCAAAATGGCGCAGCTGTGGGCAGAGTGTTACGGTCAGGTTGCCGCGGGAGGTGCGATTCGGAGTGCAGTCTCGCTTCCCGCAGACTTTGATTTATGAAAAATCCAACCATTTTTTTCAATTAGAACATGCATAGTTTCTAATTGACAGTAATTAAAATGAAGAAAATGCGAATTTAAGAGAATGGAATTTATACACAAAAACAACATTTTAAGCGCAATATATGTAACATTTGGATTAAAAAAGTTTTTTTTTCTAAGTTCTCAATAACAATTCTCGTCAAGTAGGAGGTGGCTATCATCAATATTACTACGAAGTTCAAACTCAATCGGCCCAATAGTTTTTGAATAATCCTGCCCACCAATTTCGAAAATGCAGTTTTGAGAAGAACGCGTTCGAAGTTTACATAGAAATTGAGTTAAAATGCTCTACGTACTGGTGGTAACTAATTACATAAGTAAATTGTTACAAAATAATTCAATTATTAATTACAGTTGTAACTGTATTGGTAGTTGTTAATTTAATTACTTTTTGCCCATACCCACCTGCCCCTCTGCGCTCTCGCCTCTACCTGCGGCGCGCGCTCCGCGGAATCTGTGCGGTGAGGCACAGCGTTGATGGACTGCAACGTTTGAAGTTTTTCAAATTTCGCTTTGAAACTTTGGGGAAATATTCTACAAATATAGTTCTTACATTTGAAGAAGAAAAGAAGAAATCGATTTTTTATCGTTATAAATGTACATCCCGCCTTAAAAAATGATTCAATAAATGCTGAAAAATTGAAAAAGCATATTAAAAAGTAGCACCACCTTAACTTATATAATTTTTTCCAACTAGCAACAGTACTCTCAGTGAGCTTCGCCGGCTATGAGAGGAGTTTTTCTGCCATGGGCTGGTGAAAATGTGGCTTGGAAGCGCAATGCTTCGGCAATGATTCTCCCATATGTCACTGCTGAATATAGGCATGACATTGTTAAAAAAATCAGCTGAAAAAATGTTGGGCCGGTTTGCAGAAAAAAAATAACATTTATTTAATTGAGTATTTACAGAAAATAATGTTTAAAGACTGGTCATGAATGATGAAAAGTTAGTTGATTATTCTGTAAGGCATTGCAAAAGTTTGATATCAATTTTAACAGCAACTTTAATATTAGATACATTGACTTTGTCTGTCTATATAAAACTGGTTACATGGAATATAAGTGAGTTATTTTTTACCCTACTAGACTGACCTTTGTATAAATTGCCCCTTGCGACGGCTGGCTACACAAACACCCGGCGTGACCACTGATTGTAAATGAAAAAAAGTATGAGTATTCTGAATCGTATGAAAACATTTTTTCTGTTTTTTTTTCCTGCGTGAGAAGTCTTTGGAAGAAACAATACTTCTGAAGACTCGCCGGAAACTTGTTTTCTTTGACAATCATTGGCTTCACGCGGCATTTTTCTACCCAGTCTTCACAAGGAACAATTTATTCAAAGATCAGATCTGCAAGGTAAGAAGTAGCTCACTAATGTTCAAAGTTAATAGTTTAACGCAATGGTTTAAAGTCAATTTCACTATTGTTCAGTCCACCGCAACCACTCTTCGCAACACTTGTTCCTTGCAAAGAGTAGGTGCATCGGACCGAACAGTAAATAAGTCAAATCTTTTACTTTTGCATAAATCCAGTAACCTCGAATATCAGTGAGCTATTTTATCCTCTGTGAGACTGATCTATGCATAGATCGTTCCTTGCGGAGACCGGCTACAGAAATTCGCTGCGTAACCAACGATTTTATAGAAAAACAAGTTTCTGATGTGTCTCCGGAAATATTATTTCTTCTAAAGATTCCTTGCGAAGAAAAAAGACAAAAATATTTTCACTCAATTACAAAGACTTGACCTTGTTTTTCGTCAAAACCACTGGTTGAGCTAGGCAATTATGAAAACAGCCTTTTGAAAGGACAATTTATGCAAAGTGAACCGAACTTACTGTTCGGTCCAGTGTAAATCCTCTCCGAAACAATCATTTTTGTAAATAGTAATTGTAGCAAACTGAACAGTAATTAGATTGACATTAAAAAGTGAAAAGTATTAATATTAATTGTTTTTAAAAGGAGAAAAATATATTGAAATAAAGATACCTAACCTTAAAATGCTTCTAATTGTAAAATGGTAAACGCAAAATAAATGTTTAAACAATTATTTTGACATTTTTTCCCGACCACTATTGTGATCGGTAGGTGCGGTATTTTCTATACTTCTCAGCAAATATGATTGCTGCTTACGCGCTGCAAAACCGAACTGCAAAAATGACGCAAAAGAAATTGTTCAAACAATTACTTTTGCATTTCTTCTCGACCATGGTTGTGATCGGTAAGTCCGGTACTTATTATTCTATCTCAGCAAATATGATTGCCGCGTACGCGCTGTAAAATCCAACGGTAAAAATGACGAAAAAATAATTGTTTAAACAATTATTTTTGCATTTCTTCTCGATCACGATTGTGATCGGTAGGTGCGGTACTTTTGATACTGCTCAGCAAATGTGATTGCTTCCTATGTGCTGCAAAGCCCAAAAGTAAACAAGATGCAAACGCGGCATTTTCGCTTGCGGAAAGTGGCAATTTAGAGAAAGAAAATAATTTGATTTTTTCAAAATTTTGTTCAATTATTTCTCCTTATCAGACGAATTTTTAATTTTATTTTTGAAAGTTTCATATACATAATTTGTTGCTCAATTCCTTATTGGAACATAACCAATTGACCCTCTTGAAGTAAAAAAATTGCATTGTTTATCCTGGTTTTTCGTTTAATACTCGCCTGTATTTCCAATATTTTTACTGCGATTTTTTTTTGCTAAATTGGTTTATTGGTATACTCGCACTTTTTAAAGAAAACATCACGTTTTAGTACTCCATTTTGTTTAAGAAAAAAAGCATACACCAAATTTTTGTTTCCACAACTTTATATACATAAAATTTCACAATATGCCAACTTAGTCGAAGCTAAATTTCGTATTAAAAAAGTGTAGGAAGTACAGAGAGGTTACAACTTTCAACATGTAGTTAATTTTTGAAACAAAAAAAACGTTATCAAATGGACTTTTTTACTTTCAGCGGGGTAAAATAAAAAAGTTTTACTTTTAAAAATAGGGGAACATTTTTGTTCATTGAAAAAAAATGACTTTTTCTTTCTACTGATTCTCACTTTTGGTGATAGAAAACGTCATAGAAAACAGTAATGACATTTCTTAAATTCTTTTTACCTAATTCAAAACATTCATAATTCAGGCCTTACGAACATTCAGGAGCATCTTCACGCTGAGCATACTTTTTGTGGACACTATCAACTTGAAAAAAATGTTTAAACATAATAGTCGCTATAGTTATCCGCAAAGTTCGACGGTCTATTAAGCGTTTCTACAGAAAGAACTATACACTTTTATTATAACTTTATTTATCATACTTTACAGAATGAGTTTTAAGGCCGGCTGATACGCCGATGATACGCCTGGATCAAGCGATAACTTGCGTAGCTGTTATCGCTTTTTTTCTTCGAGTAATGTATATTTTATCATTTACCGTATATTCAATTAAACATATTAATGAAACTGATAGTTTTATAGTTGGCGAATAAACATTTTAAAAATGTATTTTAACATAGTTCATTTGGTATTCATATCGGACCACTATGTTAATACTATTTGTTAACATTGTCACTTGCCCTAGCTTTTCTCTATAAGCACCAACTTTATTCAGCTGACTGTTGGATGTTTTTGAGGCTATAATTTTTTGTCTTCCCAGACCTCCAGTATCCAACTGCTTCTTTTGTAATCATAGTTCTCCTCATCATCGGTGGAACAGGCGTCAGAATTGCCATTACTGGTTTCTTTTTGCCACATACTATCTTCAACAGCATTTGGTTTGTACTGTTTGAATCGTTCTGAAAAATCGAGCCTTTCTTCCTCTATTTCAACTCCATTATAGTCTTGCATGGATGTATTTAAAAAGAAATCGAAATTGTCCCCAAGTTAAATTTCCGCGTTGTTAACCGTAATTTGTGCAATATTCATAGTTTCGAATGTAGCGAGTAGAAGTTTGATAACGTCGATTGGGTTTACTATCATTGCTGATGAAAAAGTTATTAACACTACACAGAGTACTGTTTGCGGCTCACTTCAACGTGGAATGGAAGAATAAGAATGGTAATCGTCTTATAAAGCGAGCGATGAAACTGCAAGCTATTGTCGACTTGATCTGCAAGAGGTTAATTACACATTACCTGATGATGTATACATTCTGCGCAAATATCATTATCGCGTAAAGACCCGAAGAGAATATTTACGCTGAATGAATGAATTAATGCAATGATGCGAGAAAGTGTAATATGCAGATAAATAAAGATAGGTCCGTGCGTTATTGTTTCGTATATGCGCGGATGGAAATTTCCCAAACGTGAGCATTTCTGGTAATAGCTCACTTAAGAATTGAAGCATAGACATTAATCTGTATATGAAAATGTACAACGTAGAACCAAGAAAAAAGAAAGAACCGAATACAACAAACTTATTAATATATAGCACTTGTATTCTATTAATAGTATTTTTAGTATATTTTTGTTCTTGTATTTAAAATATGCTTTCATATAAACGTACGAACTGGAGAAAGAAGCATTTCGATACGCAAATATGAATCTTATGAGTAAGGGGTAGCTACCTCCCCTTCCCCCCGCACCACACCTGAAGTTTAATACAAATATGCATGTATATACAAAAATAAAATTCATATCACCGATGGAATAGTATAGTAGTGATAGCAGTTTCAACGTAATGAGTGGGATTTTTTTTAAACTCCGATTGAAAATAAATTTATAGGGAGGAGTTTACCCTTAGGACCAACGTGATAATTTCGAAACATTTTTTTCCAAGTTTTACTTGCACAGCCTTTTCGGCTTCTTACAAGGCTCCACTGCCTATACACTACGGTCCAAAAGTTTCGAAACACTCGCCTCGGCTCCGAGCCACACAAGAAGTTTCATCGCTCTTTTAAAAATGACGATATCTTTATTTACCAAGCGGCGTTTCAAAAGGGACATATTTAGCTTTATTGAGATTTTTTCAAAAAAAATTTACGATTTTTCAAAACCCGGTACACACTTCGAAAGATGGTCATTTTTTGGCTTTTTTTCGGGGGTTGAAATTTTAGCGCACGACTCATACAAAAATTTTTTACCCGTTTTGCCCATGAAAAACTTATAGCGGGGAGCACAAGCTTGGTTTTTTTTCAAAGTATCGTACGATTTTTTTTCGCATAAATATTCAACTTTTTGCAAAATACAACCATATTTATAAAATGTAGCCTAACTCTGAAACTACTGGGTTTTCGTAAAAGTACTAAGAGGGTAAAAAGTTACTTACAATCATTTTGGATTTACCAACAAAAAAAATCAGAATAAAAAAAATTTAAGAATTTGAACAAAATTTTGCATTTTTGCAAAAAGTTGCAAGGAGCTTGGGCCAGTCTGGTGCGGGGTCAAATCGACAAATTGATCGAGCGGATGCCACGACTTGTGAAAGCTATGATCGCAGCGAAAGGCGGCTTTTTCGATTAAAAAGCCGTGTAGATGAAGTAAGAGACCCGATTTTTTAAGATAAAGAAATATTTCGTTGACTTAAGAAAACATTTTGAAATTGTTTTTCTTCACATTTTGGATTTTTTTTATTCTGAAAAAAATGGTTAAATCCAAAATGATTGTATGTAACTTTTTACCCTTTTAGTAATTATACGAAAACCCGGTAGTTTCAGAATTAGGCTACATTTTATAAACATGGTCGTTTTTTGCAAAAAGTTGAATATTTATGCGAAAAAGTCGTACGAAGCTTAAAAAAAAACGAAATTGAAGCTTGTACTCCCCTTTTTAAGTTTTTCATCGGGAAAACGGTTAACATTTTTTTTCACGAGTCGTGCGCTACAATTTCATCCCTCAAAAAGAAGCAAAAAAACGACCATCTTTCAAAGTGTGTACCGCGTTGAAAAAAAATCGTAATTTTTTTTTGAAAAAAGCTAAATAGCTAAGCTATTTAGCTTAAAAGCTAAGCTTTTGAAACACCGCTTGGTAAATTAAGATATCATCATTCTTAAAAGAACGATAAAACTTCTCGTGCGGCTCGGAACCGGGGCGAGTGGTTCCAAACTTTCGGACGGTAGTGTATGTCCACTGCTCTCTTCCTCCCCCCACCTCGCGGCCACAGCTGACTTCCTCCTCTGTATTGGATTCACCATGCATATCTCATGTATTCACCAGTTATGAGCATAGGGAAATTGCGGAAAACCTATACCGATACAGCCGGTCCCAAGTTCGCTTCCCAGTCACGGAACTAGTCACCTTTTGCCGAGAAAATGTCGCAGAAAAATATTTCCCGATGAAAGTACGCGACTGGGATTCGAACCCGCGACCTCCCGATCCCCTGGCCAGCACGCTAACGACTAGACCAACGTGCCGGTTTTATTTCAAAACATTAAATTGTAGCTTATATAAATATTTTAAATTAGCGGATACATTTTAAACGCAGAAAACACGACTGTGATAAATAAATCCTTGTAAGGGGTGGTTTACCCCCTTAAGTTTGCTGTCCGGCAAAAACGCAAAAAACATGTGAACTTGAATTTTGATCCCTCTCCAAAATGATACCCGTTTTATTCATTTTTATGCAACCCTCCTAAGTGTGGGGTGAGAGAAAGGTAAACGGAGGTGTAGTTCACCCTTTAATTTAATTTTTTTCTCAATACTTCTATCGTGGATTTTCCATCGCTTTACATTAAAAGAACTTTCTTTTTTGTTTCATTTAGATCGGTGTACTGGTTGTGGGTGAAACTGCAAAAGCACCCCTCCGCACGCTTTTTTTGAGGGATAGTTTCTCCCCTTAAAGCCGTTTTTCCGCAGATAAAAAATACGTGTCTAATAGTTTTCAATTCTTTATCACATATATGAGTTTCCACAAAATCGGAGGCGGACACTTAAGTGATGTTCCTTTTAGTAGGGCCATTTAGGGTTCTCTGATTTTGTGCCTAAATACGTCCGTCCTATTTACGGTGAAACGAAGATGTACATAATAAAGGTTATTCGTAACGCACCCTGCTCAGGTAAAATTTACTTTACGCAAATATATGTCATTCTACATGCGAAAGAGAACGCTTGCCTTTTAGAATCGTGTCATCATTTAACCGATGAACTGTTGACCCAGTGATGCGAGAAATGCCTCCAATCAGAAGGCGCTTTGCGATGTATATAAAACAACAATCCCTTTTTGTCTTTTTCCCTCCGTTAAGTGACGCCATATACGTTTCCCCTACAGGCCCACATCTCCCTCGGCAAATACACGCTTCAGAAGGGCTCAAGCATTGTGGAAAATTGTCGAAGGGAATGCGAGGACGAAAGCTCCTATATCTTGTGCACAAGGGTTCTCTCCAAATATATATGTATAAATATGTGTGTGCGCGCGCGGGTGTGTGTGTAAATATATATATATATATATATATATATATATATATATATATATATATATATATATATATATATATGGTATGCATATATAAGTAGGCGTAATATAAAAGTGCAGGGGTTGGGTATGCACCGCGTGCGCCACTGCAGTATAACTCGAATTCTTCCGTGATTTGGGGCAACAGGTGTACACAATATACGCATGCATTATGCAACCTCTCTCCTTGCCCTCCGTACGCTTTTTCTCCCCTCCATTTATCCCTGCTGCTACTGCTCTTCGCTCACACGTGTCCAACTTTTAAACGGTAGAATATATGCGTATGTATGTGTGTATACGGGGTTTTAACGCGACCACCCCAAATATCTCCGTTGCCATTAGAGTGACGAAATAAATGTCACGAGGTAATTTGATTGATTTCGAAAGGCTGATACAGTGGTGAAAAATTCACTTTCGTCAAGGTCATAGTTTTTGCGTTCTCAAGTTCATCACTGGTTTTTCAAATGGGAACATATTTTTTTTTAATAAGACGTTGTAGCTGATATTTAGTCAAATCCAACGACCTATAATATCATGGCCTTGAAATTATTTTTCACCAAAATACACGTGTAAAAACGGTAAATGATTATGCTATTGACAATAAGAATATCCGAATAATGTAATTGAATTTTATGTGCAGAAAATGTATTGTAACAAATGTTCGAAGTGGTGGCCATCAACCTCGGCACATTTTTGAAGACGTCGGTTGAATGATTCTCTTGACTTTCGAATAGTTTCCGCTGTTATAGCGGCGCAGGTTATCCAACTGATACAATAATGTCAATAGTCGGAGATGTTTCCGATGTTTGTAAATGCTGGCATTGTAACGTAGTAAAATTGTAGTAGAGTGAAGAATGTTTACTATCTACAAATATTAGAATCAGTAGACAAGTGTATCCACCAAAAGTAATATGTAATAACCGGATTTACCTGAGGCAAAATTTTAGACCCGTGTTCAACCCGTAAAATAAAGGCTTCCTCTCCGAGCAGAAATCGGCGATAGCAGATTATCGGGTATCTAAAGGAGGGTACAGTCTTTGGAAATACCATGTGTTAGGGCCTCCGATAAACCTCCGGAACGGCAGAAACTGGACATTGTCACTGAAAGGAGGCCAATAGGGCCCACAACTGAACCTAGGGAACCTCAGGTGGGCCTACTTCGAGCATTCCCGCAGAACCTACTGTACACTGCAAAAAAAAAGTCATTTAAATAGGATCTATTTGAATGAAATAGGTTTTTTCCTTGTCTCACGGCTTACTACGAACATATTTGTTTCAAAGATATTTTAATAAATAAATAAAGATTCGATTCAAATAAATCTTTATTTGCTTACGATGTACAATGTAAATCTAAGTGTACTATATGCATAAAATATTTCATAAATCCAAAATAAAATAAAGCACTTAATTGAGCGTTTTACCACAGCGATTTTTTTATCGTAATTCGCCATTCCCTGGCCTTTTGAAATGATTTGTCTCGAAGAAAATATTTTACCTTTATGCGAATCGAACCTAGAACCTACCTACTCATAAATGCGCACGCTGCCCGTATGCCACAGAGTGCTTATAACATGAATATTTATCTCTTGCAATACCTCCAAAAGGAATCAACTCATTTTTCATCATTCTTTTATCCAGTTACGAGTAAAATAAAATAACCAGTAAAAGGTACTCAATTTAATAGGTCTTAGTTTTCTTTTTTTGTGCAAATCGGCCCAACACTTTATTAGTTGGAATTATTTTATTTCTGTCATTCCCGACTAGAAATGTTACTGCGGAGCAGACTAGAGCTGCATCCGACATACCGTATTCCGTACCACGGCACGGTACAGGCCGCCGAATCAGAGCTTTACCGGGCGTGAAACGCTTTTTTGAATTCGGCCATGACGCGGAAAAAGATCCCACAATTACGAATAAAAAAATTCTGGTAGTATTTTTTGTTTCCATATGCTTTATTTATGGTCCTGTCTATATGATAATTGGAATAAAACGTATCCTTCCTCGTTGAAGTTTTTTACCTCCTCTTTGAATTGAACCTACGTCTTCTAATTCTAGAGCGGAGCGCGCTACCTATTTAGCCATTCCAACACTTGTGTAAAGCTTCTTTTTTTCTTTGCATATTTTTATCATTCTAATTCTATGCTAGATAATGTCAATAATTATATTCATGGGGTTGAAGATTGCATCGCTGCAATGCAACAACGATTCTTTTTTACCGAATTTTTTCTGCCTATTTAGGCTGTGAAAATGACTCACACGTTTTTTATTATCTCATTAAAGTGTTACGACCGTAATTTGCAAAAAAGGCTCCTGATAATGACCGTGTAAGAAAAAAATTTAAGTTGTGCCAATAAAATGTAATTTGATTGATTTGATTGATTACCTTTTGATGATCATAAAAATAAACGAATGAAAAGGGAAGAAAAAAAGCGTTGCATTTCCGCGATGCAAACTTCAAATTTATTTGTATTCGTTCTTTGTATCTTGATTTGATGATGACGTCGTCCGCATGGATACCATATTAATTTTATTAGAATCTTGCCGAAATTATATGCACGCACCAACACAGTTTTTTACTTTGATGACCCCGAATAAGTTTATCAGGTAGACATGCGGCGCAAATCAGACATACACTTCGAAGTGCATGGCGGATTGGCACCGGATGTCTACTGGATTAGCCAACCTTGGAGCACGGATGGGAAAAGGAAAATCGATCAGGCCTTGAACAGGTAACCTGAACAGAGCCATGTGAGGGACGCGTTTCGGGTCGTCTGATGTGGGCCTGATTAATGCTGCCTTCTTACATCTATCTATCTGTGTATCTGGGTACTACTGATCTGGCAGACATACGGCGCCGATCAAGCACGGACTTCGGCGCCCTAATAAGGTCCTCGCAAGATTACCTGATTTAGGACTGATCAGTTTGTCTTTATTACACCCGTTCTCCGGATTCACTGATCCAGTAAATATCCAGCACAAATCAGGCGGGCGCTTCTACGGTATTCCGGATGGTATCTTCAAATCTGCCTGATCAGCGACCTGGCTGCCGGAACAACATTTCCAGTTGGGTTCTCTATGTTCAAAAGTGACACATGAGAGAATCGTTCCTGAAGCATTGTGCTTGTAAACCACGTTTTGTCAGCCTCGTGGCAGAAAAAATCCTCCCACAGCCGGCGGACCTCACTGGGAGAACTATTGTTGCTTGGAAAAGTTTACATAACTTAGGGCAGTACTCCTTTTCAATTCGCTTTCGTAAATGTCCATAATGTATTTCATCATTTTTAAATAAAAGTATGTATTTCATGACTATCACGTCAGCTTCTAATACTGACTTATCAATTATCAAGATTTAAAAAATAATTGTTGATGACATCCTCTCCGTTCTTTATGTCCAATTTCAAAGATGCGTCAGCCGCATGAGCTAACAGCATATTCTTGAAGCGGCGTTTTAGATTTATTTTTTCGTTATTTACGATTTAGTTTTAGATTTCCAGTATTCTCCTGGTTGTGTATCGGCCGGTAAATCGAACGTATTGCTTTTGCCCACAGTTAACTTAAATGTGAAATTTGAACATCTATTTAATTTGCGCAATGAAATGCTTAATTTTTAGACAAATTACGAAATTATGACGAACGAAATAGGTTCATCAAATGATTTCTTTATGCTTGCTTGGGTCAAACTCCAATAAAATTAAGCGGTATGCATACCCTTGAAGTTAAAGAAACAGATCGATTTTCAAGGTGTCGTCTCAGGTATTGGGATAAGGTCGGTAAGGATGATAAGGTCGATCTTTCGCACACAGATAGTATATAGTCTTGACATGTCACCGTTTTTTTCATTGCAAAATATATATAAACAACGTGATAATTGTCATTTAATCTCGGGACTGTAGCCTCCGCACGGCTCGGTCGCGTACATGATTCCGGTAACTAGATTCATCTAAAGTAAAAAATGGAAAAATATTCGTTTAGTACAATGGTGAAGCTATAAAACCACCGGATTTTCGACAAAATTAACGACTTCGAACGTTTGTTATTAACAAACGGAGGACCATATGAAAAAATCATCGGGTCTGTGAATTGAATATGTTATAAAATATGTTTAGTCGAAATTTGAAGTAAATCGGGCGATTGGATTTTGAGATATGACGTACGCCAAATTGCAAAGTATACTTTCGAGATACACCCAAGAGAAGAAAACGTACCAAATCCACTTTTTCTGTATACAATTTTGGCATAAGTGTTTGGGTCTGCTCAATTTCTTCGGTCGTTCTTTATGGTTTCGGGTACGGGCAATACAAATAGGACATTTATTTTGTTCTAGAATAGTTTTTTTCCGTTTTAAACCATTTAATTTTTATAATGACGATTGTGACGAAAAAGTGCATTTTGTAAAAAAATTTGAAATAAAAGATGTTTGTTTTTTAATTGACAATTAAAAATGGCTCTTTCATTTTTTTTTGCTCGCTCCATTATCAATGGAGATATGAACAAGGAACATTTTTATGAGAGAGACGGAACAAAAATCGATTTTTTTCATTTCCCAGGTTATGCATACGCCTTAATCTATTATTTGAATTTAATCATTTTGGATCGATTTTTTTCTGGGGAGGGCCGTGCCCAGTCCTGCCCCCACCTGGCTACGCCAATGGTTATCCAGAGGGTCAGCAACAACGTTTTTTCTTTTTTTCATCGAAAGAACTTGAAGTGTACAAAATACAATTTTTTTCGCTTCGAATGTTACGCGAATAGACACAATCGAAAAAATTAAGTTTCGTTGAACAAGGAGAGCAAAAACAAATCAAAAGAAGGGCTCTTGAAACTCTTTGGAAAGTTGTACCTATATAAGTGGGAAGAAGCGGTACCCAAAACTTCTCGAAGTGTAATGTAGGGTGTGGCTAGTGAAAGATACAAAAAGTACAGAATATCTGATTAATGAAAAATTAAAGACTCTTCGAAATAGCGTTTTCATCGATACGAGTGCATTTTTAAGGGGGCAGATTCCTTTAGGCGAGAAAAAAATTGCTTATTTTCATGATTTTTGTTGTAAAAGCAACTATTTCTTCACCATTTTTGAGACTTAGGCTATATTTTATTTCTACTTTTGGCTATCACATGGTATTTTTTAAAATGTATCTTTAAAAATAGCGGAGGTATGGCACGGTTTTTTAAACGGGTTGCGGCGGATGTTGTCAAACGGCGTGACAAGTAGCGTCGGCGGGATCGATCTGCAAAAAAAACCAACGAAGATTTTTTTTCATTAACACTCATACGCAGAATATGAACCAAGAAAAAGTGAGAAATGTTAAAAATCGATTGAATGGTACGCTAAGAAACAAAAAGATTGAATTTTCCGAACAAAATGGCTATATTTTGTAACGAAAACATACTTTTACTTTTAAAAACATTTACGATTATATTTTAGACAATAAATTTAAAAAGATTTCCACCAAATTTCATCAGAATCGCTCAATGAGTTTTTTAGCTGTACTTCACGCCAGTTTCGAAAATGCAGCTTAGAAGACCGTGCCATCCCGCCGCCATTTAAAAAAATTATCAAAAAAATACCATGTAACAGCCAAAAGTAGTAATAAAACATACCCTAAGTCTAAAAAATGGTGAAGAAATCTTTCCTCCAAAAAAGAAATAATGAAAACCAGCAATTTTTCCCACGCCTAAAGGTTTTTCCCCCTTTAATGTTTGTGTCAAGTGGATAAAGCGAAGTTCAATACGATTAATAAAGGGAGGCATTGGTAAGCCACGAGAATACACAGAACATTGTACAGAATAAAGGAACGATGCTACAGACGAGTGACACAGTGGAGAAAAAACTCGCGAGTTCGCGAAGGGTTTTCTCCTTCTCTCTCTTACTCGTGGATAATTAAAACTTTGTCCGAGTGAAGATAGTTTGGCCCGGCGCCCGAGAGTCGTTCTTTCTGCGTTGTTCCATCGGTCGATCTGCCCCTTTTTCCTCGCCGTCGTTCATGTAGAAGTGAAGCCTTTTCTACTGACTTTCCGCTTTTTTTTATTTTCAACTCCGAAACTCAATAGATATTTCCCGATTTTCTTTTTAGCTTAGAAAAGGAATTCTTTCCCTTTCTGCATTTTCACCTATTTGATGATCTCTCGGTTGGTCCTGAGCCTTTGCCAAACCTCGAGAAAAAAAACATGCATTGCGTTCAAGTGCGTGGATTCGATTGGAAACACGGAGCTCCCTCGAGAAAACATATTAGTTGAAGTAACGAAATTTGTCACCGTGTGATGCCAATGGAATATACTTAGTTTAAAACAGAACATTTTTATGGGGTTGAAGTTTGCATCGTTGAAATACAACGAAAATTCTTTTCAATCCCGAGTCGAAATTTTCGAGCCGCGTTCAACCCACAAAATGAAGGCGAGCAGAAATCGGCGTGAGCGGATTATTTGGTATCTAAAGGAGGGTACAATGTTTAAAAGTATCATGCGTTAGAGCCTCCGATGAACCTCCGGCATGGCAGAAAGTAGACTTTTTGACTCAAAGGAGGTCAGTAAGGCTCACAATTGAACCTACGGAACCTCAGGTCGGCCTACTTCGAGCGCTCCCGCAGAACCTACTGCCCCCCCTTTCGGCCTACTGTACACTGCTAAACAAAAAAATTAATTTATATAGAATCTATTCAAATAAAATAGGTTTTTTCCTTGTCTCACAGCCTACTACGATCATATTTCTTTCAAAGATATTTATATATATTAATAAAGATGAGATTCAAATTAATCTTTATTTGCTTACAATGTACACTGTAAAGCTAAGTGTACTATATGCATAAAATATTTCATAAATCGAAAATAAAATGAACTCCTTAATTGAGAGCTTTACCACAAGGATTTTTATCGTAATTCGTCATTCCCTGGCCTTTAGAATTGTTTTTTTTCGAAGAAAATATCTGCCCTATATGCGACTTGAACCTAGTCCTACCTACTCATAACTACGCTCCGCTGCCCCTATGCTACCGAGTGCTTATAACATTTTGGTCGCTAATATGGCATAAGAGACTAAATGAATACCTCTAACTATTTGTTGTATTACATAAGCTATATGAATTAGTTAATATGATTGTGATAATTAGAGAGTTTCATCGAATAACATGCTATAGATTTTTCAAACAGACACACACACCCACCCACACCCACACACACACACACACACACACACACACACATATATATATATATATATATATATATATATAAAATTCCTCTCTCTCCACCTTCTCTACGCCCCGCCCCTTTGATATGAGTGTTGTAATGAATATGGACTGTTAGTTCAATCAAATAGAAAAATGGTTAACTCTACGAAAATTCTATTTAAGGTAAATTAAAAAAAAATAACTAGATCCATTCAGTGAACTTAACTAAATTATTTTTTTGAACAGATGAAAATGTTGAATTGATGAAACCGAATCACAGATTTATTAGGATCGAATAAAATATGTAGTTGGACGATATTAAATAGATTGATTTTCTATAAATAAATATTTTTGAAATCAATATTTTTAATAATGGAATGCAATAGGAAAATTTGGTTCTATGAAAAATCTAGTTAATTCAAATAAAAAAGAATCAAATAGACGCGGTTAGTTAATATCATATTTAGCGGAAAAAAATAAAAATATGCTTCACACATACACGTGGAAATATTTTTTAAATATTCGACGTGCTAAAAATGAAAACAAAGAAAAATCAAACATTTCATTTAAAATCGACGATAATCGGCCGTCGCCATTTATCAACTCATTAT
This sequence comes from Ophion ellenae, assembly GCA_963210295.1. Taxonomy (NCBI): domain Eukaryota; kingdom Metazoa; phylum Arthropoda; class Insecta; order Hymenoptera; family Ichneumonidae; genus Ophion; species Ophion ellenae. The sequence goes on from OY723385.1 coordinate 33,965,061, forward strand.
TGAATTAACAAAAAAAAAAACAAAAAGAAAAAATAAAGAAAAAATCGAATGAGGTTGAATTCTAAACCGACAATTTCAATCCTTTAGAACATGAAATAGACTATAATTAACACCCTAACGTTCCATATAGATATCAACATTATATGTTATTTAGATCTACACTGTCAGCCAAAAGTTTTCGGACACTCCACATGATCGCAAAAATTTGAGCGCTGGATAATTGCCAAATAATGTTAGAGTAATATAATTCATTTCATTTATTATTTCACGAAGATACGATAAAGATCTATATAATTAAGTAATTATACAGAGCTTTATAGTATCTTCGTAAAATAATTATTATTCTACCATAAGTTTGCAATGATCCAAAGTGATATTAAGTTTTGCAGTTATCTGAAGTGTCCGAATACTTTTGACTGGTAGTGTATATTTGAATATATTAATGCAACTACATATTTCGAATATAATATATATATATATATATATATATATATATATATATATATATATATATATATATATATATATATGATATATACCGTCGCTTAAAAGTTTGGATACACCAGTCGATATTTCTTGCTGCACTAAAAGTTACACAGCTTCGTAAAAAAAAAGATAACCAAATTTACCGAACGGCATTTTGACGGGAATAAATTCAGCTTTATATTGCTTTTCTGAAATATTTTTTTATAATTTTCTTTTCGACCCGGTACGCACTTTTATATGTGACTGATTTTCGACTTTTTTTCGACCATCGAGAATTGGGCGCATGACTTATGAAAAAAAAGTTTGTTACGTTTATCCATAATAAACTTGAACGGGGTAGCAGGAACTCCATTTGCGTTTTTTATAAAGTTTTGTACGATTTTTTTCGCAATGTTATTTCATTTTTTGCTAAAAAAGACTAATTCTAGATAATGCAATGTAACTCAAGAACTAGAGGGTTTAAGAAGAAATGTCAAGGACGAAAAACGTCGCGTAAGCTTATACTGGATAGACTGGCATTTTTTAAGAATTTTCTTGTGAGATTTTTTCTCACAGGAAAACGCCCATTAATCCGATAGAATTGGAGTAAGACTGTATATACAAGCATTTGTTTATGAATTGCCTATAAAATAATAATAAATCGATATTGAGCAAATTTGATTGTTTTCGCATATTAATATTGCACTAATAATTTTATAAGGGGACGATGTATTTTTATTAATTTCGTATTATTTTCGTCATCGAACGGGTTACCGATTAGGCCACAATGGAATGATGATGGAGGAGATATCGAATTTGGGCCGAAAGCAGGTTAGGTAGGGTCGAGGCAACAGTTTGAGATTGAAAGCAGGTTAAGGAGGCCTGTGCTCTGCCCGTTTCACTAAAACTGGGGGTCGAGAGAAGGTTTGGGAGGTCTAGCAGAGGCTACCCTGGACCAAGAGGAGGTCTCTTTATGGCACTGAACTCGACAGATGAGGTTTCGTCGGTTCAACGGAGGCTGGCGGCTTGTGTATTACAAAAGAAATGGGTCCTGCGAGGGTTCAGAGGAGGCTAAAAATTTCGACTCGGGATTTCTCATTTTCATTATTATCCAAAGTCATATTTTACAAATTTGTTGTAGATCGCTAAATAGGAATCCTAAAATTATTTGTGTGATTTTCGTAGCTCAAATCTGTCCAAGGAAATTTGGAAAATGAAAGGAACAGAATTTTCGTTGCATTCCAACCATGCGAACTTCAACGTCATACATTTTTGGTTAATTTTTGTTCATCTTTCAGAGAAACGAAACATTCCTCGAGTAACCAAACGTGTTAAGGTTACATATTTTATCTTTAGAATGGGAATATTTTTTGCATTCGAAAATGTTTATTTCACGAAGACTAGTTAATTCACATGAGAAGAAATAAAATAGACGCATCTACTTAAGGGATCATCACAGTGTAATATTTTCAAAAAATGGATTTTTTTCGCATTATCCGATAGTATAGACGTATATAAACATGCTTTTCAATTTTTGGGGCGAAATCCGAATTATTTCGGTTGCTACAGCCTTTCTCAGAAAAAGGGTTTCGACCAGCTGCGTGAGACATGGCGCTGACGGCCGCGTTTTTCTTGAAATGTCGGTTTTCAAAACGGTGTAGACTGTCAAAGGAAGAGTTTTCAAGCTATCCGTCTCAAATTTTGACATAACATTCTTAACGCCTTTTTTTATCTTGCTATGGAAGCTTTTTTTAAATCTTAATATTTTTTTTAACCAACAACTCGTAATATATACTGAATTCGATATTTTTTTTCTTCAAAACACCGGCATTTTGTCATTTTTTATTTAAACAAAAACCTCCATAGCAAGATAGCGGCTTTCATACTGATTAATAATCTTTTGATGAAATTTTGTTTCAGATAATATTTACGGCCACAACCGTGTGCACCGTGAGAACTTCTTTTTTTTTAAGACATGTTCAACCGTTAAAAAAAATGAAAAAAATAAATAAAAATAAACGTTTAGAAAATTATTTTCTGGTCTTCATGAGTGCTTTGATTTGGCATTCAAAAAAATCAGACTGATTAGCGTATTTTAAGCATTCGAAAAAAATGGCGAAAATCAGTTATTTTTCGACCCTCTACTCTGTGATAATTCCTTAACATCAATTGAATTTTTCTGTCAGTGTGGTTTTCATTTTAACGTTGAAACACAGTATATTTTAGGGTTTACTCGCAGTACACTTTAACGGTTCAAACGAATGACATAGCTATTTTGAAATAAATTAACATCAGACCAGCTCAATGACATATTTAGTGAATCCATGTAACCTTTTTTTGTTGCGTCAGCATTCGATACACAGTTAATATCGGCGATATGTGACAAGCTGCTAGCTCCGATATCCAATATCTCGATTTTCGAACGGTAAAGCTCCTTGCAATTTCATAAACAGTTACGCGTTACATTTATTTTTACCCACTATGAACTTTCATAAGTTTTTGTGAAAACTACCTCAGTAGAAAGCTATAATTCAACGATTCTCCCCGCATTCGAAAATTGTGCATATGAGAATAATTCCGCATTCGTGCGATAAAGCTGTTGCTTTTTCGCGATCGTTCACAAGCGACTCGATGATCTAGACGACCGTATACCGTACTTATGACCTACTACAAAAAGTTTGCGGTACAACATTGCCAACTGTTTTTTTAAACAATATTTTTTTCATCGCTGGGGCCCTTACTTTTTTGTTTGTAAAAAAAACTATGGTGAAACGATATTAAAAAAAATAGATACGCATATTTCAAAAGATGCAAATTTTTACAATGTTTTTATAATACGAACACAATACAATATTTAATTATGAAATGCTCCTTACGATATATTGTTTATTTTTCACAACTAGTTCTACTATAAAAGTCTTGTTTATAAAAAAAGGACTCAAAAAACAGGTGACAAACATTTCCAACTGTTTTTTAATACTTTTTTATCATTGACGGGCCAATTCGTTCTATATAAAACACGACTTTGCGGTTCAAGGGTTCGCGAAAGCTCGCTCTAGAGATCTAAGCGGAAAGACACGTGAGACGACACTCAGGTACGCGACCGTGGTCGTAAAACTTCGCGCGTCTTTGCCACTCGCTCGAACCTTAAACTTGGATCGAGTTTTTTTCTGCGTTCTTTTTTTCTCCTCTATTTTGCTTTTGTTTTTTGTGTGTGTGTTTTTTACCTTATTTTTCTGACCACGTATCACGTCTCGAATCGGCGTACACGATAAAAATATACGGAGTGGTAAAACGCGTTCGGGATGAGAGTGCGAGAACTTCTAACGACGCTTGTCCCACATATTCCGCGAGAGACGCCGAGCTCTTGAAGAGAGCAAATTCCGAGAGCTCAGCAAACGCTTTAAAACTATTCCTTCGGATTCTCGCGTAGGCAAACGCCTCCGACGGCTATTTGTATACACCGGTTGTTTCATGCGAAAATCGAGTTTCCTCCTTGTACTCTTTTTCCGATTTTTGCATTTTCTCATCAGTCTATTGAACTCGGAGACGTCAAGGCGAAGGAAGATAGAGGCCCGTTCTTGGAGACTGAAGAAGGATTTTTTAAATATTCTTTTGCAGTTGGGCCATTGGAAAGGATAAACAAACAACAAGAACAACTTGTGAATGTGACATGCAAAACATGGAAAAATATCGCGTCGATATTATATTAATTTTATCGATTGCGAATGCAAGAGAAAAACATATACAAATTGACCCATGAAGTGCTAGAATTGGACTGCTTTCGAGACATTTTTATATTGACATATATCTACATCACAAACGTAGATATTTTTTGGGGCAAAAACACGAAGAGCACCATTTTTTTAACCGTGCTTCCACCGGATTATTAATGGTTTTCCTCGGAATTTCAACCTATAGGGGAGTTGTGCTTAATGTGACATACTTTTTCTTCCGGTATAACTATTTAAATAAATGACGTCGTATGAATTCAAAGCCAAGCGTACATCCATAAAAGTTTATTATTATAATGAAATAAAATCAGTTTCAGGATATCGGTTACTTGAATAGGAAACATAAAAATAAAAAACTACTTGTAGGTCGACGTGTCTAAAACGACATACTTCAGTCTAAGATGACATGAGTATGTCATCGTACTTGCGTCGACCGAATTATGCTCAGATACATCAATTTCTGGGTTGAAGGTTAGTTCATAGCAACCAATATTTACTGAAACATTATTATAGTAACGATGAAGTGTTGCCTGTGGCACGTTAAAATGATTGGGTGCTAAAAGCCAACCCATTCTATTCTCCTACAAAGTTTCAATGGTCTTGGCCATATGTTCTTGGGACTAGCTCTTACGTGTCGAGGTTCGTTTATAATGGCCAGGCACCTTATAACGATAAACCTAAAAGTCTGCTTTTGTATCCCTTTTTTCGCGCAGCAGGATAAGATGACATAGTGTGCCATCTTACACCGACGTCTGGTATGTCAACTTACCCATAAATGAATGCAGGTTTTGATTATTTGTTGTGGCAATAACTTTAGAGCTCGAATATCCGTTGTGGAGTATTTGTGACGTACAATGACCCTAGCTTTTGAATAAATTAGTTCAACTAGGAAAAGATCTTACCGACGGGTATACTAGCACCACATAATAACGGGGTCCATTTTTAGTGCATTTCAAAATCACGAAAATATTTACTACGTAACAGCTCGCGTTCACCGACGGCTATACTAGATTTCGCTACTACCAACACTTATCGACCGACCATAGAACGTCATCGTTACTCGTATAGCGCGAATAGTCGAAAATATATTGAAGATGTTTTGTCTTATCTGTTTAATTGAACCCTTTCCTATAGCTCCCTACCCGCACTTCACTAATGTAGCCTAACTTCCGTTGCGTCTACAGCCGTCTTAAGCTACACTATACCGCATTCGCCATCGGTACGGGGAAATTGTGAAAAACCCGTAGCAGTGTAAGCAGGTCCATATTCTGATTCTCTGGTGTAGAGACCTACTCGAATATGTACCCCATGGTCTCAGAAGTATTGGCCTTCCGCTTACCGGCAGAAGCCAATGTGTACGGTGTACGGCTAAGCGGATACCACTCTGAATACCGGTCATGCGCAACGTTGCAAATCGCGAATAACTGCCAGAGTCGAACCCCGACCTACACCGGTTTCGGTCTATCGAATTATTATTTTTTTCTCAAAATGATTAAGGATGTAGGCGAAAAATAATTTCAATTGCAAAAAACCTTTCTTCCTTAGGAAAAAAAATTGGATAGAACATTTAATTCAACCATATACATGAGATTAAAAAAATCGAGTGCATTGTGTACATATGTTGAATATGAAAGGTGATGAAAAAATACGAATTGCAAAGAACTTGCGGTTGCCACGAGTGAAATCATCCAATTTTGACTTAGCAATTTTATCGACTTCGCATCGAATGTCTTGTACATACGTATGCATACAGCAGATGCAATTTTGCCATTGATATGTTTTTTTTTACGTATTTTTACGACTCAGTGAAATAGCAGAGCAGAAGTGTTAAGTACCGCGCCTTTCAACCGTTATATGAAGAATCCCGACAAGTCCGAGATATCTCCTCCCTGTTGAGATGTAGCAAGAAGTTGAAATGTAATTTACTTTTATTAATGTTTCCTCGTAGTCGAAGTCCTGTGGGTATACGCTTCGGTGGCGAGCGGCCTCGCCTTGGTATCACTAAATCGAATATTTTATGTTCTCGTTGAAATTTCCGATTAACATCTCTCCCTCTTTCTTTCTCCCTTTTTGTAGCGATCGCTTAGTGATTGCTGTGCAGTAGGGTACCTCAGTGTGGTCATAAGATGTCGTTGGGGAAAAGGGCAGAGATATAAATAGAACGAGAGACAATGGTGCAAAAACTTCTGGTCCATATGCGTGATCTATGCCCCGATCATCTCTTCCTCCACAAATTTAACAGTCGCTTTTATCTTTTAATTTTTCATTGCAACATCGATTTTCCATTTCTTCTAATATCTCTGTCTTTTCTAACCCACCGAAATAACAAACGGTTCGGCGTGAAAAAAAACGCTGCTCATTACGAAGCGAGGGTCGAGCATTTCCTTTGAGCGCGCGATATAGAAAGAATTCAAGATACCGAATCAATTGAAAGGAAAAAAAGAAACGGATATATCGAACACGCAGAAATAAATAAACGAGAAGACTCGCCCGCGATCTCACTTTAATACCAAGCGTAATACTTTCGTATAATTGTGGCCTCGAGCTAAGTTAGTTCGGTACACCATTTCGTCGTCTTTTACAAACTATTACAGATACGAATCTAGGCGGCACCGAGTGCAACATACATATAGTTGCTACATGAATGTACACACATGAATGTACTACATGAGTGTTACATGAATGTACACACACACACACACGCACAAACGCGCGCGCGCACACACGTATCCTGTATAATCGTACGCTACGTTTCACAGGCGATCTTGAGAGAGAGTTTATAATTAATACCTCGTAGAAAATGAGAAAGTGCGTATACGCGATACATGGGCTTCATGTACAGCCCCCTGTAACAGCAGGGTTTAGCTACAAGGGTGAATGTTCTCCAAATTTAGTCCATTCTCTCCTTACCTTTCTTCACCCTTCCTTTTGTGCGTTTACGCTGTGTAAGTTTCATCTAGTTTTTTTTTACCACAAAACAACTTTTGCAGCAACCGAGCTATTTTTTCTTGTCGTATGGACATTGAAATGTAGACGAGAGGCTTCGTTTTGTACCTTTGAAACTCGGTAGGAAAAATTGCTTTGTTCGAAAAAAGTTATTCCAAGTTCGACGCGTTTTTTGATAATGGATTTTCGTGATGCTTTTCAAATGTCTATATTTTAAATATGGTTAACGTAATTTTTATTCTTCTTCATAATGGATTTTCATCTTTGGTTTGTAATTTTTAGATATTTCGATGTGAGTCAAATTTGGATAGCAATCCATCATGATACGAGATCCAGCTAAATGTGGGCAGCTATATGTACAGGCAGTCTGAAGCTTCGCCACAAACGATGACAGTGAGCTTGACCAAGTGGCGCGTTCCGAGGCCGCGGCCGACGCCCTGCTTCCACGTCCCCTTTACCGCTCGTCATTCGCCCCTTTCTTCGCTGGTACTTCGTTTCCCATGTTTCCACTCTCATATGAACAGACATACATACAGATCGTGGATGAACAGATTTCGAGCAGGGAAACTAAAACAACGGTAAACCTCACAATCATGTTTAAAAAAATGAAATGTACACAATAGTCGGTGATCACATAATCATACGTTCGTGCTAAAATTAATATCAAAATCTTGCAATACCTTAAAAAATAATCAACTAACATTTCATCACTCTTTAATCCAGTCACCAGTCTTTGAATGTTTATTTCAGTAGTTTTGAATCATTTTAAGATACGACTAACACCGTGTCACACAACATAGTTTCGAGGGAAACGCAAAAGAAAAAAGGGTAAATCGACTTATGTGAAGTTGGCAACCGACTTTACAGGGAGTAATTTTTTTTTGCATTTGTTTATACTCGTTTTGTACTCGATTGTACCACCTTCAATTTCGTTTGTACATTAAGGGGGAAAAAAGTACAGGGACATGGAAAAATGGGCCGCAACCCATTAAGCGCTAAATCATTTTAATAAACGCGATTGCAAAGAGAATTGTTTGTACCCGTTTGTACTTTTAATTAAAATAAAAAAACATTTTTCGTTTTGTTTTCATTGCAAATGGGCGTAATTGACGGTAACAAGTTTAATGTAGATTGCGGCTTTAAGGAGCCTACAAAAGAGGGTGGGAATGAGAAAAAAAACCGGGACAAACAATATACTTGTCTACGTAGAACAAGTACAACAGTTGACTCAGCGATACAAACGATCGCTCGCCGGTATAAACAATATACTCGTCGGTACGAACGGATACAAACGGCTACTCGCCGGTACAAACAAGTACAACCGATCGCTCGATACGGACGAATATATCGTGTGAACCGGCGATAAATCGTTTGTACCCGTTCGTATCGACAAGTATATCGTTTGTACCACCGAGCTATCGTTTGTATCCGTTCGTATCGACGAGTATATCGTTTTTACGACCGAGCAATCGTTTGTACCCGTTCGTGTCACCGAGCAATTGTTTGTAGCCGTTAGTACCAACGAGTTAAACGTTTGTACCGGCGAGCAATCGTTTGTACCCTTTCGGATCGAGAAGTATATCGTTTGTACCACCGAGCAATCGTTTGTACCCGTTCGTATCGACAACTATATTGTTTGTACTACCGAGTAATCGTTTGTACTCATCCGTACTAACGCGTCAATCGTTTGTACCAGCGATTATTCGTTCGTACCCATTCGTACTGACGAGTATATCGTTTGTACTGGCGTGTAATCGTTTGTATCCGTTCGTAACGACAAGTATATCGTTTGTATCCGTTCGTACTAACGATTATATCGTTTGTACCACCGAGCAATCGTTTGTACCCGTTCATACTGACGAGTATATCGTTTCACCACCAAGCAATCGTTTGTACCCGTCCATACCAACGGATAAATCGTTCGTACCGACGTTTAATCGTTTGTACCGGTTCGTACTTACGAGTATATCGTTTGGACCGCCGAGTTATCGTTTGTACCCGTTCGTGCTAACGCGTAATTCGTTTGTAACCGCGATTAATCATTTGTGCCTATTCGTACTGGCGCGTATACCTGTTCGTACTTACGAGTATACCGTTTGTACCACCGAGCAATCGTTTGCTCCCGTCCTTATCGACGAGTACATCGTTTGTACCACCGAACAATCGTTTGTACCCGTTTGTACGAAGGAGTATATCATTTGTACCACCGTGCAATCTTTTGTACCCGTTCGTATCGACGAGTACATCGTTTGTACTACCGTACAATCATTTGTACCCGTTCGTATCAACGAGTATATTGTTTGTACCACCGAGCGTTCGCTTGCACCGCTGAGCAACTGTTGTACTCGTTCTACGTACGAGTATATTGTTTGTACCTGTTTGTGGCTGGATTTTTCCTCCTTCCCACCCTCTATTGTGGGCTCCTTAAAGGCGCAATCTACATTAAACTTGTTCAAGAAAAAAACTAAATTACTCTGCAAAAAAAAATCGCATTTTTTTTAACGAAATTAATGCTAATGATTTACTTCTCAAATATCTGAACACTGAATGGTGAGATTACTATTTTTTCTAATTCCCGCACGCGATTCCGCAAAGTGCGGAAATCGTGAAAAACCGGCGTTTTCAAAATGACGTACTGGGTATAAAAAAAATCGCAAAAATAAAAGAGCACAATGAAGCTGGTTTTATGCTCTTTAAGGGGAGGGTGGGGGTTTCAGCCTGAAAAAAAATACTTTTTTGCGAATTTTTTTCATCTATATGGATAGAGTAAATTTATTAAACCTTTTGTACATTGTTGAGTGTCATTTCAAGAACATTCCGTGAAATTTGTACGCGAAAATATCCACAAACAAGCCGGTGACAAAGCTTTTCCAAGAACGCCTTTGGAAAAACACGATTTGCGGTGTTCACTGTATCTCAGCTAGAAATTATCTGGAATCAAGTACCATTAAAATTTACTCAAAGTATCATCAAATCCTCCCCCCAACGGTCTTTGATAATTATTTTTTCATTTTTCAATATTTGGTGGTCATGTAAAGTGAAAAGTGCTATTTTTCACGAAAAATTCCGCCATTTTGGGGGTGCAAAATCTCCTCAATGTAAAAAAAATCTCAAACTAACCGTTGGGGGGAAGGTATTTTATATGTAGAAATTGTGTACCAAGTTTGAAATAAATCGGTCATGTAGTTTTCAAATGGCAGTGAACACGGACTTTGAAAAAGTGGCTGCGAGAAAAACGCGTTTGAAGTTTAAAGAAGTGTTAGAGGAGCGGGACTAAATAGTCAATAACTTCGAGAGTTTTGCTCTGATTAACTTGAAATTTTGGGATTCTATTCTTGAAATGTTTAATTATAAGAAAAGACAAAAAAATCGATTTTTCAAAAGTGCAAACCCCTACCCGCCCCTGAAAACGCCGATTAGTAAATTGGTTTGCGATTTTTTTCGACGAGATGTTCGATTTTTTGTCTGGATAAAAAAATTACCGGGTACATTATACTTTTGGCCAAGGGTATAATTTTTAGTATATCGTCAGAACGTCGGGACATATTGTCCACTCTATGTATACATTTTTTATTATTCCTAATATTTTATTCATTCCTAATAAATCTGTAATTCGGCTTCATCTGTTTTGAAAATAATTTCGTTGAATCCACTAAATGTGGATATCTATATCTATTTAATCTTTTTAAATTTAAATTAAATAGAATTTCGCAGAGACAAACAGAGATAACTATTTGAGAAAATTAATGGTTTGCCTTTATTACAATACACATATCGACGGGGAGGGCGGTAAAGCGGGGGAAAGAGAGGAATTTTATCTATATATAGATTATGTTTGAAAAATATATAGCATGTCATTCGATAAAACTCTCGGGTGTTCTTCTGAAATTTACCTGCTCAATTGGAAGTAGTGCTTTAGGGTACGCAAAGTAGATGTTAAACTAAGTATGTAATCAAAGTTTCAGCCACGGCAAATGGTTTTTTCAACTATATTTATTCATTTTTTTACTTTACATCCTGTAACTATATCTATATCCGCCGCGTTACGTTCTTATTATATGTATATATCCTATCGCGCTCTCCGTTTTGTGCGGTTCTTCGCTGACGCATTACCCGCTGCCACGTTAAGTGTTCGCTATATCTATACATATATACCATGCCGTTTCATGCTGATCTTTGGTGAATTCAAAAAATAAAACACATATTATATTCACGCTGTAAGATTCCAATGCCTCAAATGTTTATATTTTAATCGATTTAAAAACATTTACCCAAAACATTTTCTTGTATTTCACTTGTGAGTTTTTCGAAAATCTTTCCGTCAACTTGTCCTCTTATTCACGTTTCGTATATAACATAACTTCCATCTACTTATCCATTTTTTAAACATTATTTGATATAATTTATATTTCGAACTGTTGAGAATGTTCGTTTTCGCAGATTCTCGCCATTAGTTGTAAGTATTTTCAGGGTTACTAAATCAATGATATTTGATGGGTTGATTTACAATTTATAAATGCCGATAAATTCCTTAACTAAAAATTATAATTATCCTTTGACCTGTATATGCTTACATGCTTAATCTTGTAAATATGAATAACGTTTAATAAAGTTTGATTTTAATACAGCAAATAGTGAAAACGTTTATTAGCTTTTTTAACCCTTGTGAACTTTTATTGGAGTAGCTATAATTTTAGACGTTAATATAATATAAAAAGTTATCATATAAGATGTTATTACAAATTGATTACTGCGGTCTATCATGGCTAATGTACTATTGGCAGATCCTTTGGCAGGAGCTTGAAATTTACGTCGAATTTTTCGTGATGTTATGTGTGATCGAGATTCCTGTGTATATTGGGCACAAAGTGTTGGACTTTTGCCTTCACAACGTAAATGCCCGAAAAATAGAAAAGAACTTATGAAAGTGGCCCCATCTTCCTTCCAGTATATTGGGTCAAAAACAGCAGTAGGCCAACGTTTACGGTGTAAAAGACATCGGATAGATCGTAGTATGGCTAGAAAAACCTAGTTTCAGTTTCATAAATTGTCGATGGAGGATGTCCTTTTGATGACGTACGTGTTTGCAAAGAAATGTGCTTATGCAACGGTGATCAACGAAATCAGAGGGGATCGAGAAACATTAATCTCCGATGAAAGTGTGGCTGATGTTTTCTCGTACTGTCACGATGTATGTATGTTAACACATAGGAGGACCTGGCCAAACTGTTGAAATAGACGAAATGAAATTTAGTCTACGGAAATATGAGAGGGGCCGAGTTGATCGGCAATGGACTATGGAGTAATTGATTGTCGAACGGGTGAATTAAGACTGGAAATTTGTCCAGATAACAAGCATGATAAAAATTCTCTTATTCCAATAAAAAAGCATATCACGCCGGGTACAAAGGGAACTATACACCTGCCACGTCCTCGTCGTTGGTTCTGGGGTCAGCTAAGAGCAGGGATCATACTAGGTGCATAACTAGGTTTCCGGGTTTTTTTTATCAATAAAAAATCGAAAATTTCAAGATCAATGCAAAAAATGGTTCATTCGAAGTACTGTCTCTCGCTATTTACACATTTTTGCCATCTCTCTGGCAATACAGAAATACCAGGTCAATAAAAAGACGCGTCTTTGGACTGAAACCATTCGTTCAACCAATTTTGTACTGCATCGTAACTGGCCAAGTGTAGCCCACCCAAGCCATGCGCCATCGACCGGAACACGTGATAGTCTGAAGGGGCCAGGTCTGGCGAATACAGCGGGTGCGGTAGCAGATCCCATTTCAGTGTTTTTATGGTGTCCTGGACGATGGAACTGCGATGGCACGGAGGGTTGTCGTGCTGCAATATCACACGTTCGTTGTCCCATTCTGGCCGTTTTTCGAGCAATGCGTGGTTCAAATTGATTAGTTGTTGTCGGTAGCGATGCCTATTGACAGTTTCGCCCGGTTTCAGCAGCTCATAGTACACGATTCCTTTCTGGTCCCACCAAACGCAGAGCATTATCTTTTTCCGAAGCGATTTGGCCGTGCCATCGATGTTGACGCTTCGCCAACTGAAAGCCACGATTTTCTGCGTTTGGGATTCTCGAAATATATCCATTTTTCATCGTCAGTAACAATTCGATGCAGAAAACTCTTTCTGTTCTGCAGCAAAAGCAAAATTTCGGAAGTGGCTCTTCGATTTTCCATTTATCTCTCAGTCAACTCATGCGGCACCCACTTTCCTTCCTCATGAATTTTTCCCACGGCGTGCAAACGTTTCGCAATACATTGCCGAGTCACATTTTATGCCTCGGCAAGTTGATCTTCTGTTTGAGTGTCATCTTCATCCAATAACGCTTGCAGATCGGCGTCCGCAAATGTTTGCGGTCTTCCCGAGCGCTCCTTGTCCCCAGGCTCAAAATCGCTGCTTCGGAACCGCTTGAACCAATCTTCACCCGTTGTTTTTCATGGTATATGTTCGCCGTAGGCCGCCTCAAGTAATCGACGTGCTTCAGCTGCTGTGTTTTTAGGTTGAAGCAGAAAAGCAATGCTTCCCGCAAATGCTGTTTATTTGGCACAAAGTATGATATTTTCGAGATTAGAAAAAAGGTCGTTGTTTTGCGATATTTGTTTATATTACGACTGGGTATTCTTAACAAATGTCCAAGCTATATTTCAGACGTGTATGCCAACTATATGTGTAACTAGTGCCATTCTTGTGTGAAACCCGGCAACTTAGTTGCGCACCTAGTAGATTTTTCTACACATTACGATTTAGAATCGTTCATATTAGCATAGATAAAAGACGGTGAATCTTTTTAAAACTACATTTAGTGTCCCTGGGGAGGCTCCGCCCCTCCACCCCTTGACCCCGCCGGGGGTTGCATCCCCCCGATCCCTCGCGCTCCGGTTGCAAACGCCGTTCACCTATGATACACGATGCGCGTAATACCACCTTAAAACTGACACTGTGTCACTCCATGCACAATGTAAAAATGTTAGCAAAATACCAAAAAAAAAACACTCAACTCTGTATCTAACAAAAAGTTTTACAAAAAGATGCAAGTTTTTCAAAATGGAATTTGATTTATCCCAAGTATGGAATTTGATTTTTTTTTCATCCGGTATTTCATACTGTAATACCACCTAATACCACCTTAAAGCTTCCCTTAAAACGGCCCTTCGGACCGCTAGCACATGGATTTTTAAATATAATAAGAACATAACGCGGCAGATATAGATATAGTTACAGTATATAAAGTAAGAAATGGATAAGGTTCCGAACCCCCTCGACCGAGCTGAAATTGTGCACAGACCTTCCTTTAATATTTTAAGACAACCCCTAAAGGGATTGTTGGTGACTCGCAATGGTTTGCAAGATATTGAATTTTCAAGTTAATTATTTTACCGCGCGCCGACTATATCTATATCTGCTACGTCTCCGTTCTGGCTGTACCTATATATGTTATCGAGCTCTCCGTTTTGTGCGTTTCTCCGTCTAGTTTTCGCGGTAGCCTCCCCCCCTTCCGCCAGCCCGTATTGCCATCGTTTTTCGAAGTCGGGGTAACGCTGAATTTTTATTTCGATCTGCGATGAAGAATGCATTGATGTGCAGAGAATGCGTTTTTGGTATTTATGGAGAGTGTGTTCATGTTATAGAACTGTGCGGCGCGTGCAATCTCGGGTGGGCACTGGGCACCTCGGCTGTGCGTATCGAATAGCTGGTGCGTGGAATACTGGTGTGGGCGCAGGGCACCACGGGTGTGCGCGCGGAATGGTGGGGTGCGTGGAACACTGGTGTGGGCGCAGGGCACCTCGGATGTGCGTGTGGAATAGTGGGGTGCGTGGAACACTGGTGTGTGCTTCGAGCAAAACCGCGTTGCTGGTATCAACCTTATGGCCCGACGCCATTGGAGGGCCCTAGAATGCTCACTTAAAATAGACGACAATTTGTACAAATTGTACGTTACATTTATCGTAAAGAACGAAAGACGAACCAAAATCAAAGGTGGTACAAATAAAAAGTAAGCGCTGGGTCGAACAGCGAACCTCCTAGCAAGCCTTCGAGCCGGCCTCATAGCGTATGGTGGGGGAGAGCATCCGCGTAGGCCAGGCAAAGACTCGGACAAAGCGGAGAGCGTGATAACATATATAGGTATAGCCAGAACTGAGACGTAGCAGATATAAATATGGTTGACGCGCGATAAAATAATTAACATAAAAATTCAATATCTCAAAAACTATTGCGCGTCGCCAAAAATCCCCTTAGGGGTTGTTCTAAAATATTAAAAGGGAGGTCTGTACAAATTTCAGCTCGATCGGTGGGGGGGTTCGGAACCTTACCCTAAAAAATAAATAAATAGAGTTGAAAAACCATTGCCGTGGCTGAAACTTTTATTACATCCTTTTTTTAACATCTACTTTACGTACCCAAAAGCACTAGTTCCAAGTCAGCAGGTCATTTTCGGAAGAACAGCCAAACCCTCTAATTATCACAATAATATTAACCAATTGATAGAGTTTATAAGATACAAAAAATAATTATAGGTATTCATGTCGTCTCTTCTGCTATATCTGCGACTGAGATGCTACAAACATACAAATAGATCCTATTTGAATTGAATATTTTTTTGGCAGTGCAATGAAGAATGTGTAGAGATGGTGCATTCCGAGGCAACCGAGAACTTCTCTGCTCGAACTACATGTCAGGCCTTGATTTTTCACCCTGATCAGGCCTTGATTTTTCATTGCGTTTCAGAAATTATCAGGGCTTGATTAAAAATCCTGATCAAGGCCGAAAAAAGAAATCAGGATGCATGATTAGGTTTTGCTTGCAGCCGGAGCAAGATTTCTACTCGGGAGTTCGTGTCTTGGAACGCGTTTCAACGCGAGCTGTCAGTGAGGAAAAATCCGGTTATTATGCAGGTGTTTTGGTTTTGTACCGTAAGCCCCGAGCGTCATGAGGTGCGTCCATCAATTATTCCACATCCTTCGAAATCTTATCCCGTAGAGGATCGTAGATTCGGAAAAAGAATAATATTGCATAAGTGGATATTTCGCTTCGTCTTCATGCTCACACACACACCCACAAATATATATATATATATATATATATATATATATATATATATATATCCCATTGTAAGTACAAAAGCGTCCCCATCGTTCGTGCCTGGATTGGTTGTCGTTTTTTCACGCAGCCCATTTCTGTACAACCGCCCTCTCATCATTTGCCTCGATCCGCATATTCCTTCTCCTCTTTCTCTTGCAAATGCATTCTCTCATCAGTGAGGCCTCCCTTGTCTGCACCGCAGCCAAGGAAGCCAACCACCACACCTGCATAGATTTTTTCCTATTCACGATCGCTTTTGCACCGACTAACCCGCACAGCAAGTACTACTTGCATATATATATATACTTCGATGTAGACTTATTTAAAGAAAAAGGACGTATTCTTTACCACTCTGGGCATCGTGTCATCGACGTTATGACCTTTTCATTTCAAGCTTGTAATACACTGGAACATATATGTGCAGATGTGATCTCCCTAGTTACAAGGTAGGCTATACTTTGTCCGTTCGAGGCAGCTGCCTCCGTGCTAATGTCCGACAAATACCGCGTGGAGCGAGTAGAAAGCATTGAAGCACGCTCGCTAACACACATATATACTACGCGTGCAAAGCTTTTTTTTTGCTAGAGCGCAAAGCCACTGGAAATCCTGTTTATGTTTTCATCCACCGTAATAAAGTCGAACGCTGCGTATACTACAATTCTTCATTCTACGGGACTGCTGATTTTTTGGTTCGGCGTGAAAAATGAAAACGTGAATAAATCGGGTGAGCAAGTCACGTCGGGTTGTTACCGGTCGATTTGCGATGCGGGAAGTTCGAAAGTTAACTTTTTGGGAATGAGTATTTCAGTTTTGAGGCGAAAATAACTTGATTTGTGATGGCGATTCCCAAACGGAGAACAACGAGAGAATATGTTTTTATGTTCGTTGTGTCCATCCAACAATTTCCAATTTGGAATGACGAAATACCTTTCGTACACGAGTTGTAATAGTCTACCTCTCTATATCTTTAAAGTAAAGCGCTATAAGTAGCGCTTTACTTTAAAGATTTAAAGTCATTTGTCAATTTATCATTTCGTAGGTACTTTCAATGAATGCAATGGTGATTGATATTCAATAATTACGTTCAGGAACAAATTAGAATAATAATCTGTATATTGACAAGCGTTTATTTGAGTGTGGACGCTTTTGGAAAAATATTATACGTGAATATTGACAATTATTGGCGTTACGAAAAGACGTTGCTTCAATAGTTAAACAGAAAATGTTAGCAGACTAATTCGCTGGTTTAAAGTAATTCAGCATCAATTTAATATAACAATTATGTGTTCATCTCTACAAAAAGCCTGCTTTAAGGCTAGGTTGAAGGTGTACTAAGTAACACATGAGTGCGCGAGACATAGCTAATATTTAGGGCAAAAGAATATCTTCAAGCTCTGTGTCAGGGAATTCTCCAGAGCCTGATGCTTTGTTTTTTCCTGACAAAACTTAACCATCTATGAGAAAACTCAGTAATTTGTGAGGGGATGTTAATCTTGGGTATGCCCGTAAGGGCTTTTGGGACAATTCACGATATGTTACCATTTGATTTGAATTTATACAGTATATTCTTTGTCATATACTGAATGCACCCTCAAAATTTTAAATCAATCGTCTATACCGTTACTATAAAATTTACAATTGAAGAAACACTTTTCAACAAGATGCATACGGTCATCGCTAAATGGCAGTTTTACGCACGACATAGTATGAAAAAATATTTAAAATTTCATGAAAAACTGTAAAATCACCCAGTACACTATGACGCTGATGACGAAATTGTCATGTACTGACAAGGAAAGGTCGCGAGGTGTCCCCCTCCGATTTCGATAAAATTTCGCATGTTTATAGAGCAGATAAAAATAGGCGATACGTATTTTTTTATATCTGCGGAACCCAATATTTAAGGAGTGAAACGCACTCTTGAGAATAGGGATAATTTTCGTTTTTCTTCGATAACTCCTTAACGATACGAGATATGAAAAAAATTCAAATTGCAACAACATTTCTTTTTCCGTAGACTATAGATTGGAAATGAAAACGATGCAGATAACAACAAATTTCATATTGTTTATTGCAAAAATGCAATTTTTTCATACCTATTTCCGAGAATTTTTAACCGATTGGGATGTAAATTTACATACATATACGGCTGAACAAGGAGGGGCTACGGATTTTTTGGTTTTTCGAAATCACTTAATTAAGGGGTTGAAACTGCCCTTTAATTTTTTTAGACACAAGCATCGAATAATCAGCTACCCTTTTGCCATTCCGGGTTAAATTCACGTCAATATAAGTTTGTTCTATGATGCGATTGCATATTCGTAAACTCCACTCCCCGCCCCCTCCTCTCAACCGTCCCCCTCTCGACAGATAAATGTTCAAAATTTCTTACGGTGCGGCATGGACGAAGATTCGTAGAAATAAAAATGGGTTACAAGAAAATTCAATCAGTAAAAATAGTCGAAACAAATTTTCTCGATTTGGCAGAATCCCTTTACATTACGATAATCAGGCATCTCCCTATGTTAAAAAGTGCTTTTTCAATTATAAATTTGTTACAATCGGTGTAGACGCTCGATTTAAAATTCAGAGGGTGCATTCAGTATTTGACAAAAAATTTACTGTATAAATTGGAATCAAATGGTAATCGAATGGTATATCGTTAATGCCTTGAAACTCCTTAGCGGCCGGAAACGCACTTTATCGCTTTTTCTTTCAGGTATCTCGATTGAAAAGATGAGGGCTAATAAACGAAGGTGGACGTCACTAGCTTTTGGCAAATGTATCCGTATGTAGCGTAACTACGGCAATCCTGGGCATGTACAATTTAACATAAAGATCGTAATTCACAGGTGATAAAAACTTGCCACGATATTCTCCCCCTTCTGAACACCTATATCCGCGATACACGCATGCGTTATCCTGCTTTTTCCACTATTTCGTACCTCGGTGCAATTATACTTGTACTAACAGGTCGAAGTGGTGTATAATTTAGCACGAAAGTATATCCTGATTTTCTCACGTTCTGTGCGTCAGACAACACATGCATACACATTGGTGGGTGTGTGTCGGTGCGTGTGTGTGCGCGCGCGCGTGTGTGTGTGGATGTATATATATGTGCATGGCTGTAAAAAAAAGTGAACGTCGAGGCGAAATTGTCTTACGCATTTTGTTAGCTCGCCCACTTTTTACGCTCTATCGATTGTAATAAGATTTTAATAAATATATGTGTATATTTGCTCTTCAAGTGCACACCTCCGTAGCGAATCTTGTAGTGCTCATGGGATGAAACTGACTTCTAGGGTTGGCGAAAAGAATAATAATTTGTCTATAAACATAAGTGAGTTGGAAGCCGCGCGTGTTGCTGCGGATCGTTTGAGTCAGAATATCCAATACAATAGAAACATAATTAATAAGAGACAAGCTCGTTACACTGGAGGGGTACATATGTTGTATTTGTCTGAAAGAATAACGCATTCGTCGATTCGAAACAAATGTCCACCTTGAAGGAAATTTACACGTGTTGGAGGCTGAACAAAATGCATGTGCTATTTAGACACGAAGCGGAAATCGCAAAACAACCGTCATGCTTTTTCCTTCGATAAAGATTGGCTCTGATGATGCTCTTCCATTTTATGGTCAAATTTTAACGGAGTTTCGACTTCGTGATAATTGTTTCGATGAGATGTTTATTACTATGAGAGCGATGGCCAAGACAATTGTACTCATGACCATATAGGGCTATTCGTGCTAGTTCTATCTACAAACAGTGTATTATCGAGCATCGCTTCTCTGGTCAATTACGAAACGACAAAAAAGCTTCGACTTGCGAGTCAATTAATTTTCTTTGCTGCCGGACACTAACGTTTTTGTCATTCTTCCTTCTTTTCGATCTCGTCCTCCGGTTACACCGTATTCTTCGGGTTTTACCGATACCGTGGCCATAACCCTCTCTTTGCTTCGCTTTAATTCTCTTTTTGTTTTGCGCCTGACGCCCGCTGGCTTTGTCCGTTCGAGATGAACAACTTTTTTTTTAAACTACACGGTACAGTTAACCGTGGCAATTAGTATCTATTTCAGAATTCGATGCAGAGCATAGGAGCCTCTTATAGATAGGTAATCCGCAAGCGCGCGCGCGCGTGTGTGTGTGTGCGTGTGTGTGTGAGAGAGGGAGAGGGAGAGAGGAAGAAGCATTCAGTGTAGCTGTTGTACAGATCGAACCATAGAAACGTCGACGGTGACGATCTTTACCCTTCCTTGACACACTTATATTTGACCACGGCTTTGACACACTGGGTCAATTTGACCTGGATAGTACTTTATCCACTTCCCCTTAACCCTTCGGTTGGTTTTTATTGAAAAAAATCCGGTATGCACTTTAAACCTTTATTAATATGTCTTCATAATTAAAATTCGGAAAATATAAAATTGAATTGTTGTAAAAAATGATTGAAAACTTTCTGTTTTGGATAGGGCAAAAATTAGTCGGAAACACGTTTAAATTTGCTTTTGTTGTCTATTTCGCGAACCGTGACAAACGCGTCTCGTGGCTTGCTCGCCATCTTGCTTAATACTCTCTCTGTCCGCCGACGTTGAACGTCGCTGTTCTCAAAAAGATCGCGCTACGTTATCGAGCAAAGGTATTCTACCGAACATCCCGGCCCCCTTGCAACGTTGCCTTTCAATAACAAGGCAACCACTATAATACGGCCTTCTTTCGGCGCAACATAACTCAACAAAAGATTGAGATAATTAAAAAAAAAACAAAGTAAACCAATTATTTTTCCTCGAGCAAAGGAATGAACAAACATTAATACTATTTGCTTTAAAAAAGTCATTTCAATAAAAGAAACATGTATGAAATAAAAAATGGATCTATAGATAATCGAGTCTTTAATCGTTCGACGAGTCTTCCGTGGGAAGAAGACATAACTTTTTGGCGGAACGCTTGAAGCTTCCGTTTTGAGTTTTCACGGTGATGACCCGTATCTCGTTGTTTCGTCCTGAGTGTACTTCCGTCACTCGTCCTCGTACCCATTGGAGAGGGGGCGCATGGCCTTCCTTAAGAAGGATTAGGTCATTAAGCTGAATTTTAGCTCCAGTTTCCGTCCACTTATTCCGTCTCTGCCGTTCGAGAAGGTACTCGTATTGCCACCGCTTCCAGAAGAGCTGACCAAGCTTTTGCACGTATTGCCATCGGGAAAGACGGTTGTCTGAAACCTCGAGAAAATCGGATTGCACAGATTGCAGCAGTGAGTCGTCGATCAGGAAGTGGGCGGGTGTGAGGACAGTGAGGTCAGTGGGATCGCTGGATAAGGGAGTTAGAGGTCTCGAATTAAGAACTGCCTCTATCGTTGTAAGTAGGGTATTACACTCCTCATATGTCAGGACCCGTCCTTGAGTGACAGTGTGAAGGTATCGTTTCGTCATTTTTACGGCCGCCTCCCACAAACCTCCAAAATGAGGTTAGCGAGGTGGGATTAATCTCCACTCGATTCGGGGCTCGGCTAAATGAGTTTAAATTTCCGTTTTCTGTTTTATCAGGAACTCGTAGATCTTATTAAGTTCCCGTGCGGCTCCTACAAAATTGGTTCCGTTATCAGAAAATATCTTCGCACAAATACCTCTTCGCGCCGTGAAGCGATTCAAAGACGCCAGAAAGGCTTCGGTGGTTAAATCGGTCTCGATTTCGAGGTGTACTGCTTTTGTGCTAAAACACGTGAAAACAGCTATGTACTTACTCACGTGAATTCTTCCCCGACGTTTGCTTTCGCGAATCTGAATAGGACCGGCATAATCTACGCCAGTAACCGTGAAAGGGTGTGAAAAGCCTCTGACCCGCTCAGAAGGCATGCCTCCCATGATAACGTCAGGCGTCGGGGGTTCGAAGCGAAAACATTCCAGGCATCGGTTGACGATTTTCCGAGCTTCTCTGCGGCCGCTGATAGGCCAAAAACGGAATCGTACGTCGTGAAGTAATTGCTCTGGCGGACAGTGAAGGAGTTTCTGATGTCGTTCCCTCATTATCAAAGTCGTTACGTGGTGTTTAGCCGGTAAAACGATAGGATGCTTCTGAGATTCGGCAATTTCAGCATGTCGAAGCCTGCTGCCTACGCGGATTAAGCCTTAGTCATCTAAAAACGGGTTTAGGGCGGTCAGTGGACTTTTGCGCGGGAGGACTTTTCCCTCGTTTAGGCACCGGATCTCGTCTGAAAAGATCTGGCGTTGTACGAGCTTAGCAATGGTCTTTTCGGCCCTCTTGAGTTCCTCTGGATCGATTGGACCCGTTTTCTTCTAATTTTTCCGATTCCGTCGATATCGGTGACAGTACGCTATTATTCGGCACAGCTTACTGCAAGAAGAATATCTCGTCAATATGTCCGAGGTGGCAGTCACAGTTATGGTGATGTTTGCAGCTTTAAGTTCAGGTAAGTCTTGGGCAGGCTCGCACCTCGATGCTGGCTGTGGATCTTTGCTTCTCAACCACTGAGGCCCGTGCCACCAAAGATCGTTTTTTTTTATTGTCGATGGGTACACCTCTTGATAAAAGGTCCGCCGGGTTTTCTTCTGATAGTACATGCTGCCATACAGCATTTTCGGTAAGGTTTTGGATTTTCGCTACCCTGTTTGCGACAAATGTCTTGAGGATGTAAGGCTCCGTGCGGATCCATCCAAGGGTGATTGTGCTGTCGCTCCATAATCGGACCTGGCCAATCTTACGTCCGCAGGCTGTCTTGATGGTGTCGTATAATTGCGAGACAAGAAGAGCGCTGCTTCCAGCGCCAACCGTGGTAGTGATAAGGTCTTGAGAGGGGCGACCTTGGTCTTGGCACACATTAAATGCGCCTGAGCGTTGCCCTGACGGTCGGTACTGACTGCGTAGAAGGATGCCCCGAACGCGCGTTCGGAAGCGTCCCCGAAACCGTACATGTCAAACGTGTCTTTGCAATTGTCTGGATTTACGTTTCTGAATACTTTTAACTCGTTGATGCGTAGCAGAGACGTATAATAACTGTCCCATGCTGCCGCGAGAGGTACCGGGAGTTCTTGATCCCATTCAATGTCCTGTCTCCATAACGGTTGCATTATGAACTTGCCGGTGATGAGTATCGGGGCTACTAATCCAAGAGGATCGTAGATTTGAGCTATCTTGGAAAGCACATCCCTCTTCGTGTTGGAACGCCGCTCAGGAACGGCTACTTCATACTGCAAATCGTCGGCAGTTGCATTCCACAATAGTGCCAAAGTTTTGAGACCTTCCTCCTTGTCGATAATAAGAAGATTATCTGCCGCGTTTTTCTCCGCAAGATGTTTTATAGCTCGTGGGTCGTTCGCCATCCATTTTCTCAGCGGGAATTGCCCGCGCATAAGCAATGCTGATAATTCCCTTTGTAGTTTAATGACGTACTTTAAGGTTGGACCTCCAGTGAGGAATTCGTCCATTTATGAGTCGTCGTTTATCACCTCCGCTGCGCGGGAGAATTCGTTTTGATGAATCCTGGCTAATTCTCTTAGACATCGCATAGCCTCAAAGGGAGCACAGTTGGTGCCGTGTGTGACGGAGTTCAACTGAAACTCTTGAACGGGCTGATCTTGATCCACCCGCAATAGGATGAGTTGGAATTTGCGATCTCGTGGATCGACAAAAATTTCTCGAAACATCATCGTGATATCCGCCGTTAGGACGAATTGATGCGTTCTGAATCTGATTGCGATTTTCAGCAAATCTTGTTGAAGATTTGGTCCTGGCATGAGCTTATCATTTAAAGGCGTGCCGCCCGTCGTCTTTGCTGAAGCGTCGAACACGATTCACAATTTTCTCGTCACACTGTCAGGGCGAATGACAGGTTGATGTGGGATAAAGTAAATGTCTGAAGACTGCCATGTCGCGCAATCCGGAAAAGGAGACATCCGACCCAAATTCAAATAGTCTTGCATGAACTGTGAATAATCGTTCTTCAGTTATGGATTTTTGTCCAATCTTCTTTCTAGGGACAAGAATCTTTCGAGTGCTCTCCGCCTAGAGTCTCCCAAAGTAAATAACATCTGACCTTAGAGGCAGGCGGACGATGGACCGACCATTCTGGCTGCGACTGACCGTTCGACAAAAGTATTTTTCGCATTCATTTTCTTCTTTTGAGTACAGATGAGCTTCGGGAACGATTTCTTGCGTCCAGAACCTTTCCATTTGACGATGTAATTCAGTGTTCGTGACCAGGTGACACGAAGTCGTTGCATTCGAACCATTGTTACGTATTTCTCCTCCGATGATTAGTCCAAGCTGTGTATTTTGGAGCGCCGGTTGGCCCTCAATCCGGTTTTTCGGCGCACCGATGAGGAGTTTCCAATACACGCCTGCTCCGATAAGGATCTCAATCGGTCGCGGTGTATCGTACGCCGGGTCTGCCAGTTGAGCGTCTTTGGGAACGCAAATTCTAGTAACGTCGATCTTTGATTGTGGCAGTTGCTCTGTAATAGCTGGTAGAACCAGACATTCCATTCCTGTGGTGAAATCGCTGTGTAGCGTTTTTATTTCGATTCGAGTCGCTCTTCTAGAATTCGTCGTTCCTTGATTGATGCCGATTCTCACTTGTACACTTCAAGTCCAATTTTCGAACCAAGTTCGCAGTTATAAAGTTCAATTGCGAACCGGGATCTAAGAGGGCGCGGCAAGGTCGCTGATTTCCCTCCGCGTCGCGTACGTATACTTGTGCTGTTGATAGGATGACCCGAGACTTTCGCTTTTGGACGCAAAAAATGTTGGTTGTGATAGAATCCTCTTCTTGGATCGAATCGTCGTTTCCCCAGGTATCCGTAACGACTGGAGTTCTTTTCGAATTTTCTTGCGTTGTGCTTTCTTCCATATCTCGATGAAGAAGCGAATTATGTTTTTATCGCATTTTTTACAGGACGATTCTCTGCAATCTCGAACGAGGTGTCCTGGCGTAAGACAGTTTATACACAGTCTTTTTTCGATGACGTCTTTCATTCTGTCGGATGCTGTCAGTTTCAGCAGTTCCTCGCATTTATAAATCGAGTGTTCGCCGTTACAAAATCTGCAATTCGCCGTTGTAGAGGATAGAGTGACCCTTTTCTCTCCCTTATCGTTCTTCGTGTTATTACTCTGCCTTTGTTTTCCACCTGTCGGGGCTTTCCGTGCTCAAGTACTCGTATCGTATGACATCGATCTGTGAGAAATTCGAGAAAATCCGTCATTCTCGGCATGTTTTCCGGTGTTCGGTCCTTCATTAGATTTTGCCAGTCGCGATGCTCTATAAAATCGAGTTTTTTCTTCGCTAGATGAATTATGATGGTTTTCCAGTGATCTACAGGCTGTGCAAGTATCTTGAGCAATGACATATGCATTTGTATGTGCCATATGAACTGTCGAATCGAATCTGCTTTTTTCTCTTTGGTGATAATCGGGAACTTGAGTAGTTCATCAAGGTGTGTCTGAATAATCATCATTTTGTTATCGTAGGTTTCTTTCAGGAGTGTCCATGTATTCTCGTAATTTTCGTTAGAGATTTGAAATCCTTGTATAACGCTACGCGCTTCTCCGTGAAGCACGCCGATGACGTATTGATGCTTTTGCATCGACCACAGTTGTGGATCCTGATGGATAGTTGTTTCAAAACTGTCCTCAAAGAACATCCATTTCGTGTAATCGCCGTTAAATTCGGCCAACTTCATCTCGGGAAGTTTTGGTCTATTGCGCGCTACGCCGTGGTATTCGTGATTATTTCCATGTTGTGGAATAATTTGTTGCTGTTGCGGCCTCTGATGAGAATCGATAATTGCTTGTGCTTTCGCTGCCGTTTGATAATACTGATCTTCGAAGAGTTGTCTTTCCGCAGCACCGTCGGCGTCTACTGCGTCCCCTGCGTTTTGTACGGTTTCATCTTCAATTTTATCTTGTAAAATTTCGTATCCAGAAAAAGCTTCCTCGTGCTTTTTCAATCTCACTTGTGCGTCTGCTAGGGCAACGTTAGCGTTTGCTTAAAAATAATTACACGCCCGTGTACCTTGCCCGTTTATCTGAGCGCGTTTAGGCTTCAATTTGCCTACTGACGTAGCCATTTTGATGCTAATGTGTTAAGGTTGCGTTCGCGTCGCACCCATGTAGGGTGATCGGTAGTGGCCAACGATTGGCCGATGCTCGAAGCCGAGCTTGCCAACATTGGTACTCGAGCTTGGCCCGAACATCGACCGACGTTGGCGAGTCTATATTTCACCAAACATCGGCCTCGTATCGACAAGCCAATCATTAGCGAGTCTATATTTTGCCGAACATTGGCCTCGTATCGGCAAACCAACGATTGGCGAGTCTATACTTCGTCAAACATCGGCCTCATATCGATAAACCAATAATGAACGAGTCTATACTTGGCCGAACATTGGCCTCGTATTGGCGAACCAATGATTGGCCAGTCTATTACCAGATTGGCTAGTCTAATTTCGCCAAACACCGGCCTCGTATGGACAAGCCAATGATAAGCGAGTCTATGTTTGGCCGAACATTGGCCGCGTATCGGCAAACCAATGATTGGCGAGTCTGTACTTCGCCGAACATCGGCCTCGTATCGACAAACCAATGATTAGCGAGTCTATATTTGGCCGAACATTGGCCTCGTATCGGCAAACCAATGTTGGCTAGTCAATACTCAGCCGAGCATTGGCGTACAATTGGGTAATCGATTATCGCCCCGCCAACATTGGTCCAAGTATTGGCCGTTACGGTTCGATTGGCGAAACCTACATGGGACGCCTCCTTCTCGATGTGTACGTGACGCGCCGGTCACGCCGTTGAATGTATGTGTGACCCGATAGTCACGTCCTCGTATGTATGTGTGTGACTCGACCGTCACGCTGTTGAACGTATGTAAGACCTGATAGTCCCGTCCTTGTATATATGTGTGACTCAACCGTCACGTTGTTGAACGTATGTGAGACCCGATGGTCCCGTCCTTATATGTGTGTGTGACTCAACCGTCACGCTGTTGAATGTATATGTGACCCGATAGTCACGTCCTTGTATTCGTGTGTAACTCGAACGTCAGGCTGTTGAATGTGTGTGTGACTCGATAGTCACGTCCTTGTATGTGTGCCCGCGTAGAAATTTCGATGGGGCCCAGATCAGGGCCCGATCAGGTTGCCTGACTGCCCTGGTAGGGCACTAATAAGGCAGCCTGAAAGGGCCCTACTAGGAAATGTAACGTTGTGTCACATATGGGCCTGATCTGGTTGCCTGATCAGGCCCCTATCAGGTTGCCTGATCAGAAAGAAATGCATATAATATTTCAAAAAAGCAAAATTGAATGAACCACTTAATTTAGAGTTCCACTACAATTGATTTTGTATCATAATTCGTCATTCCCTGGCCTGCTGTAACGTTTTTGTTCGAAGAAAATATTTGGCCTATATGGGAATCGAACCTCGTACCTTCCTACCCATAGCTAGGCACGCTGCCCCTATGCTACCGAGTGCTTGTAACATCTTGGTCCCAGATATGGCATAACAGACCAAATGAATTCCTATAATTATTTGTTTTATCACATAAAGTATATCAATTAGTTAATATCATTGTGACAATTAAAGAGGTTTATCGAATAACATGCTATAGATTTTTGAAACTTAACCTTATATATATATATATATATATATATATATATATATATATATATATATATATATATATATATATATATATATATTATATATAATAAAAATAATTTAAATATATATATATATATATATAGTTGCTCTCTCTCTCTCTCTCTCTCTCTCTCTCTCTCTCTCTCTCTCTCTCTCTCTCTCTCTTCGCCTTACAAAGCTGCCGAAATCTTCTAACACGTATCCGAGTTGCATAACGTTTTTTGTCGTGACAGTCTATAGCACCTTTTTTTAAATAGAATTCAGGAATGCATCGAAACTCCGAAGCTACGATGCTGTAAAATCAAAGTTTCCATGTGAAAAATGAGAGGTTATGTGCATCTAGCGACTGCTGAGGCAGGCATCGGGCAAGCCTATTTATGGCCTCATCAGGGAAAGCCATAGTAGGGCCTATCAGGGCAAGCCTTGGTACGGCCCTATCGGGGAAAGCCTTAGTAGGGCCACATTAGGGATAGCCTTAGTAAGGCCCTATCATGGAAAGCCTTAGTAGGGCCTATCAGGGCAAGCCTTGGTAGGGCCCTATCGGGGAAAGCCTTAGTAGGATCTTATCAGGGACGGCCTTAGTAGGGCCATTTTAGTATAGCCTGATGTAGGGCCTAAATACTTCCGGCCCGATCGGGGCCGGATCAGGATGTCCGTAATAGGTGTTACCCCTATCACACCCCGATCGGGGCCTGATCCTGGTCAGGCTAACCCTAAGAAATTTCTACTCGGGTGTGTACGAATTTTGTACTGCGATCGTAAATGTTCGTTTCATCAACGAGATCACGCTTTTTCTTTGTATATCAGCCGAATCGTCGCCGTATATTTTTCGAGAGAAACAGTCAGGCCGATTTTACGTTGGGCCAGTCGCACTATTTTTCTTTGTGTCACGAGACGAAGTCGCACTTTCGTGTACACGAGACGTACACGCACTATTCTTCTTGTATCGCAAAACTTATCACCATTTTTCCGTCTCGAGATTACGTAGCATTGTTTGTACATTAGCGCAGGCGCTCTAGCGTATACGTGCGATGCACGCACACTGTCTTGTTCGCGAGAAAAACTCACTTTTCGAATTATTTGCGAAACTACGTCGCACTCTTGTATTTCCGAAAGGACTTGCACTTTGTCTTTTACGCATTGTGATTCAAGTTTTCTGTCGTATTTCCGAGGAGATCGCACTAGCGGGGTCCTCAGACCGTGGCACCGTTGTCTCGCTGCGTTCGCACGGCGACGCCATGGGTCGATTTCCTTCCAACCGTCGCCGGCTTCATTTGCTGATTTTGGCACTTTTTCTTCGTAGTGTGACTCTTTTTTCAGTCAGAGTCCGAGCTCGTTGGGCGCCAATGTTTTGGATAGGGTAAAAATTAGTCGGACACACGTTTAAATTTGCTTTTATTGTTTATTTCGCAGAACGTGACAAACGCGTCTCATGGTTTGCTCGCCATCTTGCTTAATACTCGCTCTGTCCGCCGATGTTGAACGTCGCTGTTCTCAAAAAGATCGCGCTACATTATCGAGCAGAGGTATTCTACCGAACACTCTCAATTTTAGGCAAGTGAGCATTTTATTTCAAATTCGTCCGGGTCAAAATGACCCAGTGTGTCAAGGAAGGGTTAAGCCAGGGATGAGGCGTGCTCATTGTTGTCTAAAAATTGGAAAAAGCCAACGGTTAGTCTGATAACAACTCTGACAGGAAAATTCTATTGATATTAACTAGATGCGTCTATTGGATTTTTTTTTGGATTAACTAGCTTTTTCGTGAAATCAAATTTGTCCTACTGCATTCCATTATTGGAAGCATTTATTTCGAATATGTTTATTGATTCAAATCGAAATCTATTTAATATCATCTAATAACTAAACATTTTATTTATTCCTAATAAATCTGTGATTCAGTTTTATCTGTTAAGAAAAAAAATTTAGCTGCACCCACTGAATGTATCTACTTAATAAAAAAAAAATTAAATTGTATACAATTTTCGTAAAGTCAAACACTTTTCTATTTGATTGAATTAATGGTCTGCCTTTATTGCAACAAATACTTATGTGAATCAAGCGATTGCAGTGGCGGATTAAGGAGGGGGGGGGGGCGGAGGGGGCGGTCCGCCCCGGGCCTCTGGTCCTGGGGGGCCTCCAAATCTCGAGAAATCATTTTTTGTCAAATTCCAACCAAGGCCGAAATATGTTCAGTAAGGGGCAGTTTGGGGTTGGAAGCCCCGTACGTATGCAAAATATAAACATAGGTAGGTAGGTACTAATTCACCTGTTATCAGGTCATTATAGCAATTGTCAATATAGCATAAAGCTCTACCTACTTATAGCGAACGCCATAAAAATGGTGCGCCCCGCGCGGTGAGCCCCGCTCACTCTATGGTGGCTTTGGCGCGAAAAATAAATACTCCATCCGAACAAAAAAAAATTACATACATACGTACTAAAGAAATTACATCCATATGTACTAAAGAATAACAACAAGAGAAATCAACCAATCTGAACCTTACTGTCACAATTCCATTATAACTTGTAACTTGTTAGAAGCCATAATAAAAATAGTAGTCGCCGCTGTTGCTAACTTGTTTTGTTATACCCACCATAAGCGGTTCTTCAAACCACCAGAAAAACCTCCAATACCGTCTGGTGTTACCGCTTACTGTCTAGTAAGTAAGCAACTACATCCGATGCACTTACATAAAAAAATTATTAAGTATTTCAAAACATACTTTTTCAAGCAAATTGAACTCGATTCAATTACCCTGTGGTCTATATTCATTCAAATCTATATACGGCCAAAACATTATTCAGGGAATCCCTATGGCGCTGGTAGATATTTACAAGATCGTAGTGTTGCCTACACCATAAAAGTTGACACACTTTGTGTCAAAGGGCCTTGCCATAGCAAAATATAATGTACAGGGTGCGGCAGCGTAATTTCCTTTTTTCAAAACTTAATAAAACCCATTGTATAAATCAGAAGATTTTTATTTGTTTTTTATAATGTAGGCGCATGCCTAAAGTTTTGTTTTACACAGTTTTGAAGATCAAATCAGATAGGTGACGTCCCCCATTCTCCATACACTGATCAAACCGGTTTCTGCCGTTTGTCATGACTCTTGCCAGCATAGCAGGTGTTATATTGGCAACTTCTTCCCGGATGTTGGTCTTCAGCTCTTGTAAGGTCCTTGGACGGTTCATATAAACACGAGATTTCAAAAAACCCCATAAAAAAAATCACACGCGGCCAAATCGGGAGAGCAGGCCGGCCACTCCAAATCGCACCTAATTGAGATGAGGCGCTCTAGGAAGTGTTCCCTCAAAACAGCCATTTTGTAAGGATGGAAATGAAGATCATCATAAAGAATTCTCCTCACAGAACGACCGGAAAGTCCAAGAGCAGACGCATGTTTGCGCGCAGAACGCCGTGATGATCGCAGCATTGAAGCTCTCACTGCCTCAATGTTATCAGGTGATCTAATGGGCCGAGGGGATCTAGTTCTTCGTCTTGTCGCACTTGCAGTTTGTCTGAACGTAGTGACCCACGTAACAATTCATTTCCGATCCGGGAAAGGGGCCAACGGAGCTAAATTAAAGCGATTCCGAAAGGCACGCTGGGTTGCGATGACAGAAAATCCACTCGAAAAGCAGGCCTTTACGGCAACAGCACGCTCTTCACTGTTCCAACGTATGATGGCGATTGAACTGTATCGGGGCAAAACTTTAGAGTCCCCCCTTTCGAACGAGACCACTAGCGCTCAGATACGACATCAACCGACTGAATGGCGCGCATTTTAAAAAAGGAAGTTATGTTGCCGCCTGTATGATAAATTTGTTTACAAGGTAGTGGTTGAAAATCTAGCTCACCACTAAGAAAAACTCCCAGCCACTAAAAATAAATTTTATCCACTAAAAGGGATGTCTAATCCACCAGTTTACGTGGAAAATCCACTAAGTTGGCAACACTGTTAGCCGCTGCGAGACTTTCCTGACCCACAGTCTTACATACAGGTCTGGAAACGAAGCCACATTTCAATGATGCCGTGAGGCACCGTTACAAGATCCACCTTTTCCGCTTGCCGCCACATGCGTCGCTCCTATCGGAGGATATCCCCCACCCATGGTCTTCTGTGATCTCACCCACCCCCACTTATGATTTCCGTGTTGTCATGTGAACGATAATCTCGGTCCGTGTGTTATCTCATGCTCTTAAAGCATTTCTTTTATGACTTGAATATTTAACAATTCATTGATTTTCGTCTATAATCAAGTAAAAATACATCCCCGTATACTGGTAAAATTGCAACCCAATTTACCGAACTTTTAACGACAAATGACGACTCTAAAAAAGTCTGATCTGTACGGCGCTTTATGGAGATAACGCGCTGGCCACATTTCTATGTAATAATTTAAACACTAAATAACTCTAGATGCCAGATATAAACTGCTCACATGAGTAAAATATTGTAAAGATTTCTCAACGACAATAAAAACAGCCGGTCATCGAATGTTTAGAGACAATATTCAGGATTAAACTTAGAAAAATGTGTCTAGCAGACGAGTTTTCGTAGCTGCGACTTTTCAGAGAATGGGTCTATCAATCAGTTTACTACTTAGTCTTCAGTGAGCGTATTATTTGTTCATTTGGTTTTTTATTCGTATCTCCATCAAATATTCGGGGGCAAGGTCGACGGCGCTTGCGCCTCGATCTGGAAAGTGGGAGAGACAGACAGATATTCTGTCCATGTCACACACGTACCCGTCAACGGCAATGCCACGTAGTGGCGAAAAATGTAAAGAAAAATAGATCGGCTTAGCGCGCCTAACATATCGTGGTCGTTTCCAAACCTGTATTATTATTAAATGGGACGTTAGTGAATCTTTGCCCTGTTCATCACTTATAATCCAATACTTCTTGACCATTTGTGTCTCGGTCGCATCGTGCGAGAGAAGTGTTTCTAAACTGAAATTTATGAAAAAATATCGCCGATCTACGGTGAACCAAGAAAGCCTAGTCAATCTGTCCATTCTATCAATTGAAAGGAAAGTTTCAAGCGAAATAGATTTCAACGACGTTATTGAGAAGTTCAGTCAAATGGAAGCACGAAAACATGTAAAATAGTTACAAAGCAAAAGCTTTGTTTTTATACATATAAGTACAATAAAAGTTACTTTCTTATAATTGTCTTCATTATTTCTTTGCACTCTACCTGCTAGGTACTGTGCTGAATGCTGATCCGTATTCTAACTTTTTTACTCATATTATAAGTAGGGCGTATAGTAAAATTACATATCATGGATAATACATCCATTTTTAGCAGACGGGGGGCACCATTCATATGCCGCCCCGGGCCTCTGATGGGCTTAGTCCGCCACTGAACCCTTGACCAACATTTGGTCATGACATTTGTTATTTGTTCCTGCAAATTTATTTATTTGTTTCCGTCCTGTTACCACGCGCATTAGATTGTACATGTATACATGCTATACAAAAACATCAAAACCAAATTCTGCTGTTTCACATACACCTTTCATATGGAGGCCACAAAGATCGATTTGCGGTAAAGATACATCTGCTACATACAAATCGAAATATCGACGATTCAAATATATTTTTCATATGTTTGAAGTGAAACTATATTTGAATGCAAGACACAAACACACACACACACACATATATATACTGTAAGTAAATAAAGATTCATTTCATTCAAAAACATGTTTGCAGAATTTAAGAGAATTATATATTTGAATTAAATAGACGTTTATTCGAACTAATAAGGATATTTTTTATTCGAAAATATCTCCGATACGTTCAAAAAAAGAATGTGCTTGAATCTAATCTTTATTTATTTAATTTGTATATATTTAATATTTAGCAAGAATAGCTGGAACAAATAAAAATATCCATTTGAAATAAATTGGATAAAATTAATTAGGCCGTGAGACAAGGAAAGTACGTAGTTCATTTAAATAGATTCTATTTGAATTAAATATTTTTTTGGCAGTGTAATTATAGAGAGTAGTCTCAAAAAAGTATTTAAAAATACATCACCCGTGGGGAAAAGTCTTCAAGCGACGTTAAATTAATAGCCGACCCCCCCCCCCCCCCCCCCCCCCCGTCCAAGACTGCTCTGCGCTGCGTCCTCAACTGATTCCAAAACAAGCTCTACTTTACTCTCAGCAGAAAAATTATTCTTGCTAATTATTCGTGCAAGCCAACATTTATTTCTACAGCAAAGTTCCTTATTGCGCTTCGCGCACGGCGTAATTTTTCAAAATCTGTTTTTTTTTCCTTCGTATTATAAACCCACCGCCGAAGAGTAGAGCTTGATGATGTTCATTTTACACCGAGGATACGTATTTGCATGGTATACACGCGGGGATCAACAGGCGTCAGGATGTCGGACGTCGCCGGACGAGCCTCAGATTTATCCTTAACCCGAGATATTGCGAGCGAGCGAAAGAGGGAGCTAAAAATGAGAGGCTGGTATAGCCAACCTTGCCTCTTTTCATCCACTCCCTCCCCTTCTCCCTCCTTCTTCATACTGGATGAGGCGTGCTAAGATGTTGCACCGACTACGCGCACGATCAGATATCGAGGTTTTAATGCTGCTCCTGCTCCTGCTGCGGTCGACGCGCACGCACTCAGTCATCCGTACTATACCCGATTTTTGTATTGCATATCGGTAAATACATATTAATGTATGTACTAAAAATACTACACATGCACACACACATATATATATATATATACACATATATATATATAATAGTGTGCATTGGCGTAGCTGGCCTTTTTTTCTGGGGGGCGAGGGGGAGTGGTTTTGTTTACAATAATCTTTTTTGTAAATAAAATTTACATAATAGTCGATAATCACGTAACACAAAAATATAAAGCTTTAATCACACGTTCATGTTAACATTGATATCAAATTCTTGCAATAGCTTAAAAAATCATCAACTAATTTTTCATCATTCTTCATTCCAGATACCAGCCTTTAAACTTTACTTTCAGTAATTACTCAATTGAATGAGTCTTAGATTTCTAACTTTTTTCGCAAATCGGCTAAACACTTTTTTAGTTGCAATTTTTTTTGTTTACAATACCATTCTCTGGGTTGAGCAGTGACATATGAGAGAATCGTTGCTATAGCATTGTTCTTCATAGGCACGTTTTTAGCCGCCTCATGGCAGGAAGACTAATACTATTGCGGCTTAAAAAAGTATATACACTGCCAAAAAAATGTTTTATTTAAATAAAATCTATTTAAATCGAATAATTTTTTTCTCGTCTCACAGCCTACTGCGATCTTATTTGTTATAAAGATATTTTTGTACTTGTTTGAGCTATTCTTTTCAAATATTAAATATATTCAAATTGAATAAATAAAAATTCTATTCAAATAAATCTTTATTTGCTCACAATATACACTGTAAATCTAAGTACCATATGCATAAAATATTTTATAATTCCAAAATGAAATGAATCACTTAATTGTGAGTTTTACCACAACGATTTTGTGTCGTAATTTGTTATTCCCTGGCGGTCCGAAATGATTTTTTTCGAAAAAAATATTTCACCTATATGGAAACGAACCTAGAGCCTACCTACTCATAGCTACGCACGCTGCCCCTATGCTACCGAGTGCTTGTAACACCTTGGTCGCAGATATGGCATAAGAGACCAAATGAATTCCTATACTTATTCGTTGTATGATGATTAGAGAGTATTATTGAATAACACGTTATAGATTTTTCAAACATAACCTATATATATACATAGATATACAGAGTAGACCATTTAACGAGACCGCCCCAAATATCTCCGTTACCTTTAGAGTGACGAAAAAAATGGCATAAGGTAATTTGATTGATTTCAAAGGGCTGATACAGTGGTGAAAAAATCATTTTTGTCAAAGTCATAGTTTCGCGTTCTCAAGGTCATTAATGGTTTTTCAAATGGGAACATGTTTTTTTATTATTAAGACGTTGGCCATTAACCTCGACACATTTTTGAAGACGTCGGATGAATGATTCTTTTGACGTTCGAATAGTTTCTGGTGTGATAGCGGCGCAGGCACTTGTAATTCGTTCTCGCGTGTTCGCCAGCGTTGTCGGAACATCATGGCAAACAGCTCCTTTATAGCTCCCCATAGGCAGAAATGAAGTGGCGTTAAGGCCTTAGGCCACAGTAACTGGTAAAACATGAGGTGCCAATTTAACAATTTTTTTTCGTATGAAAAAGTGATTCACTCATAAAATTAATTACACATCTATTTAGTATGAATATCAAGCTGTTAGAAAATATATTTTTTTCGATGTACAAAATGGCCGACTACTAATATTTTCTTATGTTATCTTTTTTTAGGCGTTCCGCGGCGTGACATTTAGCATCCACAATTTTTCACCTAGAACAAAAAACAAAAATTCTCGTCAATCTACATTAGAATACCTAGAGAAGTACGTAGGGAATTAAAAAAAATATTGTTTCATTCGAAAGTTGTAGGTATTTGAACTTAAGAAATGAATTTTCAGTAAAAAATTTCGTTATAACTGCTCATAAAATGAAAAGTTTTCAATTACTCAGAAATTCCGTACATACTTCTCTGCGAAATGCAATTAGTAACATAACTTTTAAATTTAAAGTAAATCGAGTGAAAATTGTTGAAGTTATTTGTCACGCCAATTGGAAAAAAGCTGTTTCGAGAAGTTTTGAGTAGTTGGCCATTTTGTACATCGAAAAAAAATTCTAACAGCTTGATATTCATACTAAATAGATGTGTAATTAACTTTATGAGTGAATCACTTTTACATACGAAAAAAGTTGTTAAATTCGAACATGATTTTATACCCGTTAATGTATCCTAAGGCCTTAAATTCGGCGAACGAGCAGGCCAAGGGATTACTGCATCTCTCCCAATCCAGCGTCCGAGAAGTTTTCGGTTTAACACTTCGCCAGCTATAACTGCCCAATGAGCTGGACAACCATCATGTTGACACTACATTCGGCAGCGCTGTGCTAACGGGACATCTTGTAGCGATTCCCCCAAAGTATTGTTAAAAAAAATTCAACAACGACTCAAAAATGTGTTTTTTCAAAATCTTGAAATGTGTTGGTCAAAAAATTTGTTGAACAACACTTTGGGGGAATTGCTACAAGATGTCCCGTTAGCACAGCGATGCCGAATGTGGTATCTACATGATGACTGTCCAGTTCATTGGGCAGATTTTGGGTGATTTTCGGGAATTTTTTGGAAGAAAAGTACTCTATTAAATGTTTCCGAAAATTAAGAATATATTTGGCTATATTTGACCGAAATTATATCATTTTTTCATAGAAAAATATTGAGATCCAAGCAACTTATGCGCTGCCTTCGGAGGCGCCCAAAAAAAAAGTTCTTTCATTGCTGACGTGATTCCGGCCGATTGAGTAGCTGAACCCGAAAAACGAAAAAATGTCGTTAAACTGGAAGCTATTTCCCGTACAATGACGTAGGATTTTCGAAAAATATCAAAATCTAACAACATAACGTAGTTTTGAAAAAAAGTCTGTTTTCTTGCCTATAAAGTGGTCGTTTTTTCCAATGCCAAATCGTCAATTCCCATCCAATCAAAAATATCCTACGTCATTGTAGAGTAAATATATTCAAGAGTACTCAGTTCAAATTTCAAGTCAATCGGATAATTACCCTTTGAGTTACAATGTCAGCAAATTTGAAAAATCTCATTACGAGAAAAACGCGTTTAAAGATTTAGCTATCGATTTTTGCAAGATAAAATGAGCCTCGAGATACAGCCTCGAATTTTTTACAGGATATTCTCGAAAGTATAAGCTGGCGAAAAAGGCCAAAAAATCGATTTTTTGAAAGTGTCACACTGGTATAGCCCCTTAAACCGAAAATTTCCCGGACGCTGGATTGGGAGAGGTGCAGTAATCCCTTGGCCTGTTTGTTCGCCGGATTTAACGCCACTTGATTTCTTCCTATGGGGAGCTATAAAGGATCTATTTACCATGATGCTCCGACGACGCCGGCGAGCATGCGAGAACGAATTACAAGAGCCTGCGCCGCTATCACACCAGAAACTATTCGAAGGACATGAGAATCATTCATCCGACGTCATAAAAAATGTGTCAAGGTTACTGGCCATCACTCCGAACATTTGTTGCAATAAATTTTCTGCACAAAAAATTCAATGACCTTATTCGGATATTCTTATTGCCAATGCCGTCACGATTTCCCGTTTTTACACGTGTATTTTGGTGAAAAATCATTTCAAGGTCATGATATCATAGGTCGTTGGATTCGTCTGAATATCAGCTACAATGTCTTAATATAAAAAAAAATATGTTCCCATTTGAGAAACCATTGATGACCTCGAGAACGCAAAAACTACGACCATTATAAAAATGATTTTTTCACCACTGTATCAGCCCTTCGAAATCAATCAAAATACCTCCTGACATTTTTTTCGTCACTCTAAAGGGAACGGAAATATTTGGTGTGATCACGTTAAATGGTCCACCCTGTATAAATATAATCCCTCTCTCTCCACCCTCCCTAGCTTTAGTAATAAAAACAGACCATTAGTTCAATCAAATAGAAAAATGGTTGACTCTACGAAAATTCCATTCAATTTAAATTGAAAAAAAATCAAATAGATCCATCTAGTGAATTCAACTAAATTGTTTTTCGAACAGATGAAACCGAATCACAGATTTATTAGGGTTAAATAAAATATTTAGTTATTGGCCGATATCATATCGATTTTGATTTGAATAAATAAAAATATTAAAAATAAATAATTCCAATGATGGAATGCAATATAAAAAATTTGATTTCACGAAAATTCTAGTTAATTCAAATTAAAAAATCAAATAGACGCGGTTAGATAATATCAATAGAATTTTTCTGTCAGTGTATGAGTTGGAGGGTACTCCTTTTTAATATGCTTTCTTAAAATTACGGCATTTATTTCATCATATTTAAGTGCATGTATGTTTTTCATGGCTATCGCCCCAGCTTGTAAGCCTGGCGTATTAATTATTAAGTGTTTTCATAATTATTGATGACATCCTCTCCGTTCTTCATATTTAATTTTAAAAATGCATCAAGAGCATGAGCTAACGCTAGATAAAATAGCTACTATTTATACAAGTTGCGAAATTACGACGAAGCAAGTAGTTGAAGTTTTATTAGATTTCTTTATGCTTGCTTGGATGGAACTTAAATAAAATTAAACGATTATTTGAATGTAATTATTATCGACCGATTTTCTTTTGGAGGGGCACCTAGATTTCTAGCAAGGCCATGCCCACCCCTGCCCCCTCCTGGCTACGCCAATGAAAGTGTGTGAGCGAGCGTGTGTTATTTCTTCCATATGTACGCACATATATATAAACATATTCTGTAAGAATATATATACATGCATATACGTGCGCACACGTATCGTGAAACGCGCGTGGCACGAACAAAACTTGCATCAAAGATCGCAGACTCTACACGCCTTTTATATTCAAGATATTTCACAGTGGGTACACGCAGCATCGGATCATCCGATGAAATTTTGCACTCATGCACGTTTTACTCCAACATGGAGCTGGTATTTACGTGTTTGGTATTGAGGGTGCATATCAGTGGGTGTAGATATATTTATATTTATATTCACATATATAGGCATGTGTATATGCCAATATTTATGAGCATATGTATGACATGTAGCGTTGGTACACGAAGTTTGTGACGAGCTACAAAGTTAATTGTGAGACAATGGATGCTCTCGATCGGTGTATCAACGTTCGTCAGCCAATGGATGAAATGTCATTTCAGCTGTGCGAATACTAATTTTGATCAATTTCGTCCCGTGCAGTATATGGAAACTCTGTACAGAATTGAAATTTTCGTTTTTTCTTCTTCTTCTATTGTCTGTACATTCAACACATGCTGCAGCTAGACCCAGAGAACAACGTTTCGTTTGGCGAGATGTCTTCGTTTCCTTGCGTGAGCGAACTTTGGGATAAAATTCGGAGAAAAGAAGATTCTTTACCCCACGGTTGTCGAATTCTGATGGAATTTTGACCGATTTTTCATCAGGCTTTATGGACAGTTTCAAAGTCCTATCAATATAGGTGAGAAACGAAAAACCTTGTTGTGTGATCGCTGCACAATTAACCATACGTCGATGAATTGATGCCACGCGAAGAAACAATTGGGAACATCGATAAAAGTGTGAGAGATTTGACTTTTCTTCTTTGTCGAATGCGCTTATTTTTTTTCTGTAGTACGTGGTAGCACTAAACATTTCTTTCGTGATATTTTAAGCGGTCTGCGATGGAAATAGCGTATTTGTGTGTGTGTGTGTGTGTGTGTGTGTGTGTGTGTGTGTGTGTGTGTGTGTGGTGTGTGTGTGTGTGTGTGCGTGCGTGTGCGTGTGTGTGTATGTGTGTGTGTGTGTGTGTGCGCGCGTGTGTGTGTGTGTGCGTGTGCGTGCGTGTGTGTGTGTGTGTGTGTGTGTGTGTGTGTGTGTGTGTGTGTGTGTGTGTGTGTGTGTGTGTGTGTGTGTGTGTGTGTGT
This sequence comes from Ophion ellenae, assembly GCA_963210295.1. Taxonomy (NCBI): domain Eukaryota; kingdom Metazoa; phylum Arthropoda; class Insecta; order Hymenoptera; family Ichneumonidae; genus Ophion; species Ophion ellenae. Next base: position 34,005,531 of record OY723385.1, read on the forward strand.
GTGTGTGTGTGTGTTCACATCAATAATCGATTTATTAGACATAGATATATTGAATTTATCGTTATATACAGTGTGGCAATTATAAGGTAGCCAGGTGTTTTGCTTGTCCTCTTCTAAAACAATCAAGCATATTAAAACGGCATTTCGAGTTCAGCAGCATCAAGATAATAAAATTCCGAATAGGAAACACCTATAGAAAAACTTGTTTTTGATGGAATCAAATTCAATTTTTCCACTTTGCAATGCATCTTTCCATAATTTTTATCTTGATGACGGGATGTGCGGAAGTTTTTTCAGGACTTTTTCGTTATCGGAATTTAATTATCTTTATTCTGCTGTACTCAAAATAGAATCTCGATTTTGTTACAGAATGCTCAAACTTTTCTGGCAATTACTACTCATCACAAGAATACGCTATATTATTTCTCGAAGAGGACCACTAAAAATCCACTTTTTAGTAGGTCCACAGGACTACTAAAAATCATATTTTTCTCAGTAGCATAATCTCTGCGCAAGACCCTGAAAAAAGTTAATGTTATTTTTTATATACGTCACCCTGTATATGTGTTCAACCAGATACACGTGTATTCATGCGTATATCGCCTTAATGTGTAGAGTGGCAACGTGAATACGCTTCTCTCGCCGGAATAACCGATCGTATCGGTATTTTTTTAACCATCTAGACGGGCGTTTCATTGGAGCTCGCGGGCCCACCGATCGGACAGACACGTTTCAGTCGCAGGGGCTTTGCATTCTCCCTGTCTTTGTCTAGTTCTCTCATTCCTTTAACTTCTCCTCTGTGTCCCTCTCTCTTGCTCTTCGTCTCTCGTCCGTGCACAGCGCATAGCACTCTGTATCCTCGTCGTCTCGAACATCAGGCCAGAGAGGGGGAGGAAAGGATAATGATCGAATACCCTCGTACCTGTCCGCTGCCTTCTTTCGTTTGCTCTCCTCTCTTCCTCTCGGTCCCTCGTTTCATCTCTATACGTCGAGATACGTGATCGTCGCGGCTTATGACCACGGTCAAACCTGACGATCGTCAGCGATGCCTTCCTTTCATCCTAGTCAACGTTCGAATTTTCACTCGGGATTCGGAAAAATTTGTTTCGCTCGCCGTTTCGCTCGTGATTATGTTCATCGCCAATCGTCGCGCCAATGTTTCATTCAAGTGTGCCGCTTTTATTTTTTTCAGATTAAAAAAAGGCCACAAAAGAGTGAAATATTGGACAATCATTTTTGGAATACCAAGAGAAATAGCCGGAGTTGATCGTTGTTCTTCCTTCGTCGCTGAGAAATCATTAACTTTATGGTTTGACACAAACTAAAGCTTTGTAAATATTTAGAATATAAACTATAAAGATATTCAATTTTATTGCGCGCATCTTTCCTCAAGATCAATCGTAGTCGCTCCACTTTATACCGATGTCACCACAATTTCAAAGCTAAAGAAAAAAAGTTTTTCTCGTTGCCTATGCTACTAGTTATTCTCATTTTTCTGTTTTGTGCCGAGTAAACAGCATGTGTCACCGTGAAAATGGAAAAAGGAACGCATACGCAATAAGGATTCCAAGGAGGAAGAAAAGGAAAATCGTCGTTTCAAACGTTTTAAGCGAGCCGAGAAGAGGTTTTGGAAGCAAGAAAAACGTTGGCGGCTAGCGCAAAGGCGCAGTAAGTACATTAGCCTTTTTAGGCTAGGATATCAACGCTCTCAGATGACAGCGAGCTATGATTGTATGACGATTTCCGGCCACAAGTAAATACTTGAATTATTGAATAGTGTTTATACCGCATTAGTAAAATAACACTGGCCTGCTGCTGCTTCTGCAAAAAATCATTGCTTGATTTGATTACGCAACGTAACCTGGTCCTTGTGGGTGAGCAGATAGCTTATATAATTCCCCTAGAGCCTTCGGATCTAATTTTCTTCAAGATACCTAGAATAATTGCGAATGATGGAAATGCATAATAAAAATATGTTCTCCAATTAATCGCAAAAGCATCAATCGCGCTGCGAAGAAACGTATTTCTTACATTTTGCGTTCTTCCTGGTAGCAGGAAGGAATATCGTCGGCCCACGAAATATATGATGCAAAAATCCATATAATCCCATACTGGCACCGCAACCACATTTCTATAGCTAACTTAAATTTGCAAAGCGAATGTAACTCATCGGATTGATGTAAGATTATAGCTGTTGTGTTGTCGATTCTAAGAAGGATGTCACAGTTCCTAGCTCCTTCAGCGAAACATTTTATCCCGAAAAAAGCAACATGCAGTTCTAAATAATTCATATGATATTCGTGCTCATCCTGTATCCAATGAGCATTAACTGTCTTACCTCTGGAACAGGCTCCCCAGCCCGAGCGCGATGAAATCGTAAATTTTAATTGCTTTTCGTTAACGGACATATTCGTTGAAGAAATGTTCATTCTCCACCAATCAAAGTCACTCCCGAGACTGGCAGAGACGTTCATCAAAGCATCATGATTGTCCCCATTTTGGGAGAGGGCTAGATATTTTTGTCTCTCAAAATCTTTTACGTACACCCAACCATACTTAATGGCGTGGCAACCAAAGCGTAATATCCCTATAAAAGCTGCGAACTATCTTATTTTAAACCTCGTCGTCATACTTAACCCTTTAACTGCCATTGTAGGAAATTTGCTACGTTCACTTTGACCTAGTCGGTAAAACCGTAAGGACGCTATAGCGGACAAGCTACTTCACAGTTCCATCAATCTATGCTAGATGCAGCTATATATGCCGGGACAGCTTGAAACTCAAACGTAAACATATGAATTACGTTAATATGGCAACAATGTTGTCGTGACAATTTACGACGCTTGCCCCAGCACTCGGCCTGCTGCTCGTTTTTTGTCCAAAAAAGTAAGTAAATGGACATTCTTGAAATATTTTTTCATAGAATTGTGTAAATTAAGCTTAACTGGACGAACTAGGCTTTGAAGATTTTTTATTGAATTATAAACCGAGCGGGTGAAAATGTTAGTAGCAAATTTGCTACAGTCCGAAAATACGACTTCCCAGGCCCTTATCGACAAATTATGGTTAGACATTCTCATTGAACCCTTTTTTAGCTATACTACCAGAGGAAATGATTTTGAGCCATCCAGAAATAGGCGTGGCCGTTAAAGGGTTAAGGCGTGATATACATTTACAACGATAACAGAATCGATTTCTTTTCTTTTCTTTAAACCATAGAACTATATATGTAGAATTTTTTCTAAAGTTTCAAAGCAAAATTCGAAAAACTTCAAACGTTACAGCTCGTCAGGCACAGCGTTGGATTGGCACCGCTCGGATTCGGAGCGGGCGTGAACTTCAAAAGCGTTTTTGTCAAAACAGCATTATCGAAATTTGCGTGCAGGATTACTCAAAAACTATCAAGCCGATTGAATTGAAACTTGGTAGAAATATTGATAGTATCGGTACCTTCTACTTGACGAAGATTGTTTTTGAAAAATTGGAAGAAACTACTTTTTTAATCCACATTTTACAGAATTATTGCGCGAAAAGTTGTTTTTTTTTTTTAATGCGTGCCATTGTCTAAAATTTGCATTTTCTTCATTTTAATTACCGTCAAATAGAAACTATACATGTTCTAACTGAAAAAATGTTTGAACTTTTTTGCAAATCAAAGTCAACGGGAAGCTAGACTGCATGTCGATTCGCAACTCCCGCGGCGACCTTGCTCTAACACTCTGCCACAGCTCTGTCAGTTTGATGATGAATTAATTTTAAAAATTGTTTTGTGTACTTCAACATACTATTAAAACGTAAAGTTTGATAATTGTAGAATAATTATTTTTTAGTTTAAAAAATCCGCCAATATTGCTTATTTTTTCCGTCTTATTATGTATATATATATTTTTTTTCAACCATAACCCATATATATAGGTTATGTTTGAAAAATCTATAGCATGATATTCGATAAAACTCGCTAATTATCGCAATGATATTAACTAGTTGATATAGTTTATGCGATACAACAATTAATTATAGGAATTGATGTGGTCTCTTATGCTACCGAAATGCTACAATCACTGGGTAGCATAGGGGCAGCGTGCGTAGCTATGGGTAGGTAGGTTCTAGGTTCGATCCCATGTGGATGCAGAAATATTTTCTTCGAAAAAATTCATTCAGAAGGCCAGGGTATGACGGATTATGGTACAAAATCATTGTGGTAGACCTCTAAATAAAGTCTTTCAATTTATTTTGAATTTCTGAAATATTCTATTGAATTTTCTAAAAAATATATTTGAAACAAATAGCATCGTAGCTAAAAACCTATTTGATTTAAATAGACCCTATTTAAATTAAATATTTTTTTGACAGTGCAATGAAGAATGTGATGAGATGGTGGTTTCCGAAGCAACAGCGAATTTCTCTCTTCGGACTGCATGTCAGGCCTTCACTTTTTACCCTGATCAGGCCTCGATTTTTTGCCCTGTTGAGGGCTTGATAAAAAATTCTGATCAAGGTATGAAAAAAAATCAGGATGCCTGATCAGGTCTTTTTTTGTAGCCGAAGCAGGATTACTACTCGGGTGGTTGTTCCTCACTGGCCATCGCAAGCATGGTTCCCGTTGTTTGAATCAATGTTTGAAACTTGTGGCGCAAGACTACCCTGGTGGCTGCGACGTTATGCGAAGAGCTTTTGAGTCAAAAAGTTATGCGATGTTATGCGGAGAGCTTTTGGGTCAACCCCCAAAGAATCGGCCAATATAATGATCTCTTCTATTACCGATTCTTCAAAGAAACAGTACGAGGGTTCATTCAAGAAATGGTGGAGATTTTGCCATATCAGGGGTGCGACCCTTCCACTGCGTCGGTAAAAATGATAATTGAGCTTCTCACGGAAGAACATTCGCAAGGAGCATCTTACGGTTCCCTAAATTCTCGGAGGTCACCAATAGCTCTGCTGCTCGTACCGGAAATCGGTCAAGATGATTGAATTACAAGGTTCTTTAAGGCCGTTGTCAAATCAAGGCCTCCGCAACCAAAATTCGACTGTACGTTTAACCCGAAGTTACTTCTAATTTTCCTATATCGATGGGTTCCAAATGAGGAGATATCTTTAGAAAAGCTCTCCCAAAAGCTGGTTACGTTGTTAGCCCTTGTTACGGGTCATAGGATATAGACGTAAAGTCTTATAAACATTACGCACATACGTACGACGGATACAGATATCGAGATAAAGATTCCCGATAGAATCAAGACGACAGTGCTGGGAAGAAATCAGCCAATATTATTATTGCTTCATTATCATAGAGATACTTCGATTTGTGCTGCAAGTACACTCTTATCGTATATTTTAAGAACCAAAGATTTGCGTCAAGCCATCAAGACTTTGTTTTTTTCTTTAAAAAAACCGCACAATGCCGTGTCCAGTCAGATCTTAAGTCTATGGAATAAAGAAGGTACTGCATAATAGCAGCATAGATACAGAGCAATTCTCAGCCCATAGTACACAACATGCATCACCATTGACTCCTAAAGGAAAGGGCATAAACGTTATTATTTTACTTCGTAAAACCGCAATTTGGACGGAAGGTTCCGCAACCTTCGCAAGATTTTACGATCGTCCAATCTCGCAAGATAATAGTCCGTTTGCGAGATCAATATTGAATAGCTAAATACGAGGATGATATCTCGTTTGTTTTCTTCACGCTTAATGATATTGTAAAACAATTTTTTTGTTGGGTAGTTTGGTTGGGCAATAAATAAAGAATCTTTTTTCCCCACTCAGTGTGCATTACATGAATTTACCGCCATAACGAGCTATGAACATCTACGATTGATCTTAAGGAATAGGGCGCGCAATACAATTACATGATTAAACGAACTTACCTGTAATTGAAGTTCTATCATAATCGTATGAAGCGGTTCTTCCGAAAGATCAATCCCACCCTGAATACGCGTTTATTTAATTTTGTTAGAATACCCTTAATCGGTTACAACGGTGCTTTAAAAAAAAAGAGCAACTAGTGGCATATGCAACGAGCAAACGTTTTTTACTTGAGCTTTTAAATTGTGGCGACATCGGTGTAAAGCAGAGGGACTACGATTGATCTTTCGGAAGAGGCGCTTCAAAAATGATGACAGAACTTCACTTAGAGGTAAGTTCGTTGAATCATGTAATATTGAACCATCGACGTTTGATGAAAGATTACGAATCTTGGCTGGCGAATGAAGAGCATTGATGCCAACCTCGATGTCCGCGAAGTTGCCGTATTTAAAAACAAATGATCTCATGATATAAATATAAATAGGCATATCTATAAATAACTTAAATGTTTTTTCTGAGTTGTATACACATTCGCTGTCGCAGTTTTTTCATAATAAACATCCATAATGTTATCCTTTTTTCAAGTTGGTAGTAAAACGAAAGTTTTTCTTATATACGTAATAAAAATATAAAAAGGCATAATTTTGCTCTTCAATTATACATTTTATGGAAAATTAGCATCAATAGAATAAACCTTTACCTTGGGTGCATTTTTTCGAGGTTTGTCGAAAAAAAAGGTCATAAACCGTCATCTGACTGAACTGAACCGCTCCAACCTCCTTAGGGGGCATCCATTAATTACGTGAGGTGATTTTGGCGATTTTTCGACCCCCCCTCTCTGGTGAGATGTCGTCAGATTTTGCTCGACCCCCCCCCCCCTTCCATAATCTCACGTGAGATTTTTCAAAATGCATACGTTCACAGAAAATAAATTGAAGTAGAAGTAACTGCGGTTGTACAGGGTGCGCCAGAGAAACTTACTTATTTGAAAGGTCAATAAAAACAAAAGTACTTCAATTATTGTTTAAAATTTTTTTTTATTTGAGAATACAATATCCCAATTTTTTTTTCATGCAGTCTTGAAAATGACATCGGATAAATGGCGACCCCCATTGCGCATACACTGATGAAGTCGATTTTTGAAATTCGTATCCACTCTTTTCAGCATATCAATCGGTATGTTGGCAATGGCGTCGCGAATGTTATTCTTGAGGTGTGCTATGGTCCGTGGTCGATCGACATAAACCAGAGATTTCAAATAACCCCATAAAAAGAAATCGCATGGAGTCAAATCTGGAGAGCGTGCCGGCCATTGGAGATCGCCTCTGAGAGAGATGAGGCGGTCGGGGAAATGTTGTCGCAACAAATTCATTGAGTCTCGTGCTGTGTGTGCTGTGGCTCCATCTTGCTGAAACCACACGTTCCTAACGTTCATTTCTTCGAGTCTTCGTCGAACAGTGGTGTCAGAAATTCCCATAGCAGCTGCGTGTTTGCGAGCCGAACGCCGGGGAGAACGCACAACTGACTGCCTCACTCTTTCGACATTTTCCGGAGTTCTGATGGTCCGTTGAAGTCCATTTCTGGGTTTAGCGACACTTCCACACTCCCGAAATGAGTTAACCCACGACAGAATCGAATTACGGCCAGGAACGAGTCTGTGAGGAGGAATTTCAAAGCGAGCGCGGAAGGCACGTTGCGTAGCAACAAGTGAGCGACCGTTAGAAAAGAAGCTCTCGACTGCGAAGGCCCGCTGCTCTCTAGACCAGAGCATGATGGCAACTGACTGGAGGGAGAAACAAACTTGGGAACTTCCCCCTCCAGATGCGCCCCCTCTCGCCCCTCTACCCGCCCAACTCACCGCGCGGGAATTTTTTCAAATAAGTAAGTTTCTCTGGCGCACCCTGTAGTACCATTTACTCCACCATGTAAAGTAGTATGGAGACTCTCCCTACGTGATAAAAATTACGTGATTACTAAAATTACGTGATATTTGCCGAAGCCCCCCTCTCCCCCGCGTGAGATTGGGTGAGATTTCGCTCGACCCCCTCCCCCCCCCCCCTAAACGCCTCACGTAATGAATGGACGCCCCCTTAAGGGAATGTGGTGCCCATTGGATTATCGGATAATTCCAAGTATGCAATGCTTTGCACTCATCGTCGGGATTTCATTCCGATAAAATTGATTTCCCATTAGAGACCCAAAAAGTTTGCATTCTTGACCAGAAATAATATCCTTTTGTAAATTCGATAAATCAGCATGGAATGAATTTCCTCTATCGAAGACTTGGGAAACTGTCTCCGCCCAAACGACGGTCTCCGCCGTTAATTTCAACCCGCGATTTTTATTTCATTCGAACGAAAAATTTGTCTGCTAAGGTAGTCGGCCCAGTGTCCGTCAGGGTCCTAGTGATCGTCATGTTTACGCATTAAATAAGTATTTTAAGATAAAAATCAGTCCTTCGTGCAGATCTGTGGTATAATAGCTTCCAGGAGGTATTTACTATGTTGTATTACATTTTCACACCCGCAAGTATACGTATAAAAGAATAATCAAATTAAATATATTCCACTACGACGTCTAGCTGTCATTTCGGCCGAATCCTTCATTAGGACGTTAACGTGAACCATATCACATCTCAGGTGATTTGAGAATGGCTGTGGACTTGCGTGAATTAAGTTTTCCTTCACGTGATTAACAAGGATTTTAGTTTTGCGTTCAGCATAATAGTATATTACGATACGTGTGACGTAAGTAGTCTATTATTGCACGGCATGAAGTTAGCGCCCGAGCGCAGCGAGGGTGCTAAACGCCGTGCATTAATAGACAACTTAAGTCACGAGTATCGTATACTATTTTATAGCACATGTGACATAAACCCGCCCTGGACGCGGAGAGGGGGGAAGGGGGGGGTTCGGGTGGGCGTTGCCCCCCCGCGGGATGAAATTATTATTTTAAAAGTTACGTTAAAATATCATATAATCTCAACGTTAACCGCAAGTCAAGCACTGAAGAAAAAAAATTGAAAAACTGTCACACCAGAATAATAATTTCGATAATCCATGTACGTTTATTAAATAATGTATACAAAAGTAGGTGAAATAAGGGAAATAACTTTGATTTTTCCAACTTATGTAATTAAAACCCCAATTTAACAAACTGTAACGATTTTTTAACCGCTTTTGTTGGTTTGCACCGTCTTATTTTCAGTCGTGCATGTCGTGTGCATTGCAAATATTGAATGTTAGATTGCCGCTAGGACCGTAATTTCCGTACAACAAACTATGGGTCAGCGTTTCGTCTTGATTACGCTGTAATTTTTTCTACGACATGAAAGTGTTTTCAGGAGAATCGCTCATCTATCCCTGTCTCGTAATTTGTTCGTGATGAATTTTCAAGCTTCAAATGACATTTAAAAGTTTTTTTGTTTTGTTTTTTATGCATCTGTGAAGTTAGGCGATCGATTTTCGAACGGTGTAAAAAAGGGCTACTTAGTTCACGGAAAAGCGTGCGTTTAGGTCACACCGTGTTATACAAAATTGTAGTTTTATGTTAATTTAAACAAATTTTCATATATGACGATTACCGGTTCAGCAAAATAAACACTCTGCCGATTCATCGCCGCACGGCTGTCGATAACTGGGACAATGTTAGCAAAAAGAAAGTCTTACGAATTGAATATTAGTTTATAGAAAATCAAAAAAAGAAATATTGGGTCCGTAATTAGCATTGTCTGAAGGATCCACGGACCAGTAATCGTCGTACACATACTCGCGATAGTAAAAAAGATAGACATATAAATAAATGTCGATTATTGGGGCGTGACCATGTCGATAAATGGGTATGCCTTGAACATAGGTGAACAGCACTCGATCGAAATAATACTAAACATTATTTTATGAAAAAATAGTTGTTTATAATGACTACGAATAAACAAAAATTATAATTCTGACGTAATAGGCAATAATTAGTTTTATTTTTGAAATTAATAACGTTCCATGGAAGAGAAATTTATGTTTCGAACTCTTTATCAAATGTTTTAATACAAATCATAAAGTTTGTGACGGAGTGCGTAAAAATTATTCTGCCGTTCTATATGCAGACATAATCGAGTCAACAAAGTCCTACGAACCTTTGCATCATTACTTAAGGCCTTATATACCTTTGAATGGTCGGTAAACGAGGCTGTTTTGGGATTAAAAAAAAAATACTAATAAAGCAATCAAAACGAGGTTTAGGGGGTTTATTTCACATATCTGTAGGTACCTCTAACGAGCGGACTCGTTGGAGTCGCACATGTGCACCTAGAAGAATTATCTTTTCTCCGTAATCTACATGAGTTTTGCTACCGAACTACACACGATTATTATAAAATATTTATTTTTGTACATCTAGCCCGATTATTAAGAAAGTCGCATTTTCGACTGAAACAATGGCCTTTGTTCGTTTCCAAAAATCGCAATAGCTCAACAATTGTAAAAATCGTGTGTGCATCGCTATAAAACGTATCTAATAAGTTATAGTTGAAATTTAAAGTCAATCAGTGAAAAAATGCAGGACCTATGAGTCCGCCCAATTTTGAAAACATTTTGTCATGAATAATGCGTTTAAAGATTTTAAACCATTTTTCTACCTGCTTAAAAAAAAATGTCCACCTAAAATAACTTTTGCATATTATTTTCGATATGTTTATACATAATTTAAGTCAATTAAAAAAAAACAATTTTTTTTCCAAAGTTATATAAGGCCTCAAAGCAATTTGAACGTATGTGACGATTAGTGGGACGTTCCCATGGCGATTACCAGACCAACTGTCATGGCGGCATGACGATGACTCGTACAATAGCATCTTATAACCTTTACGGAATATTTCCTCGAAAACTGTACCAGGCACGGGAATTTCACAACGACCTTCTTCTCCGTAATAAAAAACTCATTAAGAACGACTTAAAATAACTTTTACTCACTTTCCTAGTTGAGCTATATAAATTTGCAAAGTCAAGCAATCTGCTTAAGGTGACGATTACTGGGCCATCTACCTTATGTTGATTGCGTCAATTCGAATTGGTTTCTCCAAAAAACTTTTCGATGTTTCCGAAAATATGACTTTTTGAAAAGAAAAACGAATGAAATTGAACTTTTTATCCAATACTATTTTTTAAATATCACGCCTCACGAGGGCTCGACTTTATTAAGTAACACATGTACTTACGAGCATAGGGCGCGTCACGCTTTCCGGTGCAGCTTCCATAATGTAAGCGAGAGCTCCCGCCCGAGCTTCGCAAGAGCACCGAAAAGGCTGAAGTCGCGCAGTCATTAGCGTTCGCGGCGGATCCGGTGATTACGACCCTCGCTACTCTACCGATTCTCCCCTCTCTCTGCCTTTTTTGAGCTCTATCCTTCGTTTTTTCCCCCCGCTCTCGTACCCTCCTTTTTAGCCCTTTTTCGCGCACTCTCTTCCAGAGCAGGCAAAATAATCCGGTGCGTTGAAACGCAGCCTCGTGCCAAGCGGGTTGCTATGGACTTTTCCAGCACGAGAAGAGAGAGAGAGAGAGAGGGAGAGAGAGAGAGAGAGAGAGAGAGAAGAGAGAGAGAGAGAGAGAGAGAGAGAGAGAGAGAATGAGAGAAGAGAGAGAGAGAGAGAGAGAGAGAGAGAGAGAGGAGAGAGAGAGAGAGAGAGAGAGAGAGAGAGAGAGAGAGAGAGGAAAAACGGACTGAAAGAAGCAGTGATTGGCCACCAGAGCGAACTACGGAAAGCAGTCATTGACCCAGGTGGTTCTCTTCCTATCCCTGGCGAATGATCGCCGAGGCTGCCAGTCATTAGAGACCGGCGTTTGTCGCGTTGCATTCGCACACCGTCCATAGTCAACATGACTGATGGAGACAGTTGTTCCATCGTTCACGCTGCCAAGAATATTCTTTTCTCGTCCTCTTCGCCGTTATCCCATTTTCGTTGCATTTATCTGCTCTTTTCTCCGCGCATACGTGTACCCCAGCCCATCCTCTTCTTTCTCATCCTTCTCCCTTTCCCGTTCCGAAGATTCACTCTCCCCTAAGAAAGAACAATGACAAATCTGCTAGGCCGAATAAAACGATACAACAGAACGAAAGAAAAACGTTCATTGAAATTTACGGACACACATGACTTTTTTTCGAACTCTGTAACACGACTGAATAAATGATGTTGAAATTTGCTTCGTTGGAACGCAACGAAAGTTCTTTTTTATATTTTTATTTCCTTATTGTGATTATTATACAAGATCTTTTTTGTAGATCTCTATAGCAGATGGCTAAATAAATAACTTTAAACAATTTTGCGGATTTTTTGTGCGTCAAATGGGCCAAAATAAATCAAAGGAAATAAGAAATATTAACACCGTCTTCGCGTGTGAACGCCCATTTTCAAGATGATTGTTTGGGAATTAAATGTAGAGAAATGGTTAAACCTACAGTGTTAGTATTTCAGACTTACATTTTCATATGTATGAAGTGACATATTACATTTTTTAAAGCATTTCATTCGAAATTGTCCATGATATTTGATGATGCGCACGTCATGCTGGAAATTATTTTTTATCGTCGATTGTTGTAATTTCAGCCGTCCTAGTCATGTGAACATATCGATTTTTTAAATTCTATTATTTACGTATGTGGTTATCGTTCAGCTCTCCAATAAAAAATGTCAAGGAAAATATACGAATTGGCGGCATTTGAAAAAGAGTACTCTGATTTTTACCTCAAAAATAGTAATTACGAAGCACTCAAACAGATGGAGAACCGAACGGTAACCACATTCGTAAAGAATAGAATTCGAAAAAATTGTTTGTTTCATGTGACAAGGACGGGCGTGATCACAACGCCCATCGATAACAACATTTTTACGACATGACCTGCGCAACATCATATTTCATGTAATTTAGAATAATATGCTTTAAAAACATTTGAGATGTTACTTCAAACATGTATAAATATAACTGTGAAATACTAATACTGTAAATTTAACCCTTTCTCCAAATTTAATTTCCAAAAAATCACCATCAAAATGTGTGTTCACACCACAGTACGGCCTTAATTTTCATTGCATTTCAACGGCCAGAAAAATAGTAATTATGAAGCAATTAAGGAGATAGAGGGCGGAACGATAACCACATTCGTAAAGAATAGCATTCAAAAAAATTGTTTATTTCATGTAATAAGGACGGGCGTAATCACAACGCCCAAGGATAACAACATTGTCGCGACATGACCTGCGCAACATCATATTTCATGTAATTTAGAATAAAATGCTTTGAAAATATTTGAGATGTTACTTCAAACATGTATAAATATAACTGTGAAATACTAATACTGTCAATTTAACCGTTTCTCCTAATTTAATTCCCAAAAAGTCACCTTCAAAATGTGTGTTCACACTACAGTACGGCCTTAATTTTCATTGCATTTCAACGATTCAAACTTCAACTTCATCTGAAAATTACTCTATGGACTTTTGTCCCGTGCATGCCTTCGCCGTTTTTGTCGTCGTCATTCTGGATCGTCTATTTGTAGAGATATTTTCGCCGCGCTTCATTCCACTTCTATTACACCTGTTTTTCTATATGCACCCCACCTTGCTTCTACTTGGCGTATACCAGTCATTCCGAAGGTATCCCCAGGATCCTATTTCTTTTGCCTCGCAATATACACGTGCATATATCTATACCCACACGTACATGCTCCCATTTGTGCGTACAGTTTACCGTTTTTTGCATCAGCAAGGACGAGCAAGAGGGGGGGGGGGAGGTAAACTGTAAAGAGGGCTTACACCGCATTTCTTGTGTACACTTTCCTATATAATATGGCTCTTGAGAGCATTTGCTCTCTCGCAGAGTTCGTTAGGACGTAATTATGCATCGATGCGAGTTCTGGCTATACCCGAGTTGCGTGCTTGTATTATATATATATATATATATATATATATATATATTTGTGTGTATGTGTATATAATGCGGTACGCCTGTCTAGTAATGGCTCGGTACATGGACGTTGGGCACGCAGGTGCGTGCGCTGCGACCCTGAAGGCGCCTTGACTCCGGCTCAATGCATCTTCGTTCTGCAATTCTTTGTCGTATATCTCTGCTATTATTATTATTTTTCATCTCGTTTCAAGGTGTATACGTATATCTTGGAATCTCGGTTTGAAGAAAATATCGCGATTGCTCCTCGTGTGCTCGAATCATTAGAGACAAAAGGGGCCGTCCATAAATTACGTCATTTTAAAATAGGGGGGGGGGAGTCTGGTCGTTGGATGACGGTAACGATAATTGGATTATGACGATAGGAAGGATAGGATGATTTGGGGGGGGGGGGTAAAAATCAGCCAAAATCGATGACGTAAAATATGGACGGCCCCAAAAAGAATAAAAATTATATCCACGTAATGATTTTGGTTTGCGCCTTGACACCGCGTTTCACCGTTTCTTCCTGACATTGAGCTCGAGATGTTCGAGGCTCTGTCAATAAATAGAGAGTAAGCGAAAAACTCGACAATACGAAATTGCGTATAAAAATGATACAGATGATATTCATGTACGGAATGCGATTTCGACGAAATTGACAAATGAGACGCATCGGAGGAACTGATGAATCTTGGGGATTTTTTGGACATTCCAGTGCGATATACGATTGCACGTGTAGATTATACAGGGTGTTTCAAAATGACCGGACATTTTCAATTGGGCGCCATTTTTTGTGGCAAACATAACCTACTAGTCTTTGACAACTGGTATCAGGAAGTATTGAGGTTAAGTCATGAAGAAATACACGATTGAGCAACGCATAGAAATTGTTATTTGCTGCATTGTTACTTCATAGTTATTACATACGAATTTTCACGGTCGTGTTATCTCGCGCCATGGCGATGTGAATTGGCGACCGACATTGTGCAATTTGACGCCATTGGACTTCTTTCTTTGAGGTTTTCTGATAGGGAAAGTGAATGCCAATGATCCACAAACCATTTTGGAGCTTAAGGAAGCAATTATGCCAAGATGTTATTGAAAATTTTCCCAAAAAAGTGAACGTCTGCAAACAGGGACGAGGTTGGCATTTATCGGATATTGTGTTTCACACATAACCTCCATGTTTGTACCTTATATTAAAATAAAAATATTTGTACTTTTCAAATGAATAATACGTTTTATTAATAAATAAAAATGTCAGGTCATTTTGAGACACCCTTTTTCTGGAGGGTAAAGTAAAGTACGCACGTTGCCATTTCCTTGGCCCATTATCCTTTGCGCACTTAATTTTATCCAGTCTTGTATGTTGGTCGTACTGGGCTGTGGTTGTTTATTCACCCAACTATTTCGCATGTGTTTTCCAACGATATACCGCGAGGAGGGATGGTACATTGGTAAAAAAGAATGCCGACATTCGAAGGAGTAACCAATTTTGCATCGATCTATCCTCATATTTTCCATTTTCCAATAATTCGCAACTACGTTAACCGCTGAAATTGTCGATACTGTCCGTTTGTATAGAAAACGTGCAACCCGACTGTCGCGCCTCTATTGGTCAAAATTGAAAGCTTTTGTAAGTGGTGTGAAGTAATCGAAGTATTGAAAGTGCGAGTTATTTTTTAATAATAGACGAACTAAGTTATAATTTCGCTGTGTTCGAATTTTCCATCAAGTTGAAAGGTATTGTTGTACAGCTATCCAAAAAATTTTATGAGAAATTATGTACAGTCATATTTCAGAAAAGTAATAACCATGTATTAAGGGGAGATATACACTTAGGAACCGGAAAAAAGGTCATTTTTGTGAATTTTTTCAAGGCAAACTATTTGAAATTTCGGATTGGGGTTTTAATTATCTAAAAGTATATACATTCAAAAGTATTTTTAATTTTCTTTATTTAAAAATATCAAAAATAGACAAGATTATTGTATGATCCTTGGAGCGTCGTAAACAAATCTGCGTATACGGAACCCACTGGCGTTTCTTCAAAAATCATCTGAAAAAAAAAACAAAAAAGATTATTAAATTCGATACTATAATCTAGTACTTGTCATAGCCAATTATGAAAATATCGATTTATGACAAAATGGCGGACGTTTGAACATAAATAGTGATTTTTGGGCCAAAAATTAGTTATTATTTTGCCTATAAAAAAAAACTAAGTAACGGAAAAAAAATCCTATGACAAGTACTAGATAATGGTGTATAGAATAACCACAAAAACCTCAAGGCAATCGGTTCATTGGTTTTCGAGAAATTTTGGGTACCGATTTGAAAAACGCCGTTTTGAGAAAAACGCGTTTGAAAATTTGGGAATGAATAAATCATGAAATTTGTCAACTTACATGGAAGCGTCGATACCAGGCCCACAGTCTAGGTCTTCTACGGTCGAAGGAATGTTCATAGCATCTAAATCCTCGCCCTCGACCATCTAGGCGTATATCTCTCGTTAAAGTTAGAATGTTTTGAATTAATTTTAAGCAAAAATAATGTATAAAATACGTCAGCAGACAAAGTGATTTTCCAAAAAACGTAATATTTTGACATCATCTATACAACACCAACAGCCTATTTTATTTGAATTCATATGTTTTGATAACAGGATTGTCCATTTAAAAAGTCTACTGATATAAAATTCTTTTAGCGTGCACGACAAAAATGGTCAACCATCAGCAAGTACCCGAATATATAGTGCTCATTTTTTTGGATCTGGAGCTTGCGTAAGAATTAATGTAACGGACTACAGTACTGGTATGTTTGCAGCTTTTACTCAATCCTGCAACACATTGACACCACATATCAACAATATTTCTATTGTCATTTAACTGAAAAATATATTCGAAAGTTGTCACTGTAAGCTTCATATATATGATTGTCTCTTGATGATAAAAAATTATACGAACTGTTAACGAAACATTGTATTTTTCAATTTTTTTTTGGTCGTGCCACAACTTTAGACTTTATGTTAATTTTGTTCGCACTATATCTTTTGTCTCCTTGGCATCGTTGACATGGCCAGTCATGCACAGTTGCTTGCGATGCTCTACGCTTTTACGGAACGTTTGACTGAATATGGATGAAAAACAAAATTTGATTACATGCTTTTTGGTATAAATGCCTTATAATTGATTGCTAAAATACATACGAAAGCTTTGAATTATCTGTATATCTGTATATTTGAATATCTGTATGCACTCGTGGACTTGAGGCTCTTTTCCCATTGCAACAAGCATACCAGTTTCCAACTTATATACGTAAATATATTGATACACGTGTGTCTATAGCGTGCTTCAGCTTTCTCGCTCGCTGTATATGAAAAACCTATGGCACGAAAAGGGTTCGATCTATTTCTCATTAAAATTATCGTCACAATCATTATCCCTCGAGGCACAAAGTCTTAAAATTTTCCACGACATTTATACATGTGTACATATATGTACGTATATTAAGCCTCTATAAGTCACGGGACTTGCCCCTCCTCGACAGCGCTGCCGCAAGTCACCGTTGCTCTCACCCCGCGCGCCCCGATATTCCTATTTTGGGACGCCTTCCAACGCCGTGTGACTTCTAAAAGGGTTACACGAACATGGGCTTGTAGTTTGCATTGTTGGAAAGCCACGGTTTTTTTTAATTGCTTTTTTTCATTATAATCGAGAATCATATTTTTTAGACTCGAGCTGTAGATCCCTAAATTAGGAGCTTAAAAAAGGATCGCATGATTTTTGTAGCTTAAATCTGTGAAAGAAAATTAGGAAACCGGAGAAAAAAAACATTTCGTTGCATTCCAACGGTGCAAACTTCAACATCATACACGAACATACAACTGCCGCGGGCATTTTTTACGTGCGCCCCAGGTAGGGAATCAAAAGGCTGACGATAGAAACAAACTTGTGTGAGCCTTGTTTCACCGAGC
Source organism: Ophion ellenae (assembly GCA_963210295.1). Taxonomy (NCBI): domain Eukaryota; kingdom Metazoa; phylum Arthropoda; class Insecta; order Hymenoptera; family Ichneumonidae; genus Ophion; species Ophion ellenae. The sequence goes on from OY723385.1 coordinate 34,023,246, forward strand.
CTGAGTGAGATAGACCTGGGCCAGGTTTCATTGCATCGTTTGGAGCAGCCTGGAACCAAGACTGGCTGCTTAGCCTAAACGCAGGGTTATTTCAAGCTTTATTCAGCCTGTGAATTTTAAGGCTAAAAAATCAAGGCTGGATGCAGGCTTGTTTCAGGTTGTGATAAAATAAAATAAATTTTAAATAATATTTTTTCTGTACTTTTATGAAAAAATAAATTAGCAATAAACTTGTCGGGTGCGAAGGCACGAAAAACGAAAGCGAAGGAGGCAGCTCAGAACATTTAAACATATTCTCTTATCGATATTTATGAGGTACACAAAAAAGTTTTTTTCTCGTCACATACACATTTTGTATATACTCACTCTCTGGGGTTTGCGTACACTGTGTATTACGTGTCCCATAAACAATAAATAAAATAAAGTATTGTGTTTAAAATATTTTATATATATTTTATAACAAATAATATAATGAATAATAAATATATATAATAAATAGAATGAATTCTTTACAAATTTATTAAATTTATCCCAATGTAGAATATAGAAAACAGGCCTCATATAGCCTCGAGAAGAGTTTGGGATAAGCCTGGTTATAAATGCTCGTGAAGGCTTCATTAAGGCTCGTTTTGAACCTTCTTGTTTCGTCGTTTCAGGCTTAGTACAGGCTTTTCTACCAGCCTTTGGTCAAGCCTGTGTGCAACAGCCTGAAACCGCGTTATCATTCCGGGGTTCAGCTAGGCCTGAAATGAGGCTGTTGCTCAGCCTGAATAAAAAAATGTGAGCCTTGTTTCAGAGCTTGGCGAGCCCTTTTTTCATCGTCAATTCCTACCTGGGGCGCATCCTCGATGTGTATGACTACATGCGTATGCAACGATGTAGTAGAGAGAAATCCGTGCAAATTTGGCTCAGGTGGGGAAATATGAACTACATGCTATTCTCAGTGTCTGAAACACATATTTGTGTTCACGTTTTGTAGCTGCGATGTAGATGAATTGTGAATGTGATGATGGCTGTTCGGCTATGGTATACAGAGTAGTCTAAAAAGTGACATCTAAAAGGAAAATCTAAATGCCTCCTATCAATACTTATCCGCATCTATGCTCTACGACCTTCTATAGATCGCGAAAAAAGCCTTTATCGTCGAATGTTTTTAACAAAAAAAAAGCAGCAACAGAAATCAACACTGATAAGCAATAAATAAATTACCAACTAAATGCCTTAAATTTCGATCAAAAGTTAAGAAAATAGATTTGCGAGGATCATCCACTAAAGGTCAGATAAAAAAAAATATTATAGTTTGAGTGACTCACAATTGTTTTTCAAAACTTCTAAGAGGGAAGTAAACACAGACTAGAGATCAATGAATAAAAATGTATGCTACGGGAAAGCTCGGAAGAAAATGTTTGAAAACCTTTTTACCAAAAATTAAAAAAGATCTAAAACACAGATGGCGGTGATTCGGATGGATATTGATATACCCTGAGGCACCTACATTTTCCCTTTGGACGTCACTTTTCGGGCCAGCTTGTAGGGCATTTCAAATTACAGTATAAAAAGCACGTGGCGCGTTCGTCGGTAGCGTACAAATATAGTTTTTCGTTACTAAGCGCCGCCTCTTGATACGGAGGAAAAAAATATTTCAGCAGACCACTGTTTTCTTTTAAGGTAAGAAGATAAGTCACCCGATGTCCCCGCAATCACGAACAAAATAATAGTAGCAAGTCAGAAAAACGAGTGGCACTTTGGTATGTCGCTATTGGCCATTTTCGGTTTCCCACATTTTTAATTATGCTTAATGTTGAAAATAGTTTCATCTGTTTTCAATTTGGAAAGAGGGTCGTCCTCCAAACTATAAAATTTCGTACGACATAGGCGGATCGGTTTAGCGAGTTGTGGAAAATTTCTTCGAACTCATCGAGACAAAACGAGTTCAAATTAGCACCAACAAGTCTATATATCTACACATCCATATACGTACATGGATTGTAGACAGGCGCGGCTATACCCTACTTCCTTCCCGTTCCGTTGATAATCATGCAATTCGATAGGTTAATTATGGTCGGAGGAGGGCAAAAACTTCTTTCTCGACTCTCGCAGGAAAAAAAATTACGAGAGGGACAGAGGCGGAGTAGTAGAAAGGGAGAGAGCGCTACGGTGATAGAGACAGTGTCGAAGCGTACATGTAAAGCGATTCGTCGAGTTTTCTCTCGTTGCCGGCGAGTGCAATCTGCTATATACAGATTGCACTCACCATACCATTGCCACTATGAAACGAAGAAGTTGAAGTTCAAGCTCTCCTCGCTCTCTCCCTCTCTCTATAAATGCACACACACACACACACACACACACATTTATATACACGAAATAGACCCGCTCTTTTTCTTTCACTTTTCTCTTATTACTTGCATCCTACGCGACTAAGAACAAATGTGTATGTGTGGCGAACATTATCAAAGCGAAAGAATGTTAGTTGTGCCCGCTCCATTCGAATCTAGCGCACTCTCACACAATCGTATCGGTGGCTCGTGGCTCGAAAGGACCTAAGGACTGTAGTTTTGCATGGAGGACATGTCCGTTTGGAGGCTAGAACTTGGATGCGTTCGGCGGTGTGTCTGTGTGTGTATAGATGTAGACACATAAATACGCGCGCGCACGCACACAGGCGCGCGCGTACATGAATAGGATGCAACGAGGGCTAACGGCTACGTTGTTTTTGTTGGATTCTATCTGGAGATCCGCAGTAACCGCAGAGTTCAGTAGCAACAGCTATGGGGGCCTACCACACCCGCCAATGAGTCTTGGGCTCCGGCTTTTCTCTGCTGATCTCTTCTCTCTTCTCTCTCCCTCTCGCCGCTTCTCTCCTGGTATCTCTGGTCTCTACTCTTCTATATTTCTCGCCACTATAGGAGGGCAAAAAATGCGAAAACGAGAATCGGCGTGCGGCTGTGCGTTGCGGCTTCCGTTACACTCGGCTTAGGCTGTCCATATCTCTCTCTCTCTCTCTCTCTCTCTCTCTCTCTCTCCCTCTCTCTCTCTCTCTCTCTCTCTCTCTCTCTCTCTCTCTCTCTCTCTCTCTCTCTCTCTCTCTCTCTCTCTCGCTGTACCAACCCAAACGACTATAACCCATGACGAAGAGCATGACGACGAAGAGACAGAGTGAGAGGGGAGTACGAATAAAACCACGCGCGACTGCATCTTCTCTATCCTCTCCTCTCTTTTTATCTTCTTCCCGCCCGCCCCGCTTTCTCGCTCTCTCGCTCTTGGTCTTCTCTCGAACGATGAGTGTTGTACCGCATGAACCGGTTTACACAATCCAGAGTCCGCGCAGCAGCTCCAGCCCGCCACTCACTCGCCCGTCCTTTACTCTCGCCCGCGGTCTCCACTGGTCCTATGGAAAAATATGACTGATGGATAAGTTTTTTTTCGTTTTTTTTTGTTCCTGTACTGATTCACCGCGAGAGTATATACGCCCGAGCTATCTATGGATCCTTCCCCTTACCTGTGCCAAAGGAGAACTGGTCGCTAAACTTTCCTCCTGGGGATGCTCTTCGCGATTATTTCACCTGTGAATAACGTACGATAGACGTCGGCCAATAAATGATCAAACTCGAATGAACGAACGAGGAGGAAAACAAATGTTAATAACGACGACCAAACGAAGACACTTTTTGCAAAAAAATCGATACACTGACAGAAAAATGCTATTGATATAAACTGGATGCGTCTATTAGATTTTTTCAAACGGAATTAACTACATTTTTCGTGGAATCATTTTTTTCCTATTGCATCATATTATTGAAATAGTTTAGTTTAAATATATTTATTTATTCAAATCAAGATCTATTTAATATTGGCTAATAGCTAAATAGTGTATTAATTCCTAAGAAATCTGTGATTCGGTTTCATTCGTTCAAAAAACGATTTAGTTGAATCCACTAAATGTATCCATTAAATTTTTTTAATTTTAAATTAGACACTATTTTCGTAGAGTCAAACCTTTTTCTATTTGATTGAATTAATGAACTGTATTTATTGCAACAAATACTTACTTATTTGGATAAAGCTATTGACAAACGTTTGGTCATGACATTTGTTATTTGTACAAATGTATTTATTGGGTTTCATACTGTTACCCCACGTATACATGTATATATGCTATACAACAATATAAAATCAAAATTCGTCTCGGTGGGTTGGTCTAGTGATTGGCGTACTGGCCAGCGGTTCGGGAGGTCACAGGTTCGAATCCCAGTCTCGTCACTGTTGTCGTGAAATGTTTGTCTTCGACATTTATCGGCAAAAGACGAGTAGGTCCGTGACTGGGGGCGAACTTGGGACCGGGTGTATCGGTACAGGTTTTCCGCACTTTCCCTGTGCCCATGGCAGATATGTCATGGTGAATACAAATACAGAAGGGGAAGTCGGCTGCGGTCGCAAGGTTTGTGGGGGGGGGGGGTGGAATTTGCGGCAGAGGGGGAGGGAGTGGAATGAGAGGTAGAACGAAGTTGACTCGGGTTGGGGCACGTAAAAAGGGGAAGACCCTGTATGGCTGGAACAGACCAATAATTTTTTTTTATATCACATCATTTTGATTAAAAATTATAAAATACATTTTTTTTTCAAATACACCTTTCATATGATGGCCAGAAAAATCGATTCGAAGTAAATATACATTTGCTGTATGCAAATCAAAATATCGACCATTCAAATATATTTTTCATACGTTCGAAGTGGGAATATATTTGAATAAAAGAGACACATATATTATAACCAAATAAAGATTCATTTCTTTAAAAAAGATCTTCCCAGAATTTAGCAGAAATATGTATTTGAATCGGATAGACGTTCATTCGTGCATAGAAAAAAAATTTTGATTAAAAAATATCTCCCATACGTTCTAAGAAAGAATGTGCTCGATTGTAACATTTATTTATTTAATTTGAATATATTCAGTATTTAACAAGGATAGCGGGAACAAATTTAATAAAAAACTTTGAAACAAACAGGGTCGTAGTAGGCTGTGAAACAAAGGGGAAAAAACGTATTTGATTTCAGTAGATCCTATTTAAATTAAATTTGTTTGGCAGTGTAAAAATTGCAGCAGGAAGTAAACGTTGCCGATGAACGCTCGTCGGGATGTCTATCACCGCGATATAATTAGAATTTATTTTTTTTGTTATCCACGTTTGCATTCCAGAAATCGTTATTTTTTTTTTTTGGTTTTGCGAATTTCCAATTGATCGAACTCGAAGAGTCAAGGCTCGGCGAGTTCCCGCACCCGTATTAAACGAGTTTCGTGAAAAATCACACGTCCTGTTAAACTTGCTTCTGTACGCCTGGCACAGCCATTTGAACGTGTATGAAACAAAAAAAGGAAAAAGGGTGTACGCGAACACGAGAAGAAGGCGTTCTCTCGTCCGCGCTGCTCTCTACGTAATTACGTGCATCGATTTCCGTTCTCGCCGGAGGAGCGCAAGGCAGGAGAAAAATTGCTTGCGGTGGCGAATCGAGCGCGGCCCTTGTACCGAGTTTTCCAGGCTCTATACTCGAGAGATCAGTCTCATGCATCAAACATATAACTACATTTTGTTGTAACATATGATGGATTGTCAATAGAGTAAATTTGATGCCAAATCTTTGAGGTTGGTTTCATGAAAAATGAAAAATAATTTCGACCTTCTAACTTTTATTAGGAATATTTGCGTCCGCGAAAAACGAACTTTCAGTAGACATTGTCTTTTTCAAGATTTCCACGGAAACATGTTCGAAATGCCTGGAAAGAGTCGGAAAGTTGTATTTATGAGAAAATTTCGGGGAATATGGATGTGGATGTGTGGGCGTGCATTTACGGATTTTTATGTTCGCTCTAGATCTGTGACAAGTTTCGAAATATGAGGATAAAATCTTTTATACACAAACAGATTACCCCTGGAGTACTGTTCGTATTAAGGGGATACATACTTTTAGCGACGAAAAAATCGCTGATTTTCATGATTTTGTTTTAAAAAGAAATATTTCTTCGCCATTTTTGAGACTTAGGGTATGTTTTATTGGGCTGTTACAAGGTATTTTTTTTAACAATCTTCAAATATGGCGGAGGTATGGCACGGTCTTCTGAACGATCTTCTAACTTCTTGCGGCGGATGGTGTCAGACGGTGTGACACGTAACGTCGGTGGGGTTAATCTGAAAAAAAAACATCGAAGATTTTTCTTTTATTAACACTCATCCGCAAAATATCAACCAAGGAAAAGTGAGAAATGTTGAAAATCGATGAAACGGTACATTTTGAAACAAAAAGATTGAATTTTCTGAAAATAACTTGGCTACATTTTGCACTAAAAAAATACCTTTTTTTTAATCGTCAAAAAATGTAGAGTGATGTTTTAGACGATAAGGTTCGAAAGATCTATACTAAATTTCTTAAGAATCTGTCGCTTAGTTTTTGAGCTATATGTCATGCCAGTTTTGAAAATGCGGTTAAGAAGACCGAACCATTCCTCCGCCATGTTTAAGGATAAATGGAAAAAAAGTACCATGTAATAGTCAAAAGTAGTAATAACACATACCCTAAGTCTCAAAAATGATGAGGAGATCTTTCCGTGAAACAAATCATGAAAATCAGTTAATTTTTTCCTCGCCTAAAGGTATCTCCCCCCTTCGGTTTGGCAATAATCGATCGAACGGTGCCGATTTTATTGAAAAAAGTTATTTTCCGAAGAATTCAAAACATGCTTCGACCCTGTCGTGTTTGAAGGAAATTTGGGATTTAATTGAACAAGAAACAGTGTACAGCTGAAGATTTAATGAAATTTTGGATTTCCAATTTAAAGGATTACTTACCTCCAGTCACGCCGAAAATCGGCGTTTTTCGGTTTTTTTAAAGGGCAAATCGCAAATAATGAAAAAAATATATCCATTATACATTGATTTCTTTATACTTTGACTACATGATTTTCTATTTATTCATTGAGTAATAAATTATTCAAGTTCGTTGCGATGATGGATCCGAAATACCCAAGATTGTTACGAAGTAATATGGCAGTTATATTCTATGGAAGCAAATTGTGTAACAAAAAAAACCAACAAATTACAATATTTCAAAATCAAAACATTCCTCTCATTTACGATTTTGCACAAAAATTGCTCCACATCTATGGAGAATCTATTTTCAAAAATGACAAAAGACTGTATTAAAATATATTTTTTAAACTGTTAAATTTATGGCGTGTGCCGCCTCGAAATCGGTAGTTTAGAAAAACGCGTTAAAAGCAAATTACATAAACGATCAAACTTGCTTAAATTTTGATGGTTGGTCGGCACTGAATTTGGCTACGGTCACTTCAGGCAGTTCTGTATTGTTCATGTGGGATTTTTCAAGTAAAAAATAAAGAAGTCAGCTGCCTTTCTAGCCCCGATTTTGACGTTTTCAATAAAAGTTCCTCGATTGATGAACCAACGATCATTTCCTTCTGAAAATCGAACAGTAAAGTATTCGGTTTCTGGCAATGTGAAAAACTCACCTTATTAAAAATTATTCATAAAATAGAGTAGGAAACTAGACAAAAAACGTTCCATGGAAATTTCAAGCTCACTGCTAGCTTTCACTCGAAAGACAATAATTACTTCCCGTCTGCATTATTGCTCGTATTACCGAGTCAATAAACTCTAGGTTCACGATAATCCAGAAAAATGTATATATGGAAAAATACGACGAAGCTTACCGAACTCATCACGAGAATAAACAGAAGAAAGACAAAACGTGAGCCAGAAGCGATCAAAGGGAAGCTTAGAACGATTGATTGATTAATGATTTATTTTTTGCCTAGGTAAAAACCATTAGGCAGAAGAAAGATCAGGTCAACTAATAATACAATAAATAAAAATAACATGTATGTCAACTACCATCACGAATATGTGTTAGCATGTTAATTATGTAAATGAGATAAAAAAGAACAGTTAGAATGAGAGCCCAAACATACGCATATATCAACCGCAAAAATAAACGCAAAAAATGGAATAAAAATTCTGTTAAATCCGAAATAAAGAATAAACATAAAACTCCCTTGCATCGAAGAAGGAATGGAGAATGCTTTTTCATACCGGTATGTATGCACGTGTGTACATGTCTACGTGTATAAGGATAGGGAAAAGTTCTATGGTTGGCAAGGACGAGGCAAGCAAGTACGCAACCTTGCGCGGAATTCCTCACTTTACCCCTGACGCGGTCTTGTCACGAAGAAGAGGCGAATGGCGTTCAACAAAAAAGGAGAAACAAGCGCACCGGACAAGTAGATACGTAAAGGAATAGAGAAACATCGACAGCGGGTGTGGGGGAAGAGAGAGAAAGAGGGGGGGGGGGGGAGATGGCGTTCGACAAAATAGTAATTTGAACTTAAGCATGAAAAATAGAACAATGTCCGTCCTGCAACATTCACTGTGTGATACCTCGAGTAGAAGACATTTTAAAAAAAGAACACCGGGCAGTAGCACAAAGCGCATGAATGTCCGGGGACTCGGAAAACAATTCATGTCTTACCGTTCCCGTGAAGCGCCGATATAAACTTAAGAAAAGCCCAGACTCAGTGTGTAACGCTACAGCTGTTTCCCTACCGGTTACCATGGTGTGTTTTTGTTTTGCTTCGTCATCACGCGCACGTGACAGTCACCAACTTCATGTCGCTATGAATGCCATGTATCAATGCTCTCAATATAGATGAATCGACACACCCAGCGGCAAAAAAAAACGTCGATTAGCCATCGAATAAAGCGACAGTAAAGCGGCGAGAACGTCAAAGCCAACGCATGTGGATCAGCCGTAACAATTATCAATTGTGGGTGAGTGGAAAAATTGCATAAATTGATATAAAAAAGTTACGACTTTACTACTTCAGCTCTCAATATGGATTAATCGATAGACGCAGCAGCGAAGAAACGTTGATCAGAGAACGGCAACAAAGATGGCGAGAACGTCAAAGTCAGGAGACGTTTAATCGGGTTCGCAGGGAAGATGCTACTCGACATGAATTATACAGACCATACGAATCACCTGAGCAGTCTTAGGAAAGAAGAGTAAGAGACGTTGCTCGACATGCTTTAAGCCAGCGCTTAGCCCAAGTTTCAGACGCTCAACAAAACTACGGTCCGATGAACATCATTTGCCAGTTCTGTGGTTCGAAGAATTTAATTGCTAAGCGTCCAGCTGATGGGAAATTTACAAAATTTTGCCGCAAAGGATGTCATGCTTCCAAAGCCTTTAGACGAAAACAACGTGGAAAAGTCGTATCCAGATTTCATGTGAAGATTGTTATCCGATCAGAATTATGCCAAACGAACACATTTTCGTCACAACATCGGTTCATACAATAGTGCACTATCGTTTGCTTCCATGGGTGCAAAAGTCGTTGATTTCCTTGAAAGAGGTCCATATGTCCTCAAAGTGCATGGCCAAACCTATCACCGAACTTCACATTTGCAGCATATCGATGGTCAAAAATCACGGTTTGTTCAACTTTCAGTCTTGGATAGTACACAAGCTACGGAAATTCGTCACAATCACCCGACAAATAAGCAATGCAATCCACAGCTCCTGGACCATGTGGATCGTTACTTTAGAAACAACAACCGGCTTGCAGAAACTTTCACAATTACGCGAGAAATCGAAACACATGCCGTACAAGCAGATGTTAAAGCTGGAGAAGAGTTTTTAATTGTAAACATGGTTTTAAAACGAGACTTTCAGTCTGATCAGTGACGATACGACACACCACCATTAAACGAAATCGCGATGGTGTTCGTAAACGAGGATGGCGAGCCGCCTTTCGACCGTGACATCAGAATCTACCCATGAAATCCTGAAGATTCAAATGAACAATTTGTCAATGTAAATATCTTAAGTCATGACTCAGATCCGATGTCGTATCCAATCTTTTATATATACGGAGAGCTTGGATGGCACCCAAACCAGCGATGCGACGCTTACGATGGAGCAGAGCAGAATCGAGCTTGGAACAACGTTAGCATGCTGCAATATAAAGCAGCGCAAACAGCAATTCGTGCCGAATTCAGCCCAGTCATGAGTTCTGAAAAGCTGACATAGCAGTGGTTAGTGGATTCGTACCTTCAGGTGGAAGCTAACAACCTAAAGTATATCCGGCAACATCAACCAAATTTAACAGTGAAGTTGTATCAATAATTGGCGGATCACATCACCAACATGAGTAAAAATGCCAACGTTCGAGCAGACGTCGCTGTAATTCTCCCTCCGGCGTTTGAATGCTCACCACGAAAAATGCGTGAACGGTGTAACAACGCAATGTCCATTCTCGCAAAACGGGGTGCACTGTTTGCCACATTTACTGCAAATCCCATCTGGCCGAAAATTACCGAAAACTTGAGACTTGGAGAATAAACAGTGGATCGTCCTGATTTAGTCGCACGAGTTTTCAAGTTAAAGTTAAAATCGTTGATGGGTTACCTAACAGTTCATGGTGTGTTTGGAGAATCGGTAACTTACGGGTATACCATCGAATTTCAAAAGAGAGGCTTACCTCATGCGCACATCTTGGTGACACTCCGAGCAAAAGGAAAATTTACAACCGGAGAAAGGATTAATCAGATTGTAAGCGCAGAAGTCCCACTACAATCAGAAAATCCTCGACTTTACGCAATCGTCACTAAATGTACAATGCATGGACCATGCGGATTGAATAATCCAACTGCCCCTTGCATGAATGGCGGTGAATACACAAAAAAGTTCCCGAAATTGTTCAACACAAAGACAGTGCCAAACAAAGACGACTATCCATTGTACCGTCGCCGAGAAGGAGTCTTTGCATTTGTAAGAGGAGTACGAATGGACAATCGAAATGTTGTTCCTCATAGTCCATACTTAGCTTTCAAATACTATAATGCTCACATCAATGTAGAAGTTTGTACATCGTTATGTACCGTCAAGTACATCTACAAGGACGTCTTCAAAGGCTTCGATTGCGCAAATATTGTTGTTACCGCAGGTGGTCAACGAGAGCTTCGTCACAACGAGATTCAGAATTTCATCGATGCTCGATACATCAGTGCTCCTGAAGCAGTGTGGCGTTTGCTGGTACCTCAAATAGGAAGAACGAAACTGGAATCATGGTTTGTACTCAACAAAAATGGTGTCAATGCGCAGAATTTGCTCTATGTTGACATCCCGCTTCACTGCGTGTACGTGGGAAGAAACTGGCAGTAACGACAGCGACGTCTCAACGTGGTCTTTTAGAATCAGATGACGAATGGATACGTTGCCTTACTGAAGCTGCCACTTATCAGATGCCAAAGCAATTGCGGAAGACATTCGCTTACATCTGTTGCTTTTGTTAGCCGTCAAGTCCGCTTGAATTGTGGAACACATTCAAATACGACATATGTCTTGATCATAAACGACAAAACGATGAAGCTACGCCACAATCACAGCTCTACATGACATCAACACGGATTGGCTTGTGAACGAATTGGTTTGCCAACATCTACTGGAAACGCACGAATTAAACAGGTCTATGGTCCTATTCAAGAAGAAAGAAACGCTGTGGAACGAATCGAAAGCTTGAATCAGAAGCAGCTTGATGCATTCGGCAAAATTATCGGTGCTGTTGACGACGACACAATAGGGCAAAGATATTTCGATTCGGGGGGTCCACGTGGTTCCGGAAAGACGTACCTTTACCTTTTGTAACGACCGGAATAGCCGCAACTATGATGAAAGGTGAACGAACTGTACACAGCGGATTTAAACTTCCAGTTCCACTTCTCGATACTTCCATTTCATCGATGAAGCCTGAAGCTGAAGTTTTAAGACAGACAGACCCTTATTATCATCAATGAGACAACAATGCTTTCAATGCACGGACTCAGATGCATCAACAAACTTCTACAATAAATTTCCGCAAATAAGCGAGCATTTAGAGGAAAAGTAGTAGTTGTTAGAGGCGATTTTCGACAAACTGTACCAGTTATTGCTAGAGGAACGCACTGAGACTTTATCGTAAGTAGCATCAAATCAGATAGATTTCGGCAGCATTTCACGACACTATCACTCACAACCAACGTGCGTAGTGAAGGACGGGACAAGCACAACAATTGGCTCTTAGATGTTGAAAACGGAAACCATCCACCAATTCCTGGACTCATCGGTGACGTCATAATTGAAATCCCTCAAGCAATGGGTAATATTAGTAACCTTATTGCATCGATCCACTGAGACAATTTTCAGCAAATGTCTGTTGCGGAGTTAGCAAAACGAGTAATTTTGGCTCCAACAAATACTTATACGCTGGAAATGAAAAGAATAATTATTGCTATGATGCCAGGAGATCCGTCTATCTACTATGGTGCAGATTCTGTCGTCTCAGAAGATCCCAGCGATGAATTAAATTTGCCAGCAGAACTTTTTGATGAGCAAACGCCATCGTGTATGCCACCACATGTGTTGCTGTTGAAGGAAGACGTCATCACAATGCTGTTGCGAAACTTGCACCCAAAGAAAAGATTATGCAATGGCACACGTATGATGACAGGGCAGAGATTATTTCCGAGTGTAATCGAGGTGCAATAGTTCTTATCCCACGAATCGATTTGGCTCAATCAGAGCCATAACTTTCCATTCTTCATACCACGACGACAATATCTGGTGACCCCCGCCTATGCGATGGCGATTCACAAATCACCAGGACAAACATTCGACTATGCAGGCATCGATTGCAACTGTGCGGTTTTCTCACATGGGCAACATTACGTGACCTTATCGCGATCAGGTGAAGGTGAACATTCATCAAAATCATCAACAAGCAGAGCTGCTGAATGATGGAAGGAACTTTACAAGAAATGTGGATTTCCATGAAATATTTTGATATGTAACGAGTAAAATATATCTGATTTTTTCTCCGAATAAAATAAATTATTGTCGTAACCAGAGAATATGTATAAACTTAAGAAAAACCCAGACCGCCGCAGCTGCAGGTTGCCCGAAGAGCGTTGTGAGGAGTCGCGCAGCGTGCCCCGGACAACCTTGTAACTGTATAGTCGAGCTTCACGATATTCCGACGCAACTGTACTTCCGCAGCCATTTATCAGTAGAAAAAATTCCGGAGCGCTTTGGCGTTAAGCGAAATATATACTCGAGAGATGGATATTCCAGGGGACAAGGCGGCAAAAGTAGACTGCATCCTACATCGCATAGCGTCAGGCCAACCATTCGAGACGTTCTTATCCATATACGCGAGCAAATCTAATATAGCATGAACACATATGGGTGTGTGTGTGTGTGTGTGTATGTATGTAAAAATACACCTTTTTGCGTGCACATAGGATACATAGTCCAATAAAAGAGACGAAAACCCAGCACTTTTTAGCGTAGAATATTAATTTTTGACTAAAGGTTGCATACTGAAAGGAACCCCAATAAAATGTTGCCCCTCAACTCATCCCAACCCTAAGAAATAGGAGTTGAAAACTTTAAAACCGCCGTATCTCGATAATTAATAGCACGATGAAAAATGTTCCAAACAAAAGTTGTTTGGCATAATAAAATACGTATAAAGTTATCTGACGTCCAATTCCCTATCTTTGATAATGGCACAAAAACACGCGAGCACCACTGATCCAGGGAAGGACGCAGTGATATGTCTACTCCGCTTGCACACGCATCAACCCCAAATTTTTTAATTGTTTTTGTGCTGCTATTTTCAAAGATAGAAGGTTGGACGTCAAATAAGTTTATACGAATTTTATTATTCCAAACAACTTTTGTTTGAAACCTTTTTTGATCGGGCTATTAATTATCGAGATACGGCGATTTTTAAGTTTTCAACTCCTATTTCTGATGGTTGAGGCGAGTTGAGGGGCAACATTTTATTGGGGTTACTTTTAGTGTGCAACCATCTACCTTCAGTCAAAAATTCATATTCTACGCTAAAAAGTGATGGGTTTTTGTCTCTTTTACTGGGCTAATATGAAGTGCAGCGGGTAGGGATCAGCGAGCAACAGTATAAGCGCTACTACGTATACGGAGTATACATTGTACGGGTACTTCTCTCTCAAGAAAATAGTTTTTGCCTCCGCATAAAGGATGCCCTGCTTTGATGAAAATCATTGGCTTCTCGATATTTTAAGGGGAGAGGTACCTTTGGGCAAGGAAAAAAATGCTGGCTTTCATGACTTTTTTTTAACCGTAATATTTCTCAATTCTAAACAGCCAAATATAGTAATAAAACATACCCTGAGTCTCAAAAATTGTCAAGAAATCTTTCCTTTTAAGAGAAAATAATCAGAATCGGCAAATTTTTCCTCGCCTAAAACCTCCCCTCTTAAATACACGCACACAAAATATACACCGCAATTTTGATATGTACAGAAATGATTTTGGCAACGAAAACATAAATGAACCACTCTGTATTTATACACGATGACCTGAAATTAATGACCATCGTTTTTAAAGTTTGGAAAAATAGAAAAATGACAAGCTGTAGAATACCACGTTCGATTCTCGACCACAAAAAAACAACTCTAATAATTTGTTATTAACCCTTTATATGACCGTGCGGTAGTTCTATAACAAACCATCCAAATCCTCACAAAATCCCATATTGGCATTGGATCCTTTTTAAAATCAATGTCACATGACGGCTACAAACCATTCTATGGTTTAGCAGTGCATTTCATGCAAACTAGATGGCGTTAGTTAGATCAATTTTTTTTCCAAGATCCCGTATCGCGGGATTGCAAGATTCGAGTGTACGTAAAGTTTCCGAAAATTGAAAAAATATCAAAACGACAAACAGTGTGTGAAAAATATGGTGTGGGTTTGTGCTACAACAAGCAAAACATCGGCTTCAAAGCATTCCATACATCCGAAGGGAATGATACGACTCAATATGACATGTCTGCCACACTCCCGTTATTGCTTTATTATCAGCCCGATCATTAAATTCTTCAAAAACTAAATAATACGTGTTTGTTGTATGTATTAAAACTTACTATGAAGTCAACTACTTTTTTATTAATTTTTACGTGATTGAGATATGAAGGGTTAACAAATGGATAAAGATATCAAATAATGATCCGGTCATACGATAGAATATGTTATAAACTATGGTCCAGCCGAATTTGAAGTGAACCGTACGTAAAGATTTTTAGATACGATTTGCACGGTATTATAAAGTGGCTTCGAAAAAATTGCAGAAGAAACAACTGGGCGAACTGATCCTCCACAAAAATCGGCATAATCGTTGAATTTGAATGAATTTTTGCAATATCTTTGTTGCAAGTTAAAGTCAAGGGCCCAGGCTATAAAAGTATGCAATCGAAAATCATATGTTTTAAGTTTCAAGTCATGCAAACCCTTTGACGAATACTTCGAGAAAGCAAACAAAATCATGACTATCTCGTGGTGTATGGCAGATGTGATCGTTAACGTGAAACTGTACGACTTGTCGTGAAATGGCCTGTGTAGTATACGAGCGTATATCTGTGTATACACGCACGCACGCGCGCACACACTTACACACACACACACACATGCACTGGGACCAACTCCACCCGATGCACTTCTGGAGCCGCGTGGCCACCACCTCTCGCCACTTTTCCTGTATACCGGCTCCTAGATAATGTGTACTGTAGAGGTAATGATGCTTTGGCCCACGTCGCCATTCTTCCCCCTCAAACCACCTCTCCTCTCCCCACTCCCCTCCACCGTTCATCTCTTCATCCCGTCGTCTCCTTATTCTCACCCTCTCGGCATTAGCGATCATCTTGTGGCTCATTCACCGCATATAAAGCATTCCCCTACAAAACATGCCGTGCAGCACTCCCGAGACCAGCATAGTACGTACACCTTTATCATACGTACTTTAATACCTGTATACGCACGATGTAAGACGGCAAGCAACGACATCAACGCTTCTCGCATACAGGTTGCCTTTTCAATTGTTCGTTTTCGGCGCGGTAAATTGCCGTGACAAAAATGTCAACGTTCATTATTTTGTATAGTTTCTTTATTAGGGATCTTTCGTTATTTATCTTAGAAACATTTTTTTTTGTGTTAGTCAATGGGATTTGTGACTATATATATATTTTTTTTTATTTTCTGTTCTAGTTCCAATGTATACCTTTGCAGATTTTTACATGTTACCCTTGTCACTTTTGAACCCTTTCCCACTACTCCCTACGCGCACTTCGCTAATCTAACCTAACTTCCGGTGCATTCGTCTTAAGGGAGGACACCACTGCAGGGATGACAATACCACTGCAACGGACCGAAAAAACGTCGTTTTTCGATTTTTTTGTCTACTAGATTATTTATTTGGGTTTAGGATAAAAGGTATGTTATTACATACTTGAACCTATTTCGTGTAAATTTTTTATGACAACAAATTAATAACGTTATTGAGATATAAAAGAGCCTTGTGCCAAAAATGTGGTCCAGCGGCCGGATTGATAACTTGACAATGGGTTCGCCTCAAAAATTAAAATGAAAAAGTTTATAATCTATATAAATGTTGTTGTCGTTGTACGTAGTCGTTTTTCGAGGAAAAAAACCATTTTCCCAAAATCGCGGGTGTTCAAAAAAAGTGTAATTTTGGCGAATTTTTCACTTATCTTCGGCGGGTAAAAAAATAGTGAATGTAAACAAAACGGCTACGGACGACGATAGCTACTGCAATTACGGAAATTTTAGTTTTCAAAATAAAAAATTGAATTTATTAATTTCTTCTTCCTTTATTTTTATTTATATCTAAAAGTTTTTTTTGCAGCTTACGATTATAAATTAAAAATAAACATTTTCAAAAATCTTGCAGTGACTTTCGTAGCCGAGATGTGCCAAAAAATATGACAATACGAAAATCATTGATTTTTGTTGCATTCCAACGATGCAAATTTCAATACCGCGACTTTATGATATATCTGTGAAGGATGACAAGATATTTGTTTTTCTTACACAGTAAAGTCTATTGGCTCACTTCATATTAATGTTTAAAAAATATTGTACAAGTATCAACGTAAACGAACTGACAGAATTTTCTATTACATGTACGAATAAATACAATAACAAAATTCTTACAGCCACATTAATATGTACAAATGGCGATATATATTGAAGTTTGCATCGTAGAAATGCAATGAAAATTCTTTACTCGTTTTTCATTTTCTTCCCTTTCATCATTATCCAAAATCTGTTGTGGCATATTTAGGGTGTAGATCTCTAATAAGGACCCTGCAAAATGCCTGCATATTTACGGTAGGGGAATTTTTCCCAAACCATTGGGGACACGACATTTTAGTTGCTGTATGAATGGAGTTTCAATATCACAACAAATTATGTTGGTCAATTTTATTGGAATGTATAAAATATATTTCCCAATTTTCGAGTATTCTGATAATTTATTAACTCATAAATAAGCGTATGTTATCACAATCATTTAAATAGTAAATTATATCATATTTGATAACGATACCTTGTCAGGAATAATTCATGTTGCCTGGGAAAAATTGGCTAAACCGTTAAATATCGCTAATCACTCGGGTTGCACGTACAATTTTCCAATTGGTTTTATTTCAATATGTTTTTTTATCTGTACATCGAGATGAAAAAAATTGGATAAGGAATAGACGTAACGGCTGTGTGTAACCTCATTTTGCATGGATACTCGTTGTCCTTCGTGAATTACATCCGCATCCGAGGAACTTTTTTATTTCTGTATATTCCGTTAAACATATTGAGAGCGCACCGAGCAAAACACCCCGTTAGGTCATCGCTCTCGTATCTTCGCCCAGTGTCGAGAGGAGTACCCTTCTTCATCTCTAATCGTTCTCCATCTCTTTAACACCTTTCTCTCTTGGGACCTTGCTCGTGATCCATTTAACTTTCGTATACGTTTCGTAGATGTGTATATATATATATATATATATATATATATATATATATATATATATATATATATATATATATATATATATATATATATATATATATATATATATATATATATATATATATGTGTGTGCGTGTATAAGTACGCGCGCGCGTGTGTGTGTGCGTGTGTGTATGTGAGTGAGTGAGTAAAGGTACACGGTTATGTGGGTACATATTTAATATACATACATGCGTGGGCATCGATACATATCTCCAAGAGATTAGAGAGCATAAAATGGGTGGAGCCTCGTTCCTGTTCGATCTGAGTATTTCTCGTGGTGAATATTGTCCCTGAAGTGTACAACTCCTCGTGCGTTTATAACGGACCTCGTCTATCTTGAATAATCCTTTTGGCTGTTTTACGAGAATTAACGACCATTCATCATGTACTCAGCGAGCGGTGAACATTTTTTTCAATCTGCTATCAGATGTCTGCTAGGAGGCTTAAAAAAAGAACTTGCATACCATTTTATGCATTTCACCTCAAATTGTCATAGCACATTTCGCAAGCGTATCGTGGATAATGGTGAGAGCAAAATCATTTTGTGTTTTTTCTTTGGATAAAATGTCAAATGTACTCAAAAACAGGTATTCAGCAATCCTTGTGCACGATATTAATACTCTATTGAAACGATTATTCGTATTACGTGGAATAATCTGTGCGTCGACGCCATTCATTTTTGAGAATATTTTTTAAAAAATTAATCTTTCAAACTATCGTATGAGTTCTTACCCAAATTTTCACATCACATTTTTTAGACAATTGTGGATAAAGGTGAAAAAAAAAAAATTCTTTTTTTATCGTCAAAAGTTGAATGTATTAAAAAAAAGTATTTGCCAATACCTTAGGCATGATGTTAATAATCCATTCAAAGAATCTTTCATATCACGTGGAACAAATTCTACTTCGTTTCGATCGATTTTCCAGGCTAACGATTATGGATCTGATGTTCCAAAGATACAAGTAAAAAAAATATGCTTTTATAAAACTCCGCATCACGTCATTTTCAGAAAAATATATACGAATAAGTATATACCTATTTACGTACAAAGTGCGTTGTATGCAGGGATGATTCGAATATACACGACTCCAAAAAATTACAGGAACAGTAAATGTCTTAAATATAATTTTAAAAAATTTGAAGCGCTCTATCTATGTGAAAAATAGTAGTATCGAAATTTAAAAAAAAATCATTTTGAAGCTTTGAGTTTCTAGTTTCGAGATCTTTTGGCAAATATTTTTTGTGAGATACGGTTGTCGCGAATCATAAAAAAAGCGGGAAAAAAAAGATCCAATTTTTTTTGTTTTTTTTTTGTGTCCACGGCTTCGGGAATTTTTTTCAGTTAAATCAATGTATAGATCAGTTAGTTTATTTATTCAGCTTCAATTTGATTTTTTCGGTCCCTCTACGTCAATGTTTGGCTGAGATATCCGGCTTTGAATGAAAAAAGATCCTTTTCTCTTCGATCATCGATATATCAGCACTTTTTATGGTTTTTCAGTAAATCTCACACTACTTTACAAATATTGATGGAAAGACTAATGTTGCCAGGTTTTTTTTTTCAGCTTAATGTACCTCCAATAGCTCTGTAAATTTTTAAATTGATCCATCGAAGCCTTTTTCCGGACCGATTGCTCAAAATTTTACAAAAAAATTAAAGAAACTATTGTTATTGTTCCTTATTATATCGTTCTTAAACATCGTGTAATCATCTTCAAAATGAAAAGACCAATTTTCTTCAACTTTTCTCACAACTTCGCACTAATTGTTTGTTAAATTTAGGAAAAAAAATCGTAAACATACAAAATAAAATTTATTTGTATTTTGTTAAACATTTTAGGAAACAATCCTGACTCATTTTTAACACGATTCGCCTTTGCGCACCATTATTTCACTCATTTTTAATTACATTGATGAAAAGTTGATACTCCAAAGCTGTATTCACTAGTCGATGTGAGAACTTGTATGCAATTAATTCTCGATATTTTTTGCGAAGGTTATTAAGGTTACAAAAAACAGTTTTTTTCAAAACTGATTTTTTTTAAAGAAAACGACGATTAACAGTTTTTTCAATACAAATCGTTTTGTTTGTAAATGTTTTCTAAGTTGTGGTAAAAAAAATTAATCAAATGTTTTTGTAACCGTAAACTTTTTTCCATTTTTCAATCATGTCTAGTGTTAAAAAATCTGTTTTTTGTAACCCTAATAACCTTCGCAGAAAATATCGAAAATTAATCACATAAATGTTCTCAAATCGGCTAGTGAATAGGGCTTAGGGATATTCAACTTTCGATGAATACAATAAAAGATGAGTGAAATTATGGTGCGCAAAGGCTGAATTGCGTCTAAAATGAATCGGTATTGTCTCCTGAAATGCTTTACGACCAAAAAAATGGATTTTTTTTTCATTTTTCGAATTTCTTTTTTCTTAAATTTAACAAGCAACTAGTGCAAAGTTGTGAGGAAAGTCGAAGAAAATTGGTCTTTCATTTTGATGATGATTACACTATGTTTTGGAACAATACACTTATTCCTTTAATTGTTTTGTAAAACTTTGATCAATCGGTCCGGAAAAACGGTTCGATGGATCAATTTGAAATTGACAGGGCTATTAGGGGTACATTAAACTGAAAAATACCTGTCAACATTAGTCTTTCCATCAATATTTGTAAAGTAGTGGTGGATTTCCTGAAAAACCATAAAAATAATTTTTTAGTACTTTTTTCAAATCAATATTAACCCCTTGCGCGGCAAGAAAAAATTTACGCCGAGTGCCCCAAACACGGAAAAAAAAGTTTTTGGATTTTCACGAAATTTGGTATTTCGGGATTTTCTAGGTCGCTGATTACGAATCTTCTCTCAAAATGCATAAATTCAAAATGGCGGACAAAGTGCAAAAATTGATTTGAATCGGATGAAACTTGGTACTCGGAGGTTTTCGCAGTCGCTGATTACGAATCTGCCCTCAAAATGCAGAAATTCAAAATGGCGGATCCAATATGGCGGACCAAAATGCAAAAATTAGTTCGAATCGAATGAGATTCGGTACTCGGGGGTTGTCGTGGTCGCTGATTACAAATCTGCCGTCAGAATTAATCAATCTCAATTTTTCGATAAAACATGGAGGACTTAAATGCAAAATTGATAAAAACGAGTTGGTTCGGAAGAGATAATGGTTCGGAAGTTTGTAGAAATAAATGGCACAACATTAAATCTCCGAAAAATCATAACAATAAATCAAAGATTAAAAAAAAACGTCCCACACGTTTGCACCTCATGCATAGATAGGTCTCATACTCGTATACAGAACGACGCTGTAATCGTGGCAACAGCGCGATTTTCCTGCAGTTATAGCATTGAGCTATACGTCTTGCGTTGCTACGATCCGTCTTTCGCGAAATATTTTATATAAATAAAAAAAGCGTGAAAATGTCCACCCAAATGCGATACAAAGGAAAGGTTACAAGAAAAAAGGCGATTGCTAAAAGACTGAAAGCTGTGGCAGCCACGTGTCAAGCAAATGGGGCTAAACGCGATGAGAATAACCATAACCTCAACGATCAGCAACAAAAATTCGCTGTCGAAGGACGTCGGATCGTGGATTTACAACATCTTGCCGACAGTTTAAATTGTATTCGCTGTAACAAAGACAAATACATGCATAAAATGAACAAATTAAATTTGTTTGCTGAATAAATTTATTTCACATCCGTCCCAGATTTACTAAAACTCGGGGAAAAAACACGCTTCGAGTTCCCGGACCACGCGCCGATCAACTGGTTGCAACGTACACTGTTGCCATTCCGTTACAGATGGTTGGGCCCGAGTTCCGTGTGGAATAAAATTACCACTTTTCATATGTCGATATCTCCGAAACTAAACGGTCGAAATTCGTCATTTTTTTTAAATCAATCGCACAATGGTACTGCGTACACGTGTGTTTTTATTTTAAAATCCTAAGATCCATTTAGAACATATATCGAGAAATGCGAGCAAACTCCTATCGGTGTACGTGTAAGGTATAGGGATCGCATACAAAAATACCCATATTCAATTGCGATTATCACATGACCTAAACGGTCAATCGAATTGAATTTTTGGGCATCAGTCCATGAAGGTCATATCTACACCATACTTAGATTTCAGCCAATTCCTAAGATTTGACCAAAACTACAGAACTAGCTTAATTGACTGATACATTGATTCAACTGACAAAAAATCCCGACCACGTAGACCCTTGAAAAAAAAACAACCAAAAATTGGCAAATTGTTTTCTCCCGCTATTTCTTATGATTGCGCTATAATCGTAGCTCACCAAAATTTTTTGCCGAAAGAACTCGAAACTAGAAACTTGAAGCTTCGAAATCCTTTTTTTTTTAATCTCGATATGACCATTTCTCACATAGATACAGCGCTTCAAAAAACACACAAAATTTTGTTGCCGAAAGAACTCGAAACTAGAAACTTGAAGCTTCGAAATGCTTTCTATTAAATCTCGATATGACCATTTCTTACATAGATGCAGCGCTTCGAAAAACATTTTATAAATTAAAGAAATGTTCTGTTCCTTAAATTTTTTGGAGTAGTGTAGTTATCGGTGAAACACAATGGCAGAGCTTTTATCGAGACAAAGTGTATTCTTCGATAGGCGTATGCGCATGTTAGAACACAATAGTCTTTGATATGCATTTTATGTACATATAGCTCGAGTGATTATCTCTGTATGACTACAATAATGCGATCCGGTTGATAGTTTTTGATGCATCGTATCGATGGAAAATAAAACTTGTGAGAGCTCCGACCTGAATCATGACGGGCAAAATGTTCGCAGTTGTCCACACTAATGTCACTTTTAATATCAATATTTTCATGATGAGTATTATTGCTGTTAGTTTTGCTGCTGACATTATTATTACTATTATTATTATTACTATTATTATATATATACCAAGAGACGCGGCAGCGTTGTGACACCAAGTAATTAAACTTATTAATTAATAATTAAAAATCGACGCTACTGATCGATGCCACCGATCTCGACGCCACTGACCGACTGACGAACACGCCGCGACTCTTTATACAGTAAGATGGGCTTTTAGCAGACGACTTTGAACTTTCAATCGACATTACGGGAAAACGCGGCGATAAATCGAAAATCTAATGACGCCACATCCGGGCGAACACAGCGCCTCCGAGTAGCATCGCCTGCTACTAGCTTTTTCGTTTTTATGTGTACCGTGATCTGACAGCTTAACCCTTAAGTAGCTGTGCAAAAAATATAAATTTTATTTTATCTTAAGAAAAGTTAGGAGTGCAGAGAAAAAAAAAGAAATGGCCCTTTTAGGGCCATGTTAATTTGACGAAGGTTGTAACCTCGAGAAAAAACAAACGGCTCTTTTCCGAGCCAAAAATAAATTTGACGAAGGTTCTTTACATCGGGGATTCAGACCTCAGAAAATTCTCTGACATTATGGACACGGTAATAATAGATTTAGGTTATAACGGAGACAATGAATGTCGAACTCGTAAAATCTCCTAGCATCGGATACAGGTAAGAACAAATTATCACATACCTTCTGCGTCCAAACATTGTGCATTCATCATAGAACAACGTGAACAAGCTTGTTATCAGTTTTTTCTATAAATACTCATAACTGCTTAAAAGAATTATGTATAGTGTCGTGAAGATTAATGAATTGCCTTACGTCAGTGCTTTTAACTTGCGTGTACGATGACTGCGAAAGATGGACTTAGCAGTGTGCTCTCTGCGCTTTGCAAGAGATCAAAGCTGTTTGGGATAATTTTGTGTCGCAAACCCATTTCTACCCTATGTCAACCGAAAAAACTTTGTTCGGATATAACAATTGGGAAAACGTCACCTCTCGCTGCACTCACAATAGTATCCATGCGAAGAACTACAAGTGATGAAAACAATGTTTTGTTAGACTTTCTGCACAGTAGACTTTCTGCACAGTAAATACTTTCATGTAAAAAAAACTCTGACTAATAGTTCTCAACTTTCTTTAGAGGGATTCAGTGAATCATCTGATTTCTCTCGCCGCTGAACAAGATGAGAATTTTCACAAGCTGTCGAAAATTGAATAACTTGCCCGACTGCTTGTCAAACTTGTGATTTTGTTCAGCGGAGAGAGATATGTTACGATGATTCACTGAATCCTTCTAAAGAAAGTTTGAAATATTACTCAGAGGTTTTCACGTGGACAGTACTGTGGAGAAAGTCTAACGAATCATTGCTTTCAACCCTTCACACGGGCACTATTGCAAGTACAATGAATGGTGAGATTTTCCCAATTTTTATATGCGAACACAGTTTCTTTGGAGTACGTGGTAGAGTAATTTGTGTGCGGCTCGGGAGTATCTGCAAAAAGCTTGTGTCTCTTGAAAAGAGCAAAAAGACTGCAAATTGCAGCTTTCGCATTCACCGTACAAATAGTTATAAGCGCTGACTCAAGTTAAGGGGCTATACCAGTGTGAACGCTGAAAATTTGGGTGATTTTCGGGAATTTTTTGGAAGAAAAGAACTCAATTAAATGTTTCGCAAAATATATTTGGCTATATTTGACCTATATTACATAATTTTTTCATAGAAAAATATTAGGATCCAAGCGACTTATGCGCTGCCTTCGGAGGCGCCAAAAAAAAGTTTCTCCACTGCTGACGTCATTCCAGCCGATTGAGTAGCCTGATTAAGATTGAGAGTGAAACCGAAAAAGGAAAAAATGTCGTTAAACTGAAAGATATTTCTCGGACAATGACGTAGGATTTTCGAAAAATATCAAAATCTAACAAAATGGCGTAGTTATGGAAAAAAGTCCGTTTTCTTGCCCAGAAAATTGTCGTTTTTTTTCAATGCCAAATCGTCAATTTTCATCCAATCAGAAATATCCTACGTCATTGTAGACTAAATATTTTCAAGAGTACTCCGTTCAAATTTCAAGTCAATCGGATAATTGCTCTTTGAGTTACAATGTCAGCAAATTTGAAAAATCTCATTTCGCGAAAAACGCGTTTAAAGATTTAGCTATCGATTTTTGCAAGATAAAATGATATTGATATAAATTATATAAATGATAATGATATTCTTGAAAGTATAAGCTGTCGAAAAAAAGCAACAAAAAATCGATTTTTTCGAAACTGTCACACTAGTATAGCACCTTAATCGGTTTGTCTTGACAACAGGAAATGTAATTTTCCAAAACAATGAATATTCATAGAACAACTGATGCCGAGCTTGTTCACATAGTTCTGTTATGCATCCGCAATGTTTGGCCCGAGAAGGTGGAGAATTATTGAGTGGTTTAAATGCTTTGAACAAAAATTGGATTATGCGACTGTCAGAGTGAGAGACCTGAACTTGACTACGAAAATATTTCAAGTACGGTCGAGGTGCATGTATTTATATTTTCCATTTCTCTATTCGTATTATTAAGGAACGTCTTCTTTTTGTAAATTGAGGTCGGGAATTTCTAACAAAGTGTGTAAAAACGTTTGAAGCATTTTCACAGCCTGCACCGACCAAAAACAGTTTGAGCATTTAAGGACAACTCATTTTCGTTCCAAAAAAAGTTTGAGCGGTTAAGAAGAATTCATTTTCGTCCCCAAAAAAGTTTGGGCATTCAAGAATTCATGTTCGTTCCATTCCAACGATGTAAACTTCAGCGTCATGGAGTTGAGATCACAAACATTGAGAGAACAAAAACATTTTGAAAAATTTTCAGTGATTTTCAAATTGCTCTATCTCCGCGAAAAATCATAGTAGGAGAAAATAAAAAAAAGCATTTCAAAGGTTAGAATCTCTAGATTTCAAGCTTTCACTTAAAATAATTGTTTGCTCTTTTGTTATTAATATATCAAAAGAAGCATCGCAACGGAAAATATCCGATTTTTGTTTCGAAAACGTGTACAGACAAGGAAAAATTTGTATGATTAACGACGCAATCAGACGTATTATCCTTGGTTCACCCTTTCTATTTTGAACTTTGAAACAAGTATATATCAATTACATGATCAAAGTCAAATGGCGCTTTTGACTTGAATAATCAATAACTCATGGACCAATAATCGTACACGAATTTAAAGGGCAGTTTTGGAAAGCTGAAAGTACATTCTTCAAGGTAAGAAAAAAACCATTTTAATCAATTTGTTTTCTGTGAGTTATGCAGTTAAAAAATGTCAAAAAAGCCGTTTATTTTTTAAATTACAAAAGTTGCGACATCTTTGCGGATAGCTATCGCGAATATTATGCTCGGGCATTTTTTCTAAGTTGATAGTGTCCACAAAAAGTATGCTAAGCGTAAAGTTGTCCCGATTTTTTCCCTGTAGCCCGAATGTTGAAAGTTGCGAATTTGGTAAAAAAAAGGAAAGAAAACCATTATTGTTTTAGGGCACTATTATTTCGCTTACCCCGTAAAAAAAATAATTTTTCGACATAGTCGTTGCATAGCATTTCCAGTGTACTTGTGTGTTACCTACTTTGTACTTTTATCGAATGGTGATACCAATTTTTTTCTTATAATAGTAATATGACTTTTAAAAATTAAATATTTTCAAAAATATTATTCCTAAGCTTTAACAATTTAGTGTGCAACATGACTAGTAAACTTGCTTGGCTATTTCATAAAAGTGATTTCACTTTTTTTGTTAATTTGCATTAAAGAAGTATAATATTGGGTGTACAACTTAATTCGGTCCGTTTTTTTTGCTTAAAATACGCACGTATTTGAATGATAAAATGAATTAACACATTAATCAAAATATTGCCCATCGCTAGCCACTACTTTTCCCCATCTTTCTGTTAATTTATGAATTCCGTCGCGGAAGAAGCGTTCGTCTTTTGAAGCCAAGAATGAATCGAGCCAATTTTTGATACCCTGTTGTGTCGTGAAGCGTATTCCAGTCAAAGCGTTCTGCATCGATCGAAACAAATGGTAGTCGGAAGGGGCAAGGTCTGGACTATAAGGCGGGTGAGCCAGAATTTCCCACCCGCTATTTTCCAAATAGTTTTTAACCACAATAGCAACGTGAGGCCGAGCGATGTCATGTTGAAAGATTATGGACTCGGGTCTGGTCGCATATTGTAGACGTTTTTCGGCTATAGCTCGCTTTAAACGGATCAATTGTTGCCTGTAAAAGTCTCCCGTGATGGTCCCACAAGCATTCGGTGGGCTTCAGCTGCACTTTTCTTCCAATTGAAACAGAAAATCAACACTTCCCGCAAATGGTGCTTATTTGGGACGAAATTCGACATTTTCACCGCAGTAAAAATTTGACTTGATGCGCAAAACTCAGAGGCCTGTAAACGATATTTGGTTAAGAGATGTTGATACTTCACGATACAGCAAAAATTAGCTGTTGCCGTCAACCATTTATAGCACCTAGAGCCATCTTTTGAAAACGGACCGAACTAAGTTGTATACCTAATAAAACCATTTTTTAACTGAAATGAATACTATAGTTTGCGATAATTGCGATAAATCAGAATTTTTTATATAACAAAACAAGCGATAACGAGATTTTGAGGGATTTTTATTACTTGGCGATCTTTTAAACTTAAAGAAAAAGTTTTCAAAAGAGTATATGATAGAAGAAAATGCAGAAGCATGCGTACCCAACATGTATATGATGGATCGGTCGGGTTATCGAACGCATTCTCTAATCGCTTTGAACTATCGAAACCTCGTCGAACTATACAAGATAAAAATAAAATGAAAAGTATTCGCGATGACCAAGCCTTTTATAAATTATCTGGATAATAATTATTAATATGAAGGACGGCGGAGTATACTTCTTCAGTGATCGTGGATCGTCACAGGAAGTGAGGCTGGTTGCCCATCAATTTATTAATGACATAAGTGCATCTTATATATATATATATATATATATATATATATATATATATATATATATATATATATATATATATATATATATATATATATATATAAACGTGCGATAATTATCGGTTGGAAAACTCCACATACGATTACGATCTAGAGCGCATACCTGAAGATCGTTCGTATGTACCACGTTAGTAAATTCATATCCTATGTACAACATTTAACTGACGTTCCAGGAGAAAAGAAAATAAAGATAAAAAAAATCAATGATAGTCTTGATATTGGTATGGATTACTAGTCTATCTACGAGTAGACGAGTCGCAGCGACTATTCCAGAAAAGAAAATTCGGACATCGGCGACCACCCGAGGGTAACATTGAATACAACTTTAAGGTGAAATTCAATACAGGTTTTCGGAATACATAAAAATAATGACTCCACTATGGATTGGAAATAAAAAAATTACACATATAAAAAGTTGGGCCATAAAGTTGATTTTCATTAAAAATGACTGCACGTACGAACACTCACTACTCGTCGGCTATATAAATTCCGGTTCTTGAATGAGCACCAGTGGTCGAAGTTTATGTTATTTGCAAGAGGATTCTTTCGTGTTGTGAATCTTTTTTTAATAGTTCATTATATATGCGCGTCTGGTGAAAATTCATTTTTCATCTGAATATTCGATGTACTTCAAAGGAAACAGCAGACGACCTCAAATCCTCCTTCTTCTGCCCAAAGACTCGTTAATATTGCACTGGATTCCCGCCTCGACGATTACACTGATGCTGAAAGATGCACAAGCAAGATCGGGAGAGACAGAGGGAGAGAGAGAACGCAACATTCATCAAAGAGTACCATGTTAGAACGAATATTCGTATATATAAATATATATTTACGCCATTACACGTACGAACGAATGTGTAACGAACATCCGCTTTCCACGCTGCTGCTTTCGTTCCTCCACATTTCATGATTATTTCCCCCGATGTTTTTTGCAACTCTCCGTATTCAGTCAGAAGGGTGAATGAGACGCCCCTTCTCCTCCCGCTCCGACGCTTCGAACTCGTGACATTCGAATAAAATCGGTTGTTAAAAATCGTACGGACTCTACTATTCCTACTCAATAGATAAACTCTTATACATCGTTTTATCTTCATCTCAATCATTCTAAAGGAAATTTATATTTCATATGTAGACACTTGTGTGCACGGAGTGTTCCAGACTGAAAGTTCTGAAGATAATATTCCAAAGAATTTTGGCGCGTACATGGCACCCAGTTTAGGATGCTCTTATTTCGTGAAAGCATTGCCATCACTGTAAAAAAAATCTGTATTAAAATTAATATAAAAGTGTAGGAAGTCTTTTTACAGATACCGTTTATGAATTTTAATATTGTCATTTGAAAATCAATGCGCTGCTTTTCGAATGTCTAATAATCGTTCAGTAATATCCCAACACTTAAGTACTGGAAAAATCATATACGTATCGCAAGGAGCGTATTAAAATTAATACGCACAGATTGCATTTTTAAATTTAAAAAAAGTAAAATTGGCATAGAAAAGTGTATTAATTTTACGGTGTTAGGTTAGTGTAATTGTTGTTATTTACTTTCTGCGTCTTTAATAAACTCTGTATGAATTTTAATATACAAATTCCGGAATTCTTTTACTGATTCTGTCTGTGAAAACTAATAATCGTTATTTTTAAATTAATACACTACGTTTTGAATGGCTAAGTAATGTGTAGTAATACTATAATACCAAAGTCCTGGAAAAATCATATACCTATTCAAAAGTATCAGTTGTGGATATATAAAAATTAATGCGAATCAAAATTTGGGTTAAATTACACTTGCTGCTTGTTCGGTTAATTCACCACTTATTTGTTTTTTCCTTAGCTTTTCGCGTTTGTTCCTATCCTTCCCCTCATTGTGACCGTTACTTTTCTCTACTTTCTCCCTGTTCCCCTGCGGCCCAGCTGACCCGCCCCTCCCCGCCCCTCTGTATTATATTCATCATGACTACAATTCGTATTTCTAACATAGTTTTATTTCGCCGTGAAATGCCGAAGAAAAACATTTCACGACGAAATGTACGCGACTAGGATTCGAACCCGGGATCTTCCGTCCGCTGGTTCGTGGCGAGCACGCTAACTACTAGACCATCGCACCGGCTGTTCATCATTTACTTTAGATTTGGTGTTACTCGATACGTTTTTTTATGATTTGATTTAACATGCTGACCAAAGCACGAATTCGAAATTTTCTGCACTGAATTATATATTAAATCAGACTATCCGAATAAACACATGCTAACAAGGAGAAGGCAGAGCCTGGATGTCGCGAATCGGTTTCTCCTTTCGCGTGGTGAAAGTTGAAGACCTCTGAATTAACGTCGTTTTTTATTTTTGTTCCAATGGGCCTTAGTTGCTGAGATATCGCGATTTGAAAATTTGGGAGTTTCCGATGGAGCCAAGCAGGTTTCGGCTGGCGCGTAGAGTACGATGAGCGTTAATGCTTGAGACAAGAGCGGCCGTAGCTAATACGGTAAGACGACGGACTGGCACTTGAAAAGTCACGGTTCGCGTCCCCGTGCTTTGTTTTTTAATTCAATTTTTATTTTATTTTTTAATCTCTCATGACTGCATGGGCAGGTAAATAAGAAAATTCGAAAATATGTATTACTAGTTTTATTTATCTATTATATTAAAATAATTAATGTGGTTGCGGTTGTATTGCGTTAATCTTATGTTCGTGGTGACGTAAGCCTTTGGGCTTCCCTTGCTTTTACGATGGTTTCCTCCCTCCAATTTGTCAGCATACCGGTCTGATAGAAGAAGAATCAGAATAATTACCTGCCGCGAAATTTGCAAGTGTGAATTAGATTAATTATTTATTTTTTATACCATATTATTTTGCTTTGTAATTGTGACTTTATTATTGGATTAATTATTTAAATATAATAAAACTAGTAATACATATTTTCGAAATTTCTTATTTATACCTGCACATGCAAAGTCTTATAAGAGATTTGAAAGAAAAAAAAATTGAATTAAAAAAAAGAATGGGGACGCGAACCGTGAACTTTCAGAGTATCAACGCTCAACGTACTCCACGCGCGAGCTGAAACCGGCTTGGCTCCGTCCGAAATTCCCAAATTTTCAAATCGCGATATCTCAGCAACTAAGGCCTATTGGAACAAAAATAAAAAACGCCGTTAATTTGGAGGTCTTCAACCTTCACCCCGCGAAAGGAGAACCCGATTCGCGACACCCAAGCTCAGCAGTCTCGTTGTAAATCAGAAAATGTACGTGCCTTCGTATTGTAAATGTCCTATTCATTTCTCAATATTCTCGTCTATCAGAATATTCAGTGCACAAAAAATTGTACACTCCTGAACCAAGTATTGTAAAAATTAAGAGTCAGTTTGTAATTTTCTTACTTCGTCTACATTGTATATATTCAAAACGCTTGTTGTATTTTTCAACTAAGAATATTTATTTTTCTATTAGACGCCTTGAAAAAGTGTAGATAGTGTATTAATATTCAATTCGTACGTATTACGAAATGTAAAACCGTATGAAATGTAGGTCCGGTATTGAATTTTACAACACCGAAGCCTAAATATTCATTCATATACGAAGTTTTGAAATTTCATTTGCCATAGTATTTTAAATTTCATATTTCTTTAAACAGCGTTTTGTGATATTCAATGTACAAGGTATTGTACTTTTCAACAGAATGAAGTTAAAAATAATAGTCATATTGCGATTTTTAAACTTTTTGTATAAATAATGAAATCATATACGTTTGTTGCACTAATCAAACAAATATTTTTATTATTGTGATGAGCGTTGAAAAACTCATATGCAGCATACTAATATTCAATGTCCCATATATTAAAATGTATACGCATTTATGAAAATTCATTTCCATTACTGAAGTTTCCATTACTGAAGTGCGAATTTGTGTTTCATATTCCGAGTTTAGAAATTTTCAATTATAAAAGTATAGTAAATTTAATGACTTTTTTTACAGTGTACGCAATCACATTTCTACGCGCGCACACATACATACACATGTACTCACGCCCACACCTATGCACATGAACAATTACATAAAAACAGATACAGATATACCCTGACGCATTTAACATACACGTATATCCACTGATACGGATATTTTATGGCGCTGAAATGGTTATGATGAGGCGCCGTTGAGGCATTTTCAGGGCGCTAAAATGGTTTTGATGAGGCGCCATTGAGGCAACTTATAAGGCCCAGGTCTTTGCGCCTTTAATGGCCCTTGTTGACAAAGTGTGACCGGCCGCTAACGGCCCTCATGTGGCTTCCAGATTAGGGCCCGAATAAAGTTAGGGGAATATTATTGGGGCCCGATCACAGCCCCGACTCAATTTCCGCACGGGGGGATCAGACTCCTCACAAAAATCATCGTGACTCGGTCAATGTTTGCAATTATACAGAACCTTTGTTGTAAATCAAAGTTAAGACCTTAAGCGATTTAATTATGCAATAAAAAAGTATTTTCAATCTCTTAAGCTTATGCAGACGCCTTTAAAAAATCGTAATTTCTCTGATTCTACTTGACGAATTCGAATGGAACAAATTGCGAGGCAATTCTTAGAGCAGAGGTTTGAGAAAAAAGCCACCCTGAGTCGAAATTTTCAGTCTATTTTGACCCTGCAGGTCCTCACAGTGATAGGAGATAAAGGTGGTAAAAGAGCTTCGTATTTAATGTGAAATGAACTCCTACATTACGTCTTAAACAGGAACAAATTTTCCTTTTCTCCACTTTTAGGTGCTAAGTAAGATGTCGATATACCGGTCGTGAATGCCACTCGGATACACGCTATTACGCGTACAGGTATACACTAATGACATACACCGCATCGCAGCCGGTCTATTGAATGCATACAATATTGCATAAATCCAAAATAAAGTTAAATACTCAACCGAGAGGTCTGCCTCAACGATTTTTTATTATAGTTCTTCATTCCCCTACCTCCTGAAATGATTTATTTCGAAGGAAAGGGAGGACTATTTCTATCGAAACTATTGTACCGATTTTCATTTATATGCATTTCAATGCGTCGATATATGTATGTTGCGTTGCTTATTAAAAAAATAACTAGAATGAAAAACCTTCTTGATTTATATTTCATTCTTATAAACTTGAACAATGATAAAATGTGAATAATTGAATCGATGTTCCATAGAAACGTTAAATACATTAGTTTCATTGATTAATGATTTGACGAGTAAATTAATTATTATTCTCGTAATCATATATTTCGTCAAAACAGACACGTGCTCGGTAGTTTCAAAGGTAATGAAAATAAGAGATAGAACTCCTTGAACTGGGTTAGGTAGGAGTATACGGTTTTGTGCAGGAGATAGGCCTTACAAGCAAAAAAGGAGGCGCAGAAAAGTTGATTTGGGTGAAATATTGAGGCTCATAGTAGGACTTCTAGCATTGAGTAGCCTTAAGAAGGGTTAAAATCGAGTCAAACGCCTTCAAAGTAGTCTGAAATGGAGTGAAAAGCCTTTAAAATAAGCTGCAAATTTCGACTCAAGACAGCCACCTGGCAGCTGCGCTCAAACAGACAAAATTTCAAAAAATAATGAATATCGTCTTGCCATCGTATTTGAAATTTTTCAAGTTAATTCCAGCCGAAAAAACGAATGCGCAGACAGGCACTACAATTTTATAATATTAAAAAAATATTATTCCCAATTTTCCGTCGAATTACACGATAAAAATAAAAAATTGATATTTAATTGACACTTCGTGCTGGAACGGTCCACAGGTTGGTAACGAAAATTTAGGTTCCGAAAGTTTCAACTGGGAATATGTAGTGCCAATCCATCCTTCCATGCGTCTACATCGATATGTCTTTTTTTAGCGTGTTCATGTGTGTGTATCTGCGTATGCGTTTACACATGTTATTCGTATATATATGCGTGTTGGTGTATATATATATATATATATATATATATACACGCACATATGAGTTTTCGTTAGTCACTGAGCCCGAAACGCTTCCTCTGGACATATGACTGTCTCTCCCTCTCCCCCCCTCCAGCTCGTTCTGCCACCCCCTGCTTCATATTTTTCGCAATTCGCAGTTACGGGAAAAAAAAGAATAAAAAAAGTGGTGCCTATTACGAATTTTGATTGGAAACGCGAGTACATATCGTTCGCCAGGTTGGATGAGGGTGCATGTATGGAGGTACGAAAGCTTACTCCATACATCAACTATATAGACGGCAATGACTCGAGCAGCACTCGTGCGCTCTAAGGCCCGCTCTCACTACAATTTTTATTTTCGTTCTCTTTCGGGCATCCATGTAACTCGCTTTTGCGGGGCTATCGCGCGAAACCGGCGTGGCGCACTTGTCCTCCACTTCAAATTCATTTTGCGTATATAACCGGCAACCGACGGCAAGAAAATAAAAAGTAAAGAGGCAAAACATTTGCGGGGTGCGGTTGCCGCTGCTGCTGCTACTGCTGCTGCTTGGTTTTTCGTCGTCAGTGACCAGAGGCCTGTGCGAGCTGTGAACTCGCCCGAATCATGAGAGAGCCTGCGAAGCTATGCGCACAGCGGCGGAAAAAAGAGACGGTGAGTTGAAACTAGAGGGCCGAAGAGGGAGAGAGAGAGAAAGAGAGAGAGAGAGAGAGAGAGAAAGTGGCAATAGGGGAGCGGGGCAAAATGACCGAGCAGCAGCGAATGCGAGAACGGAGAAAAATATAGAAGGAGAGCGAGTGGGAAACGCGTTATCGAATGAGTGAAAGAGAAGGAAGAGCGGACAAAGCGAAAATGATCTATAGACAAACAGGGAAAGAGATTGATTGATTAACTTTATTATGCCCTACAAGTCTATCGAGCAAATTAAATTGAGCAGATGAACAGAAAATAATACACAAAATAATATAGAAGATGAAATAATAGAAATTGAAAGATTCTGTGTGACAAAAATTAAAAATAATACAATATAGATGAAAAGATTCTATAGGGGAGGTTGACGACACTTAATTCTTATGGGAGAGTTGGTAGCAAACCGAAACAAAATTTATGATTTATGATTATTTAATAGAAACCAAACATTTGATTCCATTATAAATAACAATATGTTGAATTTATTAGATATTCATGTGTTTTTGACTACGGAGATTTTATTAGCGGTCCTACCTACAAATGTCGATTGTTTTAATATAAGTAAAGCTAACAACTTAAAGTTGATAAAAGTCTAACTTAACTAAAATAAGAAGAAAATACTTGAGTAAATTTAAAATGAACGGGAGCTAAAATAAGCAGTAAGAGGTATTGTTTGTTGATTTAGATTAAGAAAAAGGCTGTAATTTGACTATGATGAAACTGTTGATGAAAGTCTTTAAGGGGTTACCCCCACTTGCAATTTTGAAAAAATCGATTTTTTATTGCATTTTTTTGACGTATAAGTATCTGAGAATATGTCCTGAAAATTTTAAGTCGATCCGAACAGAATTGACTGAGATATGAGCGTTGAAAGAGAAAAATCCGCGTTGAAAGAGCGTTGAAAGAGAAACTTTAAACGCGTTTTTCTCAAAATGGCATTTCTGAAGTCGGTGACCAAGATTACTCGAACACTAATGAACCGATCTTCTTGAAATTTTGCAGGCTTATTTAATACATAAAAATGTAGTCTTTAATCGTTCGATTTTTTTTCGAAAAAAATGGCCGTTTTATAGCCAAAAAACGGCCGTTTTTTTTCGTTAAAATCGAACCATTAGCTTTGACTGTCCGCCATTTTGTGAAAAATGAATATTTTTTTTAATCCTTCGATTAAAGACTAGTTTATACTTATATTTGACTAAATCCATCCGCATTTTTTTTTTCAGATGATCCACTTCGCCGCAATGTTGGTCACCGCAAACCGTATATATAAAAACATTATTTCATTGACGGCCATTTGCCACTAAACAATGTAATATTTTTCATCAAAAAAATTACTGAAAGTTCTTCAAGATGTGTTCTTTAAGATGGTATATTGATCGATTAAAAAAATTTTGTAGTTTTCTTTTAAAAAATTCATGAAAAAGGCCTTTTTTTGCGCTACAAGTGGGGGTAACGCCTTAACGCTTCGTTGTTACTGTGGGTCTAAACGACCCAGCGTCGCCAAGTTCTTTTTGCGACATCTTTTGCATGTTACCATCTGATTTTTTATATAATAATTTTCGGCACATGTTATGCAATATGTAAAGTATGTTCATGCATTTTTCATGGTCATCCGACGAGAAATCCAATAGAGAGAGAGAGAGAGAGAAAGAGAGAGGGAGAGAGAGCAAGAGAGAGAGAGAGAGAGAGAGAGAGAGAGAGATTTCCGCACTGAGGGCAAAAATGATAGAGTGCCAAAAAGAGACAGAAAATTCGAAACTGATCGCAAAAAAGAGGTTGCACCTAAAAGAGAAAGAGAGCGAGAAGCATGTAGCGGACGGCAAGAGAGAGGGCCGGAGCGAGACGGAGAAGGAGCACGAAATCGAAAGAACGAAAAAGAAGCAAGTTGACACGATGACGAAGCGACGTCGGCAACGTCGAACTAGCTCGTGCTAGCACGTAGAAACTCGCGAGACACAAAACTCACGGCTGTGCGCTGTCACCTCGCACCTTGAGTCCAGACACGCCGAAACAAGAAAACACGCGAAACCTCCGCGACGTCTGAACTCTTTGAGGGGGGATATACCTTTAGACGAGGAAAAAATTGCTGATTTTCATGAATTTTTTTTCAAAAGGGACGATTTCTTCCTTTATACGACGTTTCTTTTTACGCCCTTCAAATGCGTTTCCTATTAGCAAAACTCTGGTTTAATTCAACCCATCGCACATCGTTCCCTTCCTAATAAAATTAAGAAAATCATGTACTGTTTATCATTTTCATCTCTGTGGCAACGACTTTACGAATACAAGAAACGAAGGGTCAATACTTACTACGTTGACGAGTTACAAGGGAAAAAAGGCGCGCGAGGCCTAAAGTAGCACGAGCGAGCGGCAATCAATTTGGCTCGAATCGGTTGAAAGGTTTGCATTTAGGGTAAAAATACGACTTTAAAAATCAGCGTTTATACAGCATTTAGGATAAAAATACGACTCTAAAAATCAGAATTTATACAGCGCTTTATGAAGATGACACGCTAGCCACGTTTCTATCTAATAATTTATACACTAAATAACTCTAGAGACGTGATATAAACTACTCACGCGTGTAAAAAAAATCTAAATATTCTGTAACGACGATAAAAACAGGGGTCACCGAATGTTTAAAGAAAATATTAATGATAAAATTTAGAAAAATGCGACTAGCGAAAGAATTCTCGTAGCCGCGGATTTTCAGAAAAAATGTCTAAATCTACTAAATTTGCGCGAAATTTTTTATTCCGGTTTATCGTTGGGTATCGTGATTGATTGCGACTTATTTTTATTAAGCGTCACTATCATTTAACCAACGATTCGGAAGGGCCCTCCTCATACCCCCACAAAATACGTCCCTCCGTGAAAGGAATACCTTAATGGGAATTTCGACTTTTCGAAAATATTAATATTCGCCATAATTAACTGAAACTTTTTGTAAATGTCCTTAACTGTGACACATGAATGAAGTATTTTCAGCTGTTTCCTTACGGACTAGATACATTGGACAAACTCCCGCTTGCCGAGTTATTTTTTTTTCAAAATAATATACAAAATATTGTTCAACAAAGTCTGGAGTGTATTCAAATCTTTTTAGAATTTTTTTTAGCACGTTATGTAGGTAAAAAGGTCGGTGAATCAAAATACGAATGATTTAATACGTAGGGATCAATGTGAAGTTCAAACGATAGTTTACACTGAATTTACGGCAAAGCCACAGTCGACAGTCTTTGGATCGACATTTGATGAAATTTTGAATTTTTAACGGTTATCTACATAGAATTCATAAAAAGCTGGCGTAATAGAGTCGCGAGCAATGTTTCTTGTCGCCCTGTTTGAAATTTTTCTTTGTATTGGTGAACTCTGCGGATACGGATCGAACGGACCATTGGTTATTGTTCCAATCATATTAAGAGTCACATTTCATGGTCAGCCGCACTTTTTGTAACTTACTGGTTGTTACTAGCGTTAGTCTGATAGCTACCAATGTTCCGATATCAATAAGTTACTATATACTTTGCTGCTTGTCGCTATCCCTGTTCGTTCGCTTAGGCTAAGGTGGTATAGGAGTATGCACCCAAGCTGCAAAGCGGTGAAAAAACAAACAAATACATTTTACGAATCAGTTTTTGTTTTAATTGAAAGAATATCTTTTATTATGAATAAATTATGGGCGACAATTGGAAATATTAATTTTTAAAAAATAACGCACTAAAAACTACAAAACAGGATTCCCGAACTTTTAAACATACGGGCGTTTAGGAATACGCACAGGGGTCGATAAGAGTATGCAAGCATGAATCGACACATAAATCGCAAATAAAGTTGCCAACATTCGCATGAGCGGTGCATTTCTCATGTCACCAAGCTTTACACTTCAAACACTCGGTCCAGTCCTCACATGTTGGTTCTTCGTCTACTTCTTGTATACTTTGTATACTTGAAAAAAATATATATACTATATATCACATTGGGAGTACAAATAAGTCTCCGCCGTTTTTTATAAAAAATTAGAGTAATACTCCCAATTGGAGTATTACTCCCAATTATTACCCACACCAATTATTAGATTTTGATCTCTTCTCTTTTATAAGGAGTTATAATTTTCCAAAAAATGTCACCGTTGACATTGATTTCGGATTGAAAAATGATTTGTTATTCAAAATAATTTTTTTCGGTCAATGCCGCACAAACTAAAAATAAACCGTTTCAGGCCTGACGAAGCCGAATTGGAAATCACAAAATCATTAATAGCATTATCGGAGATCAAAATGATAAAAGTCTTCGGAAAGAATATGATTAATTCGAAAAAAAATAGACGGAAAAAAGGCCCACAATGAGACTAGTCTTAAAAATCATAGAAAAGGTCACTCTATTTTATAGAATTAAAAAAAATAAACAAAGGCAATCATCTTCTAAATAAATAGTTTTCACTTTAGTTCAAAATGAAAACAAATATTTAGTGACATTTGTCGATCTCTCTATTAGTTCAGGAATTATCAGCGTTTCAATATTCCCAAAACTTCTGAAATCGACATTATTTGGAAAATTATAACTCCTAAAAGAAAAGAGATAACAATTTAAAAATTGGTGCGGATATTTCTTTCATGGAATATAATGTTACAAAAAAAATCAGGAAAACCGAAAATGGTTGAAGTCACAGGCCAGCTGAAATGGCATGGAATGTCCCTTGTATATGAAATATATGAGGTATTCCACGTAAATCCGGTGGACTTTTACCCTGACCCCCACCAATTCGATTTCTTTTTTTTTCTGATTTCATTGACTCTAAAAGACACCCTAAATTTTGTTTACATTTTTCGAAACAACCCGTAGTAAAAAAAAAATTCTCCGACAAAAAACGCCCTGATTTAAAAATCTGAAAAAATTCCCAAAAATGCGCGATTATATGTAAAAATGTTCAAGCCATCACCCGCAGTGGAAGTATGATTTCTTCTGGGCTTTCTGAGCGATTAAAGTTTTAAAAAATCCGAAAAATTCAAGAACCGCTCACTTCGGACGGGTACTTAAATATTTTGATACCCACAATGAATTTTTTTGACCATTTTTGAATAACCAAATCATAATCATGGACCCTAAACAGTAAGCAGTCAATTTTTCGGATTTTTTTAACGTTAATCGCTCAGAAAGCACAAAAAAATCATACTTTCACTGCGGGTGACAGCTTGAAATTTTTTGCATATAATCATGCATTTTTGGGAATTTTTTTAGATTTTAAATTCGGGGCGTTTTTTGGGAGAATTTTTTATCTTTTGACTCAGGGTTGTTTCGAAAAATATTTTAAAAAATCAGGGTGTCTTTTAGAGTCAATGGGATCAGATAAAAAAAATTAATCGAATTGGCGGGGTCAGGGAAAAAGTCCACCGAATTCACGTGGAATACCTCATATACTTTATATATAAAAAAATATAACCGGTGCAATGATCTTGTGGTTAGCGTGCTTGCCACTAAACCTGCGGACTGGGAGATCCCGGGTTCGAATCCCAGTCGCGTACATTTCGATATTTGAAAAAACATGTGAAATGTTTTTCTTCTGCATTACGCGGCGAAATAAGACCAGTTCCACGACTGGGGTGCGAACTGGATGACCGGCTGTATTGGTATAGGTTTTCCGCAGTTCCCCTCTACCTATGACAGAAATGTCATGATGAATATGATACAGAGGGGGAAGTCGGCTGCGGGGAAATCGGTCGCAAAGAGGGGGGAGGTGAAGAAAAAAGGTACGTGGAAAAAAAACAGTAGAGGAAACAAACAGTCACAGTGGGGGAAAAAAATAGGTAACAAACGCGAAAAGCGTGTACCTTAGGAAAAAAATATATAAATATATACCTTTTGTATACATTGTATACTTGTAAAAAAAAAAACATTTTTAACAACAGTCGTATAAGAGTACGCGCGAACTCCTACATACCTAAGCACTGCGTACTCTTATACCACCTGCACATTTTGAACAAACATGACTGTTCCTGCCATTTACTGATGACATGCGAAATTACTTTCATTTTGAACAATAACCTTAGTTAACCGGCGTACGAAATTTACAGTTGTTTTTGGAGAAAGTAAATTGTGTTTCGTACTTGTAATGCTTTAAAAATGTCAAAAATAAATAAGAAATTGCACCCAAAAAATTCAAACTTCCCTAGCCTCTGCGTTCTATTTCACTTTGGATTTTGTTGTCAGAAACCCTTGGCCTGTTAGGCGGAGTACACATAACAGAAGTTAGCTTCAATTAGGAGACTGTTTCATCAGTAGTGTAACTGCGTACTCTTATCGCCCGCGTACTCCTATACTACCTTACCCTACGCCACTCCATTATTCCCACAACTTTTTTTTATTCAGCACTTCCAATTGTTGGCGAATAGTACGGTCAAATGGTGATTGTGTTGAAAATTTCGGGTAGAACGCTATTTTTTTTTATCTCGTGGGGGGTCGGCCATGAGTGCGAAACTCAGTTTCCGGGACGGTAAGGGTGGTAGAACGACCGCCATCTTGAAATTAAGGGTGTGATTAGTTCTTTCGATTTATCTCCGTAACCGTGGGGCTGACAAACATTTTGTAGAGAGCTTTTTGTAGTTGATACAATTATCCATAACTTTTTCTGATAACTTTTTGCGCTAATGTCAATAATAAAAAAGTTATAAACAAAAAAGATGAGAAATTAAGGGATAAAAACTTTGAGGCAAGATTATTAATTAATTTGAAATCTGACAATCAAAATGCTTCTTACCTTTTTATAGAGAATTTTGTTATAAACAATTTAACCTATTTTTTTATTTGGTCAGTTTTTATTGATTTTTCAGCATTGTGAAGGGAGGCAGTGGAAGGTGAGTACGTTACGTCGGTATTAGAAAAAATGTTAATAATTTTATTTCGAACAGTAGGTTCTTTGTTTATAATATTGTTGAATTTTTCCATGATTATTTCAAAAAGATCAATCATCAGTCTTAATTCTCATTCAGTTTGAAGGGCCGGGTTTTTTTTCATTTATCGCCATAACTGTGAGGCTGACAAAAATTGTATGGGGACCTTTTTTGTAGTTGATACCATTCTCCATA
Organism: Ophion ellenae; assembly: GCA_963210295.1. NCBI lineage: Eukaryota > Metazoa > Arthropoda > Insecta > Hymenoptera > Ichneumonidae > Ophion > Ophion ellenae. The sequence continues at coordinate 34,064,819 of OY723385.1, forward strand.
CCTGTTATCTATAACTTTTTGCGCTAATATTAATAATACAAAAGTTATAAACAAAAAAAGATTTAAATGAGAGGATAAGAAACTTCGAGGCAAGATTGTTAATTAATTAAAAATCTTACAATAAAAAAGCTTCTTACCTTTGTTATACAGCACTCTTTTCTCGATTACGAATAATTAAGAATATAATTATCCTATGATTCTTATATTTTTTTAAATGTATGAATTTATAAATTTAAAATTATTATTATTTACTTATATGAATAAATAAAAGAAGAAAGAATAGAATTAAATAACCATAAGAAAAAAAAACCGAATAAAAAATGAAATATATCAAATTGGTTATAAGGAAATGCTGTATAACAAAGTAAGAAGTATTTTTATTGTCAGATTTTAAATTAATTAATAATCTTGCCTCAAAGTTTTCTATCCTCCCATTTTACGTCTTTTTAAAATAACTTTTCTATTATCAATATTAGCGCAAAAAGTTTTCAATAAACGTTATAGAGAATAGTATCAACTACACAAAGCTCCCTACAAAAATTTTGTCGGCCTCACGGTTATGGAGATACATTTAAAAACCCTGCCCTTCAAAACGAATGAGATTTGAGAGTGATGAGAATTGATAATTTCGAAATAATCATTGAAGAACTTAAGGCAGTCCTCTAATTTCTCGGGTCGAAAAAATCGATTTTTTTCATAAATCACATCTACAACATGTGTAGAAAATGTGTGCCAAAGGATTTTTCGATATTCGAAGTGGTTCACAAGTTACGGCCCTGGAACGGAGCAGGTATGAGCTTCTCGGAGAAGCTGAGCAATTCAAACACAATAAACCGCCTCTTTCTGAAGCAGTTCAAAAAGTTATAAAGCCAATTTATGAGGATTTATCCAAAGAAGAATTGTTAAGCAGATGCCTGGGAGCGGAAACTCAAAATAATAACGAGTCGCTCAATTCGTTAATCTGGACTTTTGCTCCGAGGCACCTCCATTCTGGGCCAAAAGTGGTTGAAATCGCCACGTTTCTCGCTGTCATAATCTTCAACGAAGGATTCAAATCTATCCTGAAGACCTTGGAAACCATGGGAGTGAAAATCGGCCCACACGCTAAAGGATATGTTCAACAGCGTGATAGCTCTCGGATCGACCGTTCAGAAAGGCGCACGAGTGATGTTGTAAAACAGGCCCGAATCGCGAAAAGAGAAGACGGAGCAGCTCTGCGTGACTTCCAAGAAGAAGAGGAAGGCCTATTGTATGGTCGAGGCATAGCAGATTGACGATGAGATGAAATGTTTGGTATAAATCACATGCGCGAACTTTCAAACGCGTTTTTCTCGAAACACCATTTTTCGAAACGGTGACCACGATATTTCAGAAACTACTGCACCGATCTTGTTCAAATTTATACAGCATCTTTAATATGTTATAAGCCAGCGATTGAACTAGGATTATCATGATTGCTTCGATAGTTTTTTTTTTGTACGAGCGAAAAACTTAAGCAAAAATGAGTAAAAAATAGAATGTAATTTTCAAAAGTGTATAAAAAAGTCAATTTTTGTAATTTAGAATTCACTCTAGTTCGATCGCTAGTCTTAAATATGAAGATTAAAATGCCGTTTGGTTTTTTGATTTCAGATAAGCAGAACAGCTGCATTCTTGGTCACCGTCAAGCACCTCTTTTACTTGATGTCTTCCTGTCGGCCACTATAACCTTTATTCTATTATATATTTTGATTTCAAAAAATTTGTAAAGCTTATTTAAATGTTAATAAAGATTATGCAAAAACAATGAGATTGATTATTTCGATGCTTTGCCCGTAATAAATTATTGAAAAAGCCGTAAAAAAACAGCCGAGAAACTAGAGGACCGCGTTAACAATATAATAAAAAAAGAAACTACTGCTTGGAATAAAGTTATTAACAATTTTTTTAATACCGACGTAACCTACTCAACTTCCACTAAGGTAAATGTCCCAATTATTTAACAGGTCCTAATTATTGAACACTATCTTGTATTTTTATTATTTCTCATTCACGTTCATGCATTTACTTATTTATAAAAATTTCATTACATATATGGAACTTTTAGCTATCGAAATGTTACCTTACTCGTGCAAAAAAAGCTTTAATTAATAGAGAAAAAAATTATTTAATCGGCAACGGTGACCCGATTTGACGTCTCGTGGTAACTGCTTATCGTTTTTGCTAAGACGCGCCGCTTCATGCGTAAGGGCATAACATTTTTTAAAAATATCTCATCTCAAAAAGTAAAGGCGTTTCGGATTCCTCAGAAAATGTCTAACAAATAACAATTTATAAAAAATTAATTAATTATTTGTTAAAAAATACGGTGTTCGATCATTGGGACATAGAAAATGCAGTGTGTCCCAGTTATTGAACACTCGAATTCTCCAAGATGGCGTCATTAAACCCATCAAAACATCGAGACAGTTAACGTGTGGCAGATCGTGTGAATCGGATTTATTCAAACAAAAACTAAGTTTTTATTTGAACAAATCCGTTGAATAAGTCCGAATGAAAATTTTGTTTGTTAATAACTCTAAGATCGTCAAATATATTTTCATTTGTATTTTCGTGCAATAAACATAAAAAGGAAAGTAAAAAGAGAATATAACATAAATGTAACCTAAAAATACGAATGTAATGTTCAATATTTTTTGCTCTCCGATATTTCAAAGAGCCAAGCTGCGACAAAATCAAACAAAAACAGAACATAAAAACGAGGAAGCTGAAAATAAAAATAAAATAAAGTTCGAGTTGAAAAGCAAAAATAAACCAAATGCGAATGTACCAAAAACCTGTCAAATGAGACGAAATATATATTTTTGTATTTTTACATGATTAATAAAAGATTATTTAAGTGTTTGATTTTGCTTTTATTTCTTAATATTGTACCCAAAATAATATTTTCAGAACGAAAAAAGAATTCTCGAGAGTGTTCAATAACTGGGACATGCCTGTTCAATATTAGGGACATAGGCTCTTCCAGTATTCAATAATTGGGACATTTGCATGCTTTACATTGTTATTCTTTTTTTCATTTGAAATCATTTAAAAATAATTTAAAGGGTGATTTTTCGAAAGTAAAAATATCAAAGTATCATTTAAACATGAAAGCGATAGTTTTTCTTGATTTTACATTTTTTTCTCGCCGAATTCAAGCCCCCAGATTCTTAGCCGTTCAGTAATTGGGACACTTACGTTACCCCCCTTCACAACGCTGAAAAATCAATAAATACAAACCCATTTTAAAAAATAGGTCAAATTGTTTATAACCAAATGCTCTATAAAAAAGGTGAGAAGCATTTTTATTGTCAGATTTCAAATTAATTAATAATCTTGTCTCGAAGTTTCTTATGCCCTAATTTTTCATCTTATTTTGTTTATAACTTTTTTATTATTGACAAACAATTATAAGAAAAAGTTATGGATAATTGTATCAACTACAAAAAAGCTTTCCACTAAATGTTTGTCAGCCTCACGGTTACGGAGATAAAAAAAAACGAATTCACCCTTAATTTCAAGATAGCGGCCGTTCTAACACCCTTAACGTCTCAGAAACTGAGTTTTCCATTCATCGCCGACTCCCCTACGAAATGAAAAAAATAGCGTTCTACCCAAAATTTTCTCGAGGCCTTTTTTGAAGTACCATTTGACGATACTAGAATGAAACTTTCCAAGTTGCGTGAGCGCACCCTGTTGTACAGCTTTGTGCTTAGAGTTGGTTTTTCCCCGCTACATTTGTGGCATTGTGTATCAGTTAGCTCATGGAACAAAAACGCCGACGACATGTTATCAAATAATTATATCGACGATGTTCTCGGGATCAATTTGTTGTCTGAGTTGATCGTGAAATATTTTTTCAGCGGGCCAATGTTTTTTTTCATGAAAGTATTGGGATGACGAGGTTGGGATTTTACACACAATTAAGGGAGGAAATACCTTTAGGCGAGGAAAAACGGCTGATTTTTATGATGTTTTTTTTAAGGAACGATTTCTTTACGATTTTTGAGACTTAGGGTATGTTTCATTACTACTATTGGCTGTTAATACTTTTTTTACTTTACTTTTTTTTTATATAAATACTTTTTTTTTAATATTCAAAAACATTCAGGGTCATGTTTTAGACAAGGTTAGAAAGATTTATACCAAATTTCATCAGAATCGGTCGATTAGTTTTTTAGCTATACGTCACGCCAATTTTTAAAGTCAGTTTACAAGACCGTGCTCTGAGAAAAAGAATCGTTGAATGTGCAAAATGCATTTTGTTGTCTCGAAATTTTGTTGTTTTAACAGTTGCTCACACATGTTAAATAAGGTACAGTTCACACCACTAAAACTATCAGCTAGATTAACAAAACGTTTGTTATGCCAACCAAAAATCAAGTTGAACATATTTAAAGATACATTTTGTTAAACAAACTGAATTTTGGATGGATGAACGAATTTTTTTTCAGTGTGCCATACCTCCACCATTTTTAAAGACTAATCATTTTTTAAATACCATGTAACAGCCAAAAGTAGTAATAAAACATACCTGTGAAGAAATCTTACCTTTTAAACAAAAATCATGAAAATCAGCAAATGTCTTCCTCGCCTAAAGGTATCGCCAATCATTTGGTATTAAAAACATTTTTACAAACATCCGATCTTACGGCATGTTATAAGCTATGCACTGTCAGTGCAGTGGGCGATCCATCCCAAAAACTGATGTAACTCAGTCAATTTTAGGCATTTGCGCAAAGTCGTTACATACTAGAGTTATAAAGTTATCCTATAAAACTATGCGACAAAACAAATCGTTTTTTTTTTTAATCCAACATTATGCACATCTCGATTCATCGGGTTATTGAACATTATTGTCTGCTGTTATTTCGTTTTGGTAACGTTCGCTTGTTCGTGTCAAATTTGCGTACTACCATAAGATTGGATTATCAGAACGGCTGAGTCCCTCTAGATTCACTTCTGGACCATTCGGACTACTATAGACTGAAAAAACCATAAAAAGGGAAGCAAATAAAAAATTCACGCAAAGCGCGTAGGGGAAACAGGGGCAAGATGGGAACGCTAAGGTCATGTGCAAATAAAACAATACACATGAATCAGTCAAGTTGAATTATTTTTTCAAACTAATCAACATTCATTAATCTTGTAATTTTGGGAACAAAAAAATCAGTCTTTCTGATTGTTAGCATACAATATATATTTTTAATTAAACCTTAATTTTCCCCATCTTACCCCATATGCGGGGCAAGATGAAACAGCGCTGGGATCATGATAGGACAAGAATTATTGGCGTCTTTCGCATATGAAAATAGTTTCATTCTCAATACCAGCAATTTGATAAGCCAATCGTCTAAGTTCTGTAATATTTAACCCGAATAATCTTGCTTTCATATATTTTACATCATTTGTTAGTTCTTCTTCTGCCTCTGGTAGGAACACCGGTTCACAAGGAACCAAAGGACCTTCTAGTTTCCCTGCACGCTTTCTTATAGCTTCAACACGTCTCTCTAACATAGATAGTGGTACGTTGTAAAATATTGCGGCTTTGCCATAGCTTGTATTCATCTTGCCCCATTAGACGGTTAAGGGGCTATACCAGTGTGACACTTCAAAAAATCGATTTTTTTTGCCTTTTTCGACAGTTTGTGCTTTCAAGAATATCATTATCATTTACCAGGTGTAGAAGTATGAAACCGGAATTTGCCTATAGATGGTGCTAGCCATCAGTTTAGGAACCGTAAAACAGCTTCTGCAGCGCCATCATCTCCCTCTAACAGCTGACGAAGATTTTCAACACACAACAACCCGGGTTCCCTACACCGGCATATTTTTCTATAACCTTAAACGTGTCGAGTTTTGTGCCTACGAACTACGATTTGCAGACAGCATCGGTTTTCTGTTATCATTTGAAGAAAACTGCTGCAGAATCGCATCGAATGCTTGTTGAAGCTTACGGTGAACATGCTCTTGGTAAAACACAGTGTTTCGAGTGGTTCGAAAAATTTAAAAGTGGTGATTTTGACGTGAGAAACGAAGAGCGGGGGACACCACTGAAAAAGTTCGCAGACAACAAATTGCAAGCCTTATTGGATGAAGATGATACCCAAAGTCAACAAGAACGCGCGGATCAATTGAATGTGACGCAGAAGGCCGTCTCCATTCGTTTGAAAGACCGGAATATGGAAAAAGGCAACACAAAGTCATTTTGCTCCATGATAATGCTCCATCACACACAGCAAAACGGGTCAGGGAAACGATCAAGGCGTTCAGTAGGGAAATACTAGCGCATGCGGCTTATTCTCCAGACTTGGCTCCGTCCGATTATCATCTATTCGCATCAATGGGACACGCTGTCGCTAAACAACGCTTTAATTCGTATGAAAATGGCTCGACAACTGGTTCGCTTCAAAAGAACTGCTTTTTTGGCCTCGCATTCATAAACTGCCGGAGAGGTGAAAAAAAATGTATAAATAGCAATGGAGATTATTTTTAATAAAATATTTTTTTATCATTTTTTAACAGACATGTAATTTTTACAAAAAAATTCCGGTTTCATACTTCTACACCTGGTCTATCATTTATATAAATATCATTTCATCCTGGAAAAATCGATAGTTAAATCTTTAAACGCGTTTTTCTCGAAATGACATTTTTCAAATTTGCTGACATTGTCACTCAAAGAGCAATTATCCGATTGACTTGAAATTTGAACTGAGTACTCTTGAATATATTTACTCTACAATGACGTAGGACATTCGATTGGATGAAAATTGACGATTTGGCATTGAAAAAACGACCATTTTATAGGCAAGAAACAGACTTTTTTTCATAACTACGTCATTTTGTTAGATTTTGATATTTTTCGAAAATCCTACCTCATTGTACAGGAAATACCTTCCAGTTTAACGACATTTTTTCCTTTTTCGGTTTCAGCTACTCAATCGGCCGGAATCATGTCGGCAGTGGAGGAACTTTCTTTTTGGCGCCTCCGAAGGCAGCGCATAAGTCGCTTGGATCTCAACATTTTTCTATGAGAAAATTATGTAATATAGGTCAAATATAGCCAAATATATTCTTTATTTTCCGAAACATTTGGTTGAGTACTTTTCTTCCAACCAATTCCCGAAAATCACTCGAATTCTCAGCGTTCACACTGGTATAGCCCCTTAACGATCAACAAAGGAATCACGCAATAACCTTAAAGATGTCTGACAAACCCTTCTTATTATATTAACAATTAGTACTTTCATTGTGTTTACTTACCTCTCTCTCTCATCAATGTCAGCAACTCAAATAAACTCGAACGGTGGTAAACTTTTCCAAAAATCAAATTGTTTGGACAAAAAATCGATACTGTTTCCTCACTCGAGGCGCGTGCTTTCGCCACAGTTGATACTTTCACACTCATTCACCTCCGTGCCACCCCTTCAATCTCCAACGGGAGCACTGTGCTCGCACACACTGTTTAGTTGCCAGGCGTATGATTCATCTTACCCCGTACCTTCGTCGTGCCCCTAGTTCCCTTAGATTGGTATATGTTACTTGCGACTAGCTACGATACGCCGCTTCCACAACTCCGTGGAGTATTGTTATTCATTCACCTGTTCCTTTTTATCTCATTTCAGAGTGTCTCCAGTTTGAGGGCAAAATGGCAAAAATTGGGACACTTTTATGGCGGGAAGGAAAATCGGTAAGTGAACAATTCTTGCTAAGCATGTATTCCGCAAGATCACATCAAGTATAACAGCCCACAAAAACGGACCCTACAAAGTGTGCACCCAGCAAGAACGAAACGTTCGGTATTCGTAAAATCGTAAATTAATTGTGTAGAAGAAAAAACGCAAAAGATTCTTTTAACCGTCGGCTAACGGTTTAAAAAACCAGTAAAAATAAAACGTTTTTTCCCGTTTAAAATTCTTGACGATTATAGAAAATATTTTTTTGCGACAAGCCACAACCATAAATATCAATATTTCTTTAAAAAACACGCCACGTTTCGTCGTTGAAAAATAATTCCGAATAGTCCGTTCCCTGGCCAACCGAAAAAAAACATCCCTGTTATCGGTACGGGAGTGAAAAAAAACAAGCAGAAAAAACAAAAAAGGCGAGGTAGACAGAAATGGGGTTCGCGAATGTTACAATTCTAAATCCAAACAGAGCGTACGCCTCGCGAGAGCCTTCTCCTCCCCTTTCTCTCTCTCCCTCTCACTCTCTCTCTTCTCTCTTTCTCTCTCTCTCTCTCTCTCTCTCTCTCTCTCTCTCTCTCTCTCTCACTCACTCTCTCGACCTCCGTTTCTCTGTCGTTCGAGCAGAATCTCTTGTTTTTTCTAGCCCCCTCTGTCCTGCCCTCGTGCGCGGTGCCAATACAAGGCGCTGTCGTCCCTTATTTCTTGCCACTCTTCTCTTCCACCCGTTTCCTCACTTCGCGAAACCCCCCGGAGTTCCTTACCCCCAATTCCCCGGCCCATCTACAGCTTCGTTTCATTTCTTTTTTATCGGGGTAGAGAGAAGTTTGTTGACCTTGCAACGCGCCGCCTCGAAACTCCGCGAACATATATATATATATATATATATATATATATATATATATATATATATATATATATATATATATATATATACAGACACACAGTGTGAAGGTGTAGCGAAAGAGCGAAGGCCCCGTCGCTGAAAGTCGGCTATACAGTCGCGTACAAAGTGTATAGACTACGTTGTTCGGGACAACGACCAAATGCGGGGGCGAGTGTGGCTCCTCGGCGAGGTGTACCCATTGGCAGCTTTCCTATTCCCTCGTATTCTCTAATTAATGGCTTTGCACTCGAAAAATTCTCTCTGCGACGTTCCACATCTAATATTTGTGCAAACTCGCTTCAATTCGAAATCACCAAATTTCATGAAATTCATCACCTCGATCCGTAAGGAGTTTCGGGACAATTGACAAAATGTTACCATTTGATTCGTATTTATACAGCAAATTCTTTGTCATATACAGAATGGAACCTCCAAATTTTAAATGGATCGTCTAAACAGTTTTTTTTTATTTACAATTGGCAAAAACACTTTGTAACGTAGGGAGATGAGCCTCCGCTCATCGCTGAATGGCAGTTTTACGCACGACATAGTGAGGAAAAATGTTTAAATTTTTATGAAAAACTGTCAAATCACTCAGTACAATATGAAAATTTCATTTCAATTTTGTTGACTCATATATGTGATTTTTTTCAATACTTCGGTAGTGGATTTTTCTTCGCTTAACATTAGAATAATTTTGGTTCTCGTGTCATTCAAATCAGTGGACTGTTTGTGCGTAAAACTGCAAAATCACCCCTCGACATGCACTTCTTTGAGAGATGGTTTCCCCCCTTCAAAATGTTTTTCCGCCGATAAAAAAAAGTGTATTATAGGTTTCAGTGCTTTATCACATACATGAGTTTTAACTAAATCGAAGGCGCGCCCTCGAGTGATGTTCCTTGTCAGTGATTTAACAGTTTTTCATAACATTTTAAACATTTTTTCACACTACAGTCAAGTCTCATCTATTTTGCCGCCAGCTACTTTGCACCGCCGGCTATTTTGCGAAAAGGCGACCAGTTATTTGTCGGATGCGGCCTTCCCGTAACTCCGACTCTATGACCGTAATTATGCTCGTAGCTGCGGTTACCGGGCAGCGTCGCTGCTATCGATCCTATAGTGGGGGGGGGGGGGGGGGGGGCTCACGTCGCAAGATAAACGGCGGTCATCGGTCCCAGTTCGGCAAAATAGATGAGAGTTAAGTGTAATTCGTGCGTAAAACTGCCATTCAGCGATGAGCGTAGGCATCTTCCTATGTCAAAAAGTGTTTTTTTTTTTCAAATGTAAATTTCATAGAAACGGTGGAGACGATCGATTGAAAATTTGGAGGGCGCATCAAGTATATGACAAAGAATTTACTGTATAAATTTGACTTAAATGGGAACATTTCGTAAATTTCCCCGAAACTCCTGAACGGATCCGTATAAGGCTTGGAACCCAAAGAAACAAAAACCGATTTTCAATCTTTTTTCCAGTGGAAGTATTAGGATGACGGGTTCGGAATTTTACACATAATTAATACATAGTCACGTCCTGGGGGGTGGAGGAAGGCATTAGAGGGGAAGGAGATAGTGGGAGAGATGTGCGAAATAGTGATACAATTTGAAAACATTGCGAAGAAAAAAGAGATAAGAAGGAGGGCGGGGAAAAACGAGGTAACAAGGAAGGGGGAAGACGGCAATAAGTAAATGTAAAAATGGTTATAAAGAGCGTAAAAATTTAGTAATAAGTGAAGATGTCAAGGTAAGGAGGAGATGTAAACAGCCCGCAAGGGTATACACGGAATAAAGTTTACTACTACATAGCCTCGCCAGGGTTAAGATTTTTTTTATTAATAAATATTGATAAACAGTGAATATATCATCGTATAAACCAAGGAGCCGCCGTCACAGCATGGCCAGTCTGAAATGTGAACTGGGTGATCTGAAATGAAAAATAAAAAATGTCAGTATAGTAATGGAACTTTCGTATGACCTGATACTTTATTGCCATCTCGAAAATTACGAAAATGACAAGCTGTAGAAAAAAAAGTTTGATTTTCGACAAAAATAAACAAGTTTAATTATTCCTCAGTAACAAATGGATAAATATATAAAACAATAATTCGGTCATACGGTAGACAATTTCCCAAACTATGCTCTGTTGATTGTCTTTTTCTTCGTAATCCTACGAATATCCAGATTAATAGAACGAAATTGCGCTCTGCCCTATCAGCTCAAATTTTCCGTGTTATCCGTCAATCTTTCATTGGATCGAAAATCAAATTGTTTTCAAGCGAAACAAAGTCGCCCGAACTTTTTTCCATCTAAACTGACGTTATAATTATTAATGAATCAGTTCGTAATATCCAAGCGGTGTATTCGTCGACACACCCCCATCTCATTGCCCCGATGGTTAAAGATAAGCCGAGGGACTTTGGTCGTTGGCTTTTTCTGTTGCCAGTCACTGTATCATAAGTCTTGTCCTGCAAAAACACCGACTGAATATAGATATATTCAGTACAGTACAGTTCAGAATATAGATATATTCATACGTATGTGTGTTTCACAAGCGAAAAAGAAATGGACTGAGTGCGATCGGCCCATCTTCGTCTCTCTTTCATCTGCCTGTGGCCCTCTTGGCCACCACACAAACACACCGAGAAGGGATCTGAATCGTGTGCTCTCTCTATTTTCTCTATATACCGGGGCGACGAACTTCGAGCCCGCTCGACAACCGCTCGCATCGACCGAATTACTCAGGACTTGGCTGCTCTCCTCCTCTGTTCCTTTATTCTCTCTCCCTCTCTCTCTCTCTCTCTCTCTCTCTCTCTCTCTCTCTCTCTCCCTCTCTCTCTCTCTCTCTCGCTCTTCTCTTCTCTTTTTTCTCATATATTGCGCGTTTTTTCTTTCCCCCAACAACTTTACTCTCTTTGCACGTTTGTTGTTTCGCGTAAATTCCGACGTTATTACGAGCCTGTCCCACTCCTCGCCCCGCCCCCACCCTTTATAGATAAGTTTGATTATTTTCCCTAAGAATCGGGCTTAATCGAAATCCCCATTATATAACCTAGACATAACTGTTTCTACCCAAATAAACAGTCATGGTTATCACGCCGTGCATACAATTGATGAAGCAAATTTTACAGCACATTGACTACATGTCGTGATGCAAAGCCATGAACTCAATTAATATCACGAGTGTGTGTCATTTACAAATGCATCATACGTTTAGAGCACGTCGAACTCATATCGCTCTGCTCAAGTGTCCGAAATTAATATCCGCAAATTTTACGTCATATTGCAGTCATGTGTAGACATTTTGGCGCGTATTCACTATGGTAGCCTTAATTGTTCTCATGGATTGTACTTAACATGAACACAATTTCGTTTACGTTGATGAAGACATTTCACGAGCTCTCTCAGTATCATGAATTTGAGATACATCGTGAGTGAAATTTGTCGTTTCAAAATGCATCATCCGTTGACTACAAGATGAACTCACAAGATGGCAAATTTGAATTTTACAATGTATATTTGCAGATTCCCGTCATATGGAAGTCATTCAATGACTTTTGTTGGTGAATTCACCGGGTTAGCACTGGTAGTAAACATGCCATGCAAGTAATATGACGGAGATATGCATGTTTCTCAGCGATACGTTCCATGACGGCGATAGGCATGTTCTCAGTGATACATCCCATGAGCACAATATGGCGGCGATGTACATGTTTCTCAGTGAGACTTTCGATTAGCGCAAAAAAAAGTTTACACAGGTGTTAGAATGGCTAAGTAGGTAGCGTGCTCAGCTCTAGAATTAGAACACTTAGGTTCAAATCCCGAGGCCAGATAAGAAATTTACCGAGGCAGGATAGGTTTTAATCCAATTATCATATACGCAGGAACGTAAATAAAGTGTATGGAAACAAAAAAATCGTGAGCCGATTGTGCTAGTGCTGACGAATTCACTGCATGCATACTCGCGTGAGAAGAACTTTGCTTCATTTGGACTGATTATTGTGAATCAGCATGTGATGCAAATACGACTTGAAGGGGAGCACTCATAAGGGACACATAGCTGTGTAATTCTCTATGCCTCATACAAGATCTACATATGATGCAAATATGAGCTACATGTCATACGGTTATCCGATTTAAAGTTAACTTATTGTACTCGATTTATGCGTAAGTAGACAAGAAACATTTTGACACCTCATGGACTTTAGCAAAAAAATCCTATAAAAGGTGTTAATTTTTGCCTGACAAATTTTTGGGTGAAAAAAGTCATGTTTCCATTTAAAAAAACATAGTGACCACCTTAAGGTAGTAATCTCGCCAAGGTGTTTTTCTATAGATGTTTATTTATTTTGAGGACACATTAAAGACATTATTAAGTGATTACCTGCAGTATTTCAAAATAATTTACAGTTCTGTATTTGAGATATTGGCAATCAATCAAAGATTGCACGGTTTTACACGTGTTCTTATGGGGAACGGTGTAAAATTTCACATTTCATGCAATAACGTCAAAACTTTTCTACAGATTTTTCTTTAAAAAATCTCAACTACAGAGGAACATATGATGAAATAGGTAAAAAAAATCATGAATTTTGACCATATAGTTTCGGAGATATAGCGATTGAAATTAAGCAATGTCTAGCGCCGCTAGCGCTAAGAAGCGACTGGAGCAGACTAGAGCCAGCGATCTGGCAGCGCTGCAAGCGCGCGGTGCGTTCGTCGGTAGAAAATGTATCTGGAGACGCGACAGTTTTTCCATTTTTACTTTTATATATATATATATAAAAGTAATAGGGGATATAAATATAGGGGATAGGGGGGGATAAAAAAATATAGGGGAAGTCGGGGCAAGATGATAACGCTAAGGTCATGTTTAAATCAAACAATACATATATGAGTCAGTCAACTTTAATAATTTTTTTAACAAATCAACTTTCACACTCCATCATCTCACCGCCACCCCGTCACGCTTAGGAGCACTGTGCCCGCCGCAACGGGAGCACTGTGCTCGCACACACTGTTTAGTGGCTAAGCTTATGATTCATCTTACCCCGCGTATTCGTCTTACCCCGATTTCGCTTATATATATATATATTGCTAGGTCAAAATTGGAAAATGAATAAATAAAAAAATTCGTTGAAACAATAAAAAAAACTTTTATTGTCGGTTCATCAATGTGAAATTCACGATACGAAGTCCCACATTTTCGTTGTTCATAACCTCTACATGGTTCGTCTTTTCGCTTTCTCTTTGTGAACGGGTCATAATTTCGACCGCTTTTCGATTTGTGGCGATCGTTTTTCGGTTGGCAAATTTGCCAAATGTCGCACTTGTTTGTTTGTTCCGGCCGCAGCAGAAATTTTGCATTTCCGTTTATACTAAATATCACGACAAAAATTCGCTGGGCTTGCGACGTTGCCACGATCTCCGCTCTCGCTAGCTACAGTAGTGTGTGCATATCCATAAACGCAGAGTGTCTACGCATTACTAGCCGGAATGGATAGCGTGATACAAAAGTGATCGTTAGGTGATGGAGGGAACTTGCTAGTTTTGGAACTCTAAACATTATATTAGCGGTTTTCTTCATTACTTTATACGCTTTTACATCCTGATAAGATGTACAACCTACATTATAAAGATATCTCAGCGTTTCAACTTTTCAACGTGACTGAGGCGAGACCTTAAGGGGCCAGTATACTTTGAAAATTTCAAAAAATCGAAAGCAAGCATGGCTTGAGGAAATCGACGATGATGAGCAGTCAGAAGGGATTTTGTACAGTGCAGGAATTGCCGATTGAGTTTAGGTAAGAGTTTTTCATAGTATAAACTTCAAACGCGTTTTTCTCGAAACAACGTTTTCAAAATCTAGCTGAATCGTATCTCTAAAACTAATAAACCGATTCTCTTGAAATTTGAATCACATATTGTGAACATGATTTGAAACAAGATGACCCTCGATGGTTTTAAAATTTTGATTTTCAGCCTTTTTTTCGAAAAAATGCGATGAAAACGCGTTTTTAAAATACTTCTTTCGTTTTTGCTCTACCATTTTTTCATTTTTTGATAAACTTCATATCCGAAGGTCACTTTGTAGCTGGTGTTATACGGAATCTAATGGACTTTGATTTTTTTATTCCAGACAAGCTGTTGCCGAGTTATGATGGAGCTACCTAGCCCACCTATTTTTGAGGCGTTACGTTAAACTATAGTTTTTGTACTTAAAAATGAATAAAAATGAATTCACATTTTTTCAAATGTATTTCAAGACTTTATTCATTAAGCCCAACAACTTTTATATTCATATCTTTAATAAAATCCTCAAAAAAAACCGCGAAAATAGCCTTTTTCCGTGGCTCCAAAGTAAACTGGCCCCTTAACGTCGTCCATTGGAAATTTGGATTTAAAAAAAATCCACGTCGTCCTTTGAACCCTAAAAGTTTCACAATTCTCAATACTTGATCGGAGCAGTATTTTTCGAGATAAATCAGGTGTAAGATTAAAATGGGATACCCGGTATATATACGTATATTTGCGGTGTACAACTTCTATACCAAAATTAGGTTTCTTCCTTTTTTTCGGGCAGGACACGCGCATTCATTTCGAACTTTTGTGAAACATGAATATGCATAGAATTTCGATGATTCAATAACTACGAAAAGACAATTTTTATAGTGGGCTTTATGGAGAATTCAACGAATCGTTGCGAAGGCTATAAATATTTTGTCAATGGTGTTACAAAGCTACCCGACCGTACGCGTATATATATATGTATACACATGCCTACATGTGTACCAGACAGTCATCACGCTTTTTCATTGACTGGCACGTGAGGGGCGCCCGATCCGCTTTAAACCAAGCGCAACAAGTGAAATTTCCTATTAAATCGAGAATACGTGGACACCGCTGTGCATCTGTGTATATATACCATCGTGTATATAGGTAACTGAAGCGAGCAGTGCCTACAGAATTCCGCATTTTCGATAAATATCGATACGTGCTGTAGGCAGTGCAAATACCTACAAGGTATTCCATCCCGAATTTCCCGATCCGGCCATATGATAGGAAATGTTGTGAACTATGCTCTGTGCTAATTCAAGAGAGGAGATACTTTTAGGCGACGAAAAAATTGCTGGTCTTCGTAGATTCGTTTAAAAGGAAATATTTCTTCACCATTTTTCAGACTTAGGGTATGTTATATTACTACTTTTGGCTGTTACATCATATTTTTTTTATTAATCTTTAAAAACGGTGGAGGTGTGACACGGTTTTTTAAACGGGTCGCGGCGGATGTTGTCTGACGGCGTGACACGTAGCGTCGGCGGGATTAATCTGGTAAAAGAACCGACAGCGATTTTTATTTCGTTAACGCTCATACGCAGAATATGAACCAAGAAAAAGTGCGAAATGTTTAAAATCGATAAAATGGTACGTTTTTTAAACGAACGGATTGAATTTTCCGATAAAAATAGCTACATTTTGCGATAAAAAATACGTTTACACAAATTTTCAAAACTATTAAGGATCATGTTTTAGACAATAACATTAGAAATATTTATACGAAATTTCGTCAGAATAAGTCGATTAGTTTTTTATCTATACGTCACGCAAGTTTTAAAAATGAAGTTGAGAAGACCGTGCCGTACCTTCGCCATTTTTTGAGATCAATAAAAAAATATCATGTAACAGCCAAAAAAGTAATAAAACATACCCTAAGTCTTACAAATGGTGAATAAATCCATCCTTTAAAAAAAATGATGAAATCTGGCAAATTGTTTCCTCGCCTGAAAGAATCTCCCCACTTAAATAGCGCCAGAAGACTTCGTAAATTGGCGATCGCGGCTGGGCGAGGGTAGGTCAGTTCAGAGTGCAATGCCTTGTGTGCAGCGTACGAATCAGTAGGTGAACAAAAGTGCGTGAAAGTCAGAGGGTGGGTTGGGTATCGATGTCGATGCGTTAACGGACGAATCGCGTTACGAGAGGGTAGAGGAAACCACGGTCATGGTCATCATTGTCGGGAGGGAAACACGTGCGCTCCCCTTCCCGTTGTGCATCAGTGAGCTCGAGGTGATTGAATTTTCGCACTTTATCGCGTCCGTTTGAAGAATCACGATTAAACTTCAAATGGAATATTCACAATATTTACAGTCGAAATAAAAATCCCATCGGTGTCATATGCCTAGTAGGGTGATCGGTAGTGGCCAACGATTGGCCGATGCTCGAAGCCGAGCTTCGGCCCGATCATCGACCGAGCCTTGGATGATAAGAGCGGCCCGATATTCGCAATCAATATTGGCCCTAGAATGGCTTATGAGAATCGGCCGAGCATCGCGTAGGAGTTCATTCGAGCATCGGCCAACAATAAGTCCCCGTCAAGATTGCCATCATTGGCACTCGAGCTTGGCCCGATTATCGATCGAGTCTTGGCGGATAATTGTAACTCGATATAGATCACCAAAATTGGTCCTGCACTGCCAAAAAAAAAATTAATTATTTTTGTATTGTAATTTGTCATTACCTGGTCTTTCGAAACGATTAATTTGAAGAAAATATTTCACCTATATGGGACTCGAACCTTGAACCTACCTACATAGCTAAGCACACTGCCCCTATGCTACCGAGTGCTTGTAACATCTGAATGGCAGATATGGCATAAGAGGCCAAATGGATACTCATCATTATTTGTATCACATAAACTATATCAATTAGTTAATATCATTGTGATAATTAGGGAGTTTTATCGAATGACATGTTATAGAATATAACATGTCACTGATTTTCTTGTTGATAAAATTCATCGGCATTGCATCATTATACATTGTTCCATCTGATTGCTTCGAAGAAAGCGCGCTATCCTATCCGCCCGAATTTATCACGGAGTAATTTACAACGAAATAACTCGCTCGCACTAGGTAAAATCCTTTATCCTTATAAAATTCCTACCAATTGTGCATTCTGTGATAAGATTACTATTCCTTTTTTTCGACAAGGCATTGCAACATGAATCTTTCGGAATGAAAGTAATTCAACAAACAATTGACCTTGTCGAGTAGAGTACCTACTGTTCGGTGCGCGTGTAGTAGAATTAACGCGAAAATGGACAACGTCAAATTTTCCTGCTACACTTGAAAGTCCGTATCAAACAACATATGGAAAAATCTGCTCTTTCGAACTTTTGATGAACCTATGCCACGAAATTTCGCGATTCAATTTTCAAAACATCGAAGAATTTGGATGTGCGGCCGTGTTTTAAATATAGCGTATGTGGAGGGAGTATAATACTATGAATTCGCAGTACGAAATAATAGAAAAGATGTGCTCACGCACCTCGTTTAGGCTGAAAGACTATCAATAATAAATAAATGAAATGAAAAGACTTTTCGAGTTGGAGTGCTTACGGAATGTCAGCGAGTTATCGCGAAACGCGCTGTTTTCCGCGTTCTCGGTCGTTTTACACAAGTTTGCGATGCTCGTGGAGGCTCCATCGAGCTGCCAGGTACCAAAGAAGACGAAGCGCGAGAGAGGGGGGGGGGGGGGGGGTTCTGGGCGGAAGGGGTACTTCTCTCAGGCGCCTCCAGAGATAACTCGAAATTGGGTCAGGAGCAGGAGCATAAGAACTTCGAGGGTATTTGCGTTGATATCCGGTGTTGCGGAGAGACGAGCGAGGGACTCAAAGGGAGTGAAGGACGAAACTATTTAGTAACTGTTGCCTCGCTTCCGCTTCCTCGTACTCGCCATCTTCACCTTACAATAAATATACTTTTATTTGCCACTTATTTTCATCAAATGTCTTTTCATCGGGTAATCGACGATGAACAATTTTCTTACCGTTTTCCCATCGGCGACGTTTGCATACACCGAGCGGTTTACCGTTGCCTGGAAAACAAATAATTAACTGGCTAATTTGTGTTGCGTGTACTGACAGAAGATTTATTTTCATATTCACTACATGCGTCCTAAATCCTCCCCCCAACGGTATTTCATAATTTTTTTTTCAGTTCTAAATTTTTGGTGGTCATGTAAAGTGAAAAGTGCTATTTTTCACGAAAAATTCCGCCACTTTGGGGCATGAAAAACTCCCTCAATGTAAAAAAATTTCAAACTAACCGTTGGAGGGAGGTATTTTATATGTAGAAAGTGTGTACCAAGTTTGAAATAAATGGGTCATGTAGTTTTCAAATGGCAGTGAACACGGACTTTGAAAAAAGTGGTTTCGAAAAAAAACGCGGCACCGGCGTCTTTGTGGATATTTTCGCATACAAATTTCACGGAATGTTCTTGAAATTACACTTAACAATGTACAGATGGTTTCAATAAATTTACTCTATCCATATAACTGAAGAAAAAAATCGCAAAAAAGTGTTTTTTTTCACTCTAAAACCCCTACCCTCCCGTTAAAAAAATTTGAAGTGACTAGATCTTTCGTGGAATAACATTTTTCCTATTGCATTCCATTATCAGAATTATTTATTTTAAACATATTTATTTATTTAAATCAAAATTTATTTAATATCATCTAATAACTAAATATTTTATTTATTCTTAATAAATCTTTGATTCACTTTTATAAGTTCAAAAAACAATTTACTTAAATCCACTAAATGTATCTATTTAGATTTGTGAATTCAAATTGTTAACATTTTCATAGTCAAACATTTTTCGATTTAATTCAAGTAATGGTCTGTCCTTATTGCAACACACACATCGAGGGGGGGGGGGGGGGGGGGGTGGCGATTTCATTGAAATAATATATCGAACACTTGGAAAAAAATTGACACGCATATTGGCTACTTTATTTGGAAATAAAATAGAGAATTTCAATGGTTATTCACGACTACTTAGTTCTCGAAATAAAATGATAAGTTTCTTACACGCTCCGGGGAATACAGTAGAACCTCGATAATCCTAACTAATTAGGACCGGACATCGTTCGGATAATCAAAAATGCGGATAATCGAAAATAATTCTCGGATTTCCGGGAAAATCAACTCATATAATATAAATAGTATCGAAAATTCTCTTTATTAATACAACGACCCTAAATTCTTTATTGATAGCAATTAACAATGAATACAGTTTCAATTTTTATGCCACCACTACTTATGCAGTTAAATCACAATTACCGCTTAAAATAATAATCAGATTTTGGCTGACGAAAAGAATTTTTCACCACTGCATCAGCCCTTCGAAATCAATCAAATTACCGCCTGACATTTTTTTTTGTCACTCTACAGGCAACGGAGATATTTGGGGTGGTCACGTTAAGGTAGTACAAGCGCGCAATCTTAATTTCTATAGATTTTGTTCAAAAATTTTAACCGGACATTGTTCTTACCATCATTATGCATGTTCGAGTGAAATTTCAGAACAGTCGACTATTTAGATTGGGAGATAATGGGTTTTAAAATTGCAACTTTTAACACTGCAGGGTCTGCATTAAAATTTAGACAGAATAATTTTCCGTAAAAAATATTTGTCCCTTATAATAAGAAGAAATATGGCAACACCGCAGAACAGTATTATTCAATATTTCGGGAAAAAAAATTATCGTGTTCCTAAACTTAAAAATTTTCACAATAAAAAATATTTTCATTATAAATATTAATATTTTGTATTGTTTATGTTATCTTTATTAACAAATAAAAGTGTTGGTTTATTCATAACTAATTAGAAACTTTGTTCGATTCAAAATTGCTTCCAAATAAAAATTTGTGTTGCAGTATTATTTTAAATATACCGCGCAAACTCACGTCATTGGATACGTGGAATGATGCCGTATTGCCATATGTTTTCTTATTATAGGGGACAAATATTTTTTACGGAAAATTAATCTGTCGAAATTTCAATGCAGACCCTGCAGTGTTAAATATTGCAATCTTAAAACCCATTATCTCCCAATCTAAATAGTCGACTGTTCTAAATTTCACTCAAACATGCATGATGATATGAACAATGTCTGGTTATCATTTGAACTTCCACGCAATTTAACCTAACCCGTGACCCCGACTATTGTTTGGTTTTCCTGGTAAAAAAAAAAAATTATTGTACCCCATGGAAGGAATATCTACACCATTTTTTAGATTTTTATATTATAGTAATTGAGATATAGACAAATGTCACTATATAATTTTTGTACATTTTGAAGTATACGTTCGTTAAAAAATATGAAAAAAATGATCAATTATCAATGTCAACGTTTTTTTTGCTATGATTTCCAATTTGGCTTTGACAGGTCTGAAACGGTTTATTTTTAGTTTGTGCTGAATTTAACATTTTTTTTAAATTCACAATCATTATTTTCGTTAAATTCAGCACAATTGAAAAATCAACCGTTTCAGGCCTGTCAAAGCTGAATTGGAAAACACAAAATCATTAATAGCATTATTGGATAAATGTTGTAAAGAAAAATATAATTAATTCGAAAAAAATAGAAGGTAAAATAGGCCCACCATGCGACCATCTTAAAAATCATAGGATGGGCACTCTTTTTTAGAGAATTTAAAAAAAATAAAAAAAGTAATCATTGTAAAAAAAATTGTTTTCAATTTAGAAGCAAAAAACCGTTGACATTAATAATTGATATTTTTTTCACATGTTTTTACAAAAGTATGCTTGAAATGAAAAAAACTATATAGTGACATTTTTTGATATCTCAATAAGTTCAGGAGTTATCAGGGTTTGAACGTTTCCAAAATTTCCGAATTCGACATTTTTTGGAAAATTATACGCTTGACAGAGACCAGATAAAAATAAAAAATCACGGGCTGGGTGAAATGGCGTGGAATTTCCCATGTATGCTGTTGTCTAGACTATACTGAGTTTTTGCGAATTTGTTGACATTTTTCACCACCGAACACCAGGGATAAAAAATAGTTCAATGTATGTAATTTTACAGGGTGTATAAAAATGATGTGTCACCACTCCGCCAGGTGATTCTCCGAGTCACGTTCAGCGAAGATCACCCCAACATGGACCCGCAAATTGATCTTGACCCCAAAACTCAAGGTCAACATTTTTATTGGCTTGAAAAATTCTATCAAATAAGAGGAACAAAAGTCAGAAAGGAACCATGGGTCGCAAATCAGCCCATCACCCAGAAAATAAAAAATAAAATATTAAAAATTCGGAAATATGAGTTTCCCGGATCGTGGATAGGAGAAACACAACAATAGCGAGTTAAGCACCAAAATAAAGCCCTCTATCACTCAGCCAGGGGATTCGAATGGTTTGGTCATGTCTCTATGTTGCATTGTGTCTGACTGTTTATTCGTGTCTCTGGTTCTCTGTCCAATCGTGTCTGACTGTCTTGGTTGTTTAACTGTCTGGTCGTGTGCCTTGGTATATCGTCTGTTACTGTCTGGCCGTGTCTAGCTGCCTTGGCCAATACTTGGACCAATGTTGGCGGGACGATAATCGATTACCCAATTATACGCCAATGCTCGGCTGAGTATTGACTAGCCAACATTGGTTTGCTGATACGAGGCCAATGTTCGGCCAAATATAGACTCGCTAATCATTGGCTTGTCGATACGAGGCCGATGTTTGGCGAAGTATAGACTCGCCAATCGTTGGTTTGCCGATACGCGGCCAATTTCGGCCAAACATAGACTCGCTAATCATTGGCTTGTCGATACGAGGCCGATGTTTGGCGAAGTATAGACTGGCCAATCATTGGTTTGCCAATACGAGGCCAATGTTCGGCCAAGTATAGACTCGTTTATTATTGGTTTATCGATATGAGGCCGATGTTTGATCAAATATAGACTCGCCAATCGTTGGTTTGCGATACGAGGCCAATGTTCGGCCAAATATAGGCTCTATAATCATTGGCTTATCGATACGAGGTCGATGTTTGGCGAAGTATAGACTTGCCAATCATGTTTTTGCCGATACTAGCCCAATGTTCGGCAAAATATAGACTCGCTAATGATTGGCTTGTCGATACGATGCCGATGTTTAGTGAAGTATAGACTCGCCAACGTTGGTTCGCCGATACGAGGCCAACGTTCGGCCGAGTAACGCATAATCGAACCGCAATTCGTATATTGACGATTCATTGTTTCGCGTCGAAGTCATTGAGAGACGAGATAAATCCATTTTACGGGTCCATTGGACATTACTCTTAACAAATATACTACCAAATCAATGCACTCATTGTTGGCCGGTTCTCGAACGAGCTTATACGCGATACTCTGCCGATTTTTATGAACCATCCTACACTGACAGAAAAATTCTATTAATATTAACTAACCGCGTCTATTTACTTATATTTTTAATTTGGATTAACTAGATTTTTCGTGAAATCAAATTTTTCCTATTGCATTCCATGATTGGAATTATTCATTTTAAATATATTTATTTATTCAAATTAAACTTGAACTAATGAACTAATGGTCTGTCTTTATTGCAACACACATATTAAAGCGCTGTGGGGGTAGAGAGGGTATATATATATATATAATTCCTCTCTCTCCATTGTGATAATTAGAGACTTTTATCTGATGACCCGTTATAGAATTTTCAAACAATTGAACAATTAAACAAACAATTGAAAATTCTATAACGTGTAATTCGATAAAACTCTCTAATTATCACAATGATATTAACTAATTTATATAGTTTATGTGATACAAATAATTATGAGAATCCATTTGGTCTCTTATGCCATATCTGCGATTCAGATGTTACAAGCACTCGGTAGCATAGGGGCAGCGTGCTTAGCTATGAGTAGGTAGGTTCAAGGTTCGAGTCCCATATAGGTGAAATATTTTCTTTAATCTAATCGTTTCGAAAGACCAGGTAATGACGAATTACAATGCAAAAATAATTAATTTTTTTTTTTGGCAGAGCAGGACCAATTTTGGTGATCTATATTGGATCACAATTATCCGCCAAGACTCGGTCGATAATCGGACCAAGCTCGAATGCCAATGATGACAATCTTGACAGGGACTTATTATTGGCCGATGCTCGAATGAACTCCTACGCGATGCTCGGCCGATTCTCATGAGCTATTCTAGGGCCAATATTGATTGCGAATATCGGGCCGCTCTTATCATCCAAGGCTCGGTCGATGATCGGGCCAAGCTCGAGTGCCAATGTTGGCAAGCTCGGCTTCGAGCATCGGTCAATCGTTGGCCACTCTACACTAACACCCGACATGGGCGAGAGTGTTTGCTTCAGCGTGCCCATGGGGGATGCCTAAGGGCTAGTGCAATTCCAGATCGGCGTGAATTCCAACTTCTTGATAAGCGTCCGTCCCCGGGGCTTCCGTCCCCTAGCAGAAATCGGCGAGAGCGGATTATTGGGTATCTAAAGGAGGGTACAATGTTTAAAAATACCATACGTTAGGGCCTCCGATAAAGCTTCGGCATGGCAAAAAGTAGACTTTTTGACTCAATGGAGGTCAGGGAGGACCACAACTGAACCCACGGAACCTCAGGTGGGCCTACTTCGAGCGCTCCCGCAGAACCTACTGCCTCCCCTTTCGGCCTACTGTACACTGCTAAACAAAAAAATTAATTTACATAGAATCTATTTAAATAAGATAGGTTCTTTCCTTGTCTCACAGCGTACTACGATCATATTTGTTTCAAAGATATTTATATATGTTAATAAAGATGAGATTTAAATGAATCTTTATTCGCTTACAATGTACACTGTGAAAATAAAATGAATTCCTCAATTGAAAGCTTTACCACAAGGATTTTTCATCGTAATTCGTTATTCCTTGGCCTTTAGGAATGATTTTTTTGGAAGAAAATATTTGTTCTATATGCGAATCGAACCTAGTACCACCTACTCATAGTTACGCACGCTGCCCCTATGCTACCGAGTGCTTATGACATTTTGGTCGCTGATATGGCATAAGAAACCAAATGAATACGTATAACTATTTGTTGTATCACATAAGCTATATCAATTAGTTAATATCATTGTGATAATTAGAGTTTTATCGAATAACATGCTATAGATTTTTCAAGCAAACTCATATGTGTGTGTGTGTGTGTGTGTGTGTGTGTGTGCGCGCGCGCGCGCGCGTGTTTGTGTATACACACACACACACACACACACATATATATATATATATATATATATATAAATATATATATATATAATTCCTCTCTCTCCACCTTATCTACCCCACGCCCCTTTGATATGAGTGTTGCAATGAAGGTGGACCATTAGTTCAATCGAATAGAAAAATGGTTAAGTCGACGAAAATTCTATCCAAGGTAAATTTAAAAAAATTAACTAGATTCATTCAGTGAACTTCACGAAATGGTTTTTTTGAACAGATGAAAATGTTGAACTGATGAAACCGAATCACAGATTTATTAGGATCAAATAAAATATTTAGTTATTGGACGATATTAAATAGATTGATTTGAATAAATAAACATATTTAAAATCAATAATTTTAATAATGGAATGCAATAGGAAAAATTTGGTCCTATGAAAAATCTAGTTAATTCAAATAAAAAAGAATCAAATAGACGCGGTTAGTTAATATCATAATATTTAGCGGAAAGAAATAAAAATATGCTTTATACACACACCTGGAAATATTTTTTTAATTTTCGACGTGCTAAAAACGAAAAAAAAGAATAATCAAACATTTTATTTGAAATCGACGGTAATCGGCCATTGCCATTTATCGACTCATTATTGAATGAACGAAAAAAAACACAAAGAACAAAAACAAAAGGAAGAAATAAAGAAAAAATCGAATGAGATTGAATTCCAAACCGATAATTTCAATCTTCACAGGAAAATTCGTGACGCCCATTAATCCGATAGAATTGGAGTAAGACTGTATATACAAGCATTCTTTTATGAATCGCCTATAAAATAATAATAAATCGATATTGAGCAAATTTGATTGTTTTCGCATATTAATATTGCACTAATAATTTGATAAGGGGACGATGTATTTTTATTAATTGTGTAGTATTTATTTATCATCTGATAATGCATATTTACCTGTGCCGTTTTTCGGGCGATAATCAGGGAAACCGTATTATTTTCGTAATCGAACGGGTTACCGATCAGGCCACAATAGAGTAATGATGGAGGAGATATCGAATTTGGGCCGAAAGCAGGTTAGGGGGCGTCCATTAATTACGTGAGGCGTTTAGGGGGGAGGGTCGAGCGAAATCTCACCCAATCTCACGTGGGGGAGAGGGGGGCTTCGGAAAATATCACGTAATTTTAGTAATTTTAGTAATCACGTAATTTTTATCACGTAGGGAGAGTCTCCCTACTACTTTACATGGTGGAGTAAATGGTACTACAACCGCAGTTACTTCTACTACAATTTATTTTCCGTAAACGTATGCATTTTGAAAAATCTCACGTGCGATTAGGGGTGGGGGGAGGTGGTCGAGCAAAATCTCACGACATCTCACCAGGGGGAGAGGGGGGGGGTCGAAAAATCGCCAAAATCACCTCACGTAATTAATGGATGCCCCCTTAGGTGGGCACGTTTCACTCAAACTGGGAGTCGAAAGAAGGTTTGGGAGGTCTAACAGAGGCCACACTGGACCCAGACGAGGTCTCTTCATGGCACTGAACTCGACAAATGGGGTTTCGTCGGTTCAACGGAAGCTGGCGGCTTATGTATTACAAAAGAAATGGGTCCTGCGAGGGTTCAGAGGAGGCTAAAAATTTTGACTCGGGCTGTGGACATCAGAGAGCAGGACATCCTCGAGTCCATTGGAGGATCGAGGAGCATGTTATTGCTCTTGCGCGGGCCTTTCACGTCATGGGCTTACGCCGAATAGCCGCTGGCGTTGGTGTAGCGCATATGACAGTTGGTCGCATAATTCGCGGGAAGGGCCTGCGACCGTATCGTGTGCAATATCCCAGGTAGGAATTGACGATGAAAAAAGGGGTCGCCAAGCTCTGAAACAAGGCTCACATTTTTTAATTCAGGCTGAGCACCAGCCTGATTTCAGGCCTAGCTAAACCCCTGAATGATAACGCGGTTTCAGGCTGTTGCACACAGGCTTGACCAAAGGCTGGTAGAAAAGCCTGTACTAAGCCTGAAACGACGAAACAACAAGGTTCAAAACGAGCCTTAATGAAGCCTTCACGAGCATTTATGACCAAGCTTATCCCAAACTCTTCTCGAGGCTATATGAGGCCTGTTTTTAGTTTTCTATATTCTACATTGGGGCAAATTTAATAAATTTGTAAAGAATTCATTTTATCTATTATATATATTTATTATTCATTATATGATTTGTTATAAAATATATAAAATATTTTAAACACAATACTTCATTTTATTTATTGTTTATGGGACACGTAATACACAGAGTGTACGCGAACCCCAGAGAGTGAGTATATACGAAATGTGTATGTGACGGGAAAAAAACTTTTTTGTGTACCTCATAAAAATCGATAAGAGAATATGTTTAAATGTTCTGAACTGCCTCTTTCGCATTCGTTTCTCGTGCCTTCGCACCCGACAAATTTATTGCTAATTTTTTTTTTCACAAAAGTACAGAAAAAATATTATTTAAAATTTATTTTATTTTATCACAACCTGAAACAAGCCTGCATCCAGCCTTGATTTTTTAGCCTTAACATTCACTGGCTGAATAAAGCTTGAAATAACCCTGAGTTTAGGCTAAGCAGGCAGTCTTGGTTCCAGGCTGCTCCAAACGATGCAATGAAACCTGGCCCAGGTCTGTCTCACTCAGGCTCGGTGAAACAAGGCTCGCACAAGTTTGTTTCCATCGTCAGCCTTTTGATTCCCTACCTGGGATGTCCAAGCACTGCACTCTAGGGACAATCAAGTTCGTTGGAATTTTTGCCACTGGATGCTTCGGAAATTGCAAAACGACCCTCGATTTCTTGAGCACGTCCTGATCACTGACGAGGCGAACTGCTGGAGCACCAGCATTGTGAATAGCCAAAATATTCGCATCTGGGCTGACAGGAACCCTCATGCGATGATGCAACGAGTCCACCAGGGTCGATTCAGCGTCAATGTTTGGGCAGGTATCGTTGGTGACAACATCATTGGTCCGGTCTATCTTCCGTCGCGGTTGAATAGTGAAAATTATCTGGTTATTCTGCAGCGCGATTTAATCCATCGCTTACGAGAAATTGTTCCGCGGCAGAATAGCCGAGGCCTTTTCTTTATTCACGATGGCGCCCCACCACATTTTGGTCGGCAAGTTCGTGCTTTTCTTCACGAAGCCTTTGGAACGCAATGGATAGATCGTCGGCCTGCGCCACATTTATGGCCACCACGTTTTCCAGAACTTAATCCTTTGGATTTTTTCTTGTGGGGTGCGCTAAAAGCCATCGTTTATAGATCTGGTATAGCGATCAGAACGCTAGTGGATCTAAGACGCCGGATAGATGATGGAATGGCCCAGTTGAGACGAAACCGACAACTCTTGGCCAGAGTTCGGACCAATTTAGAGGAAAGGCTGCGAGCATGTCTGCGTAATGGAAGTCGGCATGTGGAAGCTGGAGAACAAGCCCGTATGGTACGAGCCATCGGTATAAACGGATCGATTCTTTACCTTCGACGCCACCGCCAACGTCGTGGCCCGCGATAAAATCGACCAGGCGATAATTGAAAAGACGGCAGCGAGGGTTTGGAGGCACGCACGCCCGCACGCACGCACACACACAAACACACGCACGCACGCGCGCGCGCACACACACACACACACACACACACGACTCTTGGAGGTGCGACAACAGTGGCCTCAAAAGTTGTTGTCATTTACCATGTGCCTATCCGTCCACCTCCTCGTGATGAGCGTCGGACAACGGTGAAGTTCTTTTTTTCGAATAACAGAATCCACTGGCTAAGTGATGGAGGGCTTTATTTTGGTGCTTAACTCGCTATTGTTGTGTTTCTCCTATCCACGATCCGGGAAACTCATATTTCCGAATTTTCAATATTTTATTTTTTCTTTCCTGGGTGACGGGCTCATTTGCGACCCATGGTTCCTTTCTGACTTTTGTTTCTCTCATTTAGTAGAATTTTTCAAGCCAATAAAACATTTGACCTTGAGTTTTGGGGTCAAGGTCAATTTTGCGGGTTCATGTTGGGGGGTGATCTTCGCCGAACTTGACTCGGAGAATCACCTGGTGGAGTGGTGACACATGATTTTTATGAACCCTGTACGTGCGGTTAGGTGCGCAAGACGTTCACGCTACAGGTAATGTAATTATTTTGGCTATTTAGGACGGAGATAGGTAAACCATCCCTCACAACGGACGAACGCAAACTAAACCTTTGTAAACATTTAGAAAAAAAAACCTCATCTTGGCCATCGTAAACGATATGTATTCAATATTGAATCATCAAGGTTTGATGAAAGATTACAAATCTTGGCTGGCAAATGAAGAGTATTACTGCCAACCTCAATGTCTGCGGAGTTCCCATATTTCGGCAACCCTTAATACTAATTAATGGTAATAATGAATAATCTCGTGACGTAAATATAAATAGGCATCATTGCAAACGACTCAAAATTTCATTCTGTGTTGTATAAAACATTCGCTGGCGCGGTTTTTTCATAATAGTCATCGATAATGTTATACTTTCTCAAGTTGGTAGTATCACAAAAGTTTTGCTCATTTATGTAATAAAAATATAAAAATGCATAATTTTGCTCCTTTATTGCATATTTTATGAAAAAGTAGCATCTACAGAATAAATCTATACTGTGTATGCATTTTTTTGACGTTCATTGACGAAAAAATGCATAAGTCGTCGTTTGACTCAACTGGACCGTTCCAACCTCCTTAAGGTAGGACGAGCGCGCGCTCTTGATTTCTATAGACTTTGTTCAAATTTTAACCAGTCATTGTTCATATCATTACGCATGTTTGAATGAAAATTCAGAACAGTCGACTATTTAGATTGGGAGATAATGGGTTCGAAAATTGCAACTTTTAACACCGCAGGGTCTGCGTTGAAATTTAGGCAGAATAATTTTCCCTAGAAAATATTTGTCCCCTATAATAAGAAGGTATATAACAATACGGCATGGTTCCACGTATCCAATGAAGTAAGTTTGCGCGGCATATTAAAAATAATACAGTAACACAATGTTTTTATTTGGAAGTAATTTTTAATCGAAAAAAGTTTTTAATTGGTTATGAATTAACCAACACTTTTATTTGTTAATGAAGATAACATAAACAGTATAGAATATTAATATTTATAACGAAAATATTTTATTTTATGATAAAAGTTCTTAACTTTGGGTACGCGATATTTTTTTCTCGAAATATTGAACAATACTGTTCTGCGGTGTTGCTATATGTCTTCTTATTATAGGGGACAAGTAATTATTACAGACAATTATTCCGTCTTAACTGAACGTTTTTAGCAAAACTGAATAGTAAAGGCAATCCAAACTTTTTTTTACTCTTTCCCTAACTAATTTGCTACACTCACAAAAACGTTTGGTACCATAAAAAAATGGTATGAATCAACCAAATCCTGCAGAACGATATGAAAAATTCAATTGACTGCAAGATTTGGTGGAATTACAAATATATATTTATTTCCGGCAAATAAACTTCTTCTTGATCCAAAAACGCGGAGAATACTTAAAATTCTAATTCCGGTATCCTGAAACCAAACTTTATTTTAACATACTGAACGGTTGGGTCGGTAATCTCTCCCTCAAAAGCATTTTCAAAATACATAGTTCAAGGAAAAACATATACAGTAGAATGAATCATGTGTGCATTTAATGAATTGTACAGCATATTTCAGTCATGCATGATATTTTTGATAAAAGTTCATGTATAGCCCGTACCACTGAAGATATATATTTTAAAAGAAAACCCCCAACGCTGCTACAGTCGACCAAATTATATGTTGGTTTGCCCTGAATGACGGAGTAGGTTCTGACAACTGATATTATAACATAGTTAAAGCTGCATACAGTAAGTACAATCAAAATTGATTTTACACCACCCGAATAAATGGCAGATAGAGCATCAGCTTAATGTGAACCGAATAAACATCGAGTCACTCTAATCAAATTTCGATGTGAGCATATGCAACGTATACATTGAATTGTTAGAAAATCAATTGAATATAAATCATCGAAGAAAGTATTCTCCCTACGATAAATTATAAATACAAAGCTCAAATACAAAAAATTATAAATACAAAGCTCAAAAACAAAACAAGCTCAAATTGCCGGTCGCTAAAAATTATAATCCAAAGAAAATACGATCATGTACCTCAAAATGTGGCAACCAGTGACTGCAGTCCGTAATTAGTCAAAATATTTCTCGCTTCGCACATTGTATTATTGCAATTCCCTTGAACTATTTGTTTATTTTTGTTATTCATTTTTTATTATTACAGCTAATCTTCTCTAGTAATTATTTGTGAGGTACGCGAACCGCGAGACTGCTCGACCCGAAAATGAGAGAAGAACGAAAGTGGAAGTGCAAACGCAGCGCCGCCCGTGCGTTAAAATATCAATGTCACAGACTACAGCGTGGTTGCGACGAACTATGAGCGGCTTAAACCGGGTGTCCACGTGGTTGGGTTTACCGAATTTAATCGATATCTGAAATTACGGGAGAACAATGGCTCATGCCCGCAGAAAAATCTCAATCACGATTCCCTTAGCAACCATTCAAAGCTTATAAACTTGGTGAACACGCAACGTTGAAAGAAACTCACCGGCTTCCACTAAATTTACTATCAACACCCGAGAGACGCCGTATAATGTTTTCCTCGAAGGTTATCATGCAAGCGTGACAAGAATGGCGGACACAAAGAAATTACGATCGTACACTTACCTCGAAATGTAGCAATAAGCGACTGAAGTCCCCAATCTATCAAGCTGTCTTCTACTTCGCACATTTTTGTATTTTCGGTGTAAATCGTCTCACAAAACTTATCACAATTGGTATTGTAGTTTTCTACACGCTCACAGGGGAGATGCACGTGGACAGCCAGAAGAGAAGACGTGAACAGCCGGACGTCGAAAGGGCGATCGTAGCGCTGTTCGTGCATGCATCTGAAACTACACTGATTCACGATTTCCACTAATCGTGGACAGCCAGAAGAGAAGACGTGAACAGCCGGACGTCGAAAGGGCGATCGTAGCGCTGTTCGTGCATGCATCTGAAACTACACTGATTCACGATTTCCACTAATCGCTCACAGCGATCGAACAGAGCGCGCCCGTGGTCGGATTTGTCAAATAAAGTCGTTATCTGGAAATCGTGCTGGCAAAAAAGTGATCGATTGCATCCACAAGAACTCAAGTAGCAATTAATCAATAGCTGAAAAATATTCCCATCGTAGAAAAAAGAAAACACAGTCTTACCTCGAAGTAACTTTAATTAACTCATTTGTTTCAATTAATTTATTCAATTGTAGAACCAACCATCATTCGCTTTATGCGTAATGATTAATTCAGTTGGAAAATGTAGTTTATTGGCCAATATAACGACCAAATATAAAGTTCAAATAAAACGCGGATTACTTGTATGAACTCCGATGTAGTTAATCGAACCCATTATATGGCCAGAAGAATATTGCTATTTTTACATGATAATTTGGTTGTTTCAACTAAACTGGCTTTGTCACTTGAATCGAATTGTATTTCAAGCGAGTAGTATTTCAAGCGATAGTTGGTATTACCAAATGTTTTTCTGAGTGTATCAAAACATAATTTTTTTCAAAATGTATAAACACAATAGAATGGTACGAAGAATTATGTCACCTGGCTTTCAATGCAGACCCTGCAGGGTTAAAAGTTGCGATTTTAAAACCGATTATCTCCCAATCTAAATATTCGACTGTTCTGAAACTTCACTCAAACTTGCATAACGATGTTTGGTTAAGATTTTAACAAAATCTATAGAAATTAAGAGCCCGCGCTTGTTCTACCTTAAAATCAGGAGGAAAAAAAATCGAACTTTACTTCGGAAGATACTAGGTGCGCAACTAAGTCCCCGGGTTTCACACATGGATGGCGCTAGCGACACATGTAGTCGGCATACAGGTCTGAAATTGGGTGTCTTTATAGCTTGGACATCTGTTAAGAATACCCAGTCGTAATATAAACAAATATCGCAACACAACGACCTATTTTCTAACCTCGAAAATATCAAAGTTTGTGCCAAATAAACAGCATTTGCGGGAAGCATTGCTTTTCTGCTTCAACCTAAAAAAAAAACAGCAGCTGAAGAACGTCGGTTACTTGAGGAGGCCTACAGCGAACATATACCATCAAAAACAACGTATGAAGATTGGTTCAAGCGGTTCAGAAGGGGCGATTTTGAGACTGGGGACAAGGAGCGCTCCGAAAGACCAAAAACAATTGAGGACGCTGATCTACAAGCGTTATTAGATAAAGATGATGCGCAAACACAAGAAACAGTCAATGGGCATCGCTACTGAGAACAACTAATCAATTTGAGCCACGCATTGCTCGAAAAACGGCCAGAATGGGACACGAGACACGAGAGTGTGATATTGCAGCACGACAACGCTCCGTACCATCAAAGTTCCATCGTCCAGGACACCATAAAAACACTGAAATGTGATCTGCTATCGCACCCGCTATATTCGCCAGACCTGGCCCCTTCAGACTATCACTTGTTCCGGTCGGTGGCGCATGGCTTGGGTGGGCTACACTTGGCCAATTACGGTGCAGTACAAAATTGGTTGGACGAATGGTTTCAGTCCAAAGACGCGTCTTTTTATCGTCGCGGTATTTATGTATTGCTAGAGAGATGGCAAAAATGTGTAAACAGCGAGGGAAAATACTTTGATTGAACCATTTTTTGTATTTGTCTTGAAATTTTCGATTTTTCATTGGTAAAATAAACCCGGAAACTTAGTTGCGCACCTAGTACATTAGCATTTTTTCGTCGGTTGGATCGCAAATTCCTTTGGTGGTAAATCGAAGGTGAACGAATTATCATATTTCTAACGACGCGTTAAAAATCAGGCGGTCCTTTGCATATTTGAACATTGTGTTTTCTGCACTCACGATGTTTCATTTTCAATTTTTATTTCTTACCGCACATCATTTTTCATCGAGATTCGTAAGAATTGATGTGACCAAAAAAGGCGTATGGTCTATAAAGAATGCCAATTTTATCATGCAATCCTGTCGGGACGGCGTTCTCGGAAGATAAGCATGAAATGCATACATCTATCGAGTATACGCGGCACAGATGATTGCTGATTTATTCGTAAGATGCCCCTCGCTCTTTATCGCTGTCAGCGATTCGTCGAAGCGTGCAGCGGGAAAGAGAGGCTTCCGCGAGATCATGGCGGAGCTTTTCGCGCTAAGAGTTTTGTCCCGGCTATATACATATATATATATATATATATACACACAGGTATATCCTTCGGGCAAGAGGAAGAAGACGCAGCGTAGTTTCTAACGGGGCGATTCAGAACGGTGCGCCGTTCTCTTTTCCTCGATTCATATGTACAGTAGAATCCGGATTTTTTTGCCTCGCTTTATATTCGCGAGCCGTTGCATTTGTTCGGCTTCACTGCCAAAAAAAAACCGACATGGAAGTTTGCACCGTTGGAACGCAATAATATATATATATTTTTTATATTTCTATTCTCCTTTTCGCCCGAATCGTTTCAGGCGGAGAAACCTTTAGGCGAGGAAAAATTGGCTGATTTTCACTATTTTTTTTCAAAGATAGATTTCTTCACCACATCTGAGACTTAGGGTGTGTTTTATTACTACTTTTGGGTGTTACATGGGATTTTTTTTATTAATCTTCAAAAATGGCGGCGGTATGACACAGTCTTCTAAACAGCATTTTCAAAACTGGCTTGACGTATAGGGTGAGTCCGGGGTAGTTGGCCACTGTTTTTTCAAACATCCGTCACAATAAAAGTAGAGACGTTTCTTAACTTATCTTCATTTGTAATTAAACTTTGAACATTTAAATTTATAATGATTTACGAAATTGAAACGAACTCCTATGAGATCAACATTACAATTAAAAATTTTTGAAACCACGATGGGCTCCCCTTCCCAGAGTATCCGGGAGTGGAAGCCACAGGAGTAGAGGTGAGATGGCCAGTTACCCAGTATTATGCTCTCGGTTTTCTTTTTGGTTTAATGTTTTGATTCATATTTTTTTTGCGTAATGTTGCGTGCGAGGACCATAGATTATGGTCCTCGATGTCGAATGTCTTCAAAATTAATATATTATATATGTATATGAGGCATTCCACGCCATTTCACCTAGCCCGTGACCCCAACCATTTTTTTGTTGTTGTAAGATTGTACCCCAAGAAAGGCATATCCACACCAAGTTTTAGATTTTGATCTTTTCTCTTATGGGAGTTATAATTTTCCAAAAAATGTGGCTTTCCAAAGT
This sequence comes from Ophion ellenae, assembly GCA_963210295.1. Classification (NCBI taxonomy): domain Eukaryota; kingdom Metazoa; phylum Arthropoda; class Insecta; order Hymenoptera; family Ichneumonidae; genus Ophion; species Ophion ellenae. Next base: position 34,099,783 of record OY723385.1, read on the forward strand.
TTTGGAAACGTTTAAACCCTGATAACTCCTGAACTGATTGAGACATCGACAAATGTCTATATATATATTTTTTTCATTTTGGAGCATACTTTTGGTAAAAAAAATAAAGAAATGATGAATTATCAATGTCAACGTTTTTTTTTGTTTGCTTCTAAAGTGAAAACAATTTTTTTTAAAGTTAATCGCCTTTTTTAATTTTTTTCAAAAAATTCTTTACAATAGAGCAACCCATTCTATGAGCGCCCAAGTAATATAGTATGTACTTCCAGTTGTATACCTTTGCGGGCTTTTATATTCGTCGTTTCGTCCCACCTTGCTTCGCTTATTATTCTTAAACTTCGATTTAGAATGACATATAAATTACAATTACTTCTACAATACAATACATTCAGTTAAAAATTACATTTCTTCTTCCCCTTCTCTTTCAGTCGTCTCTGCCTTTCTCATCGCTACCTTTTCGAACTGACTCACCATCTCGCACATTTCCTCAATTATCGCTTTCCCCTATAGGGTCTCGACTCATCCTGCTCGTTCGCTCTGGTATTGTTCCGTCCACCTTTGAAAGTCTCTTACCACCTCCTGATCCATTTGCGACTTCGCCTCCTCGCATCCCCATATGTGCCCTAACGTTTCCGCCTTCCTCTTGCACACTCTACATCGCGTTTGTTTAAATCCCTTTTCTGCCTCCCTTCCCACACTCCCGCATCTCATTCTTGACCAGATTTCCTTAATTTTTCATCTTATATTTTTTTTCTCCCAGTATTCTCCCATTCCCACCTCTTTCTTCCTATCCTGATATTCTCTACAATATCGCGAGACCCTGATTTTTTCCCAATTCTTTCGTATCTCTTGGTCCGCCATCTTTTGCACAGCCCTTCTAGCCTTTTTCCTACTCTATTTTATTTTATTTCTCAGTGTATCTCTTATTTGCCCCTCTCCCGCCTGATTCATCGCATGTTCTCTTTCCTTTCCCCACTTAGTCGGGTTTTTATTCTGCATGTTTCTTGCTTCTTCCATCAGACATTTCTTCGGCCATCTCGCCTCTCCCATTTCCAATATTTTCCCTACATATTCTCGAGCTGTTTTCACGATCACCTCTATTCTCTTGCACCCTGATTTTATTTGTTTCCATATGTAGTCCGGTGTGGTCCTTCTCATTCCCATTGCCACGTTGGACCATTCACTGATTTTTTAAGACGAGTCTCATCGTGGGCCCATTTTTTCTTCTATTTTTTTCGACTTAATCATATTTTTTTAAGATTTTTATAATTTTACTCCCCAATAATGCTATTAATGTTTTAATTTAAATTTTTAAAATTAAATTTATTTTTTATTTGTGCTGAATTTAACGAAAAAACATTTTTTATTAAAGAATGATTTTTTATTCAAAATAATTTATTTCGTTAAATTCAGCACAAATAAAAATTAAACCGTTTCAGGCTTGTCGAAGCCGAATTGGAAATCACAAAATCATTAATAGCATTATTGGGGCTAAAAGGATAAAAATCTTCTCAAATAAATATGATTCATTCGAAAAGAATAGAAGAAAAAATGGGCCCACGATGAGACTAGTCTTAAAAATCATAGAATGGGACATTCTATTTTAGGGAACTTTTTGAAAATAAAAATTAAAAAGGCAATCATCTTTAAAAAAAATAGTTTTCACTTTAGAAGAAAAGAAAACGTTGACATTGATAATTCTAAATTTTTTCATATTTTTCAGCGGAAGTAAGCTTCAAAATGAAAAAATATATATCGACATTTATCGATATCTCAATTAGTTCAAGAGTTATCAGCATTTAAGTCATGTGTGGCCAACCGGCGGCCCGCGGAGCTGGGTAAAATTAATATAAATTTTAACTTTTAATTAAAGCAAACTAGCTTGTTTGCTTTGATTAGCAAAAAAGGAAATTAGGTTGGAAAAAAGGTTGGCCACCCATAGTTTAAGGCGAGATATACATTTAGACAGGAAAAAAATAATACATATTGAAAGATTTTTTAAACTAAGAAATAATTATTCTACAATTATCAAACTTTAGGTATACTTTAATAGTATATTTAAGCATACGATTTTTTTATTTTTTATTAATTAATCATCAAAATGGCGCAGCTGCGGCAGAGTGTTACAGCAAGGTCGCCGCGGGAGTTGCGAATCGGTGTGCAGTCTAACTTCCCGAAGACTTTAATTTGAAAAAAAGTTCAAACATTTTTTCAGTTAGAACATGTATAGTTTCTATGTGACGGTAATTAAAATGAAGAAAATGCAAATTTGAGAAAGTGGCACGCATTTACAAAAAAAATCAACATTTCACGCAACATTTCTGTAAAATGTGGATTAAAAAACGAAGCTTTTTTCGAATTTTTCAAAAACAATTTTCGTCAAGTAGAAGGTACCGATATTATCAATATTTCCACCAAGTTTCAACTCAATCGGCTTAATAGTTTTTTAGTAATCCCGCACGCCAATTTCGATAATGCAGTTTTGAGAAAAACGCGGTTGAAGTTCACGCCTGCTCCAAATCCGAGCGGTGAGGCACATCGTTGACGGGCTGTGACGTTTGAAGTTTTTCGAATTCTGCTTTGAAACTTTGGAAAAATATTCTACACATATAGTTCTATCGTTTAAAGAAAGAAAAAAAAGAAATACTTTTTTGATCGTTATAAATGTATATCCCGCCTTTAACGTTTCCGAAACTTGCCAAATCGACATTTTATGGAAAATTATAACTCCTAAAACAGAAGAGATGAAAATTTTATAATTGGTGTGGATATTCCTTTCATGAGGTACAATTTTACCAAGAAATCTAGAAAATAAAAAATGGTCGGGGTCACGGGCTCGGGAAAATGTAGAATGCCTCATATATATTTTTTTGTTCTAACGATGGCGAGATCATTGCATTTCGCTCAGACAAACTCGCGAGATTTCGATATAAATAGTCTTGCGGGAAGCGCAACACAGAGGGCAAAGAACCACGCCTTGCAACACACTTGCATGCTTACGCATGAGCGAGCGATCGCGCACATACGCACACACGATCAAGCATCGAATTCGAGACAAGTTAAAGCCGCAATATTTCGCGTCCTGAGGCACTCTTCCCTTCTCGCGCGGTTGCACCGCATATTTCGGCAATGAAAAATCAACATTCGTCCTCACGAATTACACTTTGGATGCGTATTTTTTATTTTCGTGGGAATTGCTTTATACGAAAATGAGGCCGACTTATTCATATATTTGCTGTAATTATTGAATTTGGTATGAGACATTTTTAGGCATGTTTGAAACTAATTGCGTTAGTGCAAGTTTTGTAGGCTTTGAAAGTGTATAGAAAGTGGACGATAATTTTTTATTGATTGTCTCCCGCGTAGAAATTTCGATGAGGCCCAGATCAGGGCGCGATCAGGTTGCCTGACTGCCCTGGTAGGGCACCATAAGGCAGCCAGAAAGGGCCCCTTCTAGGAAATGTAACATTGTGTCACATATAGGCCTGACCTGGTTGCCTGATCAGGCCCCTATCAGGTTGCCTGATCAGGCCCTTATCAGGTTGCCTGATTAGAAAGAAATTCATATAATATTTCGAAAAATCCAAAATGGAATGAACCACTTAATTTAGAGTTCCACTACAATGATTTTGTATCATAATTCGTCATTCCCTGGCCTGCTGAAACGTTTTTGTTCGAAGAAAATATTTCGCCTATATGGGAATCGAACCTCGTACCTTCCTACCCAAAGCTAGGCACGCTGCCCCTATGCTACCGAGTGCTTGTAACATCTTGGTCCCAGATATGGCATAACAGACGAAATGAATTCCTATAATTATTTGTTGTATTACATAAAGTATATCAATTAGTTAATAACATTGTGACAATTAAAGAGGTTTATCGAATAACATGCTATAGATTTTTGAAACTTAACCTTATATATATATATATATATATTCTATATATATAATAAAAATAATTTTAAAAAATCTATAAATATATATATATATATATATATATATATATATATAGTTCCTCTCTCTCTCTTTTCGCCTTACAAAGCTGCCGAAATCTTCTAACAAGCATCCGAGTTGCATAACGTTTTTTGTCGTGACAGTCTATAGCATCTTTTTTTTAATAGAATTGAGGAATGCATCGAAACTCCGAAGCTACGATGCTGTAAAGTCGAAGTTTCCATGTGAAAAATAAGAGGTTATGTGCATCTAGCGACTGCTGAGGCAGGCATAGGGCAAGCCTATTTATGGCCTCATCAGGGAAAGCCATAGTAGGGCCTATCAGGGCAAGCCTTGGTAGGGCCCTATCGGGGAAAGCCTTAGTAGGGCCACATTAGGGACAGCCCTATCATGGAAAGCCTTAGTAGGGCCTATCAGGGCAAGCCTTGGTAGGGCCCTATCGGCGAAAGCCTTAGTAGGATCTTATCAGGGACGGCCTTAGTAGGACCATTTTAGTATAGCCTGATGTAGGGCCTAAATACTTCCGGCCCGATCGGGGCCGGATCACGATGTCCGTAATAGGTGTTACCCCTATCACACCCCGATCGGGGCCTGATCCTGGTCAGGCTAACCCTAAGAAATTTCGACTCGGGCTGTACTCAAGGTGAGCGGTTTGAAAAAAATCGTCTCGCTTTCCGGCGCTCCGGTCTCGCGTGGGGGGGGGGGGGGGGGGGGGGGTAGCGACTTCCCTAAATCGTACCGCCTATACTTTTGTTGGTATTTGCAACACCTTCAACGGGTCTGCATAAGTGTGACACCAAAAAAAACAGATTGCTTTTCAATATTTCTTTTTTGATGAGAGTAGGCGAACTCGGGGCAAGATGAAAACGCTAAGGTCATATTCAAATAAACCAATACAGATAAACCAGTCAACTTTGATTACTCATTTAAACTAATCAACATTCATTAATCTTTCAACTATATATTTGTAACATATAATATATATTACATATAACATATAAACATACAATATATATTTTTAACTAAACCTTTATTTTTCCCATCTTACCCCATATGCAGGACAAGATAAAAAAAAGCGCTGAGAGCATGATAGGACACGAATTATTGGCATTTTTCGCATCTAAAAATGGTTTAAGTCGCAATACCAGCAGTTTGATACGCCAATCGTCTAAGTTGCGTAGTATTTAGTCCGAATAATCTTCCTTCCAAATCTTTTAATCATTTGTTAGTTCTTCTTCTTCCTCTGGTAGGAACACCGATTGAAGAGGAACCAAAGGACCTACTAGTAGTTTCATTTTACCCTTTCTAACCTATATAGCAGTACGTACGTTATAAAACATTGCGGCTTTGCGATAGCTTGTATTCATCTTCCCCCATTAGACGGTTAACAAATCAACAAAAAATCACGAAATAACCTTGAACATTTCTGACAAACCGTTCTAATTATATTGATAATTAGTACTTTCATTGTGTTTACTTACCTGTCTCTAATCAATATCCGTAACTCAAATGAACTGAAACAATGGTAAACTTTTCCAAATACTACATCGTTTTTTCAAAAAATCGACATGTTTTCTCATCCGAGGCGCGTACTTCCGCCACAGTTGATTCTTTCACATTCATTCACCTCCCTGCCACCCCCTCAAACTCCAACGGGAGCGATGTACTCGCACACACTGCTAGGCTTATGATTCAGCTTACCCCGCGCCGTCGTCTTGCCCCGAGTTCCCCTATTGGGATGTCGAGGTCGAGATTATACACGCAATTAACCCTTCCTTGACCACACTTATATTTGCCCACGACTTTGACACACTGGGTCAATTTGACCCGGATAGTACTTAATCCACCTACCCTTAACAACCCTTCGGTCGGTTTTTATTGAAAAACAAACTCGAGATACACATTAAACATTTCTTAATACGTCTGAATAATTAAAATTCGGAAAGTATAAATTTGAATTGTTGTACACAATTATTGAAAACTTTAAATTTTGGGGAAGTGAGCATTTTATTTCCAATTCGTCC